>CM041533.1:26253067-27453067 GCA_023238725.1 Scortum barcoo | reverse complement strand
AAATTTCATCAATGACTAAGAATTAAAATTGAATTTGTGGACGACAATGAAGGGCGAGGCTTTAATGTAACATCTAGCACACAGACAGAATAAAAAATTGACTGTGGTGCAGAGTTTTACCCGTAATATGACCTTGACCTGATGCATAACGACCATCTCCTTTTATTTTCCATTATCTCCTCTACCTCCACAATCTGTCATCTTCACACCAACCATCAGGAAAAGGCTATTATTATTCCAGCTAAATATCATACTTTAAATGCCCTAATTAAAAGTGTGTTGATTCGTCTCTTTAATCTGATGGTGCTGATTGAATCTGGGTGGCAGTAAGTACCTCTGTCTGTAAAACCCTGGGGAAGTTTTCTATTAGGCAGTCTTTGGCTTCTCTCTCTCCACTCTGGCTCTTGGAGGTCAATCTCTTTTTCAATCAACACCCTGGTATTAAAACGTCCTGTTGCTCCATACTCTGATGGCAACATTTCCTCTACAGGGAACACGCTGGCATTATGGCTGATTGCTGTCTCTTCTACAACATATTTTGTGTATTTATTTACATCTTTGCTATTGAGCTTTCCCTGCTGTGATGATTTTCCCACTACACCTCACAGATCATCTGTCAATCACACAATAGGGGAGGTACTGTGCTCTCCTCTCCCTCTCTGAATTTGATTTTCTATAAGATCTCAACAGCCCCTCCTGCATTAAGACAGGGTGGCTCACACACACTGTCCAGCTCTTCCTTTATCAATTCTTTACCAGCCGAAGAAGAAATCTACAGAGCTTGCCTATTTGCTTCTATTTGTGTCGTCGAATTAAAATGCTTTCCTTTAATTCCTTCTGTATAATAGGATAATAGCTGTTTAGTGGTAAAATCCTGACACTTGAGAGGAGTGAGCCTGATCAAAAACATTCAGCTGCAAGGTTTTAAAGTGGCTCTGAACCCTCAAGGGGTCGCTGGATAAATCTGAAAAGAAATGGAGAGAAGAAGACAACTTTACCAACTCTTGTTTCTTATATATTGTGAAATGTTACTTCATGAGGCCTCTAAAAAGTATGACAACATGAAACAATATGAATTGAGAACATTACTCTTCAAACAGCTCACTGCCCTCCACAGCCAAGCAGGAAGGGGGCGAGTTAAGTCATTAAGGCATTATTTATTCATCATAACTGGGGATGAATTTAGTCAAAATTCTGTACTTTTTACCCCACAACATATAATTAATAAATATACATATAAATACATTATGATGTATTATTATACTTAAGATAAGATAAAGCTTTATGATCTCAGGTGGCCTGTGAAGACCTGTGAATTCTATACTTCCATTCATGTACATGAAACATGTAGGTTACAATGTAATCTGCAGTATGAAGGTGACTTTCACATGAGATGCTCTACAGACCATCACATCATCATCAGTTGCAATCCTGATCCTCAAAAACATCATCTAAGGATTTATTACTAAAACTGACTTTATGATTTGTGACATTTGGATTCATGTTGGGCTATTAGAGAATACTGTGGCAGATTCGTTCCAAATGTACTTGATTTTTTGGTATTTAAATGAGTTTATATAGTGACTACTTTGGGTTAAAATAACAATTTTTTGTGATGGTTACAATAATAAGCATGTGGTTAAGGTAATGGAACCATTGTAGTGATGGTTTAATAAAAACACACCACCAGCGGTCTCCTGTGTTAAAGTGCAATGTTTTGTTGACCCATACACAATAAGGTATTCCATGTGGTTTGTATGAAAAGATTTTTTTCTAATTGAAGGTATAACTAGTAGGATTTGTCAGTTGCTGTTGCTGCTGAAAACACAACATTCGAAGTGTGGTTCAAAGCTGCCTCTGGTGGTCCCACGTGTTCACAATCTGACACCTGGCCACAAATTTTTATGAGGTCAAGCAGCTCACACCCTGCATGTTACTGGCAGGGAGCTGCACACCACTGCCCAAAGGTTGACATCCAAAACACAGCAAAATAAGAAAATCCAGTCAGAGAAATAACAATACACTTCTAGTGGATCATAAGTGTTGATTAAGAGAGATTATTTTTGTTTGAATCTACACATTGCTTTTATAAAATCCCAATAATTATACCTTTAAATTTCATCTAATATTTGAACAGTTGTTTTTTCTTGCTACTCTACAGGTAGGGCATGATTTCTGAACACGGTTTTAATTTAGTTTTTTGTTTCCATAATTGTCTGCCTAACATCCTGCAGAAATGACGGGGTGGTTGAAATGTGCTCAGGTCTGGCCTGTAACACAAAACACATCCCAATAGTAATGATTTTAATTTTGTTCAGCTAATGTGCCTCAGATTCACACACACGTATGTTACTATTATTATTGTGCAGTATTTGTTATGATGTACACATGTATTCTTTTTCTCTAAATGTCCTTAGAGTCATAGCAGCATATCATTTCATGTAAATGATCATCAAACCCCCATACCTGTGGAAGAAAACACCACATGGGTAAATGCTCCTTAATCAGTGTGCTACATCATGTCATATCCATGTCGAAAGAGAGATGTCTAAATCTAATAGGTGTATGGTCACCAGGTGATCAGCCTCAGCATTAATGTAGCTGTCAAATGGCTCATCCAATCACTGCTGCCATGACTGTGTCTCAGTTTGACCAGGGGGGAGGCGCAAGACCAACGTAGCGCATAATGGCAGGTGGTGTGTCTAAATTAATGTCTACATTTCATACCAACAGGGTCAAGAGGCGACCATCTACATCATTAATGTAGCTGTCACACAGGTCCTCCAATTACTGCTCTCAATTGGCTGCAGCTCAGTTTCTCAAGGTATTTTACCACTGATACATGTATGATTCACCATGGTGTGTGTATGTGTGTGTGTGTGTGTACGTGCTTAACAGTTGGCTTGACACCTATTAATGAATGAAGTAATTTACTACCGCAGGAACAAATTGTAGAAGAAATGACATGTTAGAAAATCAGAATTACACATCCTTCGGTAGAAAGGCAGAAGCTGTCCGATCGTGGTGGTGAAGTGAAAGTGATTATGTTGCTTTACAAAAAAATAATGGTGATCCCCTCTCAGTCATAGTGACTGACAATGCCCTCTTTCAACATTGTGCATGCTCGTATTATTGACTGACTTGTACTCAGCAGATAATTACCAAATTGACAAAAAAAGGATCATGATCATGATTATTCAGAGGCCAGAGGCAGAATTTCAGATTTGAGTTGTTGCATTACAAGACTTTTGAATTGTTCACAGGACAAGACTAAGATGATGCAGTCATTCTCTCTTCTCGCAACTCAATTGCAAGTTTTCCCCTATTTTTTTCCCTATCAAATTCCAAAGATTGCAAAGCACGAAAATAGCAGTGTTAAAGAGAACAAGACCACATATTTATTTTGCATGAGTCATTTTCATATTGTAAGTAGTGTGGTAAGTAGCAGTAGTACACCTCACTGGAAACTTCATGGACATTAGAGGCACGTAGAAAACTTTTGCTGTTTTTTTTCCTCCAGCAAACAAACATGAATAATTTCATTTTCTGTAATAAATATGAAAGATGGTAACATATTCAAAGAGGTTACTATAGCCTACTTACTGTATATGATGGAGTATTTTGTTCCCACAAATAAAAATATTCTGGACCCACAATATGAAGGGAGTGACCATATGTAAAGGACATTGTGCAGACACTGGAACTGTAGAGATCTGTATCATCAGTTTTTTCTCCAGACCCCCCACCTGCTTACTCTATTAGTGATGCTATCAGCACTAATAGTGCCAATAATATATATATATATATATTATTCCTTTACCACAAACTATATCTATATCTATATATATATATCTATATATATATATATAATAATATAACAATAATAAAAATGAAAATCCCTTATTCAGACATAAGCTCCTGCAAGTTGATCAGTGTAGGCCTGTATTGTTTCCCTTGCATATTTTTTATTCACGTTTTCATTCCATGACTTCTAATTACCACTTTGACATGTTTCAAAGGAAATGTCCCATTTCTAAAAATGTGTTTTTTCGGCTCCATTCATAAAGTCAGAATTCGGTAACAGTTCACCACACTTTGTCACGAGCAAAATGCAGCAAAAATGGAGATGATCTTTCCATGAAAGTAACTCTGTTTCTGTCCTCACCTCACTGTCTGCTCCACATCTAGGTTACACGTTCAGATAAACACATCAGCTCTCATTCTGCAGGGGGATTAGACGTCCATTAGATAAATTATTTATAAGTTCCTGTCTCTGTAAATCTGATATATCATTATTTTTTTTATTAATCATATTTATACAGAGCTATTTTAGGCGAAATATTGCATTATGCACTTATAAAGTCAAAATAATGGAACACACAGCCAATACCGTTTTATAACGCCCCTCTGTTTTTTACAGTGCTGCAGTCCAAGGCGCGCTCAGTGATTTGGCGCTACTGTCCCGGTGCAGCAGTAGCTGGTACAGAGACTCTGTGTTAGCTCGGACTGCTCATTAAATTCATAACAAGCCTATGACATTGATGGATAGACATGTCTGAAGAGGAAAACAAAGTTTCCGATGAACTTTTTAAAGATGTCAAATTCTACGTGGTGGGGGACATTGACCAAAAGGTGAGGTTCTGGACGTTAGCTTCTTGTAGCTAAGTTAGTAGCATGCTAACCTGCTAGCACCATTCAGTCTGAATGGGTTGTTGCAGGAGAAGCTAGTCAGCTAGCTAACTGGTTGGCATGCTACATGAAAGACAGGGGGCTACGTGTTGTAGCGATCTCTATAATACACTGTGTTGAGTTATATGTTAGACTTATATGTTAGACTGCTTATGACACTTTGTTCAGTGCTACTTAGCACCTAACTTTCCCACAGCTCCTGAGCATTAGCTGTGAGTTTCGTAGTTGCACAGATGGTTAGCTGCTAGCTTATAGCCTGCGGTTTGTCTGTCACGGGTTTTGTCGGCCTGGTATTAACTTTGGCGTCTGTTGGCTTGCATTTTTTAAGACAGAGACTACCCAACAACCGCCGTGCTGTTCTAGTGTGTAGTGAAGTACCGAGGTGCACAACTTTATGCTCACTGTTTTTTAGCATCAACCTGTGACTATCAACATCTTGCTCAGTTGGGAGCCCCACACTGCGCATGTGTCTCCGCTCTTTGAGTCCTTGGTGCTGGACCTGTGGCAGAGCTGGACTTCCTGCCAAATAGTGGCTCCTAGTCTTTCCCTTCTTTGATTGTGTTTATATGCAGTAGAGGACGTATGGACTGTAATGTTTCATGAAGTGCGGCAATTATAACAAGACATGAACACCTACATCATTGTCCAGTGACACAGCAGCCTGTGAGGTTAATGATCATATGAACACGCACACAGTATGGCAGAGGATCACGGAGCAGCACTTCGAAAAATCCTGTGGCAGCCTCCACCTCCTCACATTGATGCTGCTGTCGCTAATCTGAAAGCTTGCTATAACTCTCTGTATGCTGTGACCAAAACCTGTCTGATGACTCATTTAGTTCAAAATACTGCTATCAACTTTATTTCATACGGCTGTTATGTTAGTGGTGTTGAATTGCAATCAGTAACTTCTAGAAGTGATTAAAGTATATTTGAAGTTTCTTTCTTGCTCACTGTCTGTTAATTATTTATGGTTTGATCTTGGGTCAGTGTTCACATTGTGAAGAATGTTTAAGTCATTGTTGAAACCCATCTGAATTATAATTTGACCTTTGATGTTGCAGGTGGTGCAGCTGCTGAAAGCAGGGAAAGGGAAGGAGGTGTCCTACAATGCTCTGGCCACTCACATCATTGCAGAGGATGGGGACAACCCCGAGGTGGGCGAGTCAAGAGAGGTTTTTGACCTGCCGGTTGTCAAGGTAAGGGAGTATTTACACACTTAACCCAGGTTAGGCTTTGTTGGTGAATTCAGGACCAGTTAGAAGCACTAAACTCTTAAGCTTGGCTTTATGAAATTGGCTCCTATGGCAGTAAGTTCTCCTTTGGTGGGTGGGGTTTTCTTCTTTAAACTACCATTCACATGTCTTCTGCTGTAAATATGCAGCTACAGCCAGCAACTGGGCATCTTAGTGTACCATAAAGACCGGTAATAAATACATTTTCTAAAAATGTCAAACTTTTTTAATGCATGGAAAAAGAACATGTTCTAATTTTGTTATGGACACCATGTGATAGGTGTTCATTTTCTTTCTTAATTTTGTTAATGTTAATGTTAACCTCAGTCAAATAAATATTAAGCAAAAACGTACAATTTACGCTTGTCTTCATGTCTTCCAGCCGTCCTGGGTGATCCTCTCAGTCAGATGTGGAGACCTGTTACCGTATCCTTCCACCATCAAGTCCAAACACCATATGTTTTGTAAAAGACAGTAAGATTGTTAATGACAGCAGAATATTTATGTTCAGACTTTCAGGATATCAGAAATGGTTCTCTCAGGGATTTAATGATCCAAAGGATTTGAGAACATCTGGAATTAAAGTGGTTTTACCTTTTACTGTGTTTTTCCTTTACCACAAACAATGCAGAGTTACTGGATTCTCTCCAGAATCAGGACAGATATTCTTTGGTGTGACAGCTTGTCTTCCCAGAGTAAGTCTCTGTGTGTGTGTGTGTGTGTGTTGAAGAGTTTTCTTCCAGAAATCAATTGTAAAGGCTCTTAATGTACCTTTCAGACTATCGGCCTACGCTATTTTAAATAGTGACACCAATGGTGTCCTGGCTGAATGTTCATATGTGACAAATGAGAAGTGAGAACAAGTTGCGTTGGATTTTCCTGGATAAAAGCTGTCCTGAGTCCTTTTACATAGATCAGTCTACAGGATATTACAGCCAACTGAGAAAGCCAGGAATGTCTCATTCTTTTAAAATTATGTTACAATCTGTTCACACATTGACAAAAACAAACAATGAAAATGATGTAAAAAAGCTTCATACATGTAAATTGTCACATACATTTTCAAGCTATCTATATTTAAGAATCAGAAATATTTCATTCCCAGGGGAAATTGTATAGATTGTAGAATTTTTAGTGCAATCCAGAGAGAAGAGGTTTGTTGAATTATTGTACAGTCACAGTATCCTCAGTCGTTTCAGGTGATTGAGGTCCTCTTCTTAATTTTGGACGGTCTGAGCTTTGGAAGATATGACAAGTCCCATGTCTTAGGATGCTTATATGCCTGTAATTTGGTCTTTGATTCGGGGTTGAAGTTGCAAAAATTGTTGCATTATTCATTTGGTTCAGTTCATGTTCACACTTGCAAGAACACCACCCATTGTAAACAAATGTAATGTGGTTGAAACTGTCACTTGTCTATTGGGCAAAATATCCGAGTGAAACTCTGACGTTATAGACTCTTGCTGATCTCAGAAACAGTGGAGCATTCGACTGCCCTCCCTCCTCCAAACAGCTTCACACTGCACTTCCTCTAAAAATACACCTGCAGACTGTGAAGTCAGTGGGATAAATTTGAGATAATGGAGGGACAAACAGAGTCTTCAGTAGCAGTCGCTGTGGCTCTTAGCAGAGCTCTTAATTTCTGAACAACAGGAGATCACTCGGTGTGCTACTGACACCAGCTGAGTGAATTTACAAAGCACTCCTGTGACAACGAACGTACCGGTGTGTTAGTGGTGCATGTAAGTTGTTGTTAAATATTTTTTATAAAACAGTCACGGCTCAGTATAGGCTAAGTGATACTTTGATATTCATTGACAAAAAAGACATGTATTTGAAAAATGATGCCCCTATTTGATATTTCTAGTCATTGCTTTATTCATGTGCCACAGTAAAGTTTTTGCCCTTAAGTTTCTTCATATTGGGTGCTTTTCTAAGCAAATATTGAAACGTGTGATTAAATGTGATTAATTCAATTATTTAATCAGCATATCAAGCGATTTGATTAAAAATGTAATCGGTTGACAGCCCTAGTATGTGTGTGTGTTTGTGCACAGCTACCAGATGATCTCAACGCTTTGTGGGCTTACCTAACCTTTTATGGAGGAGAATGTCAGCTTAACCTCAACAAGAAGGTCACTCACTTAGTGGTAAAGGAACCAAAGGGGGTAGGTGCATGCCTTGTGTGTAATCTTCACCATTGTGTCATGAAGTTATTAGTCTTTACCGTCAGCACTGATCTCATGTTGGCTTCTTTTCACAAACTCATGTGATGTAAAAACACATTTCCCACATGCACCAACGCAACAAGTGGAGATGAAAGATGGTCATGTTCATCTTTGTGGAGACTTCAAACTGTCCTTAATGACAAACATTGCTTCCAAAATCATTGGTCTCCCAACCTTACCATAACATGGCCGTCACTCACATGACATACACCAGAGCACATGACCCTGAACACACCCCACCTGAGCCTTGTTTTACTCCACTCACACGTGCTGCAAATACAGGACACTCAGATGTAAGAGGGCAGATGTTTTTACCCTCTGCTTATTTTTGTTCAGGAGGCACACTTACTGCACACATCAATGTCCCCTTTTGGGACAATAGAAATCTAACTTCTATCCATTGTGTCTGCTGTATTTCTTTTCCCCCTCCAGGCCAAGTTTGAGTGTGCTATGAAACACCCTGGGATCAAGATTGTTACCCCGGACTGGATAACAGATTCTGTTAAAGGTAATGTTAGTGTTGTCATCCTGATGTATTTATGCATTCATTGTACTTTGTAGTTTGCTCAGTTTGGTTGGTCTTTTGAAGATGTAGTTTCATGAAAATGTACATCAGCAATTGTTAATGTCATTCTGTCTTAATTTCTCTATTTGACTTATTTGTACAAACATGGTATTTCAGTAAGATGAATAACAGGTTATATTTAGGGCTGCTCTAAAAAGTGAAGTGAAAATTCATCAAAACATTTCTGCACATTTTCACACTAGTATGATCACCACTGTGATCAGATATACATCAGTCAATTGAAACACTGCTTTCTTACTTATCCAGACAAAAGCAGAAAAGATGAGGCTCTCTACCACCCCAGGCTCACATACATGAAGGCTGAGGAAGAAGAGGAAAGTGAAGAAGAGTCATATGACCATTCAGATGGGAGTTACAGCCCCCGGCGATCCCGGCTGTCCAGCGGCGGCTCGTCTGGTGAGGAGTCCAGTCCCCGCAGACGACCAGGACCCAAAAAACTGAACTCTGTGTCCCCGACCTCCCCACGAAAACCTGAGCGGCGCAGTGTGAGCGCATGTTTGACGACTCCGACGATGATTCCTCTACAGAGAAGGAGGGCACCAACCTCAACTGGACGCCAGCTGAAGTCGCAGCACCAACACCCCCGATTCCGACTGGCACAGCCAGGCGGAGGGGTGGGCCACCTGGCAGCAAAGACCCGGTGTCATCTACAGGCAGCGGGCTGATCAACCTGTGTGCCACTGTGCCTCCTGTACCTGGCAGTGGAGGAGGCGTACCTGGAGATGCTCGCTCTGCTGCTACTGCCATCAGTCACACCACACAGCAGGGTCAGTATGTCAGAGTTCATAAACCTCTGCCACAGAAAAACTGCACATCTTTATAAAATCTTTTCCTCTTAATATCTTCAAGCTGACGTGTTATTTCTTTCTGACTCAGTGTCCTGTTGTTGAAGAGTTTAGCTCTTTCTGCTTTTAGGTGCATCAGTTCCAGAAGGCATCCCTGGGTGGAGCCCGGCTGCCAGAACTCTCCGCAACATCACCAACAACTCTGACATGCAGCCAGCCAATCGGCCTGCCAATGTAGCACATGTAAGATATATCAATAGCTCTCCCCACAAATGAGTTTTGCAGTGGTGCTTCAACTCAATGTCACAATGTTGTGACTAACATCATTGTAATATTAGTCAACACAGACAGTATTGTAGTAGTGGTAATACCAGGATTTAAATACTGCTGTCATGTAGATAATGCTTTCTTCTCATTTAACCCTATTTTATTTTATCCTCTTGTTGTAGATTCTCCAGAATCTGACAGCCAATCAGGCAAAGCCTTTGGAGCAACAGACCAATCAGAGCCATGCTCAGACCCCCAACAGTACCAACCCTCTTCTTTTCAATCAGTCCAAACTGGCCGGCCAGCCCCTCACAGCAGAGCAGCAGCAACAGTTACTGCAACAGCAACAGTCACACCAGGCTGCCCAGCAACAACACCAACAGTTACCACCACAACAACAGCAGCATCCCATGATGCATCTCCAGCCGCAGCATCAGATGATGCAGCTACATCACCAACAGCAACAGTCACAGGTTGCACAACAACAACAACAAGGTTTCCCCCAGTTGCCCCAACAGCAGCAACAGTTTCTGCAGCAACAGCAGCAAATGCAGCAACAGCAGCTGTTCTCACAGCAACAACAGCAGCAACAACAGCAACAGCAGCAGCAACATGCATTCTCCCAACAGCAGCTGCGCCCCCAGCAGCTCCTACGGCCTGGTTTACAGCAGCTGCAGCAGCAACAGCTCCAGCAGTTCCAACAGCAGCAACGCATGCAGATGTTGCAGCAACATCAGCAGCAGAATCAACAGCAGTTACACCAACAGCATTTACAGCAGCAGCAGCAGCAGCATTTCCTACAACAACAGCAGCACATGCAGCAGATGCAGCAGCACCTGCAGCACCAGACCCAGCAGGCACTTCAGCACCAGACCCAGCAGGCTCTTCAGCACCAGAACCAGCAGGCTCTGCAGCATCAACAACAACAGACAACACTGCAGCCTCAACTCCAGCAGCCTCCTCACATCTCCCAGGTCTTTGGACACGAGCCGGGACAAGACAGTGAGTACAACCAGAGGCAGGATGGAGCGATTATAGAGTTTGTTGGTCCCATAAAATGAAAAAGAAATTTCAATTTCACAATGATAATATGCTACAGATCTATGAAATCACATGAGCATTTTAATTTGAGGTTTTATTGTATTTTGTCCTCACAACATTTCTTTGGTGGCTTTGTAACAGTTGCTGCTATTCAAAAAGGAAAAAAAACATTAACCAAATGATACTGTATAAATAATATATATATGTTTCAAATAAACAAGCGTCAAGAGGCACTTTGCTCACCTGAACCTGTTCCCACATGGTGCTTTAAACTGGTGCACCAGGTTCATTTTTGTTCCACCTGCAGTCTGCTAGTTGGGCCAGAAATTTTCTATATTTTTTTAATTGTCTTCACTGTACAGTCGTTGTTCATAGAAAAATACTGTGATGTCTCTGAGAACAGAAACACTGATTCTGTGTTGCAGAGCTTTTACTGTTACGCAACCATGATGTTTTAAAGTGCAGTTAATAATGAAATTGGTTCACCACTACATCCCTAATCCAATATGGAGGGTGATTATAGTCCCTCCTGGTTGCACTGTTCTGTCGGTCTAACACATTGGTCGAGAGCCAAATATTACCGAGCCTGGACTGACCACTCCGTTTGTAGAACTCCAAAAACAAAGTGTACGATTGAGGAATTGGCGGTCAGCGTTTGAGACTGACATGCCAGCTCTAATCAGTGGATGCTGCTTGGTATTGCAAATGAAAATGAATCTGATGATTCAAATGTTTAAAGTTTATTCAACCGACTCCTTCAATGGGATGCATTTCTATGGATGCAGTGAGTGAGTGATTTTTAGAACCTTCATTTCTACTTTTGAAATTGGTTTAAACTGGCCTGTTAAAAAGCTCTTGACGTGGTTTTGTTGAACCTGCAGCATCACTTGTGTGACTTCCTTCTGTTCTATATCTCAGTTCCAGCGGATGGCTTCCTGCTGGGCTGTGTGTTTGCTGTTGCTGACTACCCTGAACAGATGGCTGACAAACAACTCCTGGCCACATGGAAGAGGGTAAGGCAAAAGAGCAAAAATTTAGGACTGTTTGGGATAAATAAGCAGCAGCTCATGTTGTGAGTGGTTAGATTAATGATGAAAGGTATTGTCACTGTCCAGTGAAAACCATGCGTATATATTTAAAAAAAAGTTTCCTCAGGAGCATGAAAAAACTTTCTCATAAAATGATTTACAGAATAAACTGGAAACACTTTAACACACACACACACTAGTAGTGATTTATTATATTAATGCAATTAGAACTGCAAAACAAACACTACACCTTGCTCCCAACTGCAACTCCTTTAGATGCCCAATGCTACCAGTACACAGGAGAAAGTGTACTTTCCATCTATAGTAAAAAGTCAGAATCATTAAAAGTGGAGAGACCTGGTTTTCATTGGACAGTGAGGATATGTGGTGCCATTGGAACCTATAAGAAATTAAAGATGTGCTCAGCATCAGAGACAGACAGAACAGTAAAATGGTTAGTTCATGTTTACCAAACTCCTCCACCAGGTCATCCAAGCGTGTGGAGGTGCTGTCGACCCCACCCTGACCAGCCGCTGCACACATCTGCTGTGTGAGAGTCAAGTCAGCAACTTGTATGTGCAGGTAAGCACGCATGCTTTCAGAACATACACAACAGCTCTAAGTCCCACTGTAAAAACATGCTGTGTGACTTTTTTATATCTGAACACATGAAAGCCACAGAGATTAGGAATCAAATGATACAATGAGGCTTTAGAAAGATAAAGAGCTCACAGACTATACATGTACTGACCATGCTGTCAGAACGACATGATAAATGTCGTACTCATGAACCAAGTTTGACCAAAACCTCATCATCTTCAGTCATCTTGGTCACTCCTGTTGTGTGTTCTGTCTACCAGGCCCTCAGAGAGGGGAAGCGCTGTGTAACTGCCCACTGGCTCAACACTGTGCTGAAGAGGAAGAGGATGGTACCTCCTCACCGGACGTTACACCTGCCCTTCGCCTTCCCTCCGGGAGCCAAACCCTGCTCTCAGCACGTAGGTCCAACACTTTGAAAGTGTGTCTGGGAAAATCATTAACAGAATCAGAAATAAAGCCCAGCCTTGGAGAAACCCAGCACTCACCTGGAATGTTACTTTTATTCTATTTGTATTTTACCATTGTATGTTTCTCACATCTTTCGTTTTTCCGTCTCTGGTTCTCAGATTATATCGATGACAGGTTTTGTGGATGCTGACAGGGATGACCTGAAGTTGATGGCCTACCTGGCTGGTGCCAGATACACTGGATATCTGTGTCGCAGCAACACTGTGCTCATCTGTAAAGAGTAAGATTGTTCACCACAAAACACAACTTTTTGTAGTGATTTGAAAGTGTGCTGTCAGGATTACTGTCAGACTGTCCTCACTAACTGCAGGAGGCCAACACACCTTTAACATCACAGGGAATATTGTGCACTCATTACACAGAGTACTGGTCTCTGTAATAGAAATCACACGTAGTATACTCATTTAACATAAAGTGATAAAGAAGAGCAAATGAAAATCTGCGTTGTGTCTCCTATAATAGGATTTGCACCATCAGCCATATTGTCTTGTGCAGCACAGTGTTGTTGATTTGGTCGTCATGCTGATCTCTCTTCAGACCCAGTGGGCTTAAATATGAGAAGGCCAAGGAGTGGAAGATCCCATGTGTGAACGCCCAGTGGCTGTGTGATATACTGCTGGGAAATTTTGAAGCACTGAGACAGGTTCAACACAGCAGATACTCAATCTACACACACCCTGAACCACTGGTGCCTAACCCACAGCTGGTCCAAAACCTGCTGGGTATGTACAGCTCAATATACCATCATTAAATGATTTTATCTGTGATAATGTGATTCATTAGAATGGGCCAAGTGGCTAATAGTAACACAGTAAAACAGTATTTTATTGTTATTAGACGCACTCCTCTGTGGGAGTCTCCTTAGAGGACTATGTTATCTTCTATAATGGCACATTGCAAGCTATCAAAAACTATAATTGGGTTTTATGTGGCATGAATATGTGTGTATGTATTTCTACATGATAGGAGAAATACATACACAAAAGCCATATGCTAGATGTTGTTTCTGTTTTGTTGTTGTTTTTTTTTTTTTTAATAATCAGATTTTATTTAATTTTCAGAATTTACATATCACCAATGCATATATAAGCACGCAAGTGGTCTGAGCTAGGGAAAAAAACAAAAAACAAAAAAACAACATCAACCTAACAACAAATAAAGAAATATGTGTCCTTGTACCTGTTAAGAAATATTACTTATCACCGATCAACCTCAGTCCGGGACCTTCTAAGTCAGTGTTTCCCCTCTGGATAATTTCACTTAGTTCCTTAGGCAGGTAATCCATCAGAGGCCGCCATATATCCATAAAAGTGTCGTCATTTCCTTTTAATTTGGCGCTTAGTCTTTCCATAGGAAAGACTCTAAAAATGTCTTTATACCACTGAGTCACAGTGGGAGGTTTCTCACTGATCCAATTAAATAATATGCATTTTCTGGCCATAAATAAGAGCTTATTGAGTAATTTAGATCTTTTCACATCCACTATTCAGAGGTGGCAGCCCCTAGATGTTGTATCTAAAGAATATTTGAATCAGTTGTAAGTGTCAGGTGTGTGTGTGTGTGTGTGTGGTTCAATAATTGAAACTGTTCTGCACTTGTGTGTTTTTCCGTAGCTGCGTGGAGAACACCAATCAAAGTATCTCCTGAAGCGTTGGCGGTGAGTTTGTTAAACAGCAGTTGGATGAAAAAAACAAAGCTGAGATTAAAATGGTCAAATTCCTGTTAAATATCTGTGGACATGGCTGCTTTAAACAGCTGAATGCCTTTGTGCTCGTATGGGTGATAAATCTGCTGCTCCTCTGCTTTCATTCTAATCGTGTTAGTTATGTTACTGGGTTAGTGTAGAGCTTTAAAAGGTGGAGTGCCAAAGCCCTCCATGGTTGTCCCCACATGAACAGCGTATGGATAATTAAAGGGCAGATGATACTGGATTTTAGGGTTCCACATGTAGCTTAAAGTTCAAACTTGTTCTGTCAGGATGAGGCAAATACACAGCAGATGATGATGATGATGATGGACGCTACATTACTTATGTCTGTGCTGTGTTGGCTCATCTGATTGTGTGTATGTGTGTGTTTTAAGAGTCTCCAGCTGCTCCAGAAGCAGAAGATCACTGACTCCACCAACATGCCTGCAAACAAGAAGGCCAGGTCAGTACTGCATATCTGGGAACAGGCTGCATGAACCAGCAGAGACGCACCAAACATCATCCACATTACATGTAATGACAATATTGTATGTGTTTGTCTGTGTAGAATGGAGGAGATCCAGTCTCCCAGTAAGAAGCTTCCTCCAGAGTCAACTCCTCGAGTCCTGTTCACAGGCTTTGAGCCAACACAAGTACAGCAGTACACAAAGGTGAAGTGAGCCTGATCACTCAGACACCACATGTATTATTATGTCACAGCGACCATCAGACACTGCTCTGCAACCTGTTTGTTTCTAGAGTGTCAACATCAGCTTCTGTGCTCATCTCCTCCTCCCCTGCAGAGGTTACATGCTTTAGGTGGTGAAGTAGCAGACAGCAGTCAGAAAGTCACTCACCTGCTGGCCAGTAAGGTGACTCGTACCGTCAAGTTCCTGACTGCCATGTCTGTGGTCAAACACATCGTCAGCCCAGAGTGGCTGGAGGAGAGCTGGAGGAGCCAGAAGTTTGTGGGTAAGTCTGTGTGTGTTAGTATTTATCAGGCTTAAAACAGCAAGAAATACAGCAAAAAAAGGAAAGAGGAAAAAAGGAAACACAAAGGAAAAAAGGAAATCCTCCTTTATATGATTTATTTGAGTTATTTAGTCTTTCAGTCAGTCAATTAGGTTGACGAGGTAAAAGTATGACCTGAACATTTGTTTAATTTTAGTCCCTTTTAGGCCCTTTTTTCCTGTGCAGTGTTTCACACGGTTAGACTTGTGTGTGTGTGTGTGTGTCTAGATGAGCAGAGCTACACTCTGAGGGATGCAGAGGCCGAGGTGTTGTTTGGCTTCAGTCTGGAGGAGTCACTAAAGAGAGCCCACAGTGCACCTCTCTTCAAGGTAAGACTGCGAGCTTCACACTGAACGTCACATCAGAGATGATTGAGGAAAACAACATGGTGTATCATTCATAGAGCACAGCTTCAAACTGCAGAAAGACCTTCCACAGCTACCTGGCTAGCTGCCCTTTAATGTCTGACTGTCTATCTGTCTCTCATGTGATGGGGGACGCAGGGGAAGTACTTCTACCTCACCCCGGGGATCTGCCCCAGCCTCAGCACCATGAAGTCCATCCTGGAGAGTGCTGGAGGAAAGCTGCTGGCCAAACAGCCCTCCTACAGAAAGATCATGGAGCATAAACAGAACAAGGTCCTTAAAAATACTGCAAGTCTCTAATGCACCTGTCTGTTGTCAAGTTCATTTCCTTAATGTCTCTTCATGAAATAGTTTTTATGTGTAACAGTTAGATTTCTATAATAACTCTTACATGCTTTATAAAACAAACAATACTAAATACTGTAAGTCTGACTTTATTGAATTAGTTCTAAATACATTTTTGCATTTATTGCAGAACCTTCCAGAAATCATCTTAATTTCTTGTGACAACGACCTACACCTCTGTAGAGAGTACTTCTTGAAAAACATTGGTAAGACAGACACACACTCACAGTATTACGCCTGTTTGCGGAGTATTGTAAACTTGAATTGGTATTGGCTGAACTCTGCTGTGTTTCTATATGAACTCTGCTGTGTTTCTATGTGAACTCTGCTGTGTTTCTATGTGAACTCTGCTGTGTTTCTATGTGAACTCTGCTGTGTTTCTATGTGATGAACTCTACTGTGTTTCTATGTGAACTCTGCTGTGTTTCTATATGAACTCTACTGTTTCTATGTGAACTCTGCTGTGCTGCTGTGTTTTGTGGTGTGTCTCTGATATGTCTTTTTTTTCTGTCCAGATGTCCACAATGCTGAGTTCATCCTGACGGGAGTTCTAACCCAGAAACTCGACTATGACTCATATCCTTTATAGCCAATCCAACAGCTGAGAACAAAAGGTGTCTTATAGGTCAGTAAGTGCTTCCTGCATCATTTCTGCCATTTGCTTTAATGGTGACAGTACCTCTGGATTACAGTTGGGCGGCACAGTGCTCTTCACACCATGATAGAACTATCAGTGAGGATACAGAGCCACAGTAAAAACCTGAGATATGTATAAACCTACTAGAAAACCAGTCACAGTTCGACATTTAAAGGAGCATATCAGCTTTTTAAATTTTCATTGATTTGGCAGTTTACGTCAATAAATCCCTCCTGTATGAAAATTCGTATGTTCCACTTTTTAAAATCGTTTAGACAAATGCTGATTTAACTTCCGGTGTTTCTGATGTTTTGTCCAGCCATTTAAATGAAGAAGCGTAGATTGTAGTAGGCCTGTGTGTGTGTGCTGAGTAAAAATACTGTTGTTACCTTCACACTGCATCAGTTGTGTTTTACTGTGACACCAGTGTAATGTGCTGTGGACAAAAGTCAGTTTCCTTGACAGTCACACATATAAGTTCACTTGATGATGACGCAATGATGATATGAAGAGGAGGAGGAACCCATCAGGAAGCCACCTGACTTTTTAATGTTTTTATTTCTGTGCATAGATTTCCAGTCATTTTGTAGCTCTTTGTTACCTGTTTGAGAATAAATAAATGGATGTTATTTTTGTGAAATGAATGTTTAAATTATGGAGGATTTTAACCTTTTTCCTGATGAAACAGAATGTGTAAAGGCTTCAGCTCACAAACGCTGCTTTTTGGAATAAAAACTGTATATTTCTTTGTGAAAAATGGATTTATCTGTTTGCTTTCTGATCATGTTGCGAGTTAGAACAGTGGCCGTCATACAAGAACCGCTTACAGGAACACTTGTTCATAAATTCTTTGTTTAAGTGAATGAAGAGAACTTGCTGCATTCACCAACTTTCTTTCTTTTCTTTCTTTTTGAATATCTTTTTAGACATCAACACAATTTACTTTGGTCCAGAGTTGTAGGGTCATGTGCAGTTAGTCTGCTGTGATCAAAACTTAGATTTTCATGCAAACTTATTTATGGATTTTGGAGTGTGAAAATCCCGCAGAAGTTATTTGATAGTGGGCCAGCCTCAAAATCTAAGTGGATGTGAGTTTGACTGGGCCTGCATCTCTTTGGGTCATTTACACAATTATCTGAAGGTAGGAGTGTTTGCTGAGTTCGGATAAAACGGTGTCCTTGCATATTTTATTTTCAGGCATAGTTAGGGTCTTCTGCTCTTCTGTGAAATACAGCCTGTAGTAAGAAACTCCAAAAAGTACTCAGTAATTGAAAATGTTTCAGGAATCAATAAGTGAGCTTTGTTCACAGGTCAAACAACCAACTCCCAAATTCCTGATTGAAGAAAAGGACACATTTCTGAACAAAAGCTCTGCCTCTGCTTTTTTCACTTTTGAGGTTTTGAAAGCTTTCTTGAAGGTATTCCTCCCAGGTTTAAGCAGATAATTCCTGATAGACTTGATTTAATTAACTGCTAATGAGGGTCTGGGGTAGTTACTGGTGAAGTTCTAATTGCTGGCTGTCAGATAGATAGCCGGGGGTCGTATGTGGGTGGTAGTGCGGGGGGGTGCAGCGTCGCCTGCGGTGCTGCCCTCAAAACTACAGCAGACTGAATTAGACACAGCCTGAGCCAAGGTCATGTGCTACATATTCCATGTGTGTGTATTTGTGAGCTTTCAGTCGGAATGTTGCCTGGGTGTCCCAGCAGAACCCAAACTCTGAAAGGTTGGAGTAGAGCTGACAAAACAAGAAGTAGCTTCATAATCTTTTCTTACAGCTCTTTGAGGCTTCAGAAGGTCTGTTTGTTTTAATGGAAGACTTAAAAGGCAGTGAGTGTCTCAACACTGGTGCACACATTGTAAATACTCATAAATCGCGCTAATTACTAATTAAGAGACATTACCTGATACAACGTTTCTCAGAATACAAGCTGAACCGAGACATGTTCACTGGCCACAAAACCCTATGGGTTTGCTAATGAAACTAATAATAATGAACTCTTTTCAAAACAAAGTCACAAAGTGCTTTACAAAAGGGCTGAGATTACCACCACCACGGCTGTGACTAAAGAGAACATACATCAGCTTTGAGCCTCTCATCCACTGACTTTAGTCCCATCTTTTTCATTTTATTTTCATTTTTTGATGACCTCTATGAAACACTTGTGTCTGGTGAGAAAGGGGACACGTGAAGCAGAATCCAGAAGGTTTTTGAACTTGTGTGGGACGATGTGTCGTTTCAGTGTCTCTTCCAGTCACAGATGTCTACAGCCCGTCCCAGGATGGGGACACTTTTTCTTCCACCTTTCTCGCCTTTCCTCAAACCTCACAGAGGAATTCTTTTTCTCATAAAGGTGCAAAGTTTATGAGCACCGTCCACTGATCAGATGTCCCTCTTGACTGAATGGATGCTGCATGTTTGGACACATCTGCACAAGATTGTCAGGATGGATCAGACGTCAAAAATATTCTTTCCCACGTGGTTTACAGGAGAGGACTAAAGATGTGGAGAAACACCAGTGAACAGGACAGAAGACTGGCACTGATTGAAATTCTACATCTGTAGCTCTTCAAATAAGACGTACAGTTAATATGAGTTGTTTTCTATCACATTACTTGAATTACTTTAGTTTCATTTAGTGCATTGCAAAAAAGCCTATTGAAGTTTATGATTCATTTCTGTGACATAAACTGAAAGGCAGCATGATCCATCAAATAAATAAATGACCTTATTTGTGTTGTGGTTTATCCTAAATAAAGAAATAAAAGACACTTTTACAAAGATTGTCATATACTATGGCCTCCACAGTCACCAAACCTCGACCCAACTGAGCCATGGGAGACTCTAGTGTTGGGCGGGTTAGATGATGCTCTCCATCATCATCATCAAAACACTATTAAGGAAATATCTCTGCAGCAGCGGCTCATCAACGCATGGCTGGTTGGGTTTTACTTTGTCACACATCTCTGCTTGTCGGTAGATAAGGAGTGCATACTTTCTTTCACAACCTGGCAACCCGAATGTTGCCTTAGAGCTTAGATCTATAAAGCATTTGGAGGTGATTTACTAATGATTTGAGAATGGTTTGTTAACCATTAGTAGAGTGTTGCAGCTCAGAAAGCCTTCAGGTTGTCTCATTTGGCTCATGCTTGTTAACAGCATGAATTTGTGGCTTTGTCACAGTCTCTCTGTCACATAGTGACTAAGAATAATAATTAATGATAACAATAATATCTTTATTCAAAACCTTTCAAAAATGATGAAAAATGTTGAAACAGTAAATCAGCAGTAAAACAATGAGGAGGGTGCTAAAGAAGGAAAGAAAAGGTGAGTTTAAAGAGGTGACGTGTTCTGGTCCTGCTGCTTCCTGCTGCCCATGTGCTGTTAATGATAATGACATCATCAAATAAATGAAGAAATCCACATAAGCAAGACCATCTCTGAACACACACACACACACACAGTATTTGGGCAATCCTAATTAATTCCAATTAGAAATGCAAATAAGGAGCCACATCTTTGATTAAGCAGCAGTCAGGCTCCTTGTTGGTTTGTGATGTCCTCCTTTGACGCAGCCCAGTTGTGGGGAAAAGGAAGAAGAAAAGTATTGGGACACAGCAAATGTTGTAATTAATGTAGAAATGCTTCATGTGAGATATTTCTAATTAGTCCCCTGTCCCTCCCTCTGTTGCATCAGACACACTGTTGGCCTGCCAACTTCCCCGTGTTCCACAGGATGCAGAGGAATTACAGACTAATTACACAGAGATGGGCGCTGGGATTCATCTGGCCCCGCAATTTACATATGAGCTAATTAGCATATGATGGAACTAATGACTAATAATTTAACCAATTACAGGGCTGGGCTATCTCATTACACTTTTGGAAAAAGGAGGCTTGGAGGAAAATGTATTGTTTCGGTCAGAGACAAAGAAGAGGACGACAGTTTGGACTTTAATGGATCCAGGCTGACGATCCAAACGCTGAGGGGCTCCTGTGGACTAGCTGGAGGTACAGTGCCCTGCTCAGGGGCACCTCAGGAGACGTGGAGCTGGTGCTGGACTGAATCCATTCACTGAACATCTGAGCCCTCAGGCTGACACCATCATGGAGGTGTTTGGTTTTATACACTCTTCAATTTGTACATGTAGTGGAAATCAAACGTCCCCGTGTCAGAAAAGAACGCTAACATGTGACCCAAACCCTCCATCATGTTCTTCATCTGCTCCCTACATATTTAATGCTCTCAGTTCCTGTGAAATTGTGTGTAATGGATAATAACTTTCTTCTTGTTTTCAGTTTGAAAACAATCCCACTGTATTGATTGTTGACTAGATATTGTTCTGTACAGTTCAAACTCCATCCATAAGCCTGTTATTGTGACTTTAGCGGGTTGTGAGACATTACTTAAGTGTCCTGCTGTATCTTTAACTCAGCCAATACAATGACTCAGTGAATAGTTCTTAATATGGTCATCCAAAAATCAGGAAACTCTCTAGTTTATTTGTTTTCCTGGACAGCTGTTTAATAGAAATTTACTGCGTGTTACTAAGCAGACATGTAGTCAGCATAACATTCACTCTGCTGTGTATAAAAAGTGCTTCACTCTTCCTTTAATCAGACAGGACTCCTTCTGGTCATCACCTGGACTCTAGTGTCTCTACTGCCCTCTACTGGACAACAACAGAGCTGCGCTTAATAAACCAGGACAGCAGGAGCAGCTGATGTTTCAACATGCTGGAAGCCCTTTATTAGTTCTCCAACCTCACAGGAAGCTGAAGTCTGTGAGAGGCAGCAGCTTACAAAAAATGAAAACACTTATTTACAGCGACTTTCCAAGTGACACAGAAACTGTTAAGGACATGCACAGATTCATATTCTGGTAAAATAACAAAACATCAACAGCAAAACAAAAGTATCCAAGTGGAGGCTGATCTTAAACTAGCTTTGTTTTTACAGACGGAGCACAGTAAAAAGTCCACACAGTGTGTATTCAATCACATTGTCACAGAAATATATAGAAATATACTTTCTATATATAGAAAGTGCAGTCTAACCCAGAGTCAGATGAGAAGATGAATTAATCAGTTCATCTCAGTGTTTATCTGTGTGTGTCCAGGACACAGACACATGCAGGACGTGTTCACTCGGGCCTGGAAGCCCCCGTCTTATTTTCAATCCTGTGTATTTGACCCAACAGTGGAAAAGAAGACTTTGATGACCCTGATGTCAGAGACCACGTCCAGTCACTGTCCATGACTGGACGTGGTCTCTGACATCAGGGTCATGTCCTGTGTGCTACATGCAGTTAAGCTACAATACTGTTAATAATAATGTCAGGGACTGATACTGGTTTGAGTCTCTTGTTATATTTCTTTAGTATTAATCACACAGAATCTGTTTCTCTTACCTTAACTTAGTGCTCGGTGTACCTGAGCAGAACCAACCTTCATTATGCATGCTGTATTGGAAGAGCAGATATTCTTGGGAAAAAATGAAATCTTTGTTCATAATGTTGATAAAATAAAAACAAAAAAATAAAACAAAATTGTTATAAATGAGTATAAATGTAAAGAGCCCAGTGACACCGTAACAGTGGATGTCACTGTCATATACCTGGGTCATCTCTGGCTCTTTTTAGTGCCACTCTGATTTAATACATGTCAAACTTTGCTAACATTGAACAAAATATGTTTCCTGTTTGTCTGATGTGCATCATCAAATCTACGTTCACTCTCCATTTAGAACAATCCCTGACCAACCTTGTCCAAGCATGCCTGTTTTTTAAATCCAGTGTTCAGTCATGATGAAACGGTCACTTGTTGCTCATTTAGTCACTGATGGCAGTCAGGGGGTCAGGGCAGCATTAGCAGAGTGGACTCACACAGCTCTGCCAGTGTCTGTCTGCACTTCAAAGTTTAGATGTTGGAATGGGTATTTTTTCACTTTTGATGGAGCTCATTTGGCAGCTTCCCAGATTATTGTATTTTCGCAAAGTGTGGCTACAGATATTCATCTTCACATCTGACTCTGATTGGCAGATTTCCCAGAATGCTCCTTAATTCTTGATGGATTGTACCTCACACACTGCCTGAAGGTGTGACAGTAAACTAACTCAGCAGCATAAAGAAAACACCAAGTTCTTTCTTTTTGGCAAGAGTCACTTTAAACAACTCACTACAAGTGGAAAGAATTCTGCCTTTGCACAATGTTAAAAGAATTACATACAGTAATATAATCTAATATACTTATCATTTACTTATCTACATCTATACTTCTAGATTAAACTCTACACTGACAGACCTTTGCACAATGTCTTTAGTCTGTATACGTCTGTCTTTGGGTAAAACTTTGCATACTGATAATACAACCATAGAAATCTATTGCGTGTGTTAAATGAAACCAGACATACTGTACCTCATACACCAATAATCCAAAATCAGCTTTTCTACTGCATCTTAGAGGACTGTGTGGCAATTAAAGCTGAAACCATGTAAAACTGGTCTAAGAAAAAATAAACTCTGTTCACTGTTTGTTCTATAGTCAGACTGCATTCTTATATTTAGATTATTCTATAGCTTGACCTGTGACATTACACTTATTCAGTCCACATCTAGATATTCTGAAAAAATCCACTCCAAATGATCAAAACTCACAGCTGAAACTGCTCTCTGTAACACGTTGGGGTCCACCAGGTTTTGTGGAGGGGTTGTGGAAAGGCTCTCTGGGAAATATGTAGGAAACTGTTAAAGGTGAGTGAGACCACTAATAAGACCAGCAATGTGTTATTTGACAAACTAATCTTTGAAGCTGTATCCCAGTAGCCAATTTCTTAATTTACAAGATCTTTTCAAATCTGGGGCTAAACTGTACTTTTCTGCCTCCATGATGTTTGTCCATTTGACAGAAACAGATGTGCTGCCACCTGACAGGAGAACAGGCTGAGAGGCTTTACAACACTTACAACAATAGGGGCAACAGCCCAAGCAGAACTAAGGCTGACTTATATCAATATGGGTGGAAAGGCTTTGACAGCTTACTAACTGATATTCATTCTGAGCAAAAACACTGATTAATATTTTTGGTGAAGATTAAGTCTGTCACTGTTTTATAAGCCCAACACAGGCGTTGTTGTTGTGGCTGCTCAGAGCTCCTCAGGACTGTGTAGGAGTGAACATCTATCTCACTCTCTATTGTACCTTCATCGTTCTCACTGGTACATGCAATTTGATGACCTCACATAATGCCCCTTTGACCTGAGCAGAGGTCCAATCAGAGAGCACTAGTGAAGACACCTTGCATGGTGTGCAAGGCTTTTAAATAAAATCAACTATGAACAAACTGAAACTAACAGAAGTTGAACCGAATTCATCTGAAGGTAACACGCAGCTTATTTATAATTTTATTGTAGAACTGACTTGATTGTGTTCATGTGTGATGCCTCCACTGCCTCACTGAGCAGACAGGTGACTTCACATTTGTTATGGTAGTAAACAGTTTTGTCACAGTACTTCTCAGATGGGTTGGTGTCATGATTATTGTCCTTACTAGTTTTTCCATTTTGCAGTTGCAAAGAGAGCATCATTGGCTGCCCTGTTGTTGAGAGTCACAGTGCCCCCTGCTGGAGTACAAGGCACCACCTGCTGCACGTGTATTGCTCTCCATATTGAATTCTGAGAGATCGTTACAGTTCTTTGAATTTCACAAAAATGAAATAAATTACCATTTAAAAGCATTCCTTAAATTTGGTTATTAAAGAACTGTGATCTGCATGTGTACAGACTGGAACGTTTTACAGTTTAAGAAAAAACTTATCACGCCTTATCTTTGGCCACAACTCATCCAAACATGTTGAAAGGTAAACATCACACAATATTGCTATAGGAACACAGTGCAATATATATTTTTTTCTGAAGCACATCAGTCTCTATGTGCACTTACATGTTAGCCTAAACTGTAGATGAAACATCAAGCCACGTCCTTTGAGGCTGCCGCCGCCGTGCGTGGGACTCGGCCAGCTTGACTTCCAGTGCGTTTCTTGCCGCGGCCTGGAGAGCTGGGGTTGGATGCTGTCTTTCGGACACTCCTGGCCCCATGACTCACCATGGTGTGGAGGAGGGAGGAGGACGGGGAGGGAGGGGAAGAGGAAGAGGAGGTGGGGGACAGAGAGGAGGAGGTGGAGGAGGGTGAGGATGAAGAGTAGGAGGATGAAGAGTAATAAGTGTTTTGGAAGGTGGTGCTGGTAGTGGAGGTGGAGGTGGAGGCGAGGATGAGGCGGTGCTGGCGTTTGCTGCTGCTGCATGGCCCATGGTGGGCCGGGCTGACGTTAGCGCGGGATGGCGACAAGATGTGGCTAGACGAGGGGAGCAGACGACTCAGATTCAGAGATGGGATAAAAGACTTGTGAGGAGGAGGGGAGGAAGAAAATGACGAGGAGGGTGGAGAGGGGGAGCGTGGTGGGGAGTCTGAAGGAGAGTTTTTCACCGAGGAAGAAGTGGAGAGGGGACTCAAAAAAGCCTGTTGCCTGGAGCGATGGGCAGAGGAAGGAGAAGACGAACGTGAAGGACACTTGGAGACGTTTGAAGGAGGAGACAGAAGAGAGTGTTTCCTAGAGGGAGAGGTGGAAGAAGGTGAAGAAGTAGAGGAGGAGGAGGAGGAGGAGGAGGAGAGGTTTTGGAGGCTATCTGCGGTGTCTGAGCAGTGAGGAGTGGACAGAGAGGCAGACGGGTGTTTCCCAGAGCTATGGCACAAGGCTGGGATCTTAGAGGCACGCAAAGCAACGACACAATGGTTACTATCCCCGGCTGCTCTACTGCTTCTGCTGTCGGCCTGCAAACAGACACCACGGAATACGACAAGTCAAAGGCAACAACACACAGCCCACATGGAAGGAACAGAGCGCTCAGTTTGAGCACTCATAAGTGTTATTTCTATGGTTTTGGCACTCCCTCTCCCAGTGCTTCACATCATATAGTCTTGTGCTCAGTGCCAGGCCACACCACAACGTATCACAGTGAAATTCCTCCACATCTCTATGAAACAGATGGTGCTGGAAGCATGGTGACACAGAGACCACCAGTCGCTTGCTTTCTTTAACTTAAGGGAACTTAGAGGTATCATCAGAGCTCAGAGCTGTCAGAGAGAGGGCTGAGACAGTATCTGTGTGGCTTGAATGAAAATATAAAGTATTATTGGAAAATGTACTTAAATCTGAAAAGTAAAAGTAAAAGCAGAAAAATGGCTCCTGTGGGTTATACTAGTAAATATTATGACACTGGTGGAGCAAGGCCACATAAAATTCAGTATCGTCCAGTATCGCTTCCTCTACACTTGTCCAGACTGTCCACTTCAGCTGACAGCTCTATAAGAGGCCATGCAAGAGAGGCAAGACGTAGTGCATTGAGGATTTGTTAGTGAAATATGATTAAACGACTTGGTTTTGGTGTCACTGTTCTAACTGCTGGTGTGATTTGGCACTGGTCACCAGTCTGGCATGAAAAAGCTTTGCTCAAATCAATGATCAATAAAAAGCTTTTGAGCACTGACTAGAATAAAGTTGATCTGTGGACCTAAATGAAGAACAGTAATAAAGAATGAAGCTGTGTGGTGCTAACTCTGCATAGGTTCTCTATGAATATTATTGATGGGGGGTGGGTGGGGGGTCAGGTCATTTAAAGCATCATTCACTTGAATCCCTGTCAAGGATCTTTCCTTGTTGGAGCTTCCACCTCCACTCATCAGTTACATTCACTGGGGGCTGTTATTAGCACTAATTGCTAACAGTAGCACAAATTCTACCACAGCTGCTTACATGGCATTAGACCCTGGGGACATAGTGTATTCTGAAACAGGCCACATCTCAACTGCTGTACAGTAAACCAGCCTTTCCTTGTTACTTTGTTAGGAACAGTTCCTACATAGTAAGACGTATTGACAAGGTGTCCTATGTTTTGGTTCAATCATTGCTGACCTCTGAGTGTACAGTTCCTTTCCCTCACATGTACCACAGAAACACCTCTCTATGGGAAAATGTAATTCTACATAAATGTTCATTCCTATTTCCTATATTGGCCAAAGACATGTAGTAGTAACACACATGACTGGCAGAATTCAGTGCTATTCCTCTAAAATGAATCAGGGTCAGATTATATAAAGTTAATGTACAAACAAACTGTCTATGACAGAAAATATCAAAAGTTACTTGCAAATACTTGGAATTCTAAACACCTTAACATGTCTTCAAAGATATAACATAGTGATTAATTGAATTTCACTGAACAGTGGTGCCACCAACCACAACATACATGCAGTGCTTACAAGATGACATAGATGAGGGGGTAATAAATGACAGATGTCTGGATTATTAATATCTGTAAATGATGGCTTCTGTGTGTCCTTGTTTGAGGAACAAGAGTTTCCGAGAGTTTTAAACGCCAAAATTATATTTCCACAACTCACTGCCAGATGAAGAAAGGTTGTACACAGCGAACATGCAGGTTACATGCAGGTCAAGATCCATTCTGTGATCTAGAGACTCAAATCTCAACTATGAGGTCAACAGCTAAATTTGGATATGGAGACATTGATGGAAACTTTAACAAAATCTTCAAAGAAGTGTGCCAAAGTGAAGATGAACACATAAAGAGACAGATATAACTTAAAACAAAATAAGACAAATATGAACCAGCACAGACATGACCTCAACACATTAAAAACTCACTGCAAACACAGTAAAATGTAACTAAAATGACTAAATAACATCATTCACTATTTTTCTAAATACTGATGTCACAATTATTGCATGTGACACTTTCTAAAAATTCTTCTACTGTTTCTTCAATATAAAACAGACAGTTAATGGTATTGTGTTCAATCTCATTAGTATTTACAGGTAAGCAGTATCCTAATTCTAATCCTAATCCTAAAAGTAAATGATCAATTTACTGATGATTTATTACACAACGTAATCCTGAAATGGAGAGAGTAAAAGTCACTATCACAATCTCTAGACAAGGTAAGAGTCTACCCAGATCTGAAGCTATGTAACTTCATGTTAAGCAGTATCCACCTGATGTTTCAGGGGATGGAGTTTTTCTGAGAGCAGGTTTTGTTTGTTTAAGAGATCATTTATATGATGATCTCTGATAGGAGGATTAAGTTTTTCCTCTGTAAGTGAGCACTCGAGAGTTGAATATACATTAAAGTTACCTAACCTGCTATCTGAAGAACACAGTTACTATTTAGTGAAGTATTACGTTAATTCTCAATCATTCTATGCAGATTCAGAGCTGCTTAACTCTGGTTTACCTGGCTGGGCTGCTTCTGGGTGACCTGCTGCTGGCCTTTAGACTTCTTCTCTGGTGAGCCTGAGGAGGAGTGGCGAGACTTGGCCTGGGATCGCTGAGCAGATGAGCTGGAGCTGCTGCTGGAGGTCTAGCAAGGGGGTGCAAAAACAAAAGGTTAGTTTGCACAAACTGGCTGGGAATATGCATGGGACTGTGGTATCATTGAAAAACATGTAAGCAACACAGTATTTGTATGGTAGCAGCTCCAACCCTAAAAAGCAGTCAAAAGCATCAATTTAAGATCAAAGATGACATAAGACACTGTAGAAGATGGAGGGAAATAGTCTATGAGTAGTCTATGTGTAGTCAGGTATATCAGTCATCATTGCTGGTTGAAATGGACAAACACTAAAGCAGCTTGAGAAGATGCTTGATGATGCTGACAACAAGGTTTAACGGTGCTAAATGTTCTTGAATGACATTATCAAAGATGTGACTGGATGAACATCGGACTGGGTGCTTGGGTGGGGAGGATTTAACTTTATCCATTAAAATTGGGAGATAATTGGACAGGAAAATGGATCTGAAAGAAAATAAAAAATGACACAAAGAACTCAAGTTCCTGAGTTGAGTCTGAGTTGTCATTCAGACAGCACAAAAACACACAGGTGGTGAGTACATCACTAATGTTTGTGCAGTTGGTCCACTGAGGCAAATAAACACAGACCTCATAGTCCAGAGGTTATATTTTGTGCAGATAACACAGGACAAAAACTTGTGCCAGAGCACTAAACCTTCAAAGCTGCAATGACACATGGCCAGTAAAAGTTGTCTTTCCTGTTAAGAATGACATCTTGAGGACACAGAATGACCCCTGAAAGAAAGATTCATAGCGTCGGACAGTCAGAGTAGAGAGCCCACCAACAGCCCAGCACCACTGAAGCAAGCGAGCTCCACAGGCAGAGGAACACCAGACCTGTTTCTTTGTAGAGGTTTTCCCTGCGTCTTGTAGAGGCTGTGGTTTGGCCCTTTTACTCTGAGGTGGGTTTGGGCCCTTGAGAATCTGAGAGGCTGGTCTCTTGGATGGGCTTCTGTCCCTTTCTCGTTTGACTTTGCCTTTTAGCTGAGCTCTGTCAGTGGTGTAAAAGGAAGAATCAGGGTCCTGAAGAAATGAAGGCTCATTGGAGGGGGGGCAAGAAGGGGCACTTATACTGTCCAAATTGATTTTCAACTGTTCAATGGACTCTTCTAGACTCTCAATAGAGTCAAATGTACTCTTGCGAAGCCCCTCTACCCGACTATGTGACTTTGAGTGTCTGGCATTAATGGGAGAGGAGACTTTGATGTCTCTTTCACTGAAGTTGAATTGTTTGGTACTGTTGATTTCAACCTTCTTGGATTCCTGTGTCTGCTTCTTGTTCTCCTTTACTGGCCTGCTGTCTGATGGCATCTCCTCTTCCTCATAGACAACCACCTCAGCCGCCTTCTTTCCTGTTTTGGTTGTCCCTGTTCGAATAGCCTGGCTGATTGCAGCCAGTTTGTTTTTGGGAAACTTGAATTTGAATTTCCTTTTAGTCTCTGTCTTACTAGACAAGTCTGGTTTACTCTGGTTGTTTTCAGGAATTGAGCCATTATCTGCTGAAGGTCTTTGAAGCTGCTGACCATTTCCTTTGCTGACTTTAAGGCTTAAACCCATATTTATTTCAGTGAGACAATTTTTCTTCTCACTTTGTTTCTGCTCTTCCTGCTTTGTCTCCTCTATATCCACAATATTTTCAGTAGAAAGAATTCCATCGAGATCTTCCTCACATTCAAAGATGGTGGAGAGACGCTTGTAGGCTGACTGAATGTCCATAGACTCATTCAAGTTAATGATAATAGGTTTCTGATCAGAATCACCACTGTCCTCAAAACCTCGGTCTTCATGTTCCAAATAAGTGGCTTCACCAGTGCTGTCCCTAGCTATAGTCTGTGTGTCAGAGACATTCATCTTGGCTGGGTCTTCCTCTTTGGACTGTGTCCTAGCTCTGGTCTTTGAGATTCGAAGGTTGATTTTACCAGTAGGTGGTGGTGGAGGAGGAGGTCCCTCATTGTCCCCAACATCGGGGCTCAGACTGCCTCCATCTTCTGTGTACTGGGATTGGTTCCTGGATTTTTGCACTGTTGCCTCTTGGCTCAGCTGCTTGCTGCTGAGACTGTAAGTCAAGCTGGGTAAAGCAGGAGGGTGTTTTATGATTAAAGGAGAAGCTACACATTCCTGGTCTGGGCTGAGGAACTTTTCCTGCTGAAACTTTAGTGATGTCTCTATCGAGCAGTCTTTTGGAGTGTTTTCTTTTTGTAAATTTACAACTACCATCAAATTTGACTTCTTCTCAGCTGGTACATCTTTGACAGCTTCTTCATTCGTCTGGTCAGGACTTGTAGTGTCAGTTGTTTGAATGTTTTCTTTTTGTAGAGTGACAATCGTTGTAAGTTTGACCTTTTTTTCTGCTGTGGTTGGGGTACATATCTGTCCAACATCGTTGTTAATTTGATCAAGAGAGTATGCAGTAAGATCATTTTGATTTTGTGAAGTTGCAACTATAAGTACCTCAATCTTTTCTACCTTCTTTTGAGTTAGCAATGACACCTCCTCATTCTTCTGGACAGTCTGAACATCCTGTAAAACTACAGGTGAGTGGACATCCACATTATCTACTTGTTTAACCATATTCTTCTTTGCTTCCTTCTTCCTATCAAGACTAACACTATCTTCTCGGTGTCCTTCCAGTCCAACAGCTGTAATTAGTTCATTAGGGGAGCCATCTGTAAATCCTGGCTGTGGAGCTGAGTGGTGGTCTACCAACTCAGAGGTGTTCAGATTGGCCACCTGTGATGTTTGAGATGTCATCATCTCTCCTCCCCATTGCTTATTTCCACCTGGCAAGTTACTCTTGTTTGCCCGTTCTGTAGACACCTATAATTAGAATAAGCAAGATTAAACACTTCACTATATATAGATATATATATATATATATATATACATATATATATATATATATATATATATATATATATATATATATATATATATATATGTATATATATATATATATATATAGATATATATATATATATATATGTAAACATATATAAACACACACACACACACACACACACATATATATATCTTTAATTCTAAACACTAAATTAAAATAAACTAACCTTGAAAACAATGTCCTTGATAACCTAGAGCCCAGAGCTGTATTTAATGAGTAAAAGCACATGCTTAAAATCTAATTACAGAATCTGCACAGAATGATGCACCATACCTGAACATTACTGGTTTGTCCTTTATGCTTTATAAACAAAACAAAAATGCTTTGGTGGGCATTCATAGCAAAAATGGCTTTGCATCAAGACTTTGCATCAATGAGACAATGAAATGCGACCCAGAAACTCCACGTTATCTATTTACATCTGTGCTAACTCCTATCTTTACCTTACACTTTTAAGTGTTTCGTGAATTAGTATTTATTTTTCCTCAGTATGCACATTTTAAGCTAATTTAAGATAACTGTATGACTGATTGACAATTTCTTCAAAAAGGTCTTTATTTATTACCTACTATAAGGTCCCATGCATTCAGTTTTGATTAACTGCTCAGGTGACTAACAAAAGTATAATTTTCTCTTGTCAGATCTATGGTGTATTTTACCAGCTTTATAGTCGTCATTGGAAGTGGAGCTGTACTAAGAGAATGAAGAGGTCAGCGTTGCTGTTAAACCTGGAGTAAACTAGCTTTACTGAAGAAAAAGGCGATAGACAGCAAACTCTCTGGCAGACCATTTCACTTAATTCAATTAGAGGTCTTGCTGTAATGAGCTGGAATGGTGTTTTATAGGAAAGAAAATCTGTGCAGTGTAAGTGTAATGACAAACAGGAGATAGATGCATGGCTACTACACCTACCACTTTTATTTGCAGAGTCAATGAGAGATTAACCTTAGGGCCAGTGTTCACAGCATCCATCCATTATGTCAAATTCCAGCTCCATCACAGATGCTGCTCTATTTTTGCTGAAGATTACGTTTTGAAATTCTCTTGTGAATGTATATAAGGCCAATATTTTTTAAAGATGCCTGTCATTTGTTGTCTTTACACATAAACAACAAAACTATCTTATCTTGTTTGTAGTTAATGGGAGAGAGAAGAAGGGTGAGGGGTGGAGGCAGACCTCTGTTATACCTCTGTCCAGGCTCCTGCTGCTCTCTGTTCAGTCACCATATTGTTGTTTTCATTGACATGTTTTCACGATTCTAGTATGAAATCTGATAAGTTAGATAGGTGTTGTACAGGTGAGCTGTAGATGAAGTCATGACACTATGATCACAACTGGCATTTGAAATGAGATGAGACGCAACAAAAGGTTCAAGTATAACAACAAAGCATCTGCTACCACCTAACTGAGCTGACTTTTCCTGTCTTTTACAGCATGAGATGGAGAGGAAATGTCAGCAAACAACTCCTAACTTCTTAGCTTCTGAAATGTTTCCAGTGGACACTGAAACTGTGACAGAGTCATGACTGAGCTGGAGTGCAGCCAGAATGTGGTGCAGCAGGATCTTGTGGACATTTAGCGTTATGGAGCCCTGCAGCTGTTGTTTGTGCTGAACAAAATGTTGTGGGCCTGAACTGAATCTCATTTGTAAAAAAAAAAAAAAGTGTGTGTGTGTGTCTGTGTGTATGCTTATGAGCATTCCTGTTTAACATTATGTTTGGGTGAGAGTGTGTGTTTAATTGGAACTGAAATCAGACATAGTTCCCAGTTACAAGGAAATGAAAGACGTGAGAAGCCAAAGCAGGGTGGAGAGTTGAAGTTTAATGCAAAAAGGTAGGTATAGAGTATGTAGGGTCTACAGGACTGAAGATACAACAAAGAAAATTCAAGAGAACTGGCCAGGAGGAATGGTTTGCCCAGCAACTCATGGTTGTGTTTTCCAAAAAGAAGAGAGGCAAGGAGATGATTGATGAAAAGTTGCACACGTTTAGTTTTATTCCTGATTTCATGTCAGCAGAATCAGAGATGAGAAATAAATCAGAATATTTTTCCAAAACAAGTATTGTTAATGTGTTAGTGTGAATCTCCTGTAGACGCTCTCTGGAGGCATACTGTATCTTATACACAGCTGTAAATGTAACAAAATAAATCTGTTCCTTCAATTTTCACCATTAATTCAACCTGAAATACAAGATGTCAGACACAATGTAGGTGATGACGACAGGACGCTGGTATGTCATTACTAGTTCTTTAGTGCACAATGTAAAACCAAAACCAAGCCAGATGTAACAAAGCAACAAAAAAAAGGCAGACTATGGGTCAGACTATCAGCTGTAAAAGTACATGAGAGGTTGGGAGAATCTGTGTGAATGGGTGGGCTAAATAGGGGCCCTTTGTCAGACTAATCTGGCCCTTTGTGCCCAGTTTTCCAGTTCAACTCATCAGACTTCTATTTACAAAAAAGCATACTTCATTTTTTTGGAAAATTTAGGTGATATCACTATTCCCAGATATTACTTTGGTGAGTGCAACATTGTTAATACTGATGAAGTTAATGACAAAATTCTCAAAAAAATTTCAAGGTAAATCCCATTATAAAAACTCAATCTAGTGGTCAATTTCAATTCTATGTATTCTGTTCAAGTGATATTTTTCTGGAATGCCTTGCTAGACATGAATGTGAATGACGAACAGAAAAAAGTCATGTACATCATTAGTTAAAGAAACCAAAGGTTTAGTTTAGTTAAAGCTGGTTAGTATCAGCAGGCCAGCTGCAGCAGACTACAGTCATGTTGAGTTAGCATTCCTATAAAAGCCTGCAGACTTTTTAAAAAGGTGCATCACACACTCTGGTGACCCAAAATTCTGAGGTTTGACTTAAAAGGTCTGCTGCGGATATTGAGTCATTAATGATTAGTACTGTTATTCTTTCTTTTCCTTTACCTCAGGCTGAATGTATCTGCTCTGAAGTTCAGCCACAGTTCTGCTCTCTACATCCCTCATAGTGCATTTCTGAAACACCTAGGTAGGAGGGGCACAAGGTCCATGGTGAGGATTAAGGTTGCGGGACGGGTTGAGATGCAATGAATGGTAAACATTATTTCTTGATGCTTTAATATGTTCACTATAACAAATATTATTTTAAAGGGTTTAGTTTGCAGTGTAGCATACTCACTGCCCTCACATCTGTCCGGGTAGTTCCCCTGGTTGAGTATCTGAACTGCTTGTTTAAGAAACAGCAAATTACTATATAATAACATACCTGCAGCTCTTTCATGAATGTGTTGTCCTCCTCTTCCTCTTCTTCCTCGTCCTCTCTGTGTACTGAGGGTGCAGTAGGAGTGGAGATGGGACCAGTCAGAGGTGCAGGAGCACATATGTGGGGTTTAGGTTTGACCTCTGGTGGCTGTCTTGGGGGTTTGGCCTGAGGAACCACAGGCACCTCTTTCTCCTTCTCGCCTTCATCCTGAAACAGATTCATCAAGTACAAACAACACAGAGTTTAGGAAGGGTATATATATATATATATATATATATATATATATATATATATATATATATATATGTATATGTATATATATATATATATACTGACCAGCAAGTTTTTTTTTTTTGACCGGAAATGACACAGGCTTCTCCCAAAAGATAATAAAACGATGTACAAGAGTGGAAAAAACTTTTATTTACATTTGAAAAAAAATGGCATGTCCAAAATTATTCATACCCATTGTAAACTGTCACAGTCTATGGGAAAATCCAAGGTTCTATATATATCTATCTATCTATATATATATCTATCTATCTATATATATATATATATATATATATATATATATATATATATATATTATATACACACATATATATACACACACACACACATACACACACACATATATATATATATATATGTGTGTGTGTGTGTGTGTATATATATATATATATGTATATATATATATATATATATATATATATATATATATATATATATATATATATATATATATATATATATATACATACACACACACACACACACACAGTGGGGCAAAAAAGTATTTGGTCAGCCACCAATTGTGCAAGTTCTCCCACTTAAAAAGATGAGAGAGGCCTGTAATTTTCATCATAGGTACACTTCAACTATGAGAGACAGAATGGGGGGAAAGAATCCAGGAAATCACATTGTAGGATTTTTAATGAAATTCAATTGGTAAATTCCTCGGTAAAATAAGTATTTGGTCACCTACAAACAAGCAAGATTTCTGGCTCTCACAGACCTGTAACTTCTTCTTTAAGAGGCTCCTCTGTCCTCCACTCGTTACCTGTATTAATGGCACCTGTTTGAACTCGTTATCAGTATAAAAGACACCTGTCCACAACCTCAAACAGTCAGACTCCAAACTCCACTATGGCTAAGACCAAGACCAAGAGCTGTCTGTCAAAGGACACCAGAAACAAAATTGTAGACCTGCACCAGGCTGGGAAGACTGAATCTGCAATAGGTGAAGCAGCTTGGTGTGAAGAAATCAACTGTGGGAGCAATTATTAGAAAATGGAAGACAGACATACAAGACCACTGATAATCTCCCTCGATCTGGGGCTCCATGCGCAAGATCTCACCCCGTGGGGTCAAAATGATCACGAAGAACGGTGAGCAAAAATACCCAGAACCACACGGGGGGGGGACCTAGTGAATGACCTGCAGAGAGCTGGGACCAAAGTAAAAGTAACAAAGGCTACCATCAGTAACACACTACACCTACGCCGCCAGGGACTCAAATCCTGCAGTGCCAGACGTGTCCCCCTGCTTAAGCCAGTACATGTCCAGGCCCGTCTGAAGTTTGCTAGAGAGCATTTGGATGATCCAGAAGAGGATTGGGAGAATGTCATATGGTCAGATGAAACCAAAATAGAACTTTTTGGTAAAAACTCAACTTGTCGTGTTTGGAGGAGAAAGAATGCTGAGTTGCATCCAAAGAACACCATACCTACTGTGAAGCATGGGGGTGGAAACATCATGCTTTGGGGCTGTTTTTCTGCAAAGGGACCAGGACGACTGATCCGTGTAAAGGAAAGAATGAATGGGGCCATGTATCGTGAGATTTTGAGTGAAAACCTCCTTCCATCAGCAAAGGGCATTGAAGATGAAACGTGGCTGGGTCTTTCAGCATGACAATGATCCCAAACACACCGCCCGGGCAATGAAGGAGTGGCTTCGTAAGAAGCATTTCAAGGTCCTGGAGTGGCCTAGCCAGTCTCCAGATCTCAACCCCATAGAAATTCTTTGGAGGGAGAGTTGAAAGTCCATGTTGCCCAGCGACAGCCCCAAAACATCACTGCTCTAGAGGAGATCTGCATGGAGGAATGGGCCAAAATACCAGCAACAGTGTGTGAAAACCATTGTGAAGACTTACAGAAAACATTTGACCTCTGTCATTGCCAACAAAGGGTATATAACAAAGTATTGATCTTTTGTTATTGACCAAACACACATATTTTCCACCATAATTTGCAAATAAATTTTTTAAAACAATGTGGTTTTCTGGATTTTTTTTTCTCATCATTTGTCTCTCATAGTTGAAAGTGTACCTATGATGAAAATTGGAGACCTCTCTCATCTTTTTAAGAGTGGGAGAACTTGCACAATTGGTGGCTGATTAAATACTTTTTTGCCCCACTGTATATGTATGTGTGTGTGTTAGCTGGTAAGTAGACTTTGTGTACACCAATACCTGGGCTCCCACTGGCTCTTTCCTGGTGGTGGAGATCCCCTCTCCTGATCTGCTTGTTGTGAGACCTGACCTGACAGGATGGAACCTGGGAAGAAAATAATAAAAACAGTTTTAGACTTTCGAAGGTCTGGCAGAAAGCCGGATCTGCAGGTGATCCTCAGTGCTGAACTAACCTTCTTGGAGGAGGAGGAGGAGACTTGCCAGCTCTGTCTGGACTCTGCTTCATCTCCTTGTCCACACTGGAGCGGCGGGGTTTCTCCATGTGTGGCCGGCTGCTGCGCTCTGTGCTAGGAGAAGCTGAGGGGGGAGCTGAGGGGGGAGCTAAGGAAGGATCTGAGGGAGCTGAAGGAGAAGCTGAGGGTGGAGCTGACAAAACAGTTGATGGGGAAGCTGATGGAAGACCTAATGGAGGATCTGATGGAAGAGCTGAGGGAGGAGTGCTGTCATTTAGTAAGGAAATACGTAAGGTGTGTATGCCATATAAATACTAATTGAAATCAAGAGTTAGATCTATTGTTGTGTGTATTATCTTGCTGACTGATCAAAGAAAAAGAAAAGCTATTGCCCATCTTTCATTTGCTGAAACTAGGCATTGCTTATAGGGAGCCTGAGATGTCATTGCCAACGATTGCTTGATGTATATTGTTGTACATATAATAAATTCTTGAAATCTGTGAATCTTGAGTAATGTTGGAAGGGTGAACTACTTAGTGCCACAAACAAATAAATATCAGCCATTAGCTAATGTACCCTCAATGTCAGTGTGTGTCTTTATCACTGTCAGCACAGGAATATGTAAGTACTGCACCTGTGGTAGACACTTCAGATAAAATGACTGTTTGCAATTTTGGACAAAACAAAATAAAAAAAAAACTCATTTGGCACATTCTTAGTGCATATTTTCTTTTGTTAGAGCTGGAATCCTACCTGTGTCTGGTGGCATCAACTGGGAAGAGTCCACATCATCACTCAGCTTGGGTGGTGTGTCTTCCTGGATATCAGAGTGGGGTGCCGGCTGCTCTGATGCTGTAGCACAAACACATCACAGAGACATAGACCTGTCTTTAGGCTGCTTCTAAGAAAAATGGTGAACTACTAAAAGCTTTTCAATGTATTAAAACAGACTTTTAAATATAAATAATGTCACTGATATAAGGAAATAATTAGAATGCCTTATTTTTATTGTCTAATGACTCCTAATGGTATAACTTTCTAATAGCTAGTCTGATCTGATGTTTATTCAAGACTGGAACCAACCAAGCTAAACTGTCAAAGGACAGTGACACTAGACACTAGTGACACTGCATATTTAATGAAGGAAACATGAGCACATGAGCCGTGTATGAAGTTCCTAAGTAAACTACTTCAAAAGTCGCATTAGTCTGTGGTCTATTTAGGAACACTGGGCCTAATGCAAGAATCATGTGCACAAACAGACTTCTGAAGTAGCATGTATGAGTGATTTTAGACTATTTGTAGAATAGTCTAGACATATTAGGCTAGACATACACACACATATAGAGCAGAACATGCAGCAATATATAGCAGTTTGAAGGTGCTATATATTAGGTACTCAAATCTCAAATGCATACCCAAATGTATACCTCCTCATGAACAGGCAAGCAATCCTCACAAAATAGCTTTAGTCTAACAATAAGAAGCTGAATGTGTATTCAGTGAATGGGATTGTACAGGTCAACCTTGCAGTGTCAGGTCCAGAGGAGTGTCCTGCCCTGTCTTTGATGCAGAAGAAGTCATCTGTTCTGAGGCTGAAACAGAGCGACTCTCTTTGGTATCTGACACATTCAAATCAGGGATGGACTTCATCAGGCTGGCCTGGGCCTCCTGGAGGACCTTGTCAAAGTCCGTGGTGTTAAGGGGTAGAGGCTGACTGGAGTCAGAGCTGGCTGGCTGGGTGGCTTGGCTGGTGCTGGGTTGGTTCCTATTGCTAGTTTCGACACTTGTCTGTGGAGGACACACAGACAGAGTCTCACAGACCAATGATAGGTGGCGGCTTGATTGAAACTACGAGAAATCAGTAAAAACTCATGTCTGTGAAAAAACTGTTTAATCGACATCTCGTTGTGGGCTCAAATTGGTGAAAAAAGATATAAATAACTTTTGTTGCTCCAGTATAACAATGATTAAATATAAAGGTGTAGTTAGGATCTGCTTCATAATTAAGACCACTGATCGCTAAATCACTCCTGTCCTTTTACCCTATTTCATAACATGAAACATGACCACAGAACTGAGGACATTACATTGAACATTCACGCTCACACTTCTTTGTCAGACGTATCTTGTCCTGAGCTTAGTACTTTGAGTGTTTTTAAGGAAAATACAATCCAAGAATTAATTGGAACCATCTCACACATGACACCACCATCAGATGTTGTGGCTGTTGATGGCTTTACCGCCTTTCAAGCACCATCTATGTGCTGACACAGAGCTCCATTCTAGGACCTAATTTATTTTCCCTTTATTTACTCTCTTTGGTACGGAAGCCCATTTCCACCAATGTGTTGAAAAAAAGATCCTGTATGATTCTTTGTAATTGTTTTGTGCACATGGCTTGGTGACTTTTTATTGCACATATTCACCTAATTTGGTTCGACTTGTTATCTACTCATGTCACAGTTTTCACCATTAACATCAAATTACAACAGCTATATTAAACAAGTTATATATAATATAATATAATACAAGTTGATATTTCTCCTATTTCAGTACATGATATAACAATGAAAATTAGACAATTGAAAACTGGTGTGGCCTTTTACATTGACAAGATTAAAATGAATATGTATAAATCATTATAACTAAAATGCAGGTAAAAATGGGCTGTTAGGTGCTTAAAGACATATCATTTGTGTAAATATTATCTAAACCTCTAAATCTTTTTTCTAAAAAGACTGAGAAACCATGGATGCACAATGTTGATTTCTGCAACATGTTCACTTGATAAGGCTCTTGGCATTCAAACTACTGCCAGAACAGTATAGATTAGGAAAGAGACACTGACCTCAGTAAGTGTCTGTGTGTATTTTATGGTGGTCTGGTCAGTGTGGCTCTCCTGTGTTGGTGTTGGTTGGCTGTTTCCATCAGACAGCAGAAGGCCCACTCTCTTCTGCAGGGCAGGGCTGCCCTCTCTGCTGCAAGGGCTCACCTTAACAACACAACAACATCTCTCACAATCTACACTTCAGACCATCTCCCAACAAAAGCAAATCTTATACAGTCTTATTCACAGGCTCACCTTGGCCACAGTGGGTGAGTCTCGTCCATGGGTAGGCGTCAGTGGGGGGCTCGGGTGGTGGTGGGAGGGTTGGATCACTGTGGCTGCTGTGCTCTTCATTCTTCGGGCCATGACAGGGGAGGCTGAGCCGGCCAGGCTGACCTCAGCCTGACTCCCAGACAGAAAGGGGGTTGGTAGAGGGGGTCTCACCAAAGATCGGGGCTGTGGTTTGGGGGAGCTCTGGGGGCTCTGGGTCTTCAGGGGTCCCTGGTCTGTTTCCATGACCTTTAAAGGCTCCACCTGGGCAGATCTGGTTGTGGCTGACTCTGACACACACCTGTTGATAACAGAGAGGACAAAGACACCATACACCTCTATAATCATCAGTATTTATTATTTTCCTGCAAAACATTTCTGTTTTTCTAGGTGAGGTTAATGAGTACCTGCGGAGAGAACTGAGGGCTTCAGTCAAGGCTTTGACCCTCTTTAACATTGAGTCCATCTTATGAGGCTCCTCCTTTAGGAAACGCACTGCCTCCACCTCCAGCCTCAGTACTGAGCGCATCTTAAGCTGCAGCTCTGGAAACTCACCTGGAAGATACAAGGGTAGGGACACATTGGAATGAAAAGTGACCCTCACTCTGTATGAACTCTGTGATTCTGCATATCACCATATATAATTATTTAAGAAAGGGGGTCTAGAATCAGGATAAGCTTTTTTAAGAAACAAACAGGTGATACAAATGATGTCCAGATCAAGTTATAGCAGTATTGTCAGCTGAAGATGACTCTGATCCAATACTTATTTTTTCCTATATACTGTCGTACAGCAGCGCGGTGTACGCTCTAAACACAGCAAGACAATAAAGTGAATTGATCAAATCACAGACATTCTCAATCTCTTACAGACCTACCTAACATAATTTGTAGTAACAATAATAATTTGTATTTTGTCTTTTGTATCCCCCTGAGAATTAGTTGTCTACACTGTGTGTAAGTGTAATGTATACTGTATTCTGACTGTGATATATAGGCTGAATCATTTTTGCTTCAGCTAAAAATAGTTGCAACAACCAATTATTTTATTAAGAAAGATGTTCTTAAGAAAGAATCCTGAAACCAGAGGAAACTGATTTCCTGCATAAAAAATAATTATTTTTTTAGTCTTTAAACAATGAAGATAGCAAACAATTCAACAATATTGTTGGATGGCGTTCAGCAATAGGTTGAATAATACGTCATCTCAGGTCATTAAGGCCCTGCAGCCACCTGAAGGCAGCAGGACACATAATTCTAGAAAGGCTTGGACAGTGATGCATGTAAACAGGAAGTTCAGAAATGACTGTTCTGTAGTGGCTCATTTTTTATGATACTGGCTTTGTTCCTCTGTATTGACCTTTAACTTAATATAATATATTGAGTTATGCTATTGTCCCCTGTGTCAGTGTCTGTGTTTAGCTAATAGTCAATTTGGAGCTTATAAGTGTTGCTAATTAGGGGCTGTATGACTAGCTCAAAGAGGCTTTGTCTACTTTAAACCACCAGATGTCACTGCTTACCACTCAGGTTAACTCCCTGCCGTGAATGTGTCTACACTGTTCTGATAATCAGTTCATACTGTTGTGACAGTACTGCTTTGTTGCGCTAAATTGGAAGTTGCTTTTCGTTAGGAAGCTAAGATTTTCATTTTGAGTTTTCTCTTTATTGTTTTTGTAGCACCACACACACACACACACACACACACACACACACTCAAGCTTCAGACAGAGCCTTGAACCCACAGCTACATGTATGTTTAAATGATTACCTTACTGTGGTTACTTAAATCACTTACAAAGGCTGCTACGGAATAAGCACATACACTTCTTTACACATCAGATCAGTCAGTTATTACATGATTTTTTGCCACATGACATCACATTACTGGAGCTCACTAATCCCAGGTGTCACACTGTGCAGTCAGATGAGTCTCAGTATTATCAAATGTGCACACAAGGATTCACAAATGTATTTTAGGATTTATGTATAAATGTCTCTTTCCACAAAAAATAGCCATCTGCCATTTGATAGGCTACAGATTCCCTTTTTTCCATTACAGGTCTCAGAAGACCCACACAGGACAAGCAGTTAGTGAAGGCAGGTTAGTAAATAATAGTTTATAGCAAAGTCTGTATATAATTGTAACAACATCCGGATATGTTTTGGGGAAAATGAAAAATACTTTAAAACATATATTTGTTTTATTTCTACCACATTTATTTAAACCACAAAATATTTGTGTGTGAAATAAATAGAATAGAAAATATAGAAAAAATACCTTAAAAAATAAAGAAGAAAATAAATAAATATTTGCATTTTATATCTACGACCTGAAATACATTTGTTCAAGTTCAAGGTCAGGTCATTTGTCACATATAATCATATAGGGTTCATTAACTCCTTCCATTGTACACTTAAAAATGTGTAAAATAAATGATCAATAATGATGTTTATAACAGTAGTTGCTTAATAATAAAACAATGTGATAGATTCTTAGGCAGTGCCCTCATTCAGGATCCTCATGGCCTGAAGGTAAAAGCTCTTCCTGAGCCTGAATTTGGTTTCTTTTTCTCAACCATATTAAGAAAAAAAATGTACACCAGGTAGCTCCAGATGAGCTGCATGATTGTGAAGAACTGGTGGTTGCTCAGACTCATCACTAAGCTCAGGGACCTGGGGTCAAACACCTCACTGTGGAAGAGGAAGCTGTAGTCCTTGTATACCTATCTATATCCTGTGTAGCCACTTTTGACTCCAACACAGCTGTGGTGGGCCTGATCACAGTTAACCTGAAGGAAGAAGAGGACCTACATTTTTTATCTTCATAAGCTCTCCGAAATACCTCAACAACTTCATTCTCAGTGTCAGTTTTTATCTCCTTCTCATAATTGTCCTTTATTTGCAGGTAGCGATATTGTTCGTGTTTATCAAAACACGAACAATATCTTTATATTATATATAAATAACACACTTTATAACTCAAAATCTTTATCTCTTTCTCCAGTTTATACCTTTCAACAACAGTATTCCATATTTCAATTGTAGTTTTGGTTATTACATCCAATTGGTTACCTAATTTTCCCAGTAGGCCTTTATATGCTATCAAGTTTCATACGTCAGCGTCCATCTGTTCTATTTCTTTTCCATCCATCCATTCCATTCCATCTATACTTTTGCCAAGCCTCCTCTGTCTTTAGGGAGCTGCAGAGTTTTGTACCTGGTCCTAGGTTTCTTTCATCTCATATAAACCTCGAAATCCACCTATCCCACTCCATAAACTGCTTTGATGGGTTACTGGCAGAGACTGAAACAAGTATAAGAGTCTCGGTAGAACATATATCTTAATTATCGCTATCCTTGAGCTTAAGTCCAAAATAATAGCTGAACATCTCTCCAAGTCTCTCCTAATTTCTTGATTTATTTGATAGTAATTTGCGTCATATAGCTTGTCTATTCTTTTCGTGACATTTACTCCCAAGTATCTTATTGATTTAGCATTCCAACTGAGTTTATATGTATCCTTTATCTCTTGAGACAGGGAGTAATTTATTGACAAGACCTGTGTTTTGTTGACATTAATTTTGTAACCCGAGTATTTTCCATAATTCTCCTGTATATATAGCCTGATGAGTTTTGAGAAGCTTTCGTTGGGTTGCTTTAAAAATATCAATATATCATCCACAAATAATCCTATTTTATGTTCCTCCCCTCCTATTTTCACCCCTTCTTCCTCCTGTCTAATCATTTGGGCTAGTGGTTCGATAAATAACGCAAATAGACTTGGAGAGAGGCTGCATCCCTGTCTTGTCCCTCTTTCCAGACTGAAACGTTTTGTCCAGCTACCACTTATTTTAATGCTTGCCATAGGTTCCTGATATGTTGTATTGCATTTTTAATCATCATCCAACAGAGAGCTGCTATACACCTCAAATCCACCCACCTTTAAGGATGGCCAGAGCTTCTCCAACCCTCCGCAGGTTGACTGCTCCCTCCTCCACGTCTCTCAGAGTGATTGGCAGCTGGCCGGGACAAGAGGCGGAGCTTCTTTGCAAATGGTCCACATAGTCTTCCAGTTCACTGAGAGATGAAAAAGACATCAACATGCAATGTCAACACAGGCAGAAACATTATCTATGTGATAGCCTAGTCTAGACATATGATGGCAGCAGAGTCTATCTGAGGAATTCCATGTTGGTGCTCTAACTGAAGACAATAAAGAAACAAAAGAAACAAAGATTCTAATCCTTGGAATGAAAGATACACACACACACACACACACAGGTATATATGTACCTGTGTCTGCAGTGTGACGTGTCTTCAATTTGATATTGAATCTACCTGTTGACAACTCACTACGTAAACCAGTTTGAAAATGTCTATGAATATGACGCAACTTGCGACTACATATTAACAGGTATAAAGTAATTGTAGTGGAATACATTTTTAAAGTAACCCTTCAAACCCTGAAAATGAGTACTGTATACTGTGCTTTAAAGTAATTATACACTGTATTCTACTATCATTAATTACTGCAGCAGATAGTAGATTGACTGTAGTCAATGAACAACAATTTCACATCTGTACTGTCCAAGGTGGTCTAAGATGGGGTGGAGGCGGTGTTATTGTGTCTTTGGTTAATTGGTTGGGATGGTAGGTAAACTGTAGTGTGTCCAGTGTGCTGTGTAGTGTGGAGCAAATGTAATGTTTGACCAGCCGTTCAAAACACATGGTCACTACAGAGGTGAGAGTCACTGGGTGGTGGTCATTCAGGCAGACTGGTCTTGTTTTCTTGGGCACAGGAATGATAGTGGACTTCCTGAAGCACCTGGGTATGATATATTATTATATAATATATAATACAATATTGTCTATTTTATATTTCATTTATGTTTCTACTCTACTATTTTTTCTACTTCCTATTTTTCAATTTTTGCACCTACATATCCAGACAGATTTCTTATATGTGAACACTTGGCAATAAGTCTGATTCTGGTTCTGATTCTGATGACAGACTGAGCCAAAGACAGGTTTAACATCACTGTGAACGTCACCACTGATACCATGTTCACATTCTCGAAAGTCCACCTTACGTTGTGTTCAGAAAAGATGAAAGGTGTGGAAGGTGATCCAATAACTTCTGCCTCACCTGTTTTTGCTTGTTGGCTGCTGATGGTCTCAAAGCAAGCCTAAAAGTTGTTTAGCTCACTAGACGCATCAGCACTTGACGAGGAGTGGGGTGAGCTTATAATCTGTCTTAAATAAATAAATCATCTTATTGTGGTTAGATCTCTACAGTCTAGCAACAGGATGGGGTTGAAGTAATCAGCTGGATCAAATGGTAGTTCTCCTCAAGCTAATGAAAGCTTTGTTCAAAAGTGAAAAACATTCTGTTTTAAACAGAAGCAAATGTTATACTGGAAGTAGCTGCTGGCTACACTGGCAACTAGAACTGCCGATGTGTGTCATATTTCTGGTTACATAAAAACTATCCTCCACAAGCCCCGACATTACCACAGTAAGTGGTAATCTTGCCTTATTTAAAAACCTTAAAGCAGCTGAAAATGTTGCATCCAATGAAATTGTAAGATTACATAGAACAAAACAATACATGCTACATGCTTAGCGTGTCTAGTTTGGTATTCCTTCATTGCCTGTTATCAATCATGTTTCTCCTCTCCCTTCAGTCCTGCCCACTCCGCTCCAGCCCGTCTCCAGTCTTCCACCATGTCAGGCCTGCTCCTCTGCCCTGGACCCTCGCACAGCTCAGTAACTTCCCAGTTTATGCTCTGGACCTGTTCAGCTCAGCTCCTCAATCTTTGGATTCTGTTCTGCTTCATCCCAGCTTTTCCTCTGCTCAGCACCACACTTCCAGTCACTTCTTCTACCTAGTGTTTTCCTGACGCATACCCCTGCAATAAAGTACCTTCTTTACTTCTACTCCAGTCTGCACGTTCCCCTGTGTCTCACACTTGGGTCGTTACAAACAGAACAACCATTACAATGTGACCTGTTCTGATAAAAACAGTTGCACTCAATAGGTGGACACATTTTCTTTATTTTATCTCATGTGAACTGATGTTGTGCTCAACAGCTGTACTGGCTAGTAACTCTTATGTGGATACAAATGCAGTTGAGAATATGAACAGGACAGCTCAGTATCATGTTATCTGATTCTCACAGAAACTAAAAGAGAAATCCTTCATGACAGAATTTGTAAAGAGAGATCTGAGAAGAAAAGGTAACCGTTACAACTATTACATTCTACACAAATAAAGTGCCATATCTTTCACACACACACACACAGACACACACACACATATAGCTAGGTTACTAGGTTTCAATGCAATAGACAGTAACTGACACCTGAGATAAAACAGCCTTTGTTTTCCTAACATTATCTGAGGAAAGTGCACTAGTTTAGCTAATGCGTAGTTGATGTGTTGGTATTTTGTTAATGATGTATGTGATTTGAGTTGGTGTGTGGAAAGAAAATTGTATCACACTTGTTCTGAAACTCCTACTCATGATGCTTGATAAATGCCAGGCTTCATCTGTGCCATGAAGTCAGTGTGCAGCATGCTAACATGAGAATGAGCTCTGATGTCTCTGGAAAGCCATGTCATACCTGATCAACTCATTTCCCATCCCCCTGGCTCTATTTTTAACAATATGTTTCTTCACATTTTCTCTCTGCCTAAAGATGTTGCCGTGCTGTGTCTCGTATGCCACAGAGAATTTGACTTCAGCTGCACTGACATCATTAAGGGTGTGATGTCAGAGCGAGTGTATAAATGTTGAAAAGGCTAAATCACCACTTCAGAAATGGCCACTAATGGGAAGTCCAATGTGCTTCAACTTAGAGCAAAAGAATACAGATGACAGCTTACATTTCCATGGAGCTGATGTTATGCTTTCATTTCCAAAAGAGTTGCAATGAAACTTTGACAGTGTAGTAGAATAGCCTTAATCCACTGATTCACTGCCCATCTTGGTGTTTACTGGGAGTTGACCAGTTTGATTGAATTCTAATGTGGTCAGAGAATGTAAAGAATAGCTTAAAGCTTGCTCTTTGGATACATGTAACTATCTCATAGAGGCTGAATAATTGTTAAAGTGTAAGTCTGCTGTTATTCATTTTTTTGTTTTTGTCAACAAATCCAAAATATTATAAAATGATAATAATAATACACATCTTTTATGGGTTGCATTTCAAGATGCTAGAAAACACAGTTCAATAGTAAGCAAGTAAAATAATTATATCTAACTGAAATACAAGACAAGGGTCATGCAAGACATAAAATCAAATACTACATAAAGATCAGAGCAGCCACAAATGTGTTTGAAGAAAGAGAGGGAGGGAATGACTCTGTTATCCCCCTTTCTGAAGAAAAGGTGGCTGTGATAGGAGGGAACTGGTCACAAAGGGCATTGGGAGTGATGTCAGTTTGAGCTGAATCTGTTGTATGACTGAAGGCTGGACTAAGACTGGAGCAGTGGGCCAAAAAATGCAATCTTATGTACCATCTGTTGAACAGTGTTGATTACTTGTTAAAACCAATGGTAAAAGTGTAACAGTGGCACAAGAAGAAAGGAGTCACAATGTCACTGACCTGACTCAGTAAAGTGAGTAACATACAGATATTGATCTGAAGTTTTCCAACATTAGTTACCAAAAGCTACTGCTTATACCAGATCAAGACTACGACAGTAAAACTTCTCAGTGTCCTGAACGGAGCAAGGGTGTGTTTTAATGACATCAACATTTTATTTGTAAGAGAAAGAAGCTACTTCTTCTTTCCAAAGTTATATAGTCTTATAGTCAAACTCTTACCTGAGCTGTGTGAGTATTCTCTCCTCTGTAGCCAGGTAGTGGATCCTTTCCTCCTCCATCTCGCATCTCCGTCTGGAAGCTGCCTCCTCAGACTGAGCCAGCCGATCATACATCAACACCACCAGCTCCTGACCTGCCATCCGCAGCATTGAACTCACACTCTCCTGGTTTGACAGCTGGAACACATGGAACGGCTCAAGAATTAGGATTCAACAACAGCACCCTTTTGCTTAACTTGTTGTGAGGCCTGAGGGAAGGCAGTATTGGTTGGTCAGTCTGTCCCCCTAACACTGTGGTCCAATGCACCAATAGCCAATAATAAGATGTTTCTTATGAAGATATTACCAATAAATACTTAACATATGTATGAATTTACCAGTATTAACAACATGTGACTTTTTTTGTCTTTATTACTGAAGTGCAGGGTTAGATTAGGGAGCTTGAGACAGTCACTGCCCACAACATATTCTGACCACTCAGTCAAATCAACTGGACCAAATGGTAATTAAATTTTGTTTTATTCGTATCCTATGGCATTTTTCTCAATATTGGATGTATGTTCTGTGTGTGTAACGTGAAAAGACTACAACTTTAATTTCATTGTACATTGTTTCATTGTACCTTGTAAATCTTACACAGTGGAGATGTTGTGGGGTGACCCCAGCCCAGGGCCTTTGGCCTTTTGACATAGACCTATGCCAATGTTAACCACCATAACCATTGTTCTTTTCTGAAACAAAGGATTCTTGCAAAGTAGCAAAAAATGCTGTGTGGTTGAGGCCTGACTTATTCATTTCACCTCCTGATCTTACAACGTGAGTGGAGTTTTCCACAGCTCTCTATCATTCTGCATTCACTAAACTAAGCCCACTCTTAAGTGATCCAATTCCATCTTAAAGGTTTAATAATCCCTTTTATAACTAAAACCTGCCTACATATTGTGTTTCACTCTAAAATGCGTCATATGACTGAAGCTTCACTCTAACTTCCCTTTCACCGTGCACACCACCACATTTTCCACACTGTATGAGTATTACTTTGTATTTGTTGTACTGTGTGTGAATTGAAGGCTAACACAAAGATGTCATCACATTATTGTAATCCCCATACTGTGTATACAATGTACATATATTGTTTAGTACACATTAATTTACCTATAGATGCAATGATTGGAATTACTACTACTACTGTTACTACTATTATTGTTGGTGATGATATTTATTATTTTTGCTGCATTAATTGTAATTTGTGAGTTCACAGGTCAGTACCTGCAAGTGTCTGAGTTGCATGAGTTGCTGACGCAGCTCGTATACATTTCTCTTTGCTAACACCAAGCTCTGCTGCAGCCCACTGTCAGTGGGAGGGGCCTGGAGAGCCAGGGGTGTGGGACTGAAGCTGTCAATCAAAGTAGTGGGATTCTGAGGCTCAGATGACACTCCTGAAGGTCAAACAAAGGTGATTTTAAGGTATCATCATCATCATGTTCAGAACATAAGAAGTATGGTTGTGGTGACAGGAAGTGTCAAACTAATAATCTCACCAGGTCTTTGGTTGAGGTGTTTGGGTCCAGCAGTCTCACTGAAAAGACACACAGTTAGTTACATAAAAAATCTAACCATCTCTGGTCTAGCCAGGGTTTACAAAGTATACAGAACTCATTCCACATTTTTACCTGAAATATCCACAAATTTCCAGAAAAAGGTCTATATTATTGCTCAGAATCATTTTCTAGTTCAGTTGTATAAATGACTTTAACTACCATTGTTGGGTACACATATTGTTGATGAATCTAATTAACATACCACATGTGTGTACTTGACTTGCTGCTGCATAAGATGCTGTTGACTTAAAGGGATAAAGGTTGGATCAAATGTTACAGACCTGACAGCCTCCTTGACTCCAGGAATATCAGGTCCCATGGACAGAGCATGGTGCACCAGACCTGCTAGACTGGCTATCTGCTCCTCCATGGCTTTTATTCTCTCACTAAAAAATAGAATCACATACATCCATCACATAACATTTATACTAACACACATATGGTTATGTTTGAAATATGTGGCAGCTCTATAATATCTAAATCATACAATGTGTTTCATATTCAACTCTTTGATTCCACTGTATGCAATTCATCAGACATGCTAATATATGATGTATGTTCTGGAAGATCTCTTCACTGCATGGTTTTTGTTTTGGTTGGCAGTGGCTTGAGAACTGGAGTGTCACTGGTAGCTGAACTGGTAGCTAGAGAGGTGCTGGTTCAGTTCACATTAAAACACAACTATTTTCTTGTTTACATATCTTGCACTTTAGCACATAAATAATAATACATACATAGTACATGGAATCTACTTTTTTGTAACAACCACAGAGACCTCGTTCCATCACCCTTTCAATCAGCAGATGTTATTGCCAACTGCATTTGACGTTTCATATAAAACCTTTCATAGACTAAACATCGACATCAAGTAAAAACACAGGAAAAAAATAAGTCTGGAGTTCAATAAGTTTGTTCAAGGTTTCTGGTGTTAGAATATTTCTGTTCTGAGGATATCCTTCAGGAAGGATAAGACATATTCTTCATTGAGTAAACACCTTGTAAGGTGATTACAATGAAGTAAGATGATTACTTTGGCTCTCGGCTCACCTCTGGTTGTTGCTGGCAGTCCCATCACACTGAAACAGTCTCTCAGGTTGTCCTAAAGGGCTGTCCACAAAAACAGACGAGGTGGAGGATGATGAACCACTCCCTCTGGTTCTGTTTACAATCTCCACTGTAGCCCCATTGCCATCCCGCCGCAGTGACCGCCGAATTGGTGACATCCTCTCCGGAGACACCAAGCCCACCCCTCCAATGATCTGTCCTTCAATCATCCTGACCTCATTAACTCGGTGAGGGGAAGGAGGTGGGGTTTTGGTTCCCAGTGGAGGAAGCTGGCTTTCTCCATACTTTCTGCTCTTCTGTCTGGATGATGGAAAACAGATTGAACAATGGATGGATTCATACACACATGGTTACATGAACACACACATTGCCATTGGTGGCTCCCTTTTGGAAAACACTAATACCCACATGTCTGTTCATCTTTATTCCACACTAACACTACTCACATGATGTCACAATTCTTTCTGTTGTCATGACCAAAGTTAACATTTACTCAACAAATATACCACCAGACCACAGAGCAGCTAACCCTTTCTTCAGGCTGTGTTCCTCAGGACTCCACCATAATTAAATCACACAGAACATTCTGTTAGGCTGTACTATTATAATGTTGTATGACATATGTATATAAGTAAATGTATATATTGTTTTTATTTTTTTATTTTAATCTTTATTCTACTTGTTTTTAAAAACAGGTTAACAATGAGGTGCAGATCCAAAATACACACAATGTCAAAAATACAGTAATTGACAGTACAACTGTCAATATCAAATATTAAGTCAAGTCAAATCAAGTCAAGTGTTATTCCTATAGCCAAATATCACAAATCACAATTTTCCTCAAAGGGCTTTTTCAGGCTGTAAAGCATACATCCCCAGTCACGTCCCCAGTCCCAATAACCCTTTGACAGGGACAAATTATTAGAAAGCTCAAAAAAGCAGAGGGTATGGTATGCACCTTCCACACCTTTTATCCTTTCTGAACATGATGTCAGATGGACTTTCGAGCATGTGAACACCAAGAAAGCTGCAGGACCAAATGGTATCAGTGGGTGATGTTCACAGTGATGTTAAACCTGTCTTTGGCTCAATCTGTCATACTCAGGTGCTTCAGGAAGTCCACTATTATTCCTGTGCCCAAGAAAACAAGACCAGTCTGCCTGAATGACCACCACCCAGTGACTCTCACCTCTGTAGTGACCATGTGTTTTGAACGGCTGGTCAAACATTACATTTGCTCCACACTACACAGCACACTGGACACACTACAGTTTACCTACCATCCCAACCAATTAACCAAAGACACAACACCGCCTCCACCCCATCTTAGACCATCTGGACAGTACAGATGTGAAATTGTTGTTCATTGACTACAGTTCATCACTTAATATCATAGTTCTCATCACAAAAGTCAAGGAACTGAACACCTCACTGTGCAAGTGGGTCATTGACTTCCTGACAGTCAGTGGTGAAGGTGGTCGGACACACCTTATCGACCCTAATCCTTAATGATGGAGTGGTTGGTTGTATTTTGAGCTATCTGCTGTACTTCTTGTACCCACATGGCTGTGTAGGCACTTTCAACTCCAACACCACAGTTGAGTTTGCTGACAACATAGTGAGCCTGATGATAGATAAACATTAAAAAGGCCCACCTGAAGTAACAAGAGGCCCTGACCCACTGGTGTCAGGACTACAACCTACTTCTGAAAGTCAGCAAGAGTAAAGAGCTAATAATGACAGACACACACATCACCATGATTATACCCTGTATGATCGTATATGACAAATAAACTTGAACTTAGACTTGAACAAGAGTAACAAGTTGCCCACATTTCCTTTTGCCACTCTCCCTGCAATTTCTGTCAGCTTGTACAGTCTGGAATCTCTAGGTTTCGCCTTTTGTCTGCATAGCATCCCACTTCTGCCCTACACTTCTGCCCTGTACTTCCACCTCAGCTCCTTGGGGATTTCAGATCATTCCTTTGCCAAAATGCTCGGTCAAAATGACAACAACAGACCTCTGTTGTAAACACTAGATATTATGCTTCCATGTTTGTTTCACTGTTTCTAAAGTAAGACACCACATATGTATCTGCACAGGTTAAATTAGTGTGTGTACCTGTGGAGGGAACGTGTCTGGTGCTCCATGCTCTCTCCGTAGCCCATCAGGGGTTTAATGGAGGCCCGGTATTGCTGGAGACCCCCTGGAATCCCTGTGACCCCAGCATCCACCATATCTGCAGTGAGAGAGGGAGGAGCGCTGCACTGGGAGGAAGCGATGCTGAGTCGACCTCCTCCTCCATCCTGCAGGGAGGAGCTGTAAGAATCTGGGTAATATGGTCCTCCTTCACCACACACCACCAGGGCCATGCTCTTACTGCTGCCAGCATCCTCATCTGATCCACACAAACACACTCAAGTCAATTGAAGCTAAACAATTACAGATAGAGCCTCTACTGAATTTTTTCTAATCACGCTGGATAAGCTGGATTAGTTATAGGGAGAGACTTCTACAGTTGGACCACTCATACAAGGTATTTTACGGTTTTAAATGCAGAGAAATGGTTGATGGTTGACTATGTTGATTTTCTTTTACATATACTTCTATATATTCTATTAATGAACCCAAAGTGTTTTGCCACTTTCCAAATGAGGCAAACCCATATGTACACTCACTTCAAACCTGTATTTGACCAGGTTGCAGGTTGAGTGAAACTAACTAAACTAAACTTAAAGTTATTCATTGCTGTGTTGTGGGAAACTTTCATAAAGTTTACATATATATATATATATACACACACACACACACACACACACACACACACACACACACACACACATACACACACACATATATACTGACTGACTGACACACACACACACATATATATACTGCTATATATATATACTTTCACTACTTCACTACTGCTGAGTTTCTAGAGATATCACAATGGTCTGCAGTGACACAATTTAATTTTTCTATAAATCCACTGGATGAAAGTACTGCTGCTTTCTGGAAAGAGCGACCCAAGCACTTATACTTCCATTTTAGCTTTTCTTACTCTCACAGTTACTAAACAAACCCAATAAAAAGATCATTTATAACCCTACACACCAACACAGGAGTTTCCACTCACTCAAAATAAGAGAAAATATAAAAAAATATTTTAAAGTCACATGTTCCATACTCCCTCAAATCACGATAATGTGTTCATGTTCATTTAATGTTGTGTATCTCTAATCTGAAAGACTCTATGTCAATTCTTTCCTTTTGTTAGGGGACCAAAAAACATATATGTTTTGCTATTTGTGTGCTTGTAATCAGTTAATCAATACCGAACGTTCATCATCTGAGGACCCTGCAGATATCTCACCAGGCTTGACGTCCCTTCTCTCCAGTATGGCACTGCTGCTGGTGCAGGGGGCACTGGATCGCCCTGTCCCTGGCAGGCGGTCCCTTGGTAAGGTGGCGCTGCCTGCATCCACCACCCCCACCCCTGTGTTCCCTCCACCGTACACCCTCCTGGACGGAGAGGAGGGCATGGAGCGGACCATGGGTGGCGACATGGAGCCCTGCAGGCTGGGCCGGGTGCTTCGACTGGATGACGACAGGGTGTGGACTGGACTGTGACTGCCGTACAACACCTCTTTGGAGATCTGCAAATGATGGGAAATGAATTTAAGTAGTAATGATTTCATGAGCTTCTTTAATGAACAAGATTTTGAATATTAGGGAAAAAATTTGTCAGGATCTGCCCTCGTCAGGCTCTGATCTATCTAACGTGCCTAAGGAGGCACTACCATAGATTTCCATTGTTATGCTGATGACACCCAATTATATTTATCAGTGGAGCCAGACAAAACTGATCAGCTCCTGAAACTCCAGGCCTGCCTTAAAGATATAAAGGCTTGGATGACACAGAAATTTCCTGCTGTTGAACTCAGATAAAACTGAAGTGATCCTATTAGGTCCGAAACACCTGAGGAACATGTTTTCTCCTAAGATAGCCTTGCTGGATGGCATTAACTGGGCCTCCAGCACCACTGTAAGGAACCTCTGGGTTTTTATTTGATCAGGATATGTCCTTCGACACCCATATTTAGCATATTTCAAGGTCTGCCTTTTTACCACCTGCGCATCATCGCAAAAAATTCGGCACTTTTTGTCCCAAAGCGATGCTGAAAAATTAGTCCATGCATTTGTCTCTTCCAGGCTGGATTATTGTAATTCACTTTTATCAGGCTGCCCGAAACAAGTCGTTAAAGACTCTACAGCTGGTTCCAGAATGCCGCTGCTCGGGTGCTGACTAGAACCAGGAAAAGAGACCATATTACTCCAGTATTGGCTTCTCTGCATTGGCTCCCTGTCTAAAATTTAGAGTGGATTTTAAAATCCTACTCCTCACATATAAGGCTCTACATGGTCTGGCACCGTCATATCTTAATAATGAATTGATAACTAACCTTATCAATCCGACTAGAGCGCTGCGCTCCCAAAACGCAGGCTTACTTGTAGTTCCAGGGTTTCCAGAAGTAGTCTAGGGGGCAGAGCCTTCAGCTATCAGGCCCCTGTTCTCTGGAACCAGCTCCCAGTCTGGGTCCGAGAGGCAGACACAGTGTCAGTGTTTAAGAATAGACTTAAAACCTTCCTTTTTGATAAAGCTTATAGTTAGGGCGGGCACAGGCTCGCCCTTAGTTATGCTGCTATAGGTTTAGACTGCCGGGGGGGCACCCATGATGCATCGGGCACCCCTCTCTCTTCCTCTGTCTCTGCTTCCTATGTCTCTGCTTCCCCCTCTGCTTCCTCTTCCTCTGCTTCCTTTACTCATATTATGGTAGTAGTGCAAACTGGACTCACTTTTATAAACTGGTTAAAGTGGCTAAACTGGTTAAAGTAGTTAAATTGGTTAAACTGTTAAAGTGGTTAATGTTAATACTCTTATGTCCTGTAAAGTGCATGTTACTGCCGGAGCCCCGGTCCTCTTTGTTCTCTCCAGTCTTGCAGGTTCCTCACTGATTCTGGTTGTGGTCCATCTGTCTGAGGTTCACTGGCCTGGTGGGGACATGATCTGTGTCTGTGTTGTGGAGAGAAGGTCGAGTGGCTCAGAGCTCCATATGAGGACATCTAGAGATGCACCTGGACTCACAGACTTATTTCCATTACCTGTGATACCTTCAAACATGGACTAAACCAATGAACTCAGTATAGCTACAGTTTATTACGACCCATGTTTAATTCCATAATATGATTGATGATGTTTCTCTGTACATGTGGCATCTATTGCACGTCTGTCCGTCCCAGGGAGAGGGATCCCTCATCTGTGGCTCTTCCTCAGGTTTCTTCTTTTTCCCATAAATGGTTTTTTTGAAGTTTTTCCTGACTCGGTTCGAGGGTCTAAGGACAGAGGGTGTCACAACTGTGCAGATTGTAAAGCCCTCCGAGGCAAACAATGTTTGTGATTTTGGGCTCTAAATAAATAAATTTGATTTGATTTTTTTTTTTGGTCTGCATTAAACTGGTTTAGATCATACTTATCAGATCTCAGTTTGTCCATATTAACAATGAATCCTCTGTGCATACTAAAGTCTGTCATGGAGTTCCACAAGGTTCAGTGCTAGGTCCAATTCTATTTATTTTGTATATGCTGCCCCTTGGCAATATCATCAGGAGGCACTCCATAGATTTCCATTGATTATGCTGATGACACCCAATTATATTTATCAGTGGAGCCAGACAAAACTGATCAGCTCCTGAAACTCCAGGCCTGCCTTAAAGATATAAAGGCTTGGATGACCAGAAATTTCCTGTTGTTGAACTCAGATAAAACTGAAGTGATCCTATTAGGTCCGAAACACCTGAGGAACACGTTTTCTCCTAAGATAGCCTTGCTGGATGGCATTAACTCGGCCTTCCAGCACCACTGTAAGGAACCTCTGGTGTTTTATTTGATCAGGATATGTCCTTTGACACCCATATTAAGCATATTTCAAGGTCTGCCTTTTACCACCTGCGCAACATCGCAAAAATTAGGCACTTTTTGTCCCAAAGCGATGCTGAAAAATTAGTCCATGCATTTGTCTCTTCCAGGCTGGATTATTGTAATTCACTTTTATCAGGCTGCCCGAACAAGTTGGCGTTAAAGACTCTACAGCTGGTCCAGAATGCCACTCCTAGACTAGAACTAGGAAAAGAGACCATATTACTCCAGTACTGGCTTTTCTGCATTGGCTCCCTGTAAAATTTAGAGTGGATTTTAAAATCCTACTCCTCACATATAAGGCTCTACATGGTCTGGCACTATCATATCTTAATGAATTGATAACTCCTTATCATCCAACTAGAGTGCAGAGTGCTGCCTCCCAAAACGCAGGCTTACTTGTAGTTCCCATGGTTTCCAGAAGTAGTCTAGGGGCAGAGCCTTCAGCTATCAGGCCCCTGTTCTTTGGAACCAGCTCCCAGTCTGGGTCCGAGAGGCAGACACAGTGTCAGTGTTTAAGAATAGACTTAAAACCTTCCTTTTTGATAAAGCTTATAGTTAGGGTGGGCACAGGCTCGCCCTTAGTTATGCTGCTATAGGCTTGTCCATGGTCCATCTGTCTGAGGTTCACTGGCCTGGTGGGGACATGATCTGTGTCTGTGTTGTGGAGAGAAGGTCGAGTGGCCCAGAGCTCCATATGAGGACATCTAGAGATGCGCCTGGACTCATGAACTTATTTCCATTACCTGTGATACCTTCACACATGGACTAAACCCATGAACTCAGTTTATCTACAGTTTATTACGACCCATGTTTAACTCCATAATATGACTGATGATGATGTTCTCTGTACATGTGGCATCTATTGCACGTCTGTCCGTCCCAGGGAGAGGGATCCCTCATCTGTGGCTCTTCCTCAGGTTTCTTCTTTTTCCCATAAAGGGTTTTTTGAAGTTTTTCCTGACTCTCGGTTCGAGGGTCTAAGGAACAGAGGGTGTCACAACTGTACAGATTGTAAAGCCCTCCGAGGCAAACGATGTTTGTGATTTTGGGCTTTAAATAAATACATTTGATTTGATTTTTTTTTTCATACACATACGTATAATGCCCAGGATTGTAATTAAAAAATGTATTTTGGGCTTGTATCTGTGGCATTTTACTGTAGCACAATTTTGGGCTTGTTTGGGCTTTGATATAAGGGAGCCATAGGCCCCCTCAAGCTCTGTCCATCCTGGGACATTCCCTATGTGTAGGCTGTCTCTTTGTGACTGATTTTTAAGGTTGTCAAAGCGGTCCAGGAGAGTGGTGTTTTCTGCTTCCAGCTTAGAGATGGCTGATTCTCCTTTAGCTAGACCATCAAAGTTCTCGTCAGCGTTAGATTCCATACTGACTAGGCCTTCCTGAAATGTCTTAACAGTCCTGTAAAGTGCACTCACTCATGTTTGTAAATGAGTAATTAAAGTTTGGATTGGGGTGGACATATCTCCCTTGAGACTAGCATGTTGCTTAGCCAGCTCAGCAACCAGCTATCGATGTTGGTATTATCAACTGTTGTTGAGGACTGATATTGGCCACTTCTATTGCTGCTAGTCTGCTACTCTTGGTCTTAGCCCTTGTAAGTGGTGGTACTGTATGCTGCTGTGTTTTTGTTTGAGTTAGCTCATTTTACTTGAAAAGTTGTACCCAAGGATAATTTAGTTTATTTTACAGAAATCATTGGTGTGAAAAGTCAGTTATTAAAGTGAAAAAGGAGCCCTTCTAGCTCACATCTGTCTCTTACTTTGTCAAACCTCCTCTAAATGTTTGCCCTTTGTCTTGTAAAACATATAAAATCCTTCATTAATTTTTAAAATGGTAATTTTCAGAAAAGGTTGGGTATAGATTTATTTAAAAATTCTATTTGCTCAATAAGCAGTGCAGGTCTTGACTGACACATGTTTTCCCCTTGGGGCTCACAGTAACTGTATGCATTCACTGCTGAAACTTTTCAGTATTATGAACCTGTACTCTTGGCGTGACTCGATTCAATGGCCACTGATACTAGAAACTAAACTGTAGCCTGTATGTCTGGGAATACTATACTATACTACTGTTATTGATCCTAGTTTGAGTCTCTTTGTACTGAGTTTTAGTACAAATACCAAAACAACATCAACAAACATGGATATGTTACCAAGGTAAATACAAACTGCTTTTCTCTTTCTATCAACAACAGACAGACTTCTCAAATGCATAACCCTTTGTCTCAACAACAAGATGCGTATTTTAATCAGTCTGACTACACCTGAAGGTCTGGAGAAAGACAGTTGCACACTCATAGCTCCGATGCAAAAAGGAGTTTTAATAATTTAAAATAACGACAAAAATCTTTTTTGTATCGTGGCTACAAGTGTGTCTTTTCCATGCCTGTATTTTCAGCGTGGTAAGCACCTCTCCAGCACTTATGTGTGTACACCTTTCTCTAATACCAGAATGTTTACTACACATACACAATTGAGGAAGCTCACTGTAGAGGATCCACACCCAGCTCTAATCAGACTGTGTACTTTGATATGATCCTCTGGTGTGACCTGTTGAGTTTGTGAAACTCCTGTACCAAATGACAGAAAAACACAGTTTTCTTAAGTGCTGTAATATAGTTTGTGCTGTGTATGACTTACCTCAGCATGAACACAGTCAATAATCCTGTAGCTGTTCAGATAAGAGGTGCACAGCAGCCTGTATGACTGAATGCGTGACACCATTCAAATTCATCTCTTTATTTTGAAGGGGCGTTGATCTCTAAACCAACACGGAGCCAACGTGTCATAACACATAAACTGCCAGGAGTCTGAACATCCAACATGATATAAAGCCTGCAGTGTAAAGTCCAGACCAGTTACACAGGGAGAGCAGGCTGTCAATCAAATGATTGTTCCAGCACAAATTAACTTGGCACAGATTCCCACAACAGCAAAATTTCTTTCCAACTGTAACTCCACTCTCACTGACATTCACTTCAGCTTCCAGCAGCAACTCCTCTCTCAGCACGCAAACTCACTGTAACCTCCATACAAGTTAAAACAGTGAGAGAACCCCTTACTTTAATAATTACTGGGTAGCAGGCATGTGCCACATCATATAAGACATTCAATGACATGAACATATTTACGTGATGACTATGGACAGCAAAGTGTACAGTAGACATGGCAGAAAGTGACATTTCTGTAACATTGCTGGCTAAGACACAGAGCCACAGCTCTGACTCTCACCACTGGCTTCATTTCACAGCTTTTGTTGGTCTTTCTGATTGTTTCACAAATTCCTGTTTTTTCCAATTGTCATGGAATTGTAGATATTTCAGTTTCTAGTTTTATGCATATATTTAGTTTACTATTTTTCAAACATCTTAGGCTCAAAAGTGAAAGACTTCTCAATTTTATTCAACCATTACCACCATATAAAATACATATTTCACTATAGATTATTTTATTCACAGTTCCCTCCATGTAATATATTGTTTTGAACAGTAGTTCAAAAATATATTCCCCTGGAGTATTTCCATTTTAACACATACAAAGCTAAAATAAGTTAACATTGACAGTGACTTATACATTTTTTTTTTTTTTGCATTCAAGTCCTTAATCAAGACATTTATTTTGTGTGAGCGTCTGTTGCTCACTCAGATGTGAAACTCTGCAGAGAACCAATCAATTAGGTTTGGAACAGATCTGGTCTCACGTTTGAACTGCAGAGAAATCATAACTGAACAAATCTGTTCTACTCAAACTAACACTCATTTTGGAATCTCTGGTTTCCCACAGGAATAAGGTTATGTAAAGGAGCCCATTGTGTCTGTCTTCAAACATGTATACAATGTGTACTTTGGAAATAATGTGAGAACATTCCTCTGAACCGGATCACTGGATCTTGTGTGTATGCATAGCAGAGATAAACAGACGGCCGTGGACATCGAAGGAGGCACTTCTCTGTCAGCATCTTATCTGTAACTAGTGGGAGCAGAATAGAGTCTTGATGTCCTGACAGAATCAGACCGTCACTGACAGAAAGCTCCCATAATCTCAGTAATTGGCAACGCAGAAATCGTGTGTAATTGACATTCTATAAACATCCCATACTCAGGAATGGAGAGTAGAGGCGTGTTATCAGGACAGCTCTGAGAACATGAGACATGGTCCTCCTGCAGTAACAGCTCACAGACACACATCCATCTAATGACCCCAGCTTTTCTACAAACATGAAAACATGATGCTTGTGTGTGATCAAAGGTAAATAACTTTAATTTTCTTGTTGGCTGCTATCAGTCATGATGAAAAAAGGGCAAGATGTTGAGTGTCAGTGAGTGCCCTTCAACACACATTCATGATCATCCTTCTGTTGTAACACTGTGTTCAACCCGACATCAACACTGTATTAAAAAGGACAACCTCCTCCATTCCTTTCAATGAGAGCACTATGTTGGCCACGCTGGGAGTGTTCAAATTTTGCTATAATGCAATGTGATGTTATCCAACAAGGTGCTTTGTTAGACAGTTAAATCCATGCAAACACATACTCCTTACAGATGACTTTGTAATGTATGTAATTCTACTGACATAGCCGTCAAGACAGTGGATACAATGAACTTTTCTGAGTTGCTGTCTTGTAGTATTATAAACCACTGTGCAGATTTTTTTTTCTAACTCATGGACCTACTACTGCACTGGAGGGCTGAACATTTACTTATTCAAAGCAGCAGAAGTTCCTCTTGAATAGACAGTGTACTAGTCCCTGTGATATGGAGTGGGCATGTTATATTAACTATGTGTTGCATTATGGGTTATTTGTAGCTTTGACATTACTAGGCCAGCAAGTATTCAGTTTTTTAGTTAACCAGCCATAAACATGTTTAGTGGTCCAGTTTAACTTTCAAGACTTTCAATGGCTGATGGCTCGTAAAACATCTTTATTTGACATTTGAATTCATGACAAGTGAAAATGAGACAAAAGCATCCCTTCACATCTTTGATCAGTGGAGAATGAATAACTTGTCATGACACTTTCCAGAGAATATAAAAAAAAAAACGCTCTTTACGTGTGTGTCCACTTCTGAAGCGCCTTATGTGGGTAAAGGCTGAATGAATGGCCACAGTGCAGAAAGAGCTTGTTAACAGTGTTGTGTAGTAACGTCAGCAGTGTCAGTAATCTACAGTTAATTTATTACCACGATATTAATGTGTTTATCTAGCTGTGGATGGTTTGTGGGCACAGTTCCTCTGTGTCTCTGATGTAAGACACAGGAAAGCTGGGACCGTTACTGTGAATATTTCTTTCCTGTGTGTGTTCAGTTGTAGACCTCAGCTACTGCTGGGGATAATCCAGTGGGGGCTTTTGTACATCTTCTGTTTTTGCTTCATGGAGAAGTGACTGTGTGGAACAGTGCTGGACTCTGCGCTGCAGCTGGTAGCTTCCCCAGTACCTCAGACAACAATGAGTGAATGTTCTCTGCATTCTGAATTTGCTTAATTTCCAACATGACCCAGAAGATGCTATAACTATGGGTCAAAACAAGGTGACATATTTGTTGCTGACTGGCCCACAAGCTACTGAATCATTTTTGGGGTACAACATGTTTACAGTGGCCTTGTTGAACCTGTCTCTCCTCATTTCACTCCTGCACACAGTCAGACAGCCGCCCACTGTCTGTTCAGAGAGGTCACTTGCAGTGCAGAGCCACAGAAGTATGCTCCAGGGGGAACGACTCTGTATTGAAATCTAACATACACTAACAGCATGCCCTGTATGTGAACCTCGTATTGGTCTGTTTAAGATGCCATGGGTATATTTATTTATGCCATTAGTCTTGTTCTTTATCTTGTCATATTCTGCATGCAACTCCAGAGAGCATGCCATGTCCATGATCTGTGGAGTCTTACAGCCAGATAAAATCCTCCACTTCATGTGGTCACTTGATGTTTTCAGGTAAATCAAAGCAATGACCTGTTCTTGACTTGAATAACTGTTCAACATTTTAGAAAATATACATGTTTATTTATTGAGCTGATGGACATCACTCTGTGTGTATAGATCTAGAGTAAGTAAGGATGGCCTAACTTAGCTCAAAACCTTCCAAGATCTCTACAGCTCACTAATTAATAAATGGAATTTCATTTGTTTGTTTCACCTGTACAAAACCAGAGTTATACAGTGGATCTATTTCATTTTTCCAAAGAAACTATATATATTGTTTCCCTGCACACTAACTCTGGGGTTTAGTGTCTTGCTCTGACAGACAACTGATATGTTGACAGAAGGAGAGGAGGACTGAACCACCAACCTCCAGTATCGACAGCAAACAGTCACTTCAAACTGAGCTACCAGTTATAAATGTCTGCACAAACACATTCTTCTGCAGTTTGCTGATGGAATATTCATCACTTTAAAATGGATGAAGGGACCAAGACCTAGAAAGATTGCAGAAGGTGACGAAAGAGATCAAATATTTATTTTCATTTGTAAATTCCACACGCACTACCTTTTTGTATATCATGATGTACTGTATGTGTAAGAGGGAAACATTTAGTAAAGAAGTGAATTTACTTTTAATTTTCCTTTTTATCTGTACTTTGCAGAGGAGGGACAACAAAGAGAGCAGAGCTACAGGACTGAATCCCTCAAAGGACACTTATTTATCCCAGAGTGCCCCAGGGAAGAGGATGAGAGCAGTCTAAATACGTTCAACTGGCTATCCAGCCTGAGAGGCACTCCAGGAAGCAGGATTAAACATCTACCCATGAAATGGTGGACACATGGCTCCATTTTAATGTTTCAGACTACAAGTCAAAGATGTTTTTCATCAAACCAAATGAAACAGGTACTGTATATTTCATAGTGAAATGATCAGTGTTTTTTGTGTGTGTCTGAGTGTGCGTAGGTGATAGTATGTGGCAGCCTGCCAGGCTCTGGCAACCTTTTCTAGCAAGAGCAGTCAAATAATAATATTTATTATAGTAAAGAAATCCTACTGAAGATTGCTGTTTTGCTCAGTACAACAAGCAAGGTCTCAATAAGAGGACATATGCCCCTTTTCCACTAGTACCTACACGGCTACTTCGACTCGACTCGCCTAGCCTCGGTTTGTACAACGTTTCCATTACGTTTTAGTACCTGGTACCAGGTACTTTCGTAGTAATACCTACTCGGCTGGGGTTCCAAGCGAGCTGAGTCGAGCTGAAAATGTGGCGATCCGAAGCGGCAGACTGACAGGCCAGCTGATTGGCCAGGGCCTGACGTCACTAGATGCGTCGGAGAGCGACTTCGTTCATAAGAGTCAACCGCGCCATTTTTAAAACGCAACAACAACGAACACGATCAGAGATGGCTGCACAGAAATCAACCCCGCGAACAACAAATTGACGAGGTGCAGACATTTCTTTGTCTGGTGGCCTCCATTGCTCCGTAGTCGTTTCGTGTTTGTGTCGCATAACAAATGACGAAACTGAGTCAAGTCGAAGTCGAGGCCGAGAGCGAATGAGCCGAGTGATAGGTACTAGTGGAAAAGGGCCAATAGATTCCTTTTACTATAAGCTCCTCTTTTTTTTAAGTAGCTTTAGTAAATAAAAGCAATTATGTGGCTTAAAGGAAGTAGCCACTGTATCTACACTGGAAAATGAACTGAAAAATACTCAGTAAAGTTTTAATTCACTCACCCTTCCCTCTGTGGTTACAGGCCTGGCATAGCGGTTGAACACGTGAGCTGCGTCTTTATGATAAACCTTGAGACAGGAGTGGGATGTGATGTTTCTAGAGGCAAACAGAACACACACAGTAACAGTTTAATGTGCATGTTAAGTCCCACAAAGGCACAAAATGGCCACTTTACCTAACCTAACCTAACTCTAACTAACTTACCTAACCTAATATAACCTAACCTAACCTAACCTAACCTAACCCTAACCCCAACCCCATATTGAAATCAGTGAGTGATCAGATGGGTCACATATGGCAAACAAGCCTTTGTTGGTTCATCTGTTCCCATAATGAAGCTCCCTTAATTTTTTATTTAAAATGTTAGTACCTATTACTGTTGTAAAGTCTTGTTTTGAGTGCATTTGATGCTGTTAATCTTTGGTCATTTTGTTTGTACCATTTAAAATGCAATCATTGACATGTTACTAGCTCTTTGGCCATACAGGGAGTCCTCGGTTAATGACGTCCTCGACCTACCATGGCGTTTCGTGGTTACACGTCACCACCTCCCATAAATCTATTTAGAAAGTCTTGTTCCATCATTCTGAAGTACGGCATCTGCGACGTTAAAACAAAATACTGTACAGTGTTTTTATGTCCTAGATTATGATTTTACCACTGTGTTAGTGTAGGTGAGTGATATAGAATGGGTGTATGAACGGTTTGTGTGTGTGCATGCTACACAGTGTTTTGACTTTCATTATTGAGGCTGTTTGTTCGGCAACGCCTCAATACGTTTCTATAACATCATGTGCAAGTATGTGTGTGTCTGTCACATATGTGAGTTCTCACTTACGGCGAAAATCAGCGTTACGTCGCGTCAATCTAATCTAAGCGTCGAGGACTCCCTGTATACACTGTTGCCCATAAAGTTGTAATAAATATTTTTTACCTCTTCTCATCAAATGATTGTGACAATGTGATTTCATCTCGATAGATAAAGTGTATATCTTCTCAAAACTTTATTGATAAATCACTTTCAAAAAACATAATTGATAAATCACAGTAACACAGACACTTTATCTATACTATATATTTTATTCCAACTTTAAGGGCAGCAGTGTAGATGATGTCCTGCTCGACTGCTTGGCTTATGTGTAAAGAATTTTGAAGTCAGTAACAATCTGTAACAATATTTTATTAGCAGATGAGCGTTATTTCCTGTCCCTTTTCTGTTACTTCAACAGCTGATGAGACCTTTTAAGCCACCCCTATCTCTCTTGCAGTAATATACTATTAATTTGGATGGATGGTAGTTAGCAATAATAAATGTGCATACTGCATCCTGACAAGACAGGCCATATCCAGGCCTTGAATCCTTGAACAACCAAATTACCAAGCAATGAGAAAACAACAGTAAAGATAAGTTACAGAAGATCAATAAAGAAAAGTTAAAAAGAAACGGACTGAGCAACGCTGCAGGGAGGGGCTTTGGAGATGAGCTGGTGCGCCCTGTAGAGAGGGGGGCAGGGAGCTTAAGTTATACTCGCTCTGATTTTCAAAATAATAGCACTATCTTTTAATTTTACCAACTACCACTTTAAAGAATAAGTCAAGTTAAGTCATATTTATTTGTTTAACGCAGTATCAGAGATAACAAAGCACAGCGTGCATCAAGGCTCTTAATAGATAATTCCACTACATTACATCTACTTCTGTAGATGTGTCCAACATTTCTATCAGAAAAAGAAGAGATTAACAGTAAAATTACTACCTAAACTGTCTAGTATTTCCATGCTTACTGTAGTTGAGAGCACACAGTTACTTCAACAGCTGATGAGACCTTTTAAGCCACCCCTATCTCTCTTGCAGTAATATACTATTAATTTGCAAGAGAGATATGTTTTGAGAGAAACATAATGCTGTAAAATTGTGATACATTTTTATCACCACAGAAACAAACAGTATTATGTGAGCTCTGATCTCTGTCCCACTATAACCAGTCCATCAGTCTCTCTGTCCAGCTATATTGTTTTTGTTGGGTTTTAATTAGTTATTTGATACTATAAAAAGGTGGTGTGACATCATGATGCACAGCTGAAATTGACAACTGTAGTCACAGAGGCACTGGTGGACTTCTTTTTCGGATTTGTACATAAAGTTGGAACATTGAGAGATTTAACTTTAAGGATGATACCAATAGAGAAAGACCTGTCTTTTAAGTAGGAGCTGAATCAGGCAGTGAAATGGATCAATCATGGACAAGAAGAGCAGCATCTGTGCTATGGTTGTCCCTAAAACCAGGTTGGAATTGGTCTAAAATTGTCAAAATCTGATAGTGATAGTTTTTTTCAATTCTACAAAAAATCTGAAACAGAACCTGTTCAAAGACAACAATTTATCATTTGCAAAACAGCAGGACTTATTGTATTAAAAAGGTATCTGAAATGTTTAAAAAGGAAGAATTTCTTAGGGCAGTCTGAGAGAAATTGGATTAAGATGGGATCCTGTACAGGGTTTCCTAACAGAGACTTGGGAATAGAGCGTGTAAAAAAGGCCCAAGGGAGGAACAATAGCACAGCCCTGAATGTTGAACACTTGAATTACAATAACTGTTTTCCATTTTGGAAGTATGCTGATATAGATTTTTTATTTTTACTCTCTTTTTATTGAGATAAAATACATTTTTCATCTCATATATATTTCCTTTTTTAACAAAGAGAGATATTGTGGAAATTTAAAAAAGGAAAACAAAAAGAAAATAGAATAATTTCAAGATGTAGCGATACACTCCCACATCAGTACATTTTTACTCCTGTCAGAGAGTCCAAATATGTTACCTGTGTGGCAAATAAATGAACATTCCAAAATCTAGAGCAATGAACCCAGATTCCCAGATTCTATTAAAACTGTTTACTTCCAGTTTTTCATCTCTGTGCTAAAAGTCTTCAGATGAGACCTGTGTTTTCCTAAGTGAACTGAGTTTGGAGGCTTCCCAGTTAAAAACTTTAAATCAAACTCTGGGCCTGGGTTATAAGACACACACAGCAAGGCCCTCACCTGATGTCCTCCAGGTCGTAGTAGACATTACGATTGTTGTCTTTGATGTAGATGGCCATGTTGGGAGACTGCAGCATCTTCATGGTGAGCTGATGGGGGAAGGCAGTGACAAACAGAGCCCGCAGAGCGTCCTGACTGCTGATCTCAGCGGGCATCCTAACCTGCTTTGTCTCCTCTCCATACTGCAGGTACAACACACCTGACACGGCACACACATGCAGGGAGAGCTTTAGTCTCTGACAGGAGGCACATCCATCAATGATAACAATACTATGTGTGTTTAACCCCTGGGGTATTGTTAGACTGTGTACACTTAATACACATATATTATTTCAAATTCAGTACTACATACATTAAATACATTACTTTAACTATGAAGGAGATATTTATGTGATAAATTATACTTGACAGTATTTAAAGGCATTTTTAGGTTTTAGTCAGGTGACAATGTTTATCCTGCTGAGTGCCATCTGTAGCAAAATCTTCCATGAATGCACATGGTGGTCTCTAAGTGAGGCTAAACTCTTGAAAGTTAGAGCTGAAACAAGCCCTCTCTGCAGTGCAAATAAAAACTGAACATCTTAAGCTAGACAACAGTGTGATTAATTGTTAATGTACTCAATTTGGCCTAGGACACCCACCCTTATTCTTTCTAATCAGACCTGCTTTCTGCTCTAATGTGTTTCTTTACTGTGCATACTAAAAAAAACACAGTAGAGTTCAGTACAAATTTTACTGAACTCTACTTCGTGTTGTCCACTTAAGCCTGCTGTGTGTTGCAGCTCTGTCCTCCAACAGCCTACAATGCAGTATTTCACTGCATTACTTCACTTCCATTTTTATTCAAATTATTTCCTGTTAATTTCTATAAAGCTCTATAACTTCTCATGGAAAGTTTCCATCTTGAATATTCCTGGAGTTTTGCAACGAGATTTGATGACATCCAGATTCACTATGCTACATTCAGGTAGAGGCTGCCTTACATTATTGTTAAAGGTAAAATCCTTTCATACATCACAGTGTTATTTCATGGGTTTGAGAGTATGATGTGACTGTGGTAATAGCAGCTTGTTTCCTTCTGCTCTCAACCTCTGTAGTAGTTGCAGCCCAGACTGGGCTTGTGTATGTGCATATGAATGTGTGTGTGTCTACTTACCAAGCAAGCTCTCTCTTGCCTGACTGGACCGCCCCACAGGTAGGCTTGCTCTGGCTTTACAGCCCCTTGTAAAGGGGACTGTGGCGGGCAGCGCCTCTCCATCAGACATGGGTTCTGAAGCCAGAGAGTCCTGCTGCTCTGCCAGTCCCAGACCGCCTACACAAGGGGGGCTCTCAGATGGCCAGGGACTCTTCAGCTGGATGTAAGAGGAAAAGAGCAGACAAAATTACACAGAGATTACAGGGCATTCCAGTCCTGTAGGTAGAATAGTGGCGTCACACTTCCAGAATTGGCCTTTTCAGAAGCATAGTTGTAGAAAGAGACATTTTGAGCATGTTAATTGTCATAGTATTTAGGTACCATACATGGGTGAAGCTGTGACTGAAAAAGGTAAGAATGGATGGTAGTTAGCAATAATAAATGTGCATACTGCATCCTGACAAGACAGGCCATATCCAGCCTTGAATCCTTGAACAACCAAATTACCAAGCAATGAGAAAACAACAGTAAAGTTACAGAAGATCAATAAAGAAAAGTTAAAAAGAAATGGACTGAGCAACGCTGCAGGGAGGGGCTTTGGAGATGAGCTGGTGCGCCCTGTAGAGAGGGGGGCAGGGAGCTTAAGTTATACTCACTCTGATTTTCAAAATAATAGCACTATCTTTTAATTTTACCAACTGCCACTTTAAAGAATAAGTCAAGTTAAGTCATATTTATTTGTTTAACGCAGTATCAGAGATAACAAAGCACAGCGTGCATCAAGGCTCTTAATAGATAATTCCACTACATTACATCTACTTCTGTAGATGTGTCCAACATTTCTATCAGAAAAAGAAGAGATTAACAGTAAAATTACTACCTAAACTGTCTAGTATTTCCATGCTTACTGTAGTTGAGAGCACACAGTTTCCCTGTATAATGAGTGATTATTCATGACATTAAATTTGTTTGGACATGTTGGCTTTTATTCAACCCGCCTGGTCATGTTTGTTGACCTAACAGACATCTTTTTAGTAATGTCAACATGCTCCAAAATAAGGCTATTAATTTGGTAAGTACAGTGTTATCCTAACAGACAAAGACTTTTCAAAAATACCACTCATATAAACCTCAAATTGAAATAAACAGGAGTCATTCTTTTAGGGTCAGACCTGGGTTAGGCATGTAGCTGTAATGGTTAAGGTTAGGGTGCAATGCTTGAAGTCAAAGAGGGTCCTCACAAGTATGGAAGAACAAACACGTGAGTGTTTGTGCGTGTATAACGCAGTGAGTCAATCGGAAGCAAGTGCTCTGATGTGGGCTTCCTCTTGACAGCCCTGTTATGTGACGTAGTCCTGTAAGCTCATACTCTCATCCATGCATGGCCACTGAAAGGATGTTTGCAACCTGACATGTGCACAAATGCATATACAACTACACATTCGGAGACTCGTTCGTATGAACAGACATATAAATACTGAGTCACTACACTGTAATGACAAGGTAAGCCACACTGGGCTGAAAAATGCCCTGTGGCAAACAGCCCACACATCCCAGTGTTGTGCTACACACCAGGATGCACTCATCTGTCTGTGTCTGCTCTCACTGTAATTACACTCTACACAAGTTCTGCTGCACAGCATTAGTGGATGTCATGTATCTGTAAAGATGCTAAAATATGATGAATGAAGCTGCTGACAGACAGCATATATTAGAATCAGTCATGGTTTAGACCATAATTGTCACTCACAACCCACTCACCAGTCGGTGGGTTGGGGGCAAGAGGGGGGACAAAATAGAAGATTTGCTTTGTCCTGAGCTCCAGTGGTGGTGGTTTGAGGATGAGTGTGTCTAAAGAGACAGTGTGAAGGGCTTGTGCAGGTACTGTAAGCCATGCAGAGTTCAGTGATGATGATGTGAGTTCTGTTAAAACCAAATATTGCTAATTTGACTACATGATCCCTCCTCGATCGCAGCGGAGTAGAAACCATATGTTTATATGGTTATTTTTTATATATTTTAAGACCCTTATAAACTCTCCCACACTCTTATAAACATTTCCCACACAGTTATACAGTATAAACCCTTTATATTCTCTTAGATATTCGGTAAGATTAGTTGAAATTATGTATGTAAACACACTGTTTATATACTATGCACAAATATACGTATCGTATATGACATTGAGGAGGAGTTTTATTTAATACGTGTAATACAGTTTTAAACAGCACATTGTAATAATACATATTTTAACAAATGCTGGCTAACGCAAAGCGGAATCTAATGCTGCTCTCCTTCGCTGAGCCAATAAGCGCCCAGGATACATAACCGTGCCAATATTGTCCGCAAAAATCTGCAAACCAACAAAAAATCAGGCATTGACATGCTTGCATATAAAATCTGCGATAGAGTGAAGCTGCTTGAAAGTCGAAGCGCGATATAGCGAGGGATTACTGTATATTCTTACATTTACACTTTAATGCCTGACAAAGGATAAAGACAGTGGCAACCAACAGGGCTCAACTGACAGGCCTCACTGTCAACCACTATGAGCCATTTCCTTCTGATGAAGACTGGGCAATGTACCCAATGAATCAATTAATGAAAAGGGTTGTTTTTAGTCTAAAATGAACATAAAGGATTACTTATAGCTGCATTAGCTGTGCTAAGTCATGGCACTCCAATAAACTGTGATATGGATAACTGCTCTTCATCTGCACCAGCCGTGGTTTACAGGACTGTCATAGTCTCTCCTCTCTCCAGATGGAAATCTGATCGGGTTATCCCGTACTGAATGTAATGGTAACAGGAAGAGGGAAAAAAAGGCTCTACACACTCATCTGAAAACTGTGCTTGTCGACAAGATGTCATCTCTGCTTTTGAAAGTTGAAGCCACTGAAGTGGACTGAGCAGAGTACAGATTCTATTTTATTCAGGCTGCCCCTGCCATGTAGCCAGGTAGCTAATACCAGCTAGCAGCTGTCTGCAGATATCAGACTGATGTCTTAGAGAAACACAAACAGCAAGAGCAGATGAATGTTCAGATTTTTCTGCTCTGTCTGTGCTGGAACTGATTATAAAGAGTTTGTCTGTGTTCTAGTTCAGCTGTCTGACACAAACAGTCCATGGCTGAATGGGATGACCAGTATATTCGGAGTATGTGTAACACTTTGCAGGAACTAAAATTTGGTTAAATCATGAATCAAGATTATATTTTTGGCCATATCAATAAGCAATAACCAAAGGACCAAGCAACGAGCAAACAACAGTTTACAGCAACGATAAGTAGTTCAGTGATGCTGTGGGGAGGGGCTTTGGAGGTAAGCTGGTGTACACCATAATGAGAGGAGAGGAAGATATTTTGAGAGCTTACTGATTGGCATGATCAAGAGAAAACCTCAATGCAAACATGCTTAATTTTAAGTTAACAATTAAGTCTTCACTGCTGTTGCAAACTGAATGATCTGTTCTTGACAGCAAGTTAACTATGGTTGTTACACAGATTTAAAAAAAGGAACTAGGATAATGCAGCATCTGGCATGTTGATTTAATCTGAAAAAAATTGTTATGTTATTGGCTTAAGCTAGCAGGTTGTGGTGGTTGGGTTGTATGACTTCTAAAGCCAGTCTCCACAGCAGGAGGCACTGGCTCTCAGGGTGAGAACATCCATTTTTTAAAGTGTGCAAATATATGCCATACACAAAGACATATGTCCTTAAAATGACTTCATAAAATCAATGCTGACATTAGATCGCTGTGAACCTGTGGTAAGTCACAGCAGACTGATAGTCACTCTAACCAACACTGCATTTAGAAAAGGATGAATCTGGCTCTTTCACATCACAAGCAACAGACTACAAGATCACTGCATAAAGAAAAACAACTGAAGCACTCCAATCCAGACACACACACACATACTCAGACACACTAACACTTATTGTTGTGCATTCCTACTAAGTGCTTCTGACACATGTTTGTTTCCACATCAAAAAGACAACATAGGTTTTGAGGACCGCTAAATACAGACCTGAGGGAGGTTGACAAGCCAGATTACTTCGCCCTCATGCTGCAGTCTGACAAAAATGACTGATGATGGTTTTTAGTGGCGTCACATGGTCCTGAACAGAAGACTCTAAACATGAGTCACAGACCAGGACTAAAGAACTTGTCTTGTGACTGCAGTTCACCAGTAAGTACCATCCTGTATAATAACTTATTCTCAGTTCCCACATGGATTTTATTTTCAGAATTGCAAAACAAAGATAGTTCCTCCTGAGAAAACTACGGCCCTTCATTTTTGCCAAGTTTTTTGTGTACATATTTTATAGAGTCAGCTGATTTAACAAATGACTAATCTGTAGGTATAGCAATCATATGCATAATATATTTTGGTGATTACCCATGTAATCTAACCCTCATCAAGACTTGTTGACTACATTGGAGATTTTAGCGCCATGTATTTATACTCAAGGGCAGGTTGTATCTGCCCTTATATAAAGCTGGAGCCTTTTAGGTCTGAGTTTCCACCTCATTTATTTTAAACTAATCTGTAAGAAAAGGGAAAACACCTGCAGCTTACATCTAATTCTAATCTGATTCGGCGAAAGGAACAGCTGGAAGTCCCTATAATTCCCCTAGAGCTGTGTGGGGCTAGGAACATGGTACTAGTAATGGCAGAAATTGTTGTTCATTACACAGAAATATCTAAGTGCTGTCTGGAACAAACAACATGCAAGTTTTGGCACTACACCTGCCTCAGAAACATTTGCATAAATGCTGTTCCAGTACGACACAGCTATAATTAGCAAACTAACACCAATAGAAAAGGTGTGAGTGTGTGGTACACAAATAATGTGCCATCCAAGGGCCAAAGCAGACATGCTCACATGTTGGGGGAACAGGGCTGGTTTCTTTCCTACCTGAACTTGGATTTTAATCTGAAACACTTCCATGCCACTGCCAGCTGACCCAACCTCACTATACTTTCAGAGCTGAATGAAAGAAAAATATAAAGTGTTGATTCACCCCAGACTGTATGACCTGAAGTAGATTCTGTTAAATACTAGAGCACACCTTTCAATGTGAACTGTCCAGCTCAATCTTAGGTCAATAATAACCATATTTACCAGAACACACCTGAGACATGGGTTAGGTTTAAGACAGCTATAAGTGTACACTGACTAGGGCTGAAAAAAGAAAATATTCAAGCTGTAATTACCTGTTTGAATTTAAGTTTTATAATCTATCAGCTCAGCTGGGCCTCTGATGTTTGTAATTCTCATGTGCTTCCTGTAGTCCCCACATGATTCAAGGAAACATCATTGTCCCAGTTCCCAAAAAAAACCAAACCCTCTGTCTGAACGATTACCACCCAGTAGCATCACCTCCACCATCATGAGGTATGTCTAACAGTTAATCAGAGCATCCATCACCTCCTCCCTCCCAATCTCACTGGACCCACTTTAGTTTGCCTACAGGTCAAACAGGTCAACTGATGACCTCTCACATCTGGACCAGAGGGACACATATGTGGGTTCATTGACTACTGGTCAGCATTTAACACTACTGTACCCTCAGATCAGTAAGGACCTGACCTGGACTCATCACACAAACATTATCATCAGCCAGACAACAGCTCTTCTTCCTCCACAGACTAATCAATATGGACTCCAGGATCTACTGCAGCTTCTACAGGTGCACTATAGAGAGGATCCTGACTGGCTGCATCACCACCTGGTACAGCAGCTGCACCGCCCTCAACTGTAAGGCTCTACAGAGGGTGGTGAAGGCTGCTCAATGCATCATCACCAGGAACAGACCTACTGTCCATGGAGGACCTCTACACCCAGCAGTGTAGGAAGAGGACCAACAGGATCACTGAGGACACAAACCATCTGAGAAACAAACTGTTCTGTCTACTGTTGTCCAGCAGATGGTACAGCAGAATCTGGTCCAGAATCACTCAGAGACAGATTCATCCATCAGGACATCCACTATGCCATACCTTACCTGCAGAGTCCTAATGTTAACCTGTTTAGATCTCTGTGTGTATTTTGTCAGTACAATTATCAGCAATTGTCAGTTCTTTAAACACAAATTGTCCAGATTTATCCAAATATGTCCAAATAAAACAGAAGCAAAAAAACTAATGTAGATGATTCTAAATAGTTTCATCAACATTGAAAACAAGCAAGATAAGTACCATCAAAGGTAAAAAAAAAAAAAATTACACAATCTGCAGGCTGTCAAACAGTGACCATGGGGGTGGTACCTTCACTGATCTCAGGACAGCAGCAGAGACCACCAAGGGCAGTATCTCTAGCAATATACACTACTTTATACAAGGCAAGTACCATGTGAATACTGTGCCCCTTTAGGACAGTGCACACGTTTTTTTCCTAACCACTAACAGGTCATTGGTGGTCTATAAAGCAGAGACTGTAGTGAACACACTAGAGGGGCAACTAATAATTATTCTAACTATTGATTATAGATATCAGGGCCGGAGTCTATCCCAGCTGACACTGGGCGAAGGATGAGGTACACCCTGGACAGGTCAGTCACAGCAGAAAGGGATACTTGTGACTACAGGCTGAGCTGTCATTTAACAAAGTGCATGCTCAGCCATTCTATAAAGAGCCTTTGGAGAGGAGTGAGGAAGGAGAAAAAGAACAGACAGAAGAGGAAAGGGTACAGGTGTCAATACAGAAAGCAAGCAGGAAATAAGCACTTAAAAATAGGCTTCAGGCCTACTTCAACTACACATTAATCCCATTAGAGTAAATGCAGTCCATTTGTATTGTCATGCATACAGTATGACAACATTAATTTAGGATGCTTTTTATAATGTCTTCTTTAATATATCAGTGTTTATTATATAGCTCATTAAAGTTGCTCTTGTCAAGTTACATGGATCTCCTGACTTCCTGAGTTTTGGGGTTGGGTTTCAAATAGGTGCATTTAAATGACAGTATGTCTGGCTAATAATTCCATATTACCAAAAAAGGTCTCTTTATCATGTCAAAATCTTTATATGGAGATATTGGTTTAGTTCTAATGCCAAAATAAATGTTTGTATCTGTGTAAAATAAATGTTTAAATTAGATTTTTATGAAATGAAAGCTTTTGACTTGATGGATACAGTCTGGAAATGCACCACAATATAATATTTGAATACATGTGAACATGAAATGTTCACATGGTGCCCACAGGTGCAGCAGGCTCAGTGGAGTTACAGGTGTGATGGAGACTCTGCTGTGATAAGCGGGGCTCTTTTCTCTTTTTATCTACAGGAAATCATGTAGAGAGCCATTCTATAAAGAGATATTTCATTCAAATAACAAACATCTGGTGTATTAAAGTAAAGCCGAAGGGAACACTTCACAGCGTCATTTGGTCTTTCGTGTCCTGTTATATTTGAGATGCGGTGGACAGCTGTCACTTCTGTATTTAGGACAAACGGACACTTGTTAAACGGAGTTCTGCGCCACACGCGTCTCCTCCGCAGCGCGCCGTGTCGCAGCTCGTTCGTCGGGCTCAGCTCCTGTGGAGCCACATGAAGAGCTCTGAGGCGACTTTCTAAACTCTGTTCTGCTTTCAGTCTGCTTTCAGACTGTCAAAAGAGATGTGCAGTCAGCGGAAATGTTGCTTAAAAATCTACCCAAACAGTTTAGTGAGCTTACCTGGAGGGAGAGGCTTCCCGTGTGGACTGTCGCTTGTCACGGTGTAACTTTGTGAATGAGCCAAAGTGCTAATAGGCAAAGTGCTAATATACAGCGAATATACAGCTAACTAACACCAAGTCCCAGCGCCTCACACCACATTATTTTCTTAGTCTCTATCAGAAAGTGCAGTGGAGAACCCCACCTCTGTTCCACCTCCTCTATCTGCTGCACTGCAACAACAAAACTCCACCTCAGCAAATAATGCTGGCTGTACCAGTCTGACGAGAACAGGCCAACCTGACAACTTCATGACAGCACATTATTACAGTGAGCCAGGACACCTGCACCGCCAGCACACACACACACACACACACACACCATTCATAGCACAGCGCATAGTGTCACTGTTTTAAATTTGTACACGTGTACACATCTCAAACACACACAGCTCAGCACTGTATCTAAAAGGGCCAGGAAACATATTAAGATGCCTAACTCTGGCCCACATGTGGACTACTGTTTGGGATATATATATATATATATATATATATATATATATATATATATATATATATATATATATATATATATATGAATTCATAAAAAAGACCATGTCATAGAAAGTCCAACAGTCTGTACTTATTCTTGCTCTGGTTGGCAGCCTGGACTACACACTGCCCACATTCACCAACTGTTTACCAAACTGACAGTCTCTATCAGCTTTTTAACCACAACAATGAAAACCTAATGAAGACATTTCAGTTAAGAAAAGAGTGTTCATAACATGTCCTCAATAACTGCATTTTCACATAAATCCAGTGCACTGACAGAAAGTGGAACTGGAGGCGACACTGACATGACCTTTTAGAGGACAACGTCTCCTCGACATACTGACATATGGTAGTCTGACTGACTGAATTCATATAATTGTACTGGTTCTTTACGTTTGATGCATGTAGAATAATCCACTGAACTAATCAAAAAGACTGCCTGGTGCTCCCTCTCCCTCCACCCCTGTTCTCCCTGGAGCATGCTTAAAGTGGCCAGACACGGTGCGCTCTGTTTCGTGGGTTGTGCTGTCAACTCTCCATCTCTTAACTGCATCTGTGGGGAGAAAATAAACAGTTGAATTGAAATCTTGAAAAGTCTTTCAACATTGGCCCTTTGCACAGCAGCCATTTTGACTTCTTACATATGGGTAGAGAATAATGGGTGACGGTCTGAGTAAAGGTGTATAAATGTCATAATGTTCACTAGCATCACTGCTCCATCACTTCCTAAACTCATATCAAAAACCAATACCACAAATGACATTTACATTAGAGTCACTGGTTACTGTGATTGGTGCAACTTCTATATAAAAACTGAAGAGTAAATAGTTAGTTAGGTAAATGTTTAACTGTGGTCATAAAAGCACAAAGGGAAAATGAGAGTCCTGCTGCACTGTTCTGATAGTTCATAATCTAAAAACACAATGGATGTGTTGCTGTGAATATTTATCACAGACAAAAGTGTAAACTGGGCTGTTCCTGAATCTCCTCTTGTTGTGACGTATACAAGCCATGTTGAGAGCAGCCATTACAAAATTTGACATCACCTGAGAAAGTAACATTTCTCTTTTTTTACTTCTGTGTTTTCATGCATTACTCACTCCAATGGGTCTTTCTGAAATAGTGCAATGATTAAAGAAGAATGAGTGATTTAGGTCTATGCAGCCCATAAATATGAGTCCACACTACCCGCTAAGCTGATCAATTGCAAAATACATTTCATTTTCATATAAGAACATAGAGCATGAAGTGTCAGCTATCCCAGCCTCTCAATAACACCATTAAGCTCTGTTCCTACACAAAGTCATGGGGGAATTTACTTGAAGAGAGTAGGCCAGTTTGACTTGCACTAATAGGCAGGCGAATAGCTCCCTGTATTGCTCAAGCCAAAAAAGAACATACTTACGTAGGAGTGATCCATTACTCAGTGACCTGATCACCACCACAATGCAGGTCATTTTATTTTTTGGTGCCTTGACATAAACCTCAATTAAATATACTTTGTATAAAATCTGTAGAAGTCTTGGTCCACCTGAGACAATTAGGTGGAAAGTTGTACTGTATTTGTCTGTGCAGTAACTTTATATGCTTAACAAACACCATGTAACATTAGAATAAATGCAAATAAAAAGTGATACAATGAAACAAACAGTCTTCTTGCCCAATTGGTACCACTGCTCGCTCTCAGAGTCTCTACCTGACTTCTGGGACACGTGGTATGAGCGCCACCATATGAAGGAGCCTGGCTGTCCTAAATAGAATTGCATTTCTGTGTGTCCCTGGCAGGAGATTAACCTGAGCTCTATGTTGCCTCCAATTCATAAATAATTATTAGATGCCATTTCTATATGCTTATAGGCCATCAAATATCAAGGTCCAAGAATAAGATGAAAAAGGATTAAATTAAATCAGTAAAATCGCTAAATAAATAATGTGTAAAACAACGATTTAGTCACATGTCCCAGTTTGATTTCATTTGACAATGATGACTAAAAAAATAACTAAAAAGAGTAACTGCTGTAAAAGTGCTTCATAAATCATGTCTTTCTAACTAGCTAATGTTAGTGTTGGTCTTCAACTGTCAGCACCAGTTAGTATATGACATGAAGTTGGCCACACTGGTCAGATGTTAGCTAGCTAGTAAAGACGTGGAACACTTCACGCAAACTGGATGCCACTTTTTAGCAATCTGAAAGTTGCATATGAACCATAAAGATCATGCAGTGTTTGACATTAATAAATAACTTACCTATAAAACTGCGGCTTAAGTTGACAATATTGTGAGACGAAGTTCTCTTCCAAGGATGTAACACATGCAGCAGGTTGAAATAAAGCTCCTGGACTCAGATTAGGATTTTGTATGGACAATATACAAAGACAACTTCCATAATTACAAATGCAAACATAATCCAAGCGCTCCACTGAAGGAATTCAGGAGTTGGAGATCTTTCAGTAAAAGGTTGAGTAAAGCTAAAGGATGCTAAGCATGCACAGACTGAAGTTTGTACTTAAGAAGGGGAAAATTTCTACATAACTTTATTTGGCTTGAAATGCAAACATAACTGCTAGGTTGCATATAAAAGGACCCTATAACACTGTCAGGGTATGAATTCATAATTTTTCATTTTTTTATAAGTCTGGTTCTGTGGTGTGGGTGCAACCCGCACACCATGTCAACCTGTTTGATGTGAGACGTTGGGCCATAGACCTGCTGTCAACCCCCAGGTCGATGAAATGTTTACAGGGATCCTGGGCTCCCATTGCATAACATTACATTTATGCTGTTTAGATTATGCTTTTATCCATGTGGATACAATCCAAAAACCGCAAGAACCATACAACTCCATCAGTGTCATCAAATCTACTGAGCTGCTTAAAGTGTTACAAGTGGGTCACACTCAGGTTCCTTGGAGTCCAAGCCAGGGACATATGGGGATAAATATATCTCAGAACAGATATATAATCTGTGTGTAAACCCCTTCTACAAATGCAAAAACAGATTTTTGCAAATATAAAACTGATCTGGAAATACACATACAAATTCCACAATTGAAAGAAATATCTGTAAATACATTAAATTAATTTACAAATAAATGAAAATAACTTGTGAATATCTTCCTAAGAGTCACAGCAGTACCTGAAACATACTCTGAAATTGACATTCAACCACTATAAAGGCTACAATGCTAAAAATGGACATGGCATGACACAATTCAGATAAATCAGAAATAGTTTGTCCAGTCACTACAAAAAAATCATAACAATGTTGAAGCACATGTGTAAAACTATTCTGAAATTGTTCAATATGGGGCGCAAACATGTGCACGGGCCTGTTGTAAATTTGGCAATAAATCAATGACAGCTTGGTGGACAGTTTTAGTTGAGCTGTTAAAACATTTTCCTTGCATGTGGAAAACCAATTTTCAGTCTTGCTGTTTCTGTCTATTCCCTGTTGTCCTGCCTGCTTAGTATTAAAGTCACAGGAAACCAATGCTCCTATATGACAGAGGACATCACAGGCTATCATAATCCTTACTTTTACCCAACTATTCTACTGTAATATTATTTTCTTATTGACCTTGTGGACTATTTCTTTTTTAGAAAAATGCAAAAAAAAGGGAGAAATAAGTGCTTGTTTTCACATCTAAACCATAAAACTTTTTAAACCCTTTATTTACCCTGGGAGGGTCAGCAACACTCTTCTCCACATACATTTTGCTCAATATCGGCCATAGCTAAAACATACTTCAAAGCTTTAGAGCTCAAACTCCCACCTGTTCCCTCATGCGGTCCTGGTGTCCCATGATAAAGGCAGCATGGTGAGAATACTTCTGCCTCAGGTGGTCCAGGAACACCTCCTTCTTCCTCTCCACATCAGACTGCTGCATCATCAGGTTGTCCAGCTGGCTGTCCAAGCTGCTGGCTCCAGCAGTGGTGACATAGTTTCGTGGCAGGGTGCTGGGAGAGCGTGGAGTTGAACCATAGGAGGAGACGTCTGGGTTACGGAGCAGGCTGCTGCTGGTGTGCTGCTTCTTCTGCAGCAGATGTTCAGTGCTGCTGTCCACAGCAGGAGAAGAAGAAGAGACTCTGGATGGGGAGTTTCCTGGATCTGAGTGAGATGGATGTGAGAAGAAAAAGGGAAAAATATAGGAGAGAGTGAGAAGAGAAAGGCAAAGAGGCAAAGAGGAGAGAAATTAAACACAAATAGATATGACTAGATGAAATGTATGTCAAAGTGAAAAAAAGAATGACAAACTGTAACAGTTACAGCTGTGACAAGTGTGAATGTTGCACTAAGACTATACTGACTATGTGAAAATACTGATGATACGTAGACTAACTGTTTTGCCATGTCTCTCAAGCTCACTCCATCCCACTTCAAATTAAAACCCCATAACATCAGAAGGTGTCTAAATTTGTAAAGTAAAGCCATGTTTCCTCTAAAAAAATACAACTTTTCCTTAAAAGTGAATGTCCTCTAATGTGTTACAGTCTCAGTGGTGTCATATGCAATTTAGTTACACCAGAAGGATGTGCGATTAAGAGTAAACCTTCTATTAGAGCACCTGTTTATTTACATAATCGAGTGAATAAATTGCTTAAAGAAATATCATCTCTTATGCCAACAGTCTGCAATTTTTCATGAGTCACAGGGGACCGTTCTAAAGTTACGAGTATTTAGGTTACATATTTTTCTTCATCACTAAGTGAAAAATACATTGTAAGTAAAATTCCTGCATTGAAAATGTTATTTTAGTTAAAGAAGAAACACAGAAGAATTCACAACAAAATGTATTTAAATTATCAAATGTACTCATATGCTGAGGGACTTCTTTTAGAGTCATGTTGGTGAGAAACAGTTTGTTGACATGGTTTGGGTCCACTTGTCCCCTTAGAGGGAAGAGTCACTGCAAATCAATCCAAAGTTGCTTCTTGAGTGATCACCTTTATCCTCTGATGAAACATTTCTATCCTGATGGGAGGGGTCTCTTCCAGGATGACCAGTGAACTTCAAAAGGCCAAGGAGCATTAAAGCTGTTCTAGAGGCATGTAGAGGACCATCGCCTTACTAAGACTCTTTATGTTGGTTTGTTCTTTCATTTGTTATCTGGCTGTATGTGATGTATCTATTTGTGTGTTCATTATTTAGTGTATTGTCCAAGTTGTTAATGTGTCACAACTCCAAGTCATTGTCTTATCTGCTTTGTTGCTCTCTATCAAATAGTAACTCCCCTGTCATCTCAGATCCAGCCACTCCCTCTTGCCCTGTAGTTACCACTTTCCCGTCAGTCCCATCATCTGACCTTGCCCGCCCACCTGTTCACCTGTTCCCACTTGCCCACTCATTCCCTGCCAGATTGTCTATTTGCATGTTTCCAGCCTTTTGTTCTGCTTACCTCACCCCTTTTTGGATAGTTTTGTCTGTTTTTATCTGCCTGACTGATTTTGACTTTTGCCTGTTTTGGAACTGTGCATCTGGACAGGAAGCTAATTATCCACTCAGCCTTTATGTAATGTGCATCTGTGTGTGGAAAAACGCCTAATAATGGAGTGACAATATGCAGTTCTGTAGATGATGAGTGCAACAGATTCAGGGAGGCTAAAAATGAAAAACAGTTGGAAACATTATTCATTCAGCTTCATATTGCACTTGACAACTGGAAAGCGATTGTCACAGAAATTTAAATAGTACCAGGAATGAACTGCAGCAGGTGTCCCATGAATAATGCTGTTGTCATTAGGTGTTGATGTGCGATCATAATCAAGGTGAAAAACAAGACAGGAAGTCAACTGATGGAATTCTAAAATGAGTGCCAAGTAAAATTTGTCAGCACATGCATTAAAGTAGACGTAGGTAGCTTGTTTAAAATTAATTTTTAGACATATTCACTAAAACTGTCACTATAGTCTGACAGTAGAACATGAGACAGATAAAAATCAGACTTCTCTGGCTCCACCTGCTACCTCTAAGGTCATTGGACAAGAATCCACAACAGCCTGAATCAAAACAACCAATCAGAACAAGGCAAATACATCACAAGGGAGCCACTCCAAATCCTTGCCTTCAACTGACTCAGATTACCTGCCAAAGTTAGATGCTAACCATGCTAACCCTCCTGACCTTCAAAGACTTGGCTCCATGCTTGCTTCTATGAAAAGTGATATGTGTGAGAGAGTTGATTCACTGACTCAGAGATTTCTTTGGTAAATCAAGAGCTAGAACTTACAGTCAGACCTCTACAACAGCGGCAGAACTCCCATGACTAGACCATACATGAGCTGGAGTGTGTGTGCACCGACATCTGCAGCTTGCAGTTAAGTGAAGTGAACGCCCTGACAACCTCGGTGAAACTACTGACTGACAAATGTGAGGACTTCAGACCCTCTCTCTCCTTGCTACACTAGCAAGGTTTGTGGTATCAAAGACTTCCATGCTGATAACATATTCTCATCTTTCTAATAGCTCTTAGAGAAGTTTAAACTTACTAAACATAATTTTTCTTAGGTACTTACAGTTTGCAGTGTTGTTAGAAATGCTTGCCCTAGTTTTCCTACAGTAATTTACCAGCAGCTACTCGTGCTGATCCGTTTTTGATCCCACTGCCCACTATGAAGGGCATAATCTCCCTTTGGCATAGTCTCATCCACTCGCTAAATCCTACCTCACTGCACATTATTAAAATGTTATGGGAAGAAGATTTACATTTTGAAATTGAGGATGATGTATAGGATGAGTGCTTGCGGCAGGTTCACTCCTCCATCTCTGCTCAGCATGAGTTTATATAGTATGAGGTCTTCACTGTTATCACTTAACTAAAGTTAGAGATCAGGTGAGACTGTTAAGAATGTAGGAGCATGTTCATCCTGTCTGTGACAGATAATCAGTCTCTCCCTACCTCAATCCATATGTTTTGGATATGCCCTTCTCTGTATACATTTTGTTTAGAAATATTCAATACTATCTCACAAATGCCCCTTTTCCACTAGTACCTACTCGGCTCGACTCGACTCGACCTCGCCTCGGTTTGTACGCGTTTCCATTACGTTTTAGTACCTGGTACCAGGTACTTTTTCTAGTACCTACTCAGGCCGGGGTTCCAAGCGAGCTGAGTCGAGCCGAAAATGTGACGTCGGCAGACGGCAGGCCACTGATTGGCCAGGGCCTGACGTCACTAGATGCGTCGGGAGAGCGACTCGTTCGTAAGAGTCAACCGCGCCATTTTTAAAACGCAATAACAACAACGAACACGATCAGAGATGGCTGCACAGAAATCAACCCCGCGGAGCAACGACGAGGTGCAGACATTTCTTTGTCTGGTGGCCTCCATTGCTCCGTAGTCGTTTCGTGTTTGTGTCGCATAACAAATGACGCGTCGCTGGAGAGTTTCGGCCGTTACGCGTTGCCACGGCGACCCCACCCACGCTGAGGTGGTACTCTGTTGTAATGGAAAACGACTGACCGAAACTGAGTCGAGTCGAGCCGAGCCGTGTAGGTACTAGTGGAAAAGGGCCAAAACTGTCTCCGTCAAACCATCTACAATCACAGCCTTATTCAGAGTCACCTTCACACCAGCAATATCAAATCATATGAAGAAATTTCTAGTTTTTGTAACTCTTTTGGCTAGATGCCTACTTCTTATTGAGTGTAATTCCATGATCCACCTACCCACTCTATAGCTCTTGGATTAGAGATATCTTTCACTTGGTTCATATGAAGAAATTATTTTAGTTTTGGCTATTTAATACCATTTAATGGGCACCATTTAATAGTTAGGTTGATAAGTAGCGCAACCAACACTGAGATGTTCAGAAACTGTAAAAAAGATAGTCAGTGTTCTTGTACTTGAATTTCCTTTGGTGCACTGGTCATATAAGCACTGTAGTACATATGCAATATCTGCACACACGCAGACTCCATACCTCTGTGTCTCACAAACCAGTGTTAGGCCCTGTATATGTATGTGGTTCGACAAAATATTAAGTTCAGCTACTGGTCCAGTCTTAACTACAGCTTACTGACTGCTATGACTGATGTCTCTGTGTGGAGGCTTAAACACACACATATATACACACCTATCGTGTAAAAGACACCCTGAATTCACAGCAGAAGTGACAGATCGGTGGTGCAAAAATGCTGCAGAAGTGAGACTCCATCCAAACCTCACTGACTCTGACTTTAGTTATGAATTCAAACTCAGACCGATTGCCAACTGCTGTTATTTGAAAGTAAGCAACACCATGAGTGGAGCTGGGATACAAAGTACTGCTAAAATTATCGGTGGGCAAACATTTTTTTTAAGAGGTTACACAATATGAAGAAATGTAGCAGATCAAATACAGGTTCACTCACATTAGTATGAGCAGTCTTCCCCCGGAATTCTGAAAATACACTATAACCCATGTATGATATTTGTGTAATTTGAAGGTACTGTTGCGTCCATGCGCATTACAACTTTGTTTTATAAAGATATATTCAGTTATTCAGTGATACAGGAAGCTACATACAAAACTTTATCACACTGCAGAAGACACCAGCTCTAGACAGTGATACTCACAACTGACAACTCTCTGAGGTCTCTCTGCTGTTACACATGTCAACGGCTTGCCTGATCATATGCTTTTTTTTATTTTCTGTTCTTTAGGCCTTCTGCTCATTGGATGTTTTTCAGCCATCTCCAGGCATTCACCATGTTCACATTTAACTGAGAAACTGAGGAACTACCACTGCAGTTGTGTCATTTTGCTTGTTTCTCAGCAGTAGTAGTGTAGAGATATATATGGGTTCTCACACATACACACAGCTTCATCATCCTGACATTTGGAACTGTCCTGGAGCCTGTTTGTAATGAGGACAGAGTGACGGGTCGGGTGGAAAATGTTTTTTTATTTTCTTAAATAGCTGGAGGGTTTTATTCTCTCGTGTGTGGAAGTTATAAAACACCAATACAAAGTTTAGCAACCATGACTATCATAATAAACATCCCTGTCATTGGGCTATATCTATATCAATGCTAAGAATTAGGTTAAAAACAAAAAAAGATTTTAAAAATAACACATCCTTAAAAATGCATAACTTAATGCCATAATAAATAAATGATGTGTAAATACAGTTACTTTCATTTTAATTGATGTTACAGGTGTAACCACATATTGCTGGTCTAGCATCACATCATCTCTGCCTCCTCGGTGTGGACCTATTGGTTTAGGATCTCAGAATAGGTACGAGGTGCTCTGTCTTTTTCAGATTTTCAGAAGTGATTAGTTCTCTTCCCTGCGGGACACTGTGAAAGTGAAGCTCCCATTTTCACAGAATATAAGCAGCCGGTGAGATATCTGGAGCAGCGTCATTGGAGCTGGAACTCTGCTCACATTGGCTAAGAGGTGGAGTAAACCCTAGGCTTGTCACCAATTTTTCTCTATAATAGGCACACCTAGGGCAAATTGGAGCAAAGCATGACTTTGGACAAAAAAACAGAGCAGCCGCAGGTAATCCACGCAGACGCTATGCACTTGGCAAACAAAGAACCCAGCAGCCAGAAGCTTTGTACCCTAGACCTTCACACTGTGAGGCAACAGTGCTGTACACTGCACCAGCTGGCACCTGAGCAGAATTAAGTGATCATGCATCATACTACAGTACAGATGTGGATGGCTGAGCACTTGCAGCAGACAGTGTGCACACACACACCTCTGAACATTGCAGCAGGGGGTCTGCACACTCCACACATATGTAGTACAAAACATAATGACCTCCTTGGCGAAAGGAAAATGGTGTATACACCACTTAACAAGAATATGACCAAAGATGGGAAATACATGCATACAGTGCATGAAACAAAGGTGTGGTTTGCTTTTTCAGTGCAGTCTACACATTTGTCCATACAGGAATCTGCACAGGCCTTTTTGGACTTGGACAGGTGACAAAATTTACATCATGCAGACCCTTGGAGCTATGCAATATTGCAACTATGAATTTGTAGTTAAACTGCCTCTGAAGTTTCCCATTCTATGAACCCTTCTTCAAAATAAATCAGAAAATGTATTTCTCCATGCAATCCAAGCCAGCCTCTGATTCTGGTTCACAGAGCTGAAAGTGTTGGCTTGTAGCAGGGATTTATGCAGGATGAATGTTTGGTAAGCATCATCTGGTATTTCCTGCTGAGGTTAACATAGCTTCATTTTAAGTTGTTGGGATTAATTATATTTTCTTCTGTGTTAAACATTCCCACTGCCTCCTCTTGTCAGTGACACACATCCCATAACATAAGCTGGCAGAGTATAAACTTAAGCCTTTCAGTGAATTCCGTCAAAACCATTCCTCCAACATTACTTTAAGACTCTTTCTCTCACTCACCAGAGTGTTCTTTATGAGGTTTCAACTGCACTCACTTTGGTGGTATGTTAGTCACATTTAAGTACCATTTCTCAGCAGGCATGACTCAGACGCTCACAACGTGTGTTATAAAACATAAATATGATCAAATATGTAAATATGTTATATATAGTATTTTTGGATTATTAATTGATCAAATGCCTATGTGTAATGTGAAAGGTGTCCCTCTCATAGTAAAGAGAGAATGATTACCAACTCTACACTTCCCCATGCTTTACAGAGCTTTTTAGCTCATTTCAGCTCATTGTTTTGGTTTTGTGGTTCACAAATTCCCCTCTTCTCAACCTGGTTTCCAGCAACAGAGGGCAGCTGCTTCCTGTGAGAAGCCTCTGATGTACAACACCTGTCCCGTTAGAATCAAAGACACAGTGAAGCATCTAGCATCTCATAGCCAAAACCCACTGCTGCAATAAAACACATTATGTCACATGCATCTAAATAATATTGTTAGTGGCAAAGACAGAGTTACCACTGTTGTCTAATCGACACAGAAGTGAACTTTTCAGGTGAGCTGCTGTAATGGATCTGAAGCTCACAGACTGATGAAGACAGGTCAGTGCCTTTGAAAGAATTGCAGGCTACAAAGACCTTAAACTGCTGAGCAAGCAGGACACCTTTCAGACAGATAGCTTGTTTTTTATATTCCTATTAATATATTATTTTATCTTCCTATCAATGACAACCTGCAGAGAAGACAATGGATCACTAACATGCAGGCTGAGAAATACACTATAACCCATCTTCCTCATGTTATCTCTGAAGGTCTAAAGTCCCTCTTTAACATGCCTTCTACCCTACATGGTCTCCATCTTGGCAGTGAAGTGGAATGGATCAAACTGACTCTCACAGCCATATCCCATAATCTCCTGTCAGACCTTGTTGGTGCCAGGGAGGTGTGTGTAAATAAAGGTTGTGCCTAAAAACACACAAACAGGGGAAGGGTAGATTCCTGACACAGCTCACTGTGAGGTGTGTGTTAGGTCAGTATCACACTAAGTCACACTGAACTGTCTGGCAGGTTTGTTTCAACAGGCCTGGGTGCCGCTGTCTTTAGTCTCTACTTCTGAGTCTCTTTCCAGTGACACCCATCAACATCCTGCTCTGTTCCTAATCCACAAAGACTTCCTAGATCATTTTAATTCAACAGAGCGTCCCCCGTTTTTCTTTGCTTGGATATCTTTGCATCTATTCTCCTATACTTGCCAGAACACAGCTTGCCAAGACTGCTGCTCAATACTCAGACTACATGTCATTAACTGAAAGACATTGACCCCTGACATAAACTATACTGGATAATCATTTGTTCTGATATGAAGAAATGTGACCACATCAGCCCTTCACTGTTTAACTGCAAGTTTTAAAATTCATTTTTAGATTTTACTGCTTGTTTTTCAAAGTCTTTAATGGTCAGGCTCCGGTCCATACCTGTGATCTGCTAACTGCTTGAGATTCTCTGGTGTGACCTTCCAGCTGTAGAACTCCTTGTTTGGATATCTCAGGCAGACAAACTCAGTGAGCCCTTTAAAAAGTTTAATTTTCCAAGCCTGTGTGCTTTAGTTCTGTGTACATTTAATATGACCTGCATATGTTACTGCAGATATGTCGGTCTGTTGCACTTTGAATGTTTGTAAAAACCTGCCCTTATGGTCTTTATAGCAAACTAAGAAAAAAAAGGCATTAAAAAATGCAAAGACCTGTGATGGTGTGGGCATTTTGCTTCAGGGATGCATGAGGTGATGAAATTCAGGCTAGGAAGGCTGGTTTGAGTAATAGATCCACGAATCCACAGCAAAACTGACTCTACTTCCACTTGTGGGCAGCAGTGACCTTTCATAATGAAAGCCAATCCCTCCAGCACCCTTTGATTCTTTCTGCATCGTTCCATACACTCCACCGTCACAGCATCGCTACAAAGGTCAAACAGTGAGATGTTGTCTGCGTGCTTAGCCTTATCCAAACTGCTGAGCAAATAAACAGAAAAAGAACTTTTGGTGTCATCCTCAATCTAAATTAATTTTAATGTCAAGGAGAAATGATAATTCTGTACCTCTTTCATTTATTCACTTGGTCCCTGACACTCTCTCTCTTTTCCTTGACCAGCTGATGTCACTGTCTGCATCCACCAGCTTCTGTCACTTGTCATTGCCAATCTAGTCATTTTCACTCCTGATCTTGCTTTAGTCCCAAATGTTTACTACAGTACCTAAAACCTGTGCAGATCTACAGTAAGTCCACATAAACCAACACAGGTTTAGATTCCTTTAGGTATCACTCCCGTCCAGTTAATCTTAGTAACCTGATGTCCTGTATAGTGTATAGGTATTATTTGTGTGTGTAAGCATGTTGGTGTTGAGGATACCCTGGAAATCAAACACACATGCTCACAATACTGTTGTAGGACACTCTGACCAACAAAAATCAAAGAAATAAAGAAATGGTGGAGACGCAGAAAGAGGAAAAGAAGAGATGAGGCAGAGGTAAGAAATGATAATGAGTGTCTGTATCTTTATGACCATTATTCCTCATCTACCGCCTCTTTTTCTGTATTTCCTCTCTCTCTCTCTCTCTCTCTCGTTGACAAAGCAGATCTGATTGATCTAGTTCAGTGGAGGCCTGGAGCTAAATTTCAGCTCTTCACTGTGCTGGGAAGCACGATGTAGCAATTTGGCTCACAATGTGGACAGTCAGTCAGCAAGGCAGCCAGTCAATTAGCCAGTTAGAGTTAGCATGGCAACATCCAATTAGCCAGTGAGCCCGCAGTAGTTTGTAGTGCACTAATAGTTAATATTTAATCTAAAATAACATTTCACATCTGCTCAGTTGACCCTAATGCTCTCCAAGATGTGTCTTAATTATTTAATCTTATCTTATATTTTTCTTAGTCAGTCAGTAAATCCAATGAAAAGACCATCAGTCCTGCCCACTCTCATTGGTTCCTACTTTTACTGTTGTGAATCTTTATCAACACCTCACAAATATATAATTCATTCAATAATATCTTTAAACAGCAGGCTACTATTTGTTAGAGACTAAATTCAGCAGTGAGTTTATCCAAACATGGAGCTTTAGTGAGTATTTGGGGCAGCAGAACGGTGTATGTGGGACTGAGTCAAAATAAAGCACAGTGTGTACATGCCAATCATTGCATCAGTGGTCTTGGACAACAACTGAGCTTGTGAGTAGGATACATTCTTGGTTGGTTTGGCTCTACTCATGGGATTTGTTGACAAGAAGAAAACATGTAGAATATGACCAGCCTTAACTTTAGAGGGACACATTGTGTGTTTTATGTAATCATGCCTCTTTTGTATTTGGAACAGTAGTTGAACAACATGTTGCTCTGACTCAGACTTTAGTATACTGAAATATTAGCCTGCTGATTGTAGCTTGGTTAGGGGTGTGTATCTGTGCATCATGCAGGCTTACGCAGTGTCTAAACAGGAGAATGAGCTACATGTTACAGCTAAAGAATCTTCACTCATGTCAGGTGTGTTGACACTGCTACATTACATTCAGGTCCTAAGAGGCTCATAGAGATGGTTAAAGATGGAGGAAAGGAATATGAAAACCACTGTATGTGCTTCAGTAACAGTTATTCTGCTGTCTTTGTGGGCTTCTCTTTAAACGGTGACAACATAATTCAGTTTATCCCACCACACTTTCATAAAGAGACGATTAAAGATCTATAATGTGCATTTGCTGAAGAAAGTGTGTGTGAGAGCTGGAAGCCATTAGCAGCTGCCTCCCCTGCTCCTGGCTGTAATGCCACCTGCAGGTCAGGTGCCACAGAGTTATTCAGCATCCCCATCTCTACAACTTTGCTGAATGGCTCACCATGGAATATTACATTAAAGAGATACAGCGTTAATAACTCGGCCAAAAGGTGGCACTATTTGCGCCATGTGTTCATGTTGTGTAGATGCTTATGGAGAACTTCTGGTACATTTAATTACACTCAAATGATAGAGATATCATATTTTAATGTTATTCTAGCACAGTGTATGACACCCTCTGTCCTTAGAAGGAAAAAAAATAGTTTTCAATCTTATTTTTTCATCTGGTTGTAGCTTCAAATCTTTAACCTTATATGACCACAAATTTGCATTTCACCTTGTTTGCTGGTTACATAATTTGTACTAAAAACAGAAGTACACACATTGTGTGATCAAAAAAACACTGGAAACTATGTCATGAGTCTTATTTGGAGGGACATGTAGTTCCACATGTAGCCTGAATGATCAAAAATATACTCTGGAGATGTTTTCAGAACAAGCAGCTATTTCCTAGGGCTCTTAGTGCTCAGTGAGGCACACTGCAGCAGCTTTTGACTGCAAGACAAAAGAAAAAGAATATATGATGAGAGCGGTGTGTAGGGATGCAGAATAGGAGTGGATGGGAGCAGGAGATGGACTGATGGACAGACATGTCAGATGAAATCACACTGCTGCTGTCAGAACACACTCATGCTTAACCCCCAAATGCTCCAGTGGAGCTGCTCAGTGGCAATCACATCAAACTTCTGCTGAGTGTGAATGAGACTTTCCTTAAGAGGAGAGAACTGCTCTTAGTAAAACATTCCCCTGATAATAAAGGGGGAAAAAGACACAAGAAGGATGACGAAGGTGAATTTACAAACACAAACCTTTGTACATGTGTTTTATTTTCATATCTATATATTATTCATGTCATTGCAAATACTGCCAAAAATATCAAACAAGGTAATAAAATTGTTTCCCATGCACTCAGATATTAAATTTACAAGCTAACTCTAACTAATTCTTCTAGTTTAAATGAAATCACATTTGTACCTGCTCTGGCAGTCAAATATAAAGTCAGTGTGTTTTTCAACGTTGTTCAAATGTTTTTCATGTATTGTGAATAGTTATTTTAATTACTAATGGACGAAAGGAGGTCTTGTGTGTGCTGCAGTGACCACATGCTGAAAGAATGAAATGAATAAATACAACATTCAGACCACTGATATAGCAGTAAATAACTGTATGCTATGTAAAGATATGGTGGAGTTATGGAATCTGATCAAAGGATGAAGTCACACTGTGTGTGTGTGTGTGTGTGTGTGTGGGCTTCACTGTCCTGTGTTTTAGTTGGCTGGACGATGCATGTTAGTTCAAATGAGTCCACACCGTGTCTATCAAGAGATGAAGAGAGCACGTCTCACACATACACAGTGGATGGTAAAATGAGAAATAAAGAAAAAATCTTTAGCAAATCCTCTGTTTATAGTGATCAATTTGACCCAGACAGATGTGATCACCAAGAAAAGAGATGGCATCAGTCATTCTGTACACTCCAAAGTATGGATGTTTTTCTCTGTATTCTCTATTATCTGCATAAACCTTGACTGTGGTCATTACCCAGCGATAAAACAGTCCTGCCCATTCACTTTTCCACAATAATCTAGTAAAACCAGAGGTATTAGAAATGAATAGTTTGGCGTAAAGGGTGTGACAAAATCTCAGACAGTGTAAAACTCTGTATTGTCTCAATGTAAATATTTCTTATAATTCACAGGCCTTGGTGAAAAGATGCCGATGCTCAGTGAACTTTTCCCTCTCAGGGAGTGAGGCACAGTAAGAATCTTCAAACACTTGATGTTTTTGCATGTTGAAAACAAGGTCATAAATGTTCATGCCAGGCCAGAGTCAAGATTTTAAAATGAATTCTTCCATCACAGTTCCTGAAAAATGCCTAAAAGCAGAATGAGATTATGCAAGTACACAATTTCATGGCAAATTTGATAATACAGTGCATACAAAGGATAATTGGAAAAATTACAGACTACAGCATATAATTTTGCTTCAGTGAATACAGATACCCCCATATACTGTATTTTTGCCATCTTTTCGTGAAGCTCTTTGTATGAGGAGAGTGGTTCTCTTAAACAAATGGCATTTGCAGCTTGGGGTCAGTGAGTTCAAGTATGCATCAAGTATGTTTCCTCTTTTGTCTCTCTGGAGAGGGAAATACTAATTTTGGCAGAGAGCCCTGAGAGGATCCTTCACAATTTAACTTTGTATGAGAAGATATAGGAGACATTAAGATCCTTCAGTTTGTCAGAGATGCAAGGAATGACCCCAAAAGCTCACTTATATGCAGTATGGACTATAGGAGCCCGTACTGTTGCTACTATTGCAGCTGATTCAACATTTTCAACTCTTTTATCTTTATTTCTTGTCTATAGTTTTATCATGGACAAAAAAACTGAACTGTCATTCATGGTGTTACAATCTATTACAGGATACATTTAGTGGTGGAGAAGGTGAAAAATATTTCAAGACTGTCTAATGGAGCACTGGATCACATCTGAAGAGAGTTTGCAGTTTAAGGAAGAATAAGTAGAAGAAAAGTGAGTAAAGGAAGAGGAAAGGAGAGAGTTAAGGCCGAGGCCTGTGTGCTACTGCTAGTGCTGACTGTGAAAATGCTGTTAGAGCCTGTTATTGCCTAGTGGCTGTGACTTTGCTGCTTGGCTGCTGATGTGTGTGTGTGTGTGTGTGAATTTCTTGACAAGGACACACTGCCTGGCAGCGACAGCTGGACAGAGACAGGACAGCCATGGGAAATATCATTTCTGCTTGTTGAACAAAACACACACACACACACACACACACACACACACACACACACTCACGCGTCAGTGTAGCCTGCAGTTCAGAATCACTGACTGCAAATCAAACCTCTGAGGGAAGTTTTCAGTCCTTCCAAGCCTTGGACCAAAGCAGCAAAAGTTTATATCATGTCAAATCTTATTTTATCATGATGATATATTATAATAATTCAGTGATGAACCATGGTAATCACTCATCTCTTATTAATACATTGAAAATATTGTCAGTTTACTGGAAGTCATTCATTTCTGAGCCACTGGAAGTTATTCAGGTCTGTGGTTTGGGGACTGCTTAGTGGTGCAGTAGACTGAAAAAGTGCCTGAAAACAAGTTTCAGGCATTGATAAAAAGTCTGTTAGCACTGTGGGTGTGGTGTTCTCCACCTGAATATTCTGCATAAAGAATAAATCTGTGCTACCACCAGCAGAAAACAGGGTCTTTCCCTAAAAATGTCCCCTGCTGAAATGTCATTTGTCCTCATCTGAAGGCAAAAGTGTTTAAAGCTCATCTGAACAGCGTCACTCAAAAGCCACTCTGCCAGCCAGTCGCTGCATGAAGTGGGAGTGATTACGAGTGCAGCTGGACTGTCAGTGTTGGAAAGCCCGTCCTTTAAAAGAGTGGTTCTCAATGCGGGGCTCTGAGGAATAAGGGATGGTTGCAAGATGATTCATGGAATATGGAAGAATTATCTTAATTTTTTCTTTTTTCTTTGTGAATTAATAAACAACTGAATGCACCAGGAGGGGACAAGTAGGCAGTACTTCAATTTAAGGAGTCACAAGGAGGTCACATGGCAGAAAAAAGTTTGGGAACAACTGATTTAAATCTGCACTGAGCATGTTGTCACATATATGCCTGAGTTCTCAAACCATCTCTTCACACAAGACAAAGTTGTTTAGTGATGCTGCAACATGAGACTGCACTTCAGCTGTAGTCAGATGATCCACTTTTCTGCGATGATTCATTACGTTCATGTTCTATTTAAAAATAGTTTTAGTTATTTCAGTGTGTATTTAATATTGTCTTTTTGCAATGCAAGTTACTTATGCTTTGTCTTTCTACTAAGCCCATTGGTTTCTGTGGTTTATTGGCCATCACACCATTTGCCTTTCTCTCCCTCCCTCTCTGCCTCTCCCTCCCTCCCTTCCTTTTCCCTCTAGCTTTTGAAGTGGTGAGCATGGAGAGATTAGCTTCACTTTAAAGTCAAAGGGGGGGAATGTGATGATACGAGAGGGAATGTAACTAATCAGCGGCGAGCTGTAATCCACAGGGACTAGACAGGACAATAGTGCTGGACTCCAACTCCCCGGTCAGGAATGTATGACAGGACAGAAAAAGCTGCAACCACTGACCAGGGGAAATGTGACTGAATACTGTACACCCAACTGCCCATGTGAACTTGTGTTATTCATGTTGTGGGGACAAAAGTCTCTTCACACAGTCACATTATAGGGACTTGTCTCCAAACACGATTATATTAGCATCACAGTTTGGAGAGAAGACTCAGTTAAGTGAATCGAATCCAAACTACAAAACATAATCAAAGTGCAGTTCAGAAGAGGACACAAACATTTTGTGATATATTTTTGGAGAGAGCAACCAAGTCACAAGCCTCTGATTGGACCTTTCACTGATTCACTGAACTTACCCCACACTGGGGGCAAGTTGTGCCACAAAACCACTTTTTTTTTTCTAAAGCTATATTTCTCAAACAGCCTATTTAAGATCCAAAGTGATTGTTCCCAGGGATGCAAAACATCCTAAACTATATGTATATATTTTAGTTGGAGTTATTACTGTAATCCCCTTGCTTTAAAGGTACTTTAAGTAAAAATTGGCACTACTTACCCCACTCTCCCCTACTTACTTCATTTTAGCCAGTTTCATCAAACCTCTAACATTCTGGGATGTAAACTTCAAATTTACATTAGAAGACATATAAAATAAAATCAAGTATGAACACTTTCAACCAGGGCATGTAATAGGAAGGAATGATGTAAACTGTAATCTCATTTTTAAAACAACTGGACTGTATGTCGTTATCCCAAGCTTAAAAATAAAATGTACATTTATAACCCCTAAAATAATCCCAGCACTGTCTCCCCAAACGAGATGGCATATCTTCCCTGGTAACATTAAGAGCAAACCAGTTGCCCAACTGATCCACTGAAAATGAGGAGCAGTTATGAACTGAGAATCACACAATAAACAAACCCCCCAACTCACAATCGGCCTAATGCAATAAGAGAACAAAATATACATAGGTTAGATGCATCTGTCTGATGTGTGGGATTAAAAGCACGTCAGCGTATAGTGACAATCAGGTGCAGCCTAGGAAAACATCATTACCGCATGCATGAAACAGACAGTACCTTTCCTCAGCAGATGAAAAACACAGATCTAGTTGAATGTTCACGCCATCTGCTGCCGTTGAAAAGTTAAGTCACTGACAGTGGTCATCCCAGTGTAATCCGGCTAGCCATGGTCAGCCTGCTAGGTTTCCAGTTCTTTGATGAACGACTCCACACGTATGCCGTAGTCTATCTTCAGGTCCCGTAGTAGTTGTTGTTTCACATCGTCAAAGTGCTTTCTTTTCTTGTGCAGCTCAGTGGAGATTTCTTGAAAAAACATGACATGGTGGCCTTCATACATGATCTTGCCCTTCTTTCTAGCCACTTGCATGACTTGGATCTTGTTGTGGAAGTTTAAAAACTTCATTATCATGACTCGCGGAGCAGAGGATTGTGGCGCACCCGGTAATCTATGAGCTTTCTCGATAACCAGCGGGGCAGGGAAGATCTCGGGTCCCGGGACGTCGGGTAGCCATTTTTCCAGAAAAGCAGTTGCCCTTTTCAATTTTCTCCAGATTCAGTGTGAGATTTGAGCGATGGCTCCTTTTTTCCAGGTCATCCACCTTGGAGGTGAGCTCAGACACCTGCTTCTCCAGTATTGCGATTTTGGTTTTCTCACCAGCAGTATCATCCTCTATATCACCAATACGATCCTCTGCTTGTTACGATCTGACTGCAAAATCCTTGAAGTCCGACTTGATCTCATTTATTGCAGTCAGAACTCTGTCAAATTAGGAGCCAAAGTCGTTTTTCAGGGCTGCAATTGCTTCTAAGATCCCAGCGGTTCCAGGAGTTTGCACATGGTTAGCGTGATAGCATCTTCCACTTTTTCCTCGAGTCGGTCGGCCTTATTCTGGGCCTTTTTCTGGTGGCACGAGGTGGTTTTAGATTGTTTGGTCAACATGTCTTAGATTACAGATATAATAGAACTTTAGTTTGATAAAGGAGTGTGTTCGCTTTTAACACAGGATAATTAAATTTAGCTGATTCCTACAGAGAGCTCGAAAATGTGACCGCTCAGCTCCGCTCCATAGCCACCATGTGAGCTTGTTTTGAGCTGAATTTTGAATTTTGAGGTGAAGCTGAGAGGTTGTTTTTGATAACCCTGACCCTTATGACAACACAGAGTGACTAATGAGGAGCAATATTGGCTGTCAGCTGCAATAACTGCCTGAGTGACACACTGAAATTGCTTTGATCACTGTCAAAGCAAAAAGCCTTGTCCTCTTTTATTGTGATGTTTGGTGTTGATGCAGCAACTCCCTTGAATCTAATTCAGTTTCTTCTTTGTTAGACAATAAAGTATCCTTAATCTTATGTGTGTAAATGTCTAAAAAACAAAGGAGGAAATGTATCTACTGGTGGACAATAGCAATGAAACCATGATATTATTCAGTTGCATGACTCTATAAACTTTGACATTTACTTATATCACAAAACAAGCAACTGCAGAAAAAATAATCCTATGATATATAAATATATATATATATATATATATATATATATATATATATATATATTATTTATTTATTTATATTTATATATATCATAGGATTATTTTGTTTTTTTTACACATTTCTACTTTTAATAATCAACATCATTGCTGAGATCTGGGCATGCAGTGATGTAAATGTGGAATTCATTCATAGAGGAAACACAGTAAATGTATTTTCTAAAACGTAAAGTTAAAGCACTCGAAATGGAAGTTACAATCATCCACTGCACTACTGTGCGTGCATAACTATGTATACTATGTACTGAACCAGGAAACAGCTCAGCATCTGATAGACTTTTACAGATGCAACTTCTGAGGTGATGTTCATGCTCATCTTTGTTTTTTTTCCAAAAAAGTGAACTGAGTTAAACTGGAGGTTTGTTTTTAGCTTCACTGGTCATTTTAGGGAGTGTACAAAAATCATTGTGGTGGGTAGGGAGGGTTGAGTCTTATTCTGTATTTTATAAAAAGACCCTCCCTTGGGGTTTTGTGTTTGGTCTCATAAAACAACTACAATCCCCTCCCCCAGTATCTATGAAAAAGGAATAAAGAGCTGATAAGTGGTTACAGCCACAGAATGAAAGTAAAGTAAAGGGATATATGATTAATGATAAGAACTACAAATATGAAATGGAATGAACACAATTTATAATTTTTTGATCTAGACAGCCAATTTCATTCAACTGCTCATTCTGGAAGGTTTGTAAGATTAAAAAACTGTCACATAACCATGATTAGATTTACTGTGTCAACCAACAACAATGTGTGACAGAAAATTATTTCACACCATGATCTCACTCAAGGGGGCACAATTATAGACTTTATGTACTGTGATCTACTCAGCATGAAGTCACCATCCAATAAAGTCACTTACCCTTAATTAACACTGACCCTCCTGACATGTCATGCATTAACTCAGACATTAATCCATTTCCTTTCATATAGTCATACATGTTGTAATACATTAACATATAACTTAGTCATGTAACCTCATTATAAAGCATTACAGAAACATCCTCAGAAAGAGAATATTAGTTTATTTGTGCATACATAAAACATTCACTCTCTCTCTCTCTCTACACACACTCACACACACACACACACACATTGCTGTAGGCTCTTTGACTCATGGAAGCACGTGTCTGTAGAAAGTTGTATTAACCAACTGCACCAAGGAGAGCAGGATTATTTCCTGTGAATAACAACGAAGGGAAGCTGTTACCACATATCTCAGTGTTTTTTAGTAAAGAGCACATGACCTTGAAAAGAAATGATGCTATTTAGTATTAGAGTTAAACCGAGTAGATTTGTATGCTAAAAACAAATACCTGTTTGTTGTCATACCTACCAGAGGGATTCAATCAGTGCCTTTATTTGAATTAGTCATCTACTGTTTAAAGCCTTAGTGATGTGCCATTATAAATAAATCGAAATTGGAGATATTTGATTTGATATTTTAGATGTTGTGATTATGAGTTTTTATATAACCTGCATGTGTTAAACATAATTATTACTTGTCTTGAAGAAGTATGCATGTACACAGTATGTATATCTTGTATATGTGCTGTATGTATACACTACAATATATAATATCTGAGAGTTAAAAAATACAGTATACTGGCCAATATGTTTAAAACATAGACAGATAAAATAAACAAAAATTTTCATAAAGATCCTATGAATTTAGTTAATAAAGAATTGTAATAAATATGCACTGAACTGATGTTTTTCAGTGTAAAAATAAGTAATAAACGTAGTACTCTCTAAGAGTATATAATAAAATGATATGCTTTACTGAAATTTTTTATTGCTTATACATTTACATACAGACATTTACATACATACTCTACTGACTCTTATAATATCGCCCTCTGATGTATCAGTCAGACTTTATATATGAGTAGGCCTACACTTGTATGCACAGTGCAGTCATGTGGTAGGGTTCCTGGTAGACGCTCCCTACCAAAAGTTTGAGTTGACCAGAGTGAAAGAATGGAAGTGAATAACAGGGCAGTGGAGCATCCTTACTGCTGGACTGACACACTGACACTGTGATGGATCACAGTTCATGCATGAACTCTGACAGCATGACAGCAACCCTTTATGCAGCACTCTGAGCCGTGAAGATGGACATGAAATCCCTCTCTGTTTTTCTAACTGCACTTTTGAATATGCATACATTAACATGGTGAAATGCATTAGATGCATGATATGATATGATATGATATGATTATTTTAATTTGAGTATTTGCTTGTTAAACATAAACCTGAAATACAATACTGTGAGGCAGACAGCATAGACAGAGAATAGATGCGTAAATTCCAGGCAAACCATTAGTGAAAATGTCACATGCATTTCACACTCCTCTGGTCCTTATGTCGTGTTAACATCATATTGTACCAAACTTAACTTTGAGCAGTCGAGTGAGACAAATGGTTCATGTCAGCCTCTGCATTTTAATTCCCTGTCAGATTGTAGGAGTTTCTCACAACAACAATATCCAAACAGACATAACTACACAAATATTGATAAATCCATAGCAATGTGGCTGCAAATCCCCTTTCACTGGCAGTTAGTTTACATCTGAATGATACACAATGTTAATGATTTTCAGCTAATTTAATCTGATAGGAGTTTCTCTCGTTTTCTGTGTGTTCTGTCGACACTGCACGAATCATCCAGCAATAGAGGTTCATTCAAGATTTTCCTTTTTCCTTACTTAAGTTTCAGATTCAAGTTTCATTGATGATCTTTTCTTTGTTTTCCCTGCTATAGTAACTGTTTATTCATAAGGCTAGCCGGGGCAATCACTGCTAACACCCGGGTGGTAATATTACAAATGCTGCAGGCTTTCACCAGTCAGTCATATTGTGTAACTCTGCTGTCAAACACCATGCAGCTACAATACTACTACAATTGTTTCACTATTACAATTTCTGACCTATTTCAAAATTTAATCAGTATTTTCTGTCCTCTTTAACAGTAACTACAATTAATCATTGACACAAAGCAGAGTCGGTGAAGAATTTTGTCACATTGTCTTTACCTCTGAAACATATCTGGAGCATTGGAGGCTGAATTCAACCTTAAACTTACTGTTTATTCTGGGAATTAAGGACCGTTCAACTGCTACTGACACAACAGATACTCACTGACACATCAGCATAGTTTTCTTTATATGACACTACACAAAACACTGAAGAGAGTCACTAAAATACTGTAGGGAGCTCTTTGAATGTGAACAAAGATGGTACAGACACCGTATATCACTGACAACAAGAACCAGATATAACCAGGCTGCTGACTCATTTTAAAAAGTCAAGCTGTAGAAAAGCCACAAACATCTAACGATCTGTTGTCACCTCAAAGCGCTGTCTTAAGTTGACTGTGTTTGTTTACGAGCTGGAGAGAGGCACCTTACCTTTGTTGCAGTTATTTCTGGTATGCTCAGTGGCTTTGTCCTCCAGGGCTGATGACTGTGTCTGCCCATTAGGACCTTGACCTAACCCAGCTGAGGAAGCGTGGCTCTGGTTCTGGGCTGATATGGGTCTCTGAACCAGGTTCCCCTCGCTCCCCGCCCTCATCAGCCGCTCTCCGATCCGCAGCATGCATGAGCGATTACCCTGCAGCTCTTTTCTCAGGCCGGGGCACTTGGGACCCGCTGATCCGGGTCGACCCAGACGGGAGGAGGACTTGGACATCTTCCCTGCTGGGTTGAGCAGAGCGCTGGTCAGATACTCCAGGGTTAGTGTGGATCCCTTCTTCACTGGTTCCTCTCTTTTTTCCTCCTTCAGCTCTGTTTGCTTCTTCTTCTTCTTCTTCTTTCTGTGTCTGCGGCTCTCCTTTCTGTCCCTCTTGTTTGCTGACTTGTCTCTTGTTTCCTGTTCCCTTGTATAAAAGAGGACAGCTGTAGATAGAATTATTTAACATCCGTCAGGTTTTGCCATTCACCTGTCTTCTTCCTTTTGCTTTTTGGAACGTTGGGAGTTGTTGCAGTTGTCTTCTTCTTCTGTCACCTTCCTCTCCCTTCTGTGTCTGGATGCTGGTCTGAAGTGTTGGTGATGTCTTAGTTTTGTCAGGTTGTCTTGTCAGCTTTGCGTTTGTCTCTTTCCTACCCTCTTAATCTCCTGTGCTCTTCTGTTATTTCTGCACAACCCTCCTCTCCAGTCTTGTATCACTCTTTCTCATTTCTCCTGTCTTCCTTCTTCATCCCTTTGCAGACCCTGGTATCTCTGTACCTCCTCACTGCCCCTGTGTTTACGGCAGTGATCAGTGTGCAAAAAAGTGTCTGTTCACAGAGCGTACAGCCAGTTCGCTCTGTGTTAGTCCTGTCTTCCTCCCGCTGTCTCTCTGTCAGCAGTGTGTTCCCTTTGTGAGCCTGAACTCCTCTGAGAGAGCTCTCGGTCTCCCCACACACACTCCTCTCTCTCTGCCACCGCCTCATCTCTCTCTTGCTCTCTTCTCCCCACTTTGAAATCTTTCTTTTCCTTTTTTAATTCCCCCTCTACTCTCTCTTCTCTCTTCCCTCAGCCTTTCTTGGCTCAGCTGTGTTTGCTCTTCAAATGTTGGCTCTGCTATAGTCAGTTTACGCCATGCTAATCCACGATGATGTCTCAAGCCTCACATTATCTTCTACCAAAATTACCATCCAATACTTATACCAAATATCTGTAAGTTTTTAGTGACCTTGGTGTTATTTTTTTTCTGTGTCTGTTGCAGAACTTACTTAAGACTCAATATAATAAAAGTTGAAATATACTAATATGTACTCATAGTTGTTTACATTTGGATTATGGATTGTGTCTTTATCTTGTGGGAGTAAGCCTCTAAGAGTGTGTGAACAAGATGTGTATCTTGTGTGAAATGTTGATGTGTTGATCTAAAACCCTGTTGACCAAGAGTCCCAGCAATAAGAGCAATTCAGAAACTTGGTTCTAGTGCTGTTACACCAAAACTCAGAGGTGTCTGTGGAAGAAGCTCAGTGTAGAGGCTCATGTTGATAAAGGACTGCAAAAATACAGCCTGTCGTGCGGTTGTTGGTTGGTTGTTTGGCAGTTTTGAGGCAGTTTTGCTGTGTCTCAAAAAATCTCAAAAAAAAAAGTAAATACAACATCAACTGCAAGTGAAATATTTAATATTTCTTAGGTAGAAACTTTGAGCTCTGCTGGACAGTACAATGGACCTGAGCAGAGGGAGCACAACAGACAACCATCTGAAATATTGGAACAAACATATACTTATGGTCATCTTTACCAGTAAACACTACACTTTTTGTGCGCACAAGACTCCTCTTGTAAATGAGTCTTCCCTCAGGCAGTGGAATATGAAAACAGCAAGGTGGAGACCTCGTACATGACACTGTATGATCGGCCTCCTGGATCTGTAGTGGTCACAGTAATATTTGTCCTAAAGTGTACTGAGGTAGCATACAGAGTTGCCACTATGAATGTGGGGGAATAACGAACACTGGCCTGGAAGACAAAAGTCGATGTGCATGCTACTCTCAGCATGGATGTAAATGAAACATATGGTCAATAAGAATAAAGCAAAGTTGTATCATTTCTATTAAGAATTAAAACTGATCAAACAAAGCCTGTACAAAATAGATTCTGATTTCTCTAACTAGCCCAAGAAAAAACTGTTTGAGAGTTGATGGTCTGGTCTCAGTTCAGGTTATGAACAACAAAGTGAGATCAGAGGCGTAGACTAAAAGTCTATCAGATTATCACATATGGGAATAGTAAACTGCCCACAGAATTCTGTACTGACTGTAGTTTTCAGCATCTAATCCAAATGTCAACATGATTACAGATTATGTAACCAGATGTTTTCTGCATCAAGATTTTTTTTTATTGACTGTGACACTGTGGTGTGCAGGTTTTTCATACTTTTGCTTTAACACTAATATCTGTTGTTTTGTATTAACAGTGGTCAGACTACTCCATTGAGTCTTTTTTCACATTGATGATATGTTAGATGGGCTAATGTGTTAATGTCAAGTCATTTGTAATTTGTAATTATTATAAAAATAGTCATTTAAAGTTACAATAATTTGAATAGATATGACAAATACCATCAGTTAAGATAAAATACTTTTAGAGGAGATTTAAAAGAGAATACTGAGTTTTCCTGCGGGGAGTTTCAAAGCTGACAGGCCCAAACTGCAAAGGCTTTAGTCACAAGTTGAGATTTTGGCACCTTCAGAAGGACCCTGCCAGAGGATCTCAAGTGGCAACCACGCTTGTAGGGAGTTAGCAGATCATAGTTAGAGGCAAGAGCCTGACATTCAAAGTAAATTCATAAAAAGAAAGGAGGACACTGGTATCCACGAGGCAGTCGCAAATCTGAACACTGTGCCACTCTCTAATTCAGACTCTACAAGATTCCCTCAAATGGTCACACATTTAACTATGATTATACCCTGTATGTGTGTCATAAACAAACTTGAACTTAAAGTGAGAATCTATCGGTGTAAAGCTTGTAAAGCTTTACAAGATGGGCCAGCAATGTTAGTACATACAGTACATGATTTATTATTATTATGATTAAATTATTATTATTTTGGGGGTATAGAAAGCTTTTCCTTTGCAAATAACTCTTTTGTAGAAAACAAACTTGGATAATGCAAGCATGCAATGCAGGCAGACAATTAATGATAAAGGCAGAGCAATACTAATTCATAACTAAGTTTATGAACAGAACTTCAGTCACCTTCTTCCTCATTCTCATCTTCCTCGTAATCTGGTTGGCTGGCTTTCTCATCAGAGGAGGAGATCCTGGAGATAATGTAAAAAAAATACATAAGAAACAGTGTAAAATAACAGTAAAAATCACAACAACTGTAGCTAAAAACTTACTCTAAAATGACAGTAAAGACCTTTAGTTATTTTACAGAGAATGTTGTACAGAGAATCTGTGTAGTCCAACTGTGTATAACAAAAAACCTTATTATCTCTAGAATGTTAAAACAGATCAAGGTAACTTATTTAAAAATGATTTTTAGTCATATTTGTTAAAACGGTCAATGTGTCCTGACAGTAGAATATGAGACAGATAATCTGTGATAAAAAAAAAATCAGACTCCTCTGGCTCCACCTGCTGCCTCTAAGCTCATTGGACAAGAACCCACCACCTGAATCAAAACAACCATTTGCATCCTAGATTGTACTCTTTAAAGTTTTCAAACTAAATCCATTCTTCTCTCAATCCCATTTACTTCTGCCACCTCCATTTTGCCTATGTTAGTGGAAGCCTGCACCACAACACCTTGAGAAGACAAAAGTAAGTGTTTTAGTGTTTAGTGTGTTAATTACTCTCAAACATCATATCTCTGAATGCAAGACATGCAAGCCTGCCAACTCCTAGCAGTAGAGTGGGACATGTATTTAGCTCAGCTGTTATTTGAAGAGGGGTGAACAGAGGTACTGAGACATTTGGAGGACCAGTCATACCTGTTTAAGCACTGCATGAGCAGTTCAACTAGCCTGAACATGACCGCTCACTGTATGGTCTCAGCCACTCAACAGCTCAACTAGAAAACTTATAAGTGAGTGTTCTTAGATGTATTGTTGGGTCAATCAATGTAACTGAGGCAGTTTATACACAGGTCATGTACTTTCAAAACAGTTCTATTAGGTAACTTATGCCCCTTTTCCACTAGTACCTACTCGACTCGACTCGACTCGCCTCGGTTTGTACGCGTTTCCATTACGTGTTTAGTACCTGGTACCAGGTACTTTTCTAGTACCTACTCGGCCGGGGTTCCAAGCGAGCTGAGTCGAGCTGAAAATGTGACGTCGGCAGACAGGCAAGGCCACTGATTGGCCAGGGCCTGACGTCACTAGATGCGTCGGGAGAGCGACTCGTTCGTAAAGTTCGTAAGAGTCAACCGCGCCATTTTTAAAACGCAATAACAACAACGAACACGATCAGAGATGCTGCACAGAAATCAACCCCGCGGAGCAACGACGAGGTGCAGACATTTCTTTGTCTGGTGGCCTCCATTGCTCCGTAGTCGTTTCGTGTTTGTGTCGCATAACAAATGACGTCGCTGGAGTTTCGGCCGCGTTGCCACGGCGACCCCACCCACGCTGAGGTGGTACTCTATTGTAATGGAAAACAACCGATAACTGAGTCGAGTCGAGTCGAGCCGAGCCGAGTAGGTACTAGTGGAAAAGGGGCATTACTGTATTTAACCAGTTAATCTTCAAAACGGCTCTGAATGCGATGTATTGTTTCTCAGAGACAGGACCCTGTAGAAATCACACAGACACTTTTCTCTCTTGGCATAAAGACAGTAAAACACTGTAACAACAAATCAAAACTGCATGTAAACATTCAAGAATAAAAAAAACAACTACTCCTCTGAACTAGACCAGCTGGATTGGGTGGACTCGTTTCCTCATAGAAACAACGAGCTCCTAAAACATTTTTTCCCCAGAACAGAGCTTTTTTGAGAGCCCTGGACTCTTGCATAATATTTCAAACACACAGACAGACATCAGGCACTGCTCCAATCATGGTTATTATTATGTTTCCAGAAACATGAGGCAAATGAACCAGTGAATGTCCAAATCATCACTGTGTGCAGTGTTAAAACTGACATGTATGGAACAATAACCCCTAAAAGCACGTGAGGAAGGGCCCTCTTCACTGTGGTCATAATACTCTTACCTTTTTACTCATTTCTAATCACTCTGAACAACCATAATGCATCTATTAAAGTCAAATCCACCACCAGCTTTAATCCTGTGGATTCTTTGGACACCACTACAAAGAGAGGTTAAAACTTCCAGAACACCGATGGTAAGATTTCACAGACCATGTAGTCAGAATTTGCACTTTAAACTTGCTGTTTTCTGCTTTGGCCAGTAGATGGTGCTCTAAGTCTTAGTCACTCAAGAAACATTGTCATCTAATGACAACCATATTGGCATTTGTTACTACATACTCTTCATCAGCTTTGCTGAACTGGTCACAGTGATGAAAATCTAATTTCTAAAATCTAAAACTTTAAAAATGTGACAGGAGGAATTATGATTTTATAAGACCACAGGCCCATTGCAATTTTAAACCTCAGGGATTACCTGGTCTAGGTCAGACCACTGCTGACCCCAGGTACAAAAGTCATGGAGAATGTTTCAAGCACCAAACCATTTTTTACACAACGAAAAAAATAAAATCTGTATTTTTAAAAACAAAGGACTGGGGGAGTCCTTTCCCCAGAAACTGTGTTTACTCCATAACATGTGTTTTTAATAACAGGCGAATTTTACTAACATGGTGTTTCGCTCACACACTGCAGTCCACACTAACATACACACAGTGATTTAAACAACGAGACACGCATGCCACAAACAAACATTCATTACCTTCATTGTTACCTTCTGTTCAAGACCCTGTGCTGTAGAGAAATCAGCTCAGAGAAAAAGAGTTGAGAGAATATAGATTTCATAGTTTGACCTGAATGAGAGGTAGGCCTGTCTCCTTAGAGAGCAGTGAAGGCCCCCTAGACTATCCTCACACATGATGGAACGCTTTACAAATAAAAGTCCAAAAATGACAAAGTTACCCACAAGGACCAACTTCCATTGTTATAGGCAGGTTCCCATGTTCCCTGGCTACCCAAATGTGCATTTATCCCTTTATCCCTCCTAACATCACACGAATCTCTTGCCTACCTTCAACCAATGGAATGAGTAGCTCACCTGCGATTGAAAACTTCTGAGAAAAAGGTATGCAGGCTTGACATGTGTCCATCCTGGAAGAGATACCACATAAAAACAGACTGAGGATGAGAGGCTGAGATCACTGTTTTATTCTTTCCCTAAGGCCTTACTTTTTATTTCTTTTTAATAAGACATTTTATCATTAGAGGACTTTTGTATTGATTTTTACTTAGGCCCATGCAGCATGGACAACATTCTCTCCTAACTTACCCCTGTCCCTGCTCCTCATCCATCTTAACCCTTATCTCTGGTCAAAGAGCATCTGCTCCACTTAAAATCAAAAGTAGACACTTATCTTGATCATCTTAACCCTACAATTCTTTCCAGGTAGGAGAGCAGAGTAGCCTAGACAGGCAGGGAGGGTGAACAGATATCAACATCTCACCCCTCCTTATCTTTGCTCTTCATACACGCTATATATATTCACTGGGTCAAAGTTTATTCGACCAGGAAGATTTCAGATGGCGTGGGTTGGCCTGAACATTGCCTTAGATCTCTGTCCAACTGCATGCGATGATGGAAATGTGGAGGGGGTCTACCAATAAGTGGGAGTGTTTTACTTTACTTGTGCCCTGCACAATGACCTGTGTCCTTGACATTATAACCAACTGTGAAAGTTCCTCTGTTTCACTCTTTGAATGGCTGAGAAATGTGAAGGATGGCTGGAACCTACTTATTCATTTGGTTCATGTGTTTTTCGATGCATTAGGTATTATAAGTTCTCAATGTCCCAGTAACACTTTGGTCACACAGTGAGGTGTGTCCAGTTCAGATCACCATGGACTATAAATACTACACACGCATTAAAAGGTAATTTCAGTCCAGTTCAGTTCTTTATTATCAAACAGGCATAAATTCTTTTTCAGCAAAATGTCAAAAAACAGAAACAGAAACACAGTAAAAACATAATAAGGCAACTGACTTCAAAAGTGCTGTACTATTTCTGAAATTCAGAATGAAAAATGTACATGATAAATATAATCAAAATGGCAACACAAAGAATAAATATGAGACAGAGCACTTATTGCACATGGCATTAATGAAACCGTGAAACTGTTGAGCCTAATTCTAGAAATGTGTATCTTTGAACTGAGAGGAGGACGTCAAATATCTTATAGAGAGCATGGTTTGGATTTCATATGATGGACTTATATTTCTGTGTGATTTGTCTGATATAAATAACCACCAATTATTTTACCAACCGTCTCAACAATGTTTCCCAATTTTACACATACAAATCTACAAATCAGCGGGCAGGAAGGAAAGCTTCTCTGCTGGATCTGTAGAACAGCATCATTAGGTGTGAGTGAATATTAAGAACATCCAGCCTCTTCTGATAACACAGCCTTTGTTGTCCCCTCTTGCATGTTGCCCCTCTGTTTACATCAAAGCTCAGTTTCTTATACAGTATAGGTGCTATAGTACCTGTAGCTCCCTACAAGTTGTACTTGTACTTCTTGTTTGGGAGTCAGTAACCATGTCTGGTTTTGAAAATGTTCAGTCTCAAGACCACAGACTACAAGCCCAACTGTGTCATCTGCAAACTGAGGAATTTGCTGGTCCTGGTACTGATTTCTACAGTCACTGGTGAGAATGAACAGTACAGTGGACAGGGAGCAGGTGGTAGTGGAGCCTGTGTAGGACAAATGCTGCTGAGACAGAACAGTATCATTTACTCTGAAACCTCTGAGGTCTGCAAGTAATGTAGCCCACAATCCATTTATCCATAATTCAAACAAGATTACAAAACAAAACAAAACAAAACAAAACAAAACAAAAAAAATAACATGTAGCAGAAGAGAAATAGCTCAATAAAAGTCTTCTGAGAGTTTTTTTTTCACTTCAAGGTACTTCAAGTGGCAATGGCAATGCATAATCCACCAGTTTGCTCTTTATGCAAATAGGAATGGGTCAAGTCATCTGCTCAAGTGAGTTTGGTGAAGCTTGTATGAGCTCTGAATGAGGTCCATGAAAAAATCTGAAAAAATGATCCATGCTTGAATCCTGGACAGTCTATACACTTAATACTTAACACTTATATAAGACTTAAAATAACATAGAATTCCCACTTTTTGTCTCCTTACAGTGTTACTGTGCAAAGCTGGTGGTGAAGAACATTGACGCTTTACCGAAGTAAAGTGCTGATATGAGACTCTGCTGAAGCCTCATCAGCTTTAAATAAAGTTTCAAAAAGATTTTTGCACAGAATCAGGACTCTAGATTTTGTTTCCCACAACATACATTTAAGGTGCAGAAAAGATCTCTTAATAGCCAGTGTGAACAGGAGCAACATTAAGAGTAAAGAGCAAAACCCTATTATTACTCATATGGACACATTTGGCATTTGCAACAACACCCCACTGTAAACATCCACTTCATATACTGTATATATGAGTGAAATGTTTTACTTAACTTGTATGTATGTATGTGTGTGTGTCTGTGTGCATTACAGCTGTAACTGAAGGACTATAGATAACTGATAGATAACTGGACTTTCAATGACTAATAACTAAGATACAGATAAGACACATCTGTCAAGATACACCTGAATGACCTTACCCTGTAGCTTTAGCCTCCATACTGGCAGCCAACATCTCAACTCATCTACGATTGGATCCATTACAATTTGCTTAGACACACAAAGGGACTGAGGACAGGGGAACAGGGTAATCCAGACAGTAGGGATAATAGTAGGCCAACAAAACTGATTGGATGACCTTTACAGTCCAGCTGTATATAGGAAAACTGTTTAGGAAATAGGAGTTTGAGTTTCTTCCTCAGGGTGATGCTGCCTCTGGTAAACATAAATGTGTACAAGGCATCTTTTGTTCCTAGTGCAATAATTTTGCCAAACCAACTGCACTACTCTGCACTCATCAGTGCTGAATGTATGCTGTACGCTGCAATGTGTGTATGTTGTATTTATTGTACAGTTGTTGTGATGTGTGCTGTATCGATGTAATGTGATGTTTGTATTGTACCTGTTGAGATCAAAGTACACTTTAGCCAGGCTTTGACTTAACTTTGATCCCTTGACTTCATTTCTTACTAAACAGAAAGATCAAATCTAATCTGTGTGGCTGACAGGTGAAATGATCAGAGGGGCGGAGTTCATGCCACCATGATGAAGACCAGGACTGAAGAAGGGGCAGAGTTTCTCAGCGAAGCAGCAGTCAGTGAATGAGTAGAGATGAACCGCAGCATCTACATCATAAAAGGAGACTAGCCCTTCCTCGTAACTCACAAACACCCCCACCCTCTGAGGCTTTGAGTTCAAATTGAGGCTGACAACTGGACTGCCTAGAGATAGATATTCATTTCCATTCCTTAAACCCACAGCCCAGTAGCCATTCACAGGACTCAGTGGGATTATTCCCTTCCTGTTGACTGACCCTTTGACCACTCCCAGAGTCCAGTCAGTCTTCCCTCTAACCTGAACCTCATAGTAAAACCTTCCAGAGGAGAAGCTCTGCTCTGCTAAGACAGTGGCATAAAGAGAAAATCTCTTTGCATCATCTGGCAGGTCCCTCCTCACCTCACCACACCAGACTTGTTTCCCATCATCAGACAGGACAAGCCAGGGATTGGCTGTAAGAGGTTCAAGAATCACATCCACTGCATAATGCTGGACCCTCCTCAGTCTGGCCTCATGAAGCAGCTTCTTCTTCTCTCTGCTAAGCATCCCTTCCAGCTCAGCTATGGCCTCCACCACAGTCCCTTCAAATGATGGTGGATGGATGCGGTTCTCCGTTCTTTTCGTGGTGGGTGGAGCAATATTCATGGACATGAGGCACTGGAGGAGGTGGAGATGGTCTTCAGTGCATGAGAGCTGTTGCAGCTCTGCACTTCTCGTCATCAGCGCAGAGATTTCTTGTTCCAGTTCTGCAATAAGGCCATCGGCCTCTTCCTCTGTCATCCTCTGCCTCTCTTCAATCATCTCAATGAGCTCGTTCAGGCCTCTCTCCACAGTCTGCATCAGATTGGTGAAGATCTTAACACCATTTGCTATCTCTCTCTCTGCATCTTCTCTACTGTGCTTTTTTAGGTTTTTAATTTGCTGGACCGTCAGCTGTCTCTCCTGGATCAACTGCTGGATTTCAGTCTCTGTCTTCTCCAGCTCGGCTTTCTTTGCTTCATATTCATCACTCAGAGAAGCAATATTGTGTGCTGTGTGTTCTGAAACAGTGCAGTGCGAGCACACACATGTCTGATCAGACCTACAGAACAGCTCCAGTGGTTTCTTGTGCTTCTTACACATCCGAGCCTCCATATTTCCCACAGGATCAGTCAGCCAGTGCCGTTTCAGGGAGTCAGCTGTCATATGAGGATCTAGATGAACGCTACAGTAGGAGGCGAAACACGTCAAACAAGACTTCAACGCCTTCAGTTTGGTTCCAGTGCAGACATCACAGGGGATTTCCCCTGGTTTGGCAACTTGTATTTCGGAGTCCACACTGCCTTTCTTTCCAACTGACTGTTTGAACTCAGCAGCCATCTCAGATATGAAAGTGTTGACAGGCAGCTCAGGTCGGGTTTGAAAACGTTTTTTACACATGGGACACTGAAGACTGTTAAGATTCCAGTGCTGTGTGATGCAGTTTTTGCAAAAGTTATGTCCACATGGTATAGTAACTGGATTATTAAAAACATCCAGACAGATGCAGCACAGAAACTGCTCCTCCGACAGCAGACAGTTGGTAGCTGACATTGTGAGACACTGGGAACAAATGGAAAGTGAAATTACTACACAGCTTCTACACAGCTTCTACACATTAAACAATTCTTATATAATCAGCCTAAAATATAAACTGCATTATTGGTATACCAGAAAAAAAAAGTATATTGTTTTTACAGCTAACATCATGGTATACTTACAGTATATGCTATACATTAGTCAGTACACTTAATGTGTGTGTTCATGGTGGGTGGTTAAACCGGATCAGTCAGTAAACTGGGTAAATAAGTGACTGTACCTGTTTAAGTTGAAGTAATGTTGAATGAGTAAAGCCTTGTGATCCTGGTGAAGGTTTATTAATCCTCAGACACAGAGACTCATGTCGCTCACAGCTCAGAAGTTTCTTTATAAACAAGGAAATGACTTGCTGACTCACTTCCCCTCTCCAGTGCTGCTCCGCCTGCTTCAAATTAACTGTTTGAGAGTCTTTCTGAGCACCTGTTTTTTTTGTCTTCCTGCTTTCTATTCGTTCTGTTTGGTACACTGTTTGTTTTTTTACAGGACAGTGCCTTACCCCTGCAATGTGGGGATTTCAGTGAGTAGAACTACAGTTTTTCAGATGTTCTGAGGCATTGTTAGAAATCAAGAATCAAGAATAATTTATTTTAATCATGTTTTCACATGACAAAATTAATATATTAATATAGAAAAGGCATAGTTTTGCAATAAGTGAAATGTAAACATACATGTAATGCCATTACACATGTAATGGTGTTCCAGGGTTAGGTGAGGGAACCTCACAAGACAGAGGCCAATTCTGAAGATTATGAGCAAGGAAAACAAGGTTAGTCGATGGGCATAATAATAGAAAGTTGTTTATACATGGAGAGATTTAGAATGAGGTTCTATGTAGACTCTCCCTCCTGCTGTTAGGATTAAGCCTCATTAAGGACAGGTTAGACTAAGGGTCAGCAAGGTTATATTATACTCTACTCTCTATGGTAAGTAAACTCTGACTAAGTGCTATAAATGATAAGTGCTGTAAAGAACAGCAACAAAAAACAATTAATAAACTGGAGAAATTTACAAACAATCAAATAAGCCACAAAAGTGATATTCCCTTAAGATAAAGTAAAAGTATGTATATATATATATATATATATATATATATATATATATATATATATATATATATATATATATAGAGAGAGAGAGAGAGAGATATATATATATATATATAGAGAGAGAGATATAAACAAACATAAACAAACATACAAAAATGCAATCCTGATCGTAACCCTGTTTCAAAAACTGAATCTGAATTCCAATTCAATCCTAACCTTAACCCCATTCCAAAAAATTGATCCTACATTCCAATGATACAATCAACCTACAGTCAAGAATTTTGACCAGTCTGATTCTAATGACTGTATCCAGAGCCCAAGAATATGATCTTCTCCCCAGTACAGGATGCCAGAAAGCATTGAAATAAGAACTTTGATCAAGCATGTTGACAGGCAGCTCAGGTCGGGTTTGAAAACGTTTTTTACACATGGGACACTGAAGACTGTTAAGATTCCAGTGCTGTGTGATGCAGTTTTTGCAAAAGTTATGTCCACATGGTATAGTAACTGGATTATTAAAAACATCCAGACAGATGCAGCACAGAAACTGCTCCTCCGACAGCAGACAGTTGGTAGCTGACATTGTGAGACACTGGGAACAAATGGAAAGTGAAATTACTAGTGAGTGAAAGTTGAACAAATGTTCACCCTGGTCTGACTCTTCCTTTGTCACTGAGTATTTGGAATCTGTAGTGGGTTGAAGCCAGACACTAACTGTGTCCGTTGCCAAACTTTCAGTTTTTGTCAACTCTCAACTCTTACAACATATCATCTCAACATATCATATCATATCATATCATATCATATCATATCATATCATATCATATCATATCATATCATATCATATCTTTTTTTAAAGAAAAAGTCACACTTGTATTCCTTACCTTCCTAAAAGCTTTATGGATGTATACTTTTTTTTTCAAATGACTCATCTACATAAAAATGTTATCAATAAACACCTCTAAAAAAGGAGAGGAACCATGTGTGTATTAGTGTACATGTGTGTTTTCATGTCACTGACTCTGTTTATTAGAATGAAGATAAAGCAGCTGTAGGTCACCACATTAAGTCCATATACAATATATATGGAACTTAATGTTATATCATATATGGTTGTTAGAAGTTAAATCACAGTCCAAATGTCTTTCAGACATGTGGTGTTTAGAGGTGTTTTAAATTTCACACCTTTATATGAGCGGCCTTGTATGGATGGAAACTTAATGTTATCTGACACATGTACAATACACACAGTGGGTAAAATGTTGGAATGTTCCTTTCCTGTAGAGTTGTTTCTTCAGAGTAAATCACAGTGTCTCATCTGATACTAATTTGGATTTTGTTAGTCAAAGCTCTGAGTCAAAATCACTGTGTAACATGAGGTTGGCTGTAAGTGGAGCATTGGCACCATCTAGTGGCCTTAATTAATTATCCGTGTCTTGGTTGATATTCTGATTGTGAATTCTTTATTTAATAACCCAGAACAGGGTCATCATGTCCTTTAAAGACTGGGCATTATTTAATAGGCAGAATGTCCCAGGAGAAGCTGGAATGATGTAACTCATATCAAAGCCAACACTCAGGAATGATCAGCCTCACATGTGAATGAATGGAAATGAGGATAAAAGATGTAGAAAGAGTGTCTTGCTGACAGACACCCTCTCCTACTCTCTCTGACTTTAATTGTATCCATAATAAAAGTTAATGGAGAAGAGAACAGATCATGAAAATACTTCTTTTCTAATAAAAGGAGAAAGTTGTTTGGAGTCCTTTGACTGTTCTGAGCTGAACACTTTTGAATTCAATCTTCCCTTCATCACCCAAATCAATAACTGATATTCAATCAGGGGGTGTGTTGGCCAGTTAAAGACTTCGGTGATGGCTGATGTTTCCTTGGTCACAGCTCCTCTATAAGGTTGATGTGGAAAACACAAACTATCATTATGAACCGCCTATTTAGGAAGGGAACCTTTGGAATCATTTGCATGAGTGTAAGTCCAATATTTGCTCTCTCTGTTAAGCTCTACATTAACCTCCACCAACTGGTTGTGTGTCTGCTAAATGTTCACTACTTTTTTTAACTAGTCACTAACTTTTCTCTGCTGTTTAGTGTAGTGTACAGAATTTATTCTTCTTATTTTTTTTTTTTACTAAAAGCACCAGCTGCAGATAATGGGCTAAAATAGGCTAATATGCTGCATGTGAGGTGATAAATGGAGTGACAATTCCCCATCTGTCTGTCACTGTGTGCAACCCCCTCTCATGATACTCATAATGATTTGACCTATTGTCTTCCTGAGAATATCAATTCTCCAATGTTCCTCATCAATAAATGTCCATTAAGAGCTTAGAAATCATAGTTAAACATGCTCTTTATAACTCCACAACATCCCTTGGCATGTCTTTAGAAGTATGTACTGAGACTGTACTGCATTTCATGGAACTGCTGAACCCTGCCACTCTTACTAGAAGCCTAGAAACTACTGCATCCTCAAACTTAGATTTACCATTTACCACAAATCATCTGTCCATTGCCCTGGATGTATATTCCCAAGAGTCCACCACTAATCATCTGGACTGGATTACAGGAGGTAATGCTAGAACACTCAGAACGAGTTACAGAGCCGCCACGCTCACGAGAGGTTTCACTCTGTGTACATTCAGGGATTCCAATCCTGCAGAGTCTACCCAAACTCTTGTACATAACATACAGATCGATAACACTGATATATGTTACTTATGCACTGTCTCTGCCTGTGTAGACTGGAGAATATTGAACTGTGTGTGTTTCTTGCTTACAGTTGTATTTGTGAGTAGTTTAAGGGTTTTTTGAGTTCCTCTGTAGGGTTTTGTGTGGTCAAAGTAAGCAGGTAGGATGTTTTATTCTCTCTGTATTTACAGAGTTTGTGTTTGTTTAAGAGTGAGTTGCTGAAACACAAAAGTCTTTTGTAGTGTTGCCACAATTGTCTGAGAGTTGCAGTGTATTTCTCAGTGACTGCCTGAAAGTTTCAACAGGAAATTTGGATAATTACATTTTTTCACCTCTGAGTTTCCTTTGAGTATGTTTTCAACTCAGAATGACTTAGAGCCAAAGAAAGACTTGGTTTGACAGAGAAAGGACATGAAATTAAAAACATTGAACAAAATAAGATTTCTTTGCTTTAAAAAAAAAAAAAATCATCTTTAAGCTAGAACTTTACTTCACTAATGAGAGCAGCCTGTTAGACCATCCTGTTAGTGTCTACTCTCTTCAAAACAGATTCTTCTGATGTTGGGGCTTTGAAGTCCTCTCTCACTGAACACCACTCTGCTGGATGTCCTTTACTATAGCTGCAGAGGTAGGCAGACACTCCAGCATCAAGCTATCACTCTGTAAGTGAATCTGCAGCTGCCCTTGAACACCGCCAAAATAGTTGCTGAGCCTCAATGCAGAAATGCTCATTTTATGTTTAAAACTGCTCACTGGTTTGTTGGTGCTGTCTGTGATTGTCCTTACTTTCAATAATCAGAAGATTTATTTTTACCCAAGACCAGAGAATAACTCTTTAAATCTGAGTATATTTCCCAGTTTTAATTTAAAAGGTAGAATGTTTAAACAGCCCAAAAATCCAGTGGACTAAATTTTGACTAAATTTCCTGCCATCAGAGCCCCAACAATGAATCCACTGACACTGCACTAATTAATAAATAGCAATCGCTTGCTGATTGATAGATGTCTGTTGCTACACTGAATAAAGACCTGAAGCTGGCATCCAATAGTGTTGGTGTGAATTTTAGACCAATCCCTGAACTCCCATTTCTTTCTAAACATTTTGGAGGTAGATGTATACAATTGCAATTTTTCTTCGACATACATGATATTCTTGGGGTGCTCCAGTCTCGTTTCAAAGCCCTTCACAACACTGAATCTGGACTTTTAAAAGTTTGAATCATATTTCATTAGCTTCTTACTCTGGGAGTCCAACATTCTTGTGCTTTTAGATCTCACAGCTGCACTTGACACAGTACACCATAGCATCCTTATCTCTTTACTGGAACACTGTGTTAAAGGCACTGCTCCGGAGCTGTTCTGGTCTCACTTTTCTTACAGATGACAAAAATCTGGCCAAAGTTGACAACATTAAGAAATGGGAAAATAGTATATTTATGGATAACAAGTAACAAAGAGGGTGCTGGAGAGAAAATATGCAGAGGGTGGATGGCTTTTTTTAATAATCCCAGGAGTGGCTGCAGCTCTCAGGTGAACATCAGTGATGTCAAAACCCTTTCTTTCACAATCCCCAACAGAAAATGGAACTCTGAATTCACATACCTGGCCTATAAATATTCCTGCAGCAAGATAATGAATTTGCATTTGCAATAAGAGTCATTGTCGCTCTGGTGGAACGGCAGCTGGGATTCTGAAAGGCTTAATGTGAAAACAGCTTTACTTACAAAACCTGATTGCACTGAATGCTGAAAATATTCTTATTTCATGACATGATATGACCTAACCATGATGGGAGGGAAATTAAATTTGAAATTCGTTTTTAATGAATAACATTGGTGACAAAAGTAACCTACTAACCAGGCTTAATGTTGTTTACTCGCTCTTTCTTGATTTGAAAAAAAAAACAACAACTGAAAGTTCCGGGTGAGCTTAACATCAGTGTGAGTAAACTGTAACATGGATGTACAGAAACACTATCCACATATACATAAAGTGGATGTATTTACCTGTATAGTCGCTATAAGTAACATCTTCATGGTCAGCACAGGGCCTTTTGTCATCTTGACTATTAAAGATAACAGGAAACACTTAATAAGTATGGATGACATGAGGCAAACATCTGCTATGGTTCTTTTCCACTAAAATACAATAGCTGTATTAGGCTAGTTATCACAAGTGACAGTGAGCTGAGGGGAAGAGCAAAGTTAGTGATAGAGTTAGTTGATATAAAATTATTGAACAGTGTTGCTTTAAGTATTCTGGCATTACTGATTACATTTAATATTTTATCTATGTCTTCCATTCAGATGTACCCTGCTTTGTAACTGTGACGATACCGATGTGCCTGGTGTCCAAACATCCCTGATCACATGCACTATTATCAAGGATATTGTTTCATTACAGACACTGTAATAATATCTTACCACATCTCCCCCTCCATGACAATCTGACTATCCCTCTCCTGCTCTGTTTCTTTCTGTAGATGTAGGTAATTACCCCGCTGTCTGCTGTAGAGCCAAGAGTACTTCATCCTCTGCCCAGGCATAATCATCTGCCATTATGCAGTTCATTATTTATAGGACATCTTGTTCTGGTTAAGCACAGGAAAAGAGGTAGCCTTTGCTCTGACACTTTTTGATCATGATAGGCTAAAGTGGCCTGACCTGCAACAAAATGGGCACTCATACATTTTTCTCCACATAGTGGAGCAAATGGAAGCAGCAGTTGTAAAGTGGCTTTTCCACCCATCTCACTTAACATGTCACAGATATAAATAGTGTGTTTTTTAAAGATGAGTAGCTCTGATTGTTGGATTGGATAATATATTCTTAGATGGGTGGCAAGGGCTTGAAAATAAATGATTTTTATATTTACTTTTATTGACATCTCATTGTCACCTGGGTTACAGGTCTAACATCTGCATCGGAGTAAAGACTGCAGAAATAACTACAATGGAACTGTCAGGCATAATTTGTCATCTTTTCACTAATGGATTGAGAGCCCCATCAGTCCACCACATATTAAAAGAAAAGCTCAAAGAGAAGAATATTTGGATGAATTATGTCACATTAAACATCAGGGGACTCAGTAGCAGCATAAGATGTGAAGTTACCTGGTAACAGAGAACCTTGGCAGACCAGAAATCAGCAGACCACAAGTCTTGAAAGTTTGAAAGAGAAACAAATGGTACATGTTCTGAATATAACATGAATACAAAAGAAAATAAGTATTACATGATAGATTTTAAAATATTGGTTCCTCAACTTCGCGATAAAGGAAGTAGCTGCCACACTAGGGAAAGACATTAATGAGCCTGATGTCCAAAGCACAGCACATCTGTTATTCAAAAATTATTATTATTAATTATTAGTGTGAATGCTGATTTATCAGCCCCACTTCTCCTCTCATAGTACACTTCAACAAACTTCCACCTCCATCAAAGTGTGGGAACATTTCTGCTGTGACAGACATGTTACTATTGGAGCAAACAGACTTACAGATTTGGCACTGTGAGCCTCCAAAGGAAAGGGATGATAAGCCTCTGGCTCATAGACTCCCATAAACTGGGACCAGAATATCTGGAGAAAAGCAGACAGTGCCAATTTCCTAAAGTTCTCACATTTTTTACACTACAAACCAAATCTACATCAACACATTCAGCAGACTGTTTTTTCTCTGATGATATCACTTAGCTGACAGCAGTTATGGTATATAAGAGGTATTCCATGCTATAACAGCTGTATTGTAGGAATTGTTTTTCCTCAAGCTCATGACATTAATGCTAGTAATATGGCATACATAAATATTTGCAAATACCTGAGGGCTTCTAACTCACTGCCAACATGTCACTGCTCAGTCTCAGTCCCGGGGTCCATTCAGTTGGTCTGCTCCAGATCAGTGTTTCATTCCAGGTGAGTCAGGCCTGGTGCTATGACCTGACATAAATGACATTTCAGTTCACTTGAGCCAGGTGAAGTGTACAGAGCACTACAGTTCAACACTCAAATTTAAGCATGTCTCCAAATTCCTGCAAAGGGAACATCTTGTTCTTCACCTTTACAATTTTAAGCAGATGCTGTTCAGTCATACTCTCAGGAGACCATTTGCTACTTATTTCAATTTGATCAATGATCCTCAATAGCAAACACTTAAAACAACACATTGGCATTTTTGGCCACAGTAGTTTTGCAGGAAAACTAGTTCCAGTTTTGGTTCTTTTATTTCCAGGCAAGACTACATTCATACATAGTCCCTCCAGGATTTTAATCAATTAAATAATAATCACTGTGCCATTTTTTAGAATATGTATACCATAGGCCTCAAGCATCAACACCAAAGGTTGTTTGGTGATGCTGGCTATCACTGTCAACCAAAGTAGACATACTTATGTCTGTTTTCTCACCCTCTGTTACCTTGTATGAGCAATTCACAACATCCATCCATTCATCCATCCATTTTCTATACCACTTATCCTGACTCACAGCATTGCAGGGATGCTGGAGCCTGTCCCAGCTGCCACTGGGTGAGAGGCAGGGGTACACCCTGGACTGGATCACCAGTCAGTCACAGGGCTGACATAGAGAGAGGCAGACAACACACTCACACTCACATTCACACCTACGAGGCAACTTTAGAGTTGCCAATTAACTTAACTGCATGTCTTCGGATTGTGGGAGGAAGCTGACGGTGGGTTCGAACCCCCTTGCTGTGAGTTGACAGTCCTAGCCACTGCACCACTGTGCCCCAATTTGCAACAAATATTATGAAATACTTTGTTGGCATTCAAGGTTCACAGGGTTGCACAGCAAGCTGTAGTCCATTCATGCAACACAAAAAAGCCATTTTTTATTTTGGAGTGCAGAGGATGAATTGAGGAGTCGCAGTCTGAGGCAATAAGCTGCTCTGTAGTCTGCTGGTACGACAGAGGGTACTTCTGCCTTGCTTTCCTGACAGCAGCAGGGTGGTACTCAGTAGATAGGTATAGGCAGTTTTAATCACATACTGCAGAGCCTTCCTGACGGGGGCTGCGAACATCCCATGCCAATTTGTAATGTTTCCAGTAACAATGCTTTCAATTGCCCCTCTGTTAAAGTTTCAGCTTGCTGCAGGAATTTAGTCTTGTTCAGTTTGTGTGTACCTGCTCCACCTCAGCCCCACTCTTGTAGAAGGGGTGTGTGCTCTTTTCTCCTTTTTTCTAAAATCATCAATTACCTCTTTGGTTTTGCTGAATAAAAAGAAGACAAGCCATGAGGCCAGTATCAGTCAGGAGAAAACATTAATCCAGTCCCTGCACCTTCTTTTCCAACATTGACAAGTGTTTTTCTGTCACAGGTAAAGTGTTCTTTTGTATGTAACACATGCTACACACACAGAGAATGGATGTCCTCACCCAGGGACAGAAAATGAAATGCAGTTATGGAAGCTGGCAAGGAAATCCAGCATCATCCCACTAAGGTGTACAGCTCATGATAGTATGTGGTCTATATGTGGTCTATGCTCTGCTGGTTTGCATTATTCTCACTGATTCAAATCACCAGTTCTTCCCAGCACTACTTGCTTTGTATAGTTCTTGATGAGCATGTTTCATCAATCTTTGATTTCCTAGAATCTTCACAACATGAATAAAAGACTGCGAACTCTCCAAGACTATTTGTCCTCCTTTCTGTAGGAGTCACTTCTAATCCAGTTAGACAACAGGGACTAGAGGAGACAATCAAGCCCCATTCTTTCTGTAGTCATTCTGTATTGTGGACACTGATACTACACACAGTTACTGGGAAGAAGAGTGGCAAGAAAAAGAAAAAAAAACAACATATTTTTAAAGCAAACAGAATAAAATGTAGAGAGGACTTTCAAAGCTCAGCATTGAGAACAATACACTGTCTGATTTGCCCATTAATGTGAGAATATCAACATTTAAATAGTTTGGTTTTAAATTTACTAGAAGGCTGCCAGAAGAAACCAACTGTAACAGAATAATGAGAAATAAAAAAGCACAGTCTCTGCTCTTATAATGATATTATATTAATTGTTCTGAACAGCAATGAAGACAATAGTAAATCAGCAGAGTTACAATTCACTGATCCAATTTGATCAGCCAGGCTCATGTGTGAGATATGGTTACTTGAAATGAGCTGAATGTATCAGGAATGCCAGATCTACCAGATGGATCTGAATCTAGTTTAAACTAAATTGCCATATATTCATGTGCAACTATTTAGCATTATTGAAACACATTGAGCCAAACAAAAAACTTCTTTTTGAACAGATTAAAGTCATTTTTGATCTCAGAAACAATATAAACATTTTCAGTTCCATGACAACTGGGCAAACTTAATAGAATGAAAAGTTCACTTGGTGCTAAATGCTACATGTTCTTTCCTGTAAGCTTCCTGTACTTCTGGCTGTAGCCGATTAGTTTTTTTCCTTTCTTCCTGTGTTTTTTCATGTGTAACCTTACTTGTTGTAATGACAGATGAGGTGCAAAATTACTGCCTATGTGATGGCCTCCTGAGATGGCCACACTGTCAGTCAGGTTCATTCACTTAATGACATCATGTGTGCAAGCGCCCACCAAAGGAGCATGGATGTGTTTGGTGCCATCAATAGTTGTAGTACTGCAAGGTAGGCAACTTCATTATATTGACAACTTGATACACCAAGCCAGCACTGAAAGGCTCAGGAAGTGCATCTATTACTCAAGGACACTGCCTAAGATGTCCCCTAAGATCATTTTTACTCACTATATTATTCATTATTATTGGCTTCATTATTATTCATTACTTACTTCTATTCTTCATTCTTATTCTATTTTCTATTTTTTAGTGCACAATCAAAGCAGCTTATAGTCACATATTTCACTATGATACAAATACAAAGCATTTGTATTACAAATTTCACTGCACTGTGATTGGCTTACCCTCACATGTTGCAGTGACATTCAACTCTGAGCTTTATATTGATTCAGTCAGTGATAAGAAGATATGCTAACAACCATGAATGGCTGAGAGGTTGACAGAAAACGTGACAGTTATGGTAAAAAAAAAGGCATCATAATCAGCGATTAGGTATACAAGGTGTACCACCCACTCTTTCTGTCTAAATCAGATACCAGTGTACCAGGTTAGAGAGACACAGGCCATAGACAGTGTCAAGGTACATGAAGAACTGAAAACAAAAAATTATACAGATAAATGGATCCACAAGATAGTCCTCTGTGCCCACACTCTTAAGTCGCACCACCAAGGTTTGCACATTGGGGCATTGGAATGAAAAAAAAAATGCAATGCACTCTGATAATCAAGCTTCTCTTTTCGCAATTATCTTGACATTGGCTTGGCCTAGAGTCAAATTTATTTTCATTTTAATCTCTCAGTTCATCTGTAACTTTGCTGTGCTGATCTTCTCCTCTAAAAATCCCATATTTTATTAAGAGTGCACCTTGTGCACTGTGCTCTTGTGATGCCATAAATGTGAAAAGTTTATATCAAGGAATCTGCTTCATAGATTTGTACCAAATTCCAAATTTGATTGTAGTGACTGATTAAAGTGTGACTCAGTAAATTACAGTATATATACATTTTTAGACATTTAATATAACAAACTTAAAAATTCACATTTTTTTCATCATATTCACTAATATTGACTGACTTTTTTTGCCTCACTGCAACCTGTGGTCAGTTCTGATGTCCATCACTCTATTTTTCAAAAATGCTAAATAAATTAACCTCTATATGTTATGTCTCTGTTTGAGTGAAAGAGGACCCAGAAGCAGACCAGAGGCAGATGGCAGTTTAAAGTTGATTTAATTTGAACAAAACAAAAGGTAAGTCCAAAAGCTGTCCGGTAGGTTGAGGAGTGGAGGCAGAGCGGCGTGGCTGGCAGGTTTCTCTGGCTGGAGGAGCAATCCGGTACACAGGTGAGTATCTGGAGCAGAAAAACAACAGCACAAGAGTCACTAGGAATGAACACGAGATAAGCAGGAGTTTTCACACGAAGACTGTTAGCGCAGCAGCGAGAGAGTTACCACTGAAGGTGGAACAATCCAGCGTCAAAGTGAAGCCCTGCTCCAGCTTAAAAGGAGTGATGACGAGAAATGAGGTGCAGGTGTGTCAACCTCCAGTCAGCAGGAAACCATGCCTCTCCACTCTAAAAAGGAAGGAACCTTTTTCAGCTTTTTCCCCAGAGCTGTACAATGCATTTCCCCCTATTGAGAACTTGAGACATGCACTTGACTGCACTTGAACAACTGACCCACCCCCTACTGTGCATTGCTGCTGCAACTTTGGACTTGGATACTTTGGACATATTGGATATTTGTATTATTACATTACATATTTTTATTATTACTTACTATTACTATTTTTACTACATTTTCATTTAAAGCTGGAAGTCACCAATATTAATTTTGTCATGTGAAAACATGATGACAATAAATGATTCTTGATTCTTGAGTATCTCGCTGTTATTTTCTACTGTTTGCTCAACATTTTCTATTTCATTCCATTTTCAAAAACGTTTCACCAAAATATCTGACAATACACCAAAACCCAGCAAAATGGTGTGTCATTTTTTTCAGAATTTTATCACCAATATTTTGGCTGTTGTAAGTTTTATGTTTTTAAAAAACAAAAATACCTCAGATATGCACAAGTCATATTTTGCCGCAACAACTGACCACCAAGAGCAGAAGAAAAGAGAGGAGAGGAAGGATCACATAATAGATAAAAAGGGAAAGGCAGTGTGAGGGGCTGAAGCATGGTGTGTAAAGGATGCTGCCTCCAGAATCACAGAGTAGATCCAAGAGTGCCAGTGGGTAATCAGGGAACAAAGCAAAAAGATAAAGGACTTAATGGGAGAGGCCAGCAAGTTGTAAGAAGGTGTGTGAAAAGCCTGTCTTCCTGGTGGCACAGTGAGTAATCCACTTTTTCTTGGATACAAAGGTTGAGGTTTCAAATCCCTAGGTGGTCTGATAAGATAAGGTCTGTACCTAAGCCTTATAATATGCAGTGAATACGCTGATATAGTTTAGGTAATATTATAGATTCAAGACCAAAAGGACAAAAGGGTGGGACTGAGAGAAAAGGCTGCTGATATGACCGAACTCTGCCCACCGAGGGCACTTTCCACAAAGGGGCTTGTTGATCACATGTCCATCATGGTACCAAGTATCTCATAGGTTCCTCTAGGAGAATCTTTGTCTCAAATTCTACCAAATCCATTTAAAATTCTTGTCGTTCTTTTTGCACTTTTAACTTTTTGAATTATTTCACACCCTCAGGATCTCCACTAGTTCCCTGATATAAACACCTCTTCTCTGCAAATATCACCACTTCATTAAACATTCCTGCCTCCAGCTCTTTAACCTTCGCCCTCTCTGTTCTGTTTGATCAATCGAAAAACACGACGGACCAGGGCAGAATTAAAACCTTCAGGAACAATAACCACTCCTGCTGAAAGAGTTAGTTGCCCACATGTCAGACCATTGCCTAATCTTTGTTTAGGAAGTGACCTCTAACCTCTGATAGCATCATGTGACTTTAGAAACCAATAGAACAGACCTTTAGTGCTATGTGCAATACCAAAAAGGAGCCACAGTGGGATACAATAACTGTTATCTGTCAGAGGGTCAGCATACATAACAGTGAATAAATATGACGGCTGGTTAACAGGTAGTATTGATCAGACATGAATAAAACACTATTTCATACTTGTTCCATTGTCTTACAACAGAAAAAAAAATATGTAAATGAGAGCAACAAAATCATAAATTCTGCTGTAAATGAAAATACAGTATATATGACCACAGAGAGCTGGAGGAGACTGAATGAAGAGAATAAGAGTCTGTCACTTTTTTCATTTTCAGACTTTTAGTCTTCAGCCCCAACTGAAGCTGACTCAAGTGACCTCACACGAGACACCTTATCAGACTTTACACAGCTCCCTTGGCGACACAAAAAGTTTTATACAACATTTTCCATAAATGTAGTAGCATATCACAAGACTTTTTAACTTTTGTGTGAAATCTACATAAAATATTTGCAAATATTTTATATTTTGTGTAATTAGTGTATAAGTTGTGTAATTACATTGTATATACCATACCTTGATATAACTTGATGCCATTGCACAGTCTTTGCAGGGCTTTCATCTTCTCTCATATTAATGATCTAATAAAGCACATTGATGTGTTCCCCTGGTGGCACAGAGAGAGACAGACTAAGTTGGGCTTGCTTTATGAAAATAGTACGAGTACATTCATTACTTATTATTAAATTATGAGCTGAACTATGTAGGTACATCATCAGGCTGTTTCCTCGGCACAGTTACATCCCTTGATGGCTATAAAAGTCAAACTCTGAGGCATTTGAAGTTATTACAGTAAAACACTGCTAATTAAAAAGCTTCTGCGCTATTTGTGTGAAGTATTTATCTCCTTTTTAATCCAGTTAGTTCACTGGAAAAGAAAGAAGAAAAATGGGTTTTATATAGACAGTGTAGGCTCAGATGATATGTTGAGAAAAGAGATTTATTTAAGTCAAAACTTCTGAACTTATCAAGGATTGCACATGTCGGACCAAAACTAATCAAAACACATACACATTTTCTAAAATTGTTTGTCTTTTTATTCATTGATAAAAATCTACATCAGGGAAAATAGGCTTCATTTCATCCATCTCAGGAGGCAGAGCAGGTCGTCCACTAATGAGGAGATCAGCGGTTTGATCCCCAGCTCTTCTAGTCCACATGTCCAATAAGTCCAATGTATAACTGAGTGTGTGTGTGTGTGTTAATGGGTTAATGTTTGTATTTTGTTTGTTTGTAAAGCGCTTTGAGTGGTCGGAAGATTAGAAAGCGCTATACAAGTGCAAGTCCATTTACCAACTTCCTGATTATTCTCGTCCACTTATTCATTCATCTCCACTCAGACAGATCTGTAAAGAAATATTTATTTTACTGTTTTCAGCCCAGTGGAAAGAAGCACCAATTTCCATAGATTACAAGGAGAGAGAGAAAGAAAGGATGGAGGAAAAACTCTTTTCCTATATCCCAGTTAACATGGGACTGGAACAATCTCTATTATTAACTTGTCACATGTCAGTATTACCAATTGTTCCCCTTGTGTCACTGTCAGAATTGCTGTCTATGTCTTTGCCATAGACTTTATATAAGGATAGTTAGAGAGCAGTTATTAATTACAGATTACTGATTATTAAGTCAGGTGGGTGTTTGGGTAGGATCTTCATACTGCAGCTCCTTCCCCAAACACTATTGCACAGACATTAGCACACGTATCCAGGACATTTTGGCTTCATGTTTTTTACAGTTGCTTTATTTTTTATCCAGTTATTGCAATTAATTAATTCTGTGTGCTTTATTGTTGTGGTTGTTTCATGGTGCTGTCCCAGAAGTACACTGACTTTATGAAAGAAGTTCTCTCAAAAGTACATGCTCCAGAACAATGAAACCTGTTGAGAACAGTTGCAGAAAGACCAACAGTCATTCTTCAAGGCAGTGCATGAGAACAATGTGGCTGATGGTGTCAAAAATGGTCAAAAAACTATATTAACCATTTATACCATCTTGAATACACATTTAATATATTATGGATTGTTAATCTCCTGTAGTGGAAAAATGGCTCATTAGGTCATTAGACTGACTATGAGACCTGACCAACTCTCACTAATCCAGACCTGGGAATTTGATGTTTCAGGACCCTATGTTAATGCAAACATATTTCCATTCCCTGACCTCCCAGAATGAGTAAATAATAATAATAATAATACTATAATAATAATACTAATCACCAGTTTTTAGGGGGAATGGCCAGTTTCTTGCAGCAACTTGTGTGCCTTCATTTTGACCCATTATCTTTACATCTACATCATTCTTTATAGATACCACTTCTAACATAGCTGTCAACTTTTACACAGGAGCAATACAAATCATATATGACTAGAAATATTACATATTGGCATGGTTGGTGAACGGCCCAGGACAGGAGGACTCTGCAGAAGCTGATTAAAACCACTCAGAACATCATTGGTTCCCATCTATCAAGCATCAGTGATATCAGTAAGAAAAGGTGCCAGTGCCCCATGGAATATTAAAATACAACACCCATCCCAGCCACAACCTTCTCACCTTACTTCCATCTAGCACGAGATGTATAGGTATCTGCTGCTGTACCACCAGACTTGACAGAGCAGCTTGTTTCCTCAGGAGGCAGAGATTTTAAGAAATTCATCCTCTACACTCCAACAATATTAATAAATTTTAGTCTGTTATATCTAATTTTTTTGTATGTAGCAATAAAGAGACTAAACTTTATTTATACAAATGAATATTCGAATATGATTTATAAAGTTTAAAACTTGACCCTTGTGTTCGTCAAGCCAAAGTATGATTGTTGACCTGCACCTCAAACCCTGGGTCATCAGGCTCCAAACCAATTTGGTATTATTCCCCAGGATAGCTGTGAAATGACTTTAAATGCCTGGAGTTCCAGCAACAGAGAAGATCAAGACCAGAATCATTTGGAAGGAGCCATAGCTTTGTCACTTGCATACATAACAGGCAGATCAAAGGGAGCAACCCACATTTAAATGAACCTGTCATTCTTAAGCCCTAGTCTACACTCAGTTTGCATTTCATTTCTCATTTCAACAAAATATATGAGGGATGAGGAAAGAGCATTTTAACCCAAATCTCCCTTCAGTGCATGTGTTCTTCTCTCCTTTTAAACATGAATGGCTTTTCTTATCCCCTGATTTCATGTCACCTTTTTGCAGCAGTGACTTTGCGTCCTTGCACCCAGATTTAAATTGCACAGGTAAAAAGCAATCTGTTTCAGCAAATGGCTAAAGCTTAAAAAATGGAAATGGTGTGAAGGTAATCTTTAGGTGTCAGGGTTAGCTTGGCCTGTTGCCATCTGTTCTTTGCCAACTCTTTCCAGTGTTTGCCTCTCTGGCTCCCAGTCTTCCAGGTCAGCATAGTTTAGTTCAGGCCCTGCAGACAGGCCCAGAGAGCTGACTGATCCAGCCAGAGACCCATAGCCTTCATAGGCGTATGTTTGAAGTGAGTCATATGGTGGGACCCGCGTGTCATGGTTTGCTTCGGCCACCTTCTGCTGGATGATCTGCTGAATGATGTTATCACCATCTTGCAGAAGTGAAGGTGCAGACTGGCTGATCTCTCGAGGAACGCAGTCAATGACAAACCAGGCAGGTTCCGACTCTGGGCTATAGTTCCCATAATCCACCTCTTGTGCTTTCCTCCTCCTCACGACCACAATCCTTTCCTCGTCATCCTCGTCTGTGTCCTCCTCTCCATATCGGCTCAGTCGACAGCTGAGGTAGGTGTGGAATTTCCTGTGAGGCTCCAAGGCTTTGGGATTTCGAAGTGCAGCTATGTCAAAGGCCTCTGTGTCCTCCTCCCCGCCTCCCTCGTCATCATAGGTCACCACGTTTTCTCTTATGTCCTCTTCAGAGAGAATCAAGGGCTCTTTGCTTGTTTTCTTATTTCGTAGCTGGGTGAACAGCATGACAATGGCTGGAGAGAAATGAGCAGGAGGGGTTAAAGAGAAGACAGGAGGAAGAGAAGCACACAAAGAGTAAGAGAGAAAACCAAAGATATCCAAAGTACATTTTCAATGACATGAATAAAGATTAGATTCTGTGAAAAACACAAGACCTTCCACATGTCTAAGTGATTCGAACTGACCCATGGACTGCAACTTAAACTTAAAGATACTTAAAGAAGAACTTCAAGAAGTTACTTAAAGATTATGTAATTAAAAACACCTTAAGGAGTTAAGCATGGAAGCACATGTAGGGAGAGTAAACTAGAGTATGTACTATACTATTTGTGCACTGTTGTTGCCTGTACTTTTGTGTTGTACTTATATTTCTCTTGCTCTGGTGCTGCTGTAACACCCAGATTTCCCCTCTGGAGATAAATCTCATTTTATGTAACAAAATAATGCAAGCATAAAGCTATCCACTACGTCTCACAGCAAATGGTACCTACTCAGGTGTCATCATGGTTATTAAAGTTCAGAACTACCATCAGCTGATGCCAAGTGGACCAAACCCACTTATACAGACAGATACCTGACATTGATCTGTAACCACCACCTTTAAAATAAAAGGTGAGGATCTTCTACACAAAGCAGTGAGGAGGAGGATAGAGAGAGGATGGTGCACCATAGTTGGAGGGCATTCTGGGTCAATTAGTACAAGGAATTAATGGTGAACCCACTCCAAGTTGAAACCAAGACAGATACAGCTAAATCAATACAGACCACTAGAAGCATCTTAGTGGAACTCCCTTTGGTGAAACAACATTTATATTGAGTCTAAGAGTAAGAATTTATAAGAAACCATTCAGCACTTTAAGATCTGTGCTAGTACACCCTAAAGACAGGGACCAGACTGACTGACATGAAATGACATGTGACAGCTGTGGGGAAGTGATCTGGTTGTGCATGTGGTCTGACAAAATTTAACTCTATGATCTGATATCTAGTCAATCCAGTAGGAGCAAAGGAACACTATTCTGTTACTCCATTGTGCAGCAGTAAATTATTTGAAACCAACACATCAATTTTCCCCTGGATTGTCAATGTTTTATGCTACTAAATTAATTAAACAAAAAACTATTATTACATTAAAAGTATATACAAAGAGGTTTAAATCAGTGGTACTTACCTAATAATATGACAATACACAGCAGTATGGCCATAAAAGCCCCAGTGCTGAGGCCAGCTGAGGACAGGAAGGCCTGGGCCTGACAGGTGTTGCTGTTGCGCCCCCTGTTGTTTCTCTGACACACACACACTCTGAGGGAGAGTGTAGCAGTGCTGCTCAGAGGAGGCTCCCCACCATCAGCCACCACCAGAACCAGGTTGAAGAATTCCTGGTCTCTTTCCTGGCTGAAGCCTTCACGCCGACGAGATACTATGCTGGCAGTGTTGTCTGGAAACAGTGAGTGTAGCATGGAGGAGGGCAAAGGAGGAATGTGTGAGGGTGGTAGGTAAGACAAATGGATGGAAAGAGGTAAAGGAATGGTGGAGGAAAGAGAAAAGTGGGAGAAAGGTGATGGAAACAACAGAGCAGCAGTTTAAGCATATTCAGTAAAAATGCTATATGAGATAACATGGTCTAAGTAGGTACCATTCTTAATTCAGTACGATGGTGTAGAGCAGGACAAATAATTGACTTTGGGATGGACTGGCTGATTCCTGAGGAGTTCAGAGATTAGGTGTAGGTAGAAAGGATCTGCACACTGGATAGATAGCTACATATAAACACATAATATGAACATAATAATATATGCAATAATATTAATTGGTGTTACATGTGAGGAATATTAAACTAAACTAAAAGCAAGTCAGATAAATGAACAAATATTTTATGTCGGGTTTAATTTACCAAAGCTACCCAAGCAAAAGATAAACCATAGTTGTAGGTTTTAATGCATTTTGACTAACCTTAACAATACATTTTTGCAGTATCATGACAGATGAAATGATAATGAAACCAACAGGCTCTATCCTTGATTTCAGAAATGCTGAGCTTATTAGTCTTTATTATGGAATGAAGGACTCACATCATAGAAGAAAAAAAAATCATATTTTTTGTTTGTAAATTTAACAACTTAATTATATGGGGTTGGTTTATCTGACTGAATTTTATTTCCACACTGGCAGACAGTGATGTTTATACATGTATGGGCATAACTCTATATGTGTGTATTTCTATGTGTTTTTTTGTAATGTATTCAGGGTAAACCCACAGGACTCTGGGTATGCACACACACACAAATGTCAAGACATACATAGAAAAAGTCAATATCCCCACCTACCGATCTGGTAAATAAAAAAAAAACATGAAATACACCTTGCTGTTTTTTTATCAGCTGTGGCCTTTCAATCTTGTTATCAGGTCCTTTATTTTTATTTATTCCTTTTTCATTTTGTCTCATGTTCAGTTTTATTTAAACCACAGGTGTCACTGGGGGAGACCGTTAGATATTCCACAGTCAAGGCTGGAAAACAATTAGAGTACAACTTCCTACTCTCTCCCTCCCTCTGTCTCTCTGCACTGCGCTCAACTTCTCCTCCAAAGCCCCTCCACACAGAAACGCTCAGTATTATTTTCTCTTCTTAGAATTTAGCTTTTCTTCATGGCTCTTCTGTTTACTCATCTCTGTCATGTAAAATATTGTTGACAAAGGAGGAATAATCAATTTCCTCAATGTCTAGTTGCTCCAAGTTAGTCTGTCTGTGTACTATGTACTCTACACAGTTTCATGACTGAAAGTGATTTTTGCAGCATTATCTGCTTGTGCTTTCAAAAGTCAGAACTAGCATCAGTCTGTATGATACATTTATGTCACTTTTTAAATCAATTTGCAACTGTAGTTTTGGAACTGCTAAAAAAGGTGTACTGATAAACATATTCTAAAAATGTTTTAGCTACCTTTGCATTTTTAGCCTTTTAGAGCATCAAAGTCTCTGTGCCTGAGCCTGGCTGCCTGCCCACACAGTAAACAGCACATAAATAACATGTAACTGATGGTGGCTTTGAATTTATTTTCAAACACACTTTTTCACTGCAGTAAGATGGGAGAATATGTTGTCATAAATATCCATTCATTTTCTCTGCAGTGACCTGTTGAAGGTCATGTGCACAGAGCATGTTTGCTCAAAGTGGTTCAGTCATTTGGTTGCATCCTTGAGGAACAGAGCATTATTCTCCAGCAGTGCAATGATGGATGCTGAATCTGGCCACATTTTACTCAAAACTACTAATGGCTACTGTATTTGGTAAGAAACATGCTCTGTGTTTGAAAGGTTACATTACCTGTGTGATGTAATGTATAAATCTGTTTAACTGGTCAGTCCTCAGCCTACTTATCAGAAGCATCAGGAGACATAACAGAACTGCAGCTCATCAAGGCCGGTGTGTTTACAACCAACACCACTAACATGCCTTTTCCAGCCATATGTGACTGGTTGTTACTGATAACCAAGAATTATCTAATGCAAGCAATGCAATCTTCAATGCTCTGCCTGAACTCACACAGTGCTCCATTTGTATTCACGCAGATCCTTGTAATGAGTTTAATCAATCTGCTACATAAATGGCAGCATTAAAAATGTCATACTTAGCCTAATTCCCCAGCAGAATCTTAAGACTGACAGCACATGTGTGATCCCTTGGAGGGGTACCTGCAATTTTCTAATATGCTACACAAGGAAAACACATTATAGATTGCTCATTTCCCCAGAGAAGCAGATGTTTCATTCACTGGTTATTGTCTTAGAGCCACTTTGACCATTCATCCAAATCAATTAGTTCCATTGGATGATCATGGAGACAGTGGTGACCTTAGAGGGAATGAAACGTTCCACTAGATCCAGTCTTTATAAAATATCAAACAGGTTAAATACACATGTAGGATTTGTGATGGTGTCTGTATCTGCACAGACTCTGCCCACTGCCTGGATTTTTTTATTTCGTGTTGTGTGAGACGTTTCTGGGTGTCAACCTTTGGCAGTAGTGTGTAGTTCATAGCCAATAACGGTGTGCAGGGTGTGAGGGTGGAGCTCTATAAAAACATAGCGACTCTAATGATCATAAGCATGTGGGACCATCAGAAGCAGCTGTGAACAGGGGAGAGGGGCCAACTTTAAATGTTGTGTCTTCAAACAGCAACTGACAAATCCTGCTGCTTATACCAGTAACATTAGTTTATTGGAATATTAAAAAGGTTTTCTTTCACTCACACGCAAACAAACACACACACACACACACACACACATATTCAGGTACGGTATTCATCTCTCCATCATCTACTGCTCTCTGTTTTGGAGCAACACTGTAACGTTCAGTAATGTTATGCAACATAAGGTCTATAACATAAGTCAGAACCATTTTTTAATGAACTATAAGCATTGACGGCTTAAACCCCCCAAAAAAGTGCCTGGAATTATGACACCAATTACAGAGATTACAAGAAAAAAAGGGGATGCTGCTCAACTCATGGCAGTGTAGTTGAGCTGTCAGCTCCCTACATACTCTTTTGCTGCATGCCTGTTACCACACCGCCTTCAAGATAAACTGATTTGCAGCTACCGATGCTGGTCCTCTAACATTATGAAAGCCCCACCTCACCCGCAGCATCTACCTTTAGCTGAGTCTATGTTCCTCTCAATATTGTCACTCACCACTCCCTGCTGTTTTGAGATCAGTGCTTCCATGATGGGAGTGAGGTCAGAGCCCAGGCACCACCACATCAACAATGAGTCCCCCATTCACAGAATAATCCACTCCACTTCAGCAGGCTGGCTGAAATAAATATCAGAGTTCAACTTCCATTTTTGGTGATTTTTAAGATAAGTCAGAGGCTGACCTGCCATATAAACACACACAAACACACTCCACACACTGTTATTGCTAGATAGCCACAGCCAGCAGCCATAAAATCACTACAGCTAACAGCTAAGGCTAATATCTGTACCACAGTGGTGGGGGTGGATAAGGTAAGGCGCATTCAGACCAACTGTAAGCCTCCACTTCAGTCACATCTCAACGATCAGAATATTGTCCTCTTTCAGCTTTGACCCAAATGACTATCCAGTAAAGCAGTAATCTAGTATTTTATTACTCAAAAATTCCAACCCTGTCTCTTGAAAGTATGATCCTACATTACCAAATTGTTCACCTAAGTACACTGTGATCATAAAGACAATAACTGCTCAGATAATATCCAGGGATGTTTGTTTGGATGAATGGAGCACTTCATTTATATACCTTGATGGAGCCACAAGGATGTGGGTGCATGATGGATGTACAAACTGCAGAACTTTGACATCAGAGAGTAAGGTTCCTGTCCTAGGTCTGTGATTAGATTTAGGCAACAAAGCCAAGACTGTAATCTTTCCGTAAGCTTAACCAAAGTGCTGCAAGTGTCCAAACATACCAATAAAAAATGCTACTCTATATTTGTTGTAAGCAGACTGGATTGGGTTGCAGATTTTGTTTGAAAATAAATGAAATACGTTGTCATTCAACATGAACTGATGTGCTCAGTATCAACATTTCTTAGGGCTTGTTATATATGTTAATCTTTAATCTATTTCCTTCAATATGTATTCACTTTGACAAATGAGTTCAACATAAACGTAATTTCTTGGAGAAATAATTAGAATCGCATACTCGGTGTGTACTAGTGGTGTAAGATAATTAAAAGACACAGCCAGTGTGTGATATATGTCTACTTTTCCTTTTCTCATCAATGTCTCTGCATGTCTCCACCACAACAACCTTCTTAACCCCCATAATCTGCTTTCAAGGCAGGTCACTCAACTGAGACTGCCTTTCTTATCAATACAGAGCAGCTCCACACTGCAAAACCAGCCTCTCTCTCCTCCGCCTTCATCCAGCCAGACCTTTCAGCAACATTTGACAAAGTGAATCACCAGATCCTTCTCTCTGTCTTCCAAGAACTCTACCTCAAGGAGCAGACCTACTTGGAAAGACTCTGTGTCTTACAGTTTCATGACTGGTGTCCCTCAGAGTTCTGTTCTGGATCCCCTCCTTTTTTCTTTTTACACTGAGTCACTTGGCTCTGGTATGAACTCACATGATAGAATGGTAGAAGAGCTCCTTTGGACTGGAATAAATTATAAGTTATTATTCAGTTTCTGTGATAATTAGATTTATTAAAAATGTTTTATTATGTAAAAGTACTTTTTTTCCAATATGCTACTGCTAATATTTTGGTTAATTGTGGCTCCTAGTAGATGTTAATTAAAAGTGCGTACTATCAGAAAAGCACCATAATTTTTCTGGTACATTCTTGACATATGATCAAACTACTGAGATAATAACTGTAGCTCAGTGTGGAAGCTTTTGTCCACTCTGTTTGTCTGCATTGTTATGTGCACTGCAAGAAAGTGTTGCTTGATTAAATGACAGAAAGTAAGTTAGGAAACAAATAATTGCTAAGGAGTAGAACAAAGGTCGGCCATCAACAGCACTATAAATTCTCCTTTGACTGAGATGAAGGAGGGAGGAAGTAAGGAGTGGACAGGAAGAGAAAAAGGAGATACATCAAACATGAGTGTAATGAGAGGAAACAACAGTGGAAAAATGTGAGATGGGTGTAGGAAATGATGCCTGTGTGTGTGATGGAGAGTAGAGTAATGCTGGTGTAGCCCCACAGGAGACGACAAAAACAACATAAGAGCTGACTACACAGTCAGCTTTAAAGCTACACTGAATTAAAGCACAGCTAAAACAAAAGCTTGCAGATGTTACAAAATTTAAAGTACAGTGTTTTAAGAGCTATGTTTAGTTACCCTTCTCTCCGAGAGGACATAAAAACCAGAGAAAACATTATGAACCAGTTGGTGATTTCACTGTGTCCTCCTCTTGTTTACTGGTCCATAGCATCTATACAACAGCCATGAATAGAAATACAATATTTATATATAAAAATATTTTACTCACATTTAACAACTTCTCTGCTCACTAAAGTCTTACCTCCATTGTCCTTCAAGGTAAAATTTGGATTGGCTGGATGCTCAGCAGGCACGTAGAAGGAAAATTGGCCGTTAGCAAAGTTGTCCAGATCTGCTGCTCGGATTGTCTGAATCACCTGATGGTAAAACACAGATATTTGAAAAAATAAAGGCAATTGAGAAGATAAGAAATACAGGCAGGAAATAATAAATTGTACAGAAAGTGAGGGAAACACAACTAGCAAAATAATAGAGAAAAATACTGCTGAAAATAAAGTATTTATTTTAATTCTTCAATGCGTCGACACCAGGTCATTGACCCAATCTGACCTCCTGTAATTCCTTACAATCCATTACACCCACCAAGTTAATTGCCCATGATTTCCTGTTTACACACCACATGAGTGATTATACATTATTAACAATAATAATCTCAACCTTAGGTGGCATTTAATCTAGTAATCTTTGTGAAAGGGTAAAGATTTGTTCATAGTCTGTTAAACAGATACATATTGTTTCAATGTGAAATAGAGATTTGATTAAAAGAATAATAAAAAGTAAATAAAAAAAACAATAACAAAGAGTTACTTATATATACAATGTGAGGGTGATGGACATGAGGACGTATGAATCTAACCAGCCATGAGTAACTCCTGTACTGGTTAAGTCAACATTACTGTTCATCAGGTCTGTATGATAAACAACAGTCAAAATGGATAAATAACAAATAGAAAACGCTAAAATTAAACGTCAGTGAAAAAGTAACCCTTCTCTCCTTTTGTATGAACTGCTCCACAAAGGAGGTTATGTTATGAGGCAGGTAGTGATGGTACTACCTAGCTCAGAGAAATATTGTGACTAGCATGTTTCTGGCTGCTGACCAGCCACAGTGGTTATTCTGTGAAAAGTCAGTGCATCATCAAGCTCCAAGCACCAATTTTGTGGTGTTACTGTTGGAACAGATGGTATTTTATTTTTCAGTAGACTATAAAATGGAAGGCAAATTCTCAAATTGACAGTATTGACAGATAATCAGTCTATTTATTAAAATTGCCCCCAATACAGCATATTAATTGCTTATTTTATTTTTGTATACATGTAATGTTTTATTCCATCAGAGTTTGACTTTCCCATTTGACTGTTTACCCCTGCTTTAAGTCCGTTTTGTACTACAGCATGTTACTTCACACATAATTGCCATTTGCTTTATCATTTCCGTATTCCATTGCCTGGCCTCTTTTGGGTCAAAGGTTAGTGTTTGTTACAAAGGGATGATAGATGCTGAATCTCCCTAAAGTCTTATTCTCCTGTCCCCTTAACTTTTAAATTGGCTTCTGCCTAACCTGTTTGAATACAGCACCTTGTGTGTTCTGTTTCCACATGATATCAGTAGCAGGAGGGTTACAAAGGCATATCATTAGATACAGATTGTTATTATATTATTATTTTATGTATTATTATTGGCAACCTGATCCCTATGCCAAAAAAGATCTATGTTATTTATCTAATCTTCTTTTACATTACTTGTCATCCAAAAACTGAACTGAGATGTATTACAGTTCACAGACTGCAATTTAAAAAAATACCATGACATTCCCCTTCAGATATCACTGTCTCAAGAGCAAACATGAAAAACAGCAAGTGAAAATTTTAAGTCTTGCAGTGTATTCTGAGCCCTCAGGATTGTATCTGCCACTTGTCTCAGTGCACTTAACACGGCAAACAAGGAATGAGTATTCAATTTACTGTATGCCTCTGAACCTAAACAGCCAGTCTCATCCTTTTGAAATCAATTATGGAAATGTAATACACAAGTGAGTCCCCAAATGCATACAGAAAAAAATTGGTCACGCTAGAGTGATGTGCCATGCATGAATATTTGTCAGTCAGTTTATTACAGTGCCAGCAGCAGGATAGAAAGTCCTCCCTCGACACCAACTGCATTAGCATGTATTGTCTGTTGCCTGAAGCCGAGCTACAGTAAATGATTACACGCTCATACTTACACGGGAAACACACATAAAAAACAGCGATAGTGGTGGACAGATATTAAAAAAGAGCAAAGGGCCTATATATAACAAGACAGATGTAGTGTGTGAATGTACACGTGAGGACAACTGTTGCTGTGATGCAGATCTTGGTCTTTATGCTTAGCTCAAAAAGAAGTGTTTTATCATCCCTGCTTCAGAATTGGCCCCGCTGTGCTGAGCAGAGAGGCTGGCAGTGTAATGGTGGAGGGGGAAGAGGGTGGAGATAGGACAGGCAGTGAGGCAGGCCCGTGTTTGGGTTTAATATGATTGTTTCTGCAGCTATCTGGCCCAGCAGCGTAAGCATCAGTGTGCTCCGCAGTCTGAATAATTTATAGGTTCAAGAAGCTGCGGAGTCTGCAGCTCAACTGATAAATCCCCCACTGATGGTGTCAGACACACAACAAAAAGGCTACAGATCAACATGAATGTGTATGCTATCAGCATGCATGTGTGACTGAGAGAGGGTGAGTGTGTTTTGATACATGTGTTCAGTGGTGTGTATATTTGTGTTGGCTGTATGTGCTTATGTTTGGGAGATGAACATAAGGTTCATTTAAAGATTTTATTTGCACACATACATTGGCCATGTGGAAATGTATTCTTTTTTCAACATGGTTGATGTATTTGTTACATTATTTGTCATGATGTGCAATAACTATCAGAAAATGACAGAACTAAACAGGGAAACTTGAGCATGCCTTGAGCATATTTTTAGCTGTTGTGTGTTAGACATACTGAGTGAGCAGAACTGAAGCTGTAGTTCCTAAGCCTGTGGATTCCTCCTGAAGATCTTTTAAACAGGTAGTCCCCAGTAATCCCCAACAAGCATTTGTGGGGACTAATTTCAGCTGTGGATTAATCCACATTTGATGCTCTGGTGAGTATTTGGGCCAGTGTGTATAGGATCAAGTACATAAATAAACTACATGTGTGAGATCATGTTCAAGCTACAGTCTGTAAGATTTTCCAAAATCAGAGCAAGTCCAACTCCCAGCCCCACCCCCCCTCTCTCTAATGGGTGCTCCAGGTTGCCTCTAAAGCCCCTCCCTGCAGTGTTGCTTAATTTGATTCTTTCTTTTTAACATGTTTTTCTTCATGGTTCTTCTTCTGTTTACTTATCTTTCATGTAAACTGTTGCTGACAAAGGAGTGATGGACAGTTGTTTCATTGCTTGGTTGTTGTTTATTCTCCATTATGTCCCCTCTGTGTTAATGCATGATGAATTGGAGCTGCCTGCAGCCTGTACAGGAGCAGTGATCAAAGCTCCATCAGATACTCTGTTCTGATTGGTTCTTTTGATTCAGGTGGTGGAGTCTACTACTGTCAGGACATACAGACAGTTTTAGTGAAAATGACTAAAATAATTAAATTATGTGAAATTACCTACTTTAATGAAACAACATCTCAACCAGTGTAACTTTGAGGCTCACTGATGTGTTTTTAATATTTTCCATCAGCAGATTTGGTTCATATGGCACCAGTATTTAACTAGTCTACACGTTTATTCAACAATGCTAGTAAGCCATATTGAGTTTCGTTTATTAGGTCATATCATATTAAAGTGAAAAATTAACTTTGACACTTAAATATTCCTAATGAGTATATCAGTATTAATTGCATTGTGGTATTCTACACCCATGAAAATGTTAAGTTCAAGCAATGTCAGTCTATTATGAACTCTACATGAGTGCTGAAAGCATTGCCTTCAGTTCTGACTCTAGTGAATGTCTCAGAAAAGAAGTGTTTTTTCAGATTTGCTCTGTTAATTGGCACGCTCAGGCTGCAGTATCCTGTCTCCTTCATTTATATGTCAACACCATGACTTCCTGTGTTAGTGCCACCAGCTATCAGATTATCTTGATTCCCTCAAGTACTAAAATTTTCAGTAGTGCATGGAAATGTGCATTAATTTGTCTTATGCAGTTTTCTGGATATTTGGTTGCATTACATTTAGATGTAAACTTGGCCAATATCTGGGCAAACCCCAAGTCCACATTATAAAGATGCTAAAAAAGACTCTGTTACCTGGTGAGAATGTTGAATACATTTCTCTTTAGGTGAGAAATTAAGTGACAACACAAAGTGTATTTACAAATGCACTTTGTATGTTATATTGTGCTTCATACAATTCTGTGGGGTCCTATCGATCTGAGATGCTGTTGTACATTTGACATTTACAATGGACATCAGTGATATGCTGTGCTTCCAGTGTGTTTTTTTTTTATTTTAAGGTCAGATTTTCTCCACCTCATCACCTTAGACCAGATGATGTGATTTTAACTTGGTAACTTGGTTCATTTTTGTTGTCATGTAAAGGTTCTCAAAAAGATAAAAGCATTAGCCACCCACCTGTCCATTTTTGGTGCTTTCACACACTATAATTGCATTGTTTCCCCCAGAGACAGCTGGAATGTTGTCATTGACGTCCAAGACCTGGATGGTGACTGGGACATGACTCACCATATGGGGGTTATCTGAAAAACACAAGAAAAAGGTTGAAGTTGCTGCGTTACCTCTGTAGTCACTGTCCTACTGAGCTCCTGTTTAATTAGAGTGATTCTACATGGTATTTTTCTGGGACAGGATTCTTAGAAAACACATTTTACTAACAGAAATGTTTTCTTCAGAATCTGGTTTTCATCAGTCCTTGACATACCTCAAAGGAACTGAAGTAGTGGTATACAAAAGTACTAACCAGAGTTCTATCTTCGTTAAAAAGGGTATGGCGCTGAAATCTTTCCAGCAAGTACCCCAAAGCAGGAGATAATCTATTGGAGGACATGACTGGAAAACCTCAATGTCTTATTTCAGCCTTTTTGTAAGACTACTAACAAACCCTCTATCAATAAACACCTTGAACAGAGACCAGCGTAACACAAGGTACTGCAGGTGTAGGAAAATATATATTTGATGGATAGTCAAATATGACAAAGAGATAAAGTCCAAACAATGATCAAATCTGACTTTTAAAATGTTTATGAAATACAAACTTAAGTCAGAATTGTATTTGATTATGATGATTTTAAGAATACACTGGGAGGTACTACTTTTGTTTGTAGATATATTAGCATTCATGTACAGGCTACCACTCCATCAGGGAGACCTAAAAATAAAGAAAAGATGTTGTGCCACAGAACTGGCTCGCTGAATGTGACAAGGAGGGAGTCCATGCAAGATATAGTATAATTTATTAAAACTAAAGTAAAACAGATGAATAATCGGCTGCATACATCAGCAACATCAGAAATAAAAGCAGTGCATAGATGTGTTAATGTAATATGGAGGTGTTGAAGGTGATGACAGTGATGCTGGGAGGATGTCAGCAGAAGGAAAAGAGAGGCAGAAGGAACTCATGGCCTGCCGGGGGTGGCCCCGCTTAATAACAAGGTTCCACTCTTGACATCTGAAGATGCAATATGATGTAAGTGTCCTAAAGCCAGAGTCAAGACAATACATTAAACCTGTATGGAGTGAACTAATACATTCAATTGCAACTCTACTACAACATGTTGGACATCTGACACTTGGAAACTCTTTACTTCGACCTAACTGAATTCTGCATAGATTTAATTCCATGATGACCTCCTGAGGGTGAGGGAATGCGTGTAAAATATTTTAAATAAATGCGGACTAGAACTGTAGCTGGTAAGCCTGAGGCCTGAAGCCAAATAAAAGAGATGCACATAGATGCAGATAGATGTTCAGCTGACATGAGAATTTCCATTATCTTTATATTCTCAGTGGATCAGGCCTAGATTCCATTACCTGTTTTCAGGCACCAAGGCAAATGTTTGCTTTGGTGCCTGAATACAGCCCCATGTCTCCTCTCTTGTAGTCTTTGAGGACACTTGAGGATGAAGATAAAATGATGACGATAAGCCTCAGAGCAGATGCATCAAAGTATTCGCAAAAAACAAGAAAAAGTGCATACCTTTTCCCACATATAAACTGGTGTTTATAAAGAAAGAATCTGCAAACCTCACGCAGACTTCAGACCAGCATGAAGGTTTTCAAAAAATAGCTGCAGGTGAAACAATAATGTCAGCAAGAAATATAAGAGATATGAAACACTGCTTGTTCATGTTGTTTATCAGTTTCACGGCTTGTGTGATTATTTTGCTGTCTACACTGCGCTCTGTAAAATCTTACTTAGAGGTGCATTTACAAAGTTATTTTTAAGTAGCTTTTTCAAAAATAGAGAGTGATGATGTAATCCTTCTTTTTCTTGCATTTGTGATATCTTACCATGTTCATAATCTTTCTTGAACTGAATCTTTGTAATGTCTGTATCAATATGAGCTCTATAAATTAATCATTGATCATTTAATAATGATCACTGAGATTACTGCTGTGATGGTTAACATGAATTAGTGATACGACTGCTATAAAGAGCCACACTGTGCATAATGGTTGCATGTAATGACAGCTGTGGAGTTCTGTTGGAGAACCTCACAGATGCAAATTCTATTACATTACACAGCGTCTGTATCATTATTCTCTTTGACACAAGGGTTGGAGCAGAAACGTCATTGATATGCGAACAGATGTTTAAGGCCATTTCTACATCCTTGTAGCGTGTGGCTAAGTGTAGAAATTAAGTTTATAAAGCCGATTGAAAAACTGAACCAGGTGTAACTGTAACTTTATAAATCTGACTAAATGGTTGTGTATATACCCATTTCTCTCTTTGTGCATACACACGTTTTGCCGTGAATCTGAGTTTTAAGCATCTATCTGTGAGACTCTGAGTAGCATTAGTTAGGTAACTTTAGCTACTGATGCTACAGCAGTATGCATAAATTATGATTAATGTTAAGTGCACGAGTTTGGTATGTAGGTATGATGAACATTAGCTTTAGCTAGGTAGTTAGCTTCTCAGTGTGTTTTGTCACATGGACATGGTTGGGATACAAAGAACTTTTTCAGTATTAAACCAAGAACATGATCTTTCTCCAGTGTTAACCAAGTGCTGCCAGTACCATAATAATATTTGACAAAGCTGTAGTCACTGTGAGTGGTTATTATCACTGAACATTTTCCTGATATGTTGTTCAGTATATCACATTTTTGTGTAGCAGTATGATGCCACTCAGGTTCAAACTGTTGCAATGAATTTAATGAAGGATGTTTGCAAGAGCAAAATATCACTCAGTGAACAGTCGCTACACAGCGTCTTCTGTTTTGTTTACACAGATTTTCATTCTCTCGCACACCTACCTTACAATGAAACAATGGTGGTGAAATCAAAAATCAAATTTATTTAGCCCAAAATCACAAACATCATTTGCCTCTGAGGGCTTTACAATCTGTACAGTTGTGACACCCTCTGTCCTTAGACCCTCGAACCGAGGTCAGGAAAAACTTCAAAAAACCCTTTATGAATAACACTTTCTTGTCATAAACACATATAAACACATGGGAAACATATGAAGTTTCCCTTAACTTATTTCACTTTCAAAATCCAATTACTTTGCTTTCAAACATTGCACATGGCTCATTTTGCCACTTTTGCTAATTTAATTAACCGGATTTTCTTAATATATCAATAGAAAATAAAATCACAACAGCATGAGCAAGCAAGCAAGATTCTGCACAATAATTACATGGAGGCGGTCATTGCAATGAAATTCTCAGGCTCCCTTCAACTATGCTCAAAAATATGATGTTAGTAAAATATGTTATGTTAGTTATGTTAGTTATATATGTTAGTTATATAATGTTAGTAAAAGTTCAAAATGTAAGTGTTAAAGACACCATATTAAATCAAATATAACACTACAATAAACTACAAAAATGTATAACAGAATATATATACAAAAGAGGCAGGTGTAGAATTGATCAGATGGAGGTATGAGATGTAAACAATGGACAAACAAGGATTTAACCAGGTAGTAAGCAGCAAGTAATAGCAGAATCATAAATAAAGTGCCAAAGTCGTAAGTATTAACAGGGCGCGAGTAAAGTGAAATTTCAGTAATGAGCTTCAGAGCTCAAGAGTTCAGCAGACTTATGTCCTGATTAATGAATCTGTCTCTGAGTGATTCTGGACCAGATTCTGCTGTACCATCTGCTGGACAACAGCAGACAGAACAGTTTGTTTCTCAGATGGTTTGTGTCCTCAGTGATCCTGTTGGTCCTCTTCCTACACTGCTGGGTGTAGAGGTCCTCCATGGACAGCAGGTCTGTTCTGGTGATGCATTGAGCAGCCTTCACCACCCTCTGTAGAGCCTTACAGTTGAGGGCGGTGCAGCTGCTGTACCAGGCGGTGATGCAGCCAGTCAGGATCCTCTCTATAGGTGCACCTGTAGAAGCTGCAAGAGGATCCTGGAGTCCATGTTGATCAGTCTGTGGAGGAAGAAGAGCTGTCTGCATGTCTTTGAGATGTTGAGTCCTGGTCAGGTCCTGAGAGGAACCCGAGGTACTGTTCAGCCCAACGTCTCTGAGCTTGGTGACGAGCTTGGAGGAGCACGATGGTGTTGAATGCTGAACTGTAGTCAAGGGGGATCACACTTCTCAGCCTCCCTGGGAAAGTCTCTAGGTGGTACATGCAGAGGTGTTCCAGGCATGTCCCACCGGGAGGAGGCCTCCTGGGGAAGACCCAGGACACGCTGGAGAGACGTCTAGAGAGATGTCTCTCAGCTGGCCTGGGAACGCCTAGGAATCCCCCCGGAAGAGCTGGAGGAAGTGTCTGGGGTGAGGGAAGTCTGGGCATCTCTGCTCAGGACTGCTGCCTCTGCGACCCGGTCCCGGATCAAGCAGATGAAAATGGATGGATGGATATTTAACTATGTATTTAGTTCTGTCTGTGTTCTTTGCTATGCAAGAGATTTCCTGCAATTGATCTGTAAATGATTTCATAAATGCCAAGTCTGAGAAGATTCACACTTCCTTCTGTCAACACATTTCATGCTCTTAAAAATGTTATACAGGGGTTTTCTCTGTTGTTTCACTCACAAACAGACAAAAAGAGGATAAAACTTGCAATTCCTGAATCGCCAGCTTAGTTTGAAGTTCAAACTGTCCAAACTCCTGTTGTGTTTCAGACTCTCTCCTATCTTTAACTCTCTCATTTCTTCTCTCTCTTTCTCTTCTTGCCCAAATCTTCTCTCTGCCTCTGTGCTTTCATTTGCTGGGCTCCTCTCAGCTGTGTCTCTGGGGAGAAGCTCCCCACTGACATTTTCTGATTAGACCTGAGGTAATAGGCAGGGGTGAAGGTCAGATACCACATCTGAAAAAAATCTGTCTTAATTCACCAGAGAGCTGAACTTTTTTACCCATTCTCAACTGCAGACAGATTGTAGATGACCTTTGCTCTTGACCTTTCTGCTATAAAGCAGCTACAGAGCAGATATGTAACTCTGTGCTGCCTTTAATAATGAAGGGGCAGAGAAAGCGATCTGCAGGTGTAGACTCAAAGGAAGCACACATACACGTACATCTCCTTTTTAGTATTACAGTTAGGCCTCTGGTTTCACTCAACTGTGGTGTGAGTTCTACTGTTTGTGCTGGCACCCACCGAAGGTCTGGATATCCTGATGTATGAGTATTTTGAATAGTCTACCTACATCCAGCCTTTTTCTTGTAGAACCTGCAGGCAATACTTTTAGGAGACATGAAGTAGACAAAGATCATGCACTTCCATTTTGAATTCTACAACATCTTCAGACAAATACTAACTTTCTTTCCTAAGCTACTTGCACATATTGGTAATGATGGCTGTAACAGTTTGAACAGGATATCTCCATCTGCTATCAAGCAAACATCTACTCTGCCTCAGTTTGGATGGAAATTCAAAGTGGATGTAAAAACAAACCAGAACATCCTGATGGTCAGTGTCCACTGTTTATTATGGCCTTGGCTAACAATTAGTCACAGTCACACATGCATGTATGAAATGACAGAGGCCTATTGAGTCTATAAGACAATCATTCATTCATTTTTATATGATTCTTTGTCAAAGGAAAAGAAAAATAAGAAAATAGAAAATGTAAAAGAAATATAGCCGTTGCTTCCTCTCATGTGTCTTTCAACACCACAGAGGTGTGGAAAGCTGCAAGAGAAAGAGAGAACCTGATAGATAGATGCTGTTTATTTGTGTAGTAATTCATGTCCATTTTATAAAGCTCAGAACAGGAAAACGTTAATTGCCCATTTTAAAGAGTTATACCTGTCGATGAGGATACGGAAAAATAGTAATACATTAGAGATATCGATTTCAGGGGGGCTCAAGTGTTATCTAGGGGTGCCGAGCAGTTCCTGGCACTACTATATTTCGCACCATGCAACCAGTGTTATCTCTGTTGTAGTGTCATCAGGACTGATGAAGGACTCCTTATCCATCTCATCAAGCAGCAGTGCCAAAGAACTTATTTTACTTGCATCGACTCCAGCATTAATCTACACCTGCCTACTACAGTATTACATCATACTTTATAAATGCTTCATTATATTCCTACATCTTAACTTCTGCACTATTTTATGTCTTGTGTCTCAGATGCTCTTTTTTGGTGGGATTCCTTTTTTTATACATTTTGCTCAAGCATTGGAGGGAGCTGAATAATCAAATATTTTACTGATATTTTAATGACTGCTTCACTTTAGATGTTGCCCACATGATAATAAAATAACTTTTAATGTTTGGCATTTTTCTGCAATAGCTTTTAATTGTATTTATATTCTTTAATTATCTCTTTATATAGTGGTCCATAATTCACACACTAGATTCAGATTAAACACAAGAGATTCACAGGAAACAATGCAGTGTGTAATCCATCTTCATTTGATCACACTCTCCTACAGCTGGGCTAACTCGCTCTGTGATGTTAATTAGATACAGCTGATACAATCTTAAAGTGAGACTTAAGCCCCAGTTCTGCCTTTGATTTTATGGGGCACAATTGGAAGCATAAGTGGAAGATTTTTTATTTGAAATGGATCACTGTCACTGTGGCACACTCTGAATAAACCCTAAACACCATAGCTGACAGTCAGATAATTACCAGCTTTTTATCCTGAAGAAGACAAGATGTGCTATGTTGCGCTACAAAATTGAAAATTAAAGATTATCTTAAAAGTGTGAGCCAACAGATGTAAGGATGTTTTTCTTCTCTGTCTCTGATATCTTGTCATAAAAGAGAGTAAGAAAATAAGGGACACTGGCTTTGGAATAACCTCTACACTCACAAACTTAAGCACTGAGATACATTTTTCAGTGGTTCACATGAGAAGAGATCTGCTGGAGTAACATCTTTAATTCTTAAATTATAAGGTAGGTGTCTCCTGAACAAGAGGTCTGGATCTTAGATTAATCCAAAGAGACTCAGCACCAGGGGGATTGAGCCACCTTGCATTTGTGAATTTCCTATTCAGCCCGTTGCTCACACTATTGTGAGATAAAGGGTAGGAAAAAGGATAATTGGGAAGATAAGGATCGGCTGGAGAGAAATGAAAGGGGAGGATCAAGAAGAAAGAACTGATGGACTATTCCTTAGATGCCTTCAGCACAGACACAAGCTCATCTGCACAGTATCAGATCACTAAATGTGTCTTAAAAGCAGATTCCACAGATAGTAGCCCTCTAGAAATGTACTTAATCTTTTACATAATATGTCTTTTAGGTCAAGCAAAGCTTCAAAGACAAATAGAAATGTAATCCATGAAGTAACTCATCTACATTTGCTGAAATGGCTGCCCATAATTAGCCCATAATTATTCTAAGATGTTGCATACATAGATTATTTTCTTGAAAACTTATAAGTACTAGTATTAGTAAGTAAGTAGTATTTTTAATCATATTTGCAAACTGAATTCTCCAAACCTGTGTAGACATGTGAAGACATTTTCTGCATACCAGCAAGCTAAACTTATTACAGGTATCAGGTACTGTAACTCTCCGCTGCTCATCCTTCACATGTCACCAAATCAAAATAGGTCACACACATGCATACAAATGAAAACAGCAACATCTTTCGATTACTTTCGAGACATAAAGGAGACAAGTCTCTTTAAGAAAATGAGAGGAGAAGAAACTCACAACAACATTAGAAAATTTGAAGAAAATGAAAACTGAGATGGGACTAACTCAATAAAAGTAGAGCATCTTGTCACGGCTGCATCATTCTCTTTACCTCCAAACAATCTTACGATTCACATCCACCAGGAACACATTTTGTTGCAGGAAATCCAAACCACTAAGTATGTAGGGATCACTTCATTAAAGATATTGTAAGAAATTTATTGTCCTGGAAGATTCTGTTAAGAACACAAATTATGCTATTTTGCTAAAATGGAAGCACATTGGATAAATAATCTCAACTCCTTGAAGCCACGTTGTTTAAACAAGGTATTTGACTTGAGCAATCACCACAATATTGCAAGGGTTAGGCTATTGACAAGCCAATTGCAGGACATTACAAACAACCTAAACAACCATGTCCATACCCAAGAGAGCTCACTCACTCACTTGCCTGGTGGTGCAACCGTCAGACTCGATTCCCTCAGCTCTCTAAAGTCACTCGTGAGTATATGTGCATTTGTGCAACGAGAACACCACTGGAGAGAGCTTTAAGCTTTCAGAACACTGTTACCCCTCTCTGAAACCACGCGAGGTAAACGTGCAAAAAGGACATGACACCCCAGGTGTAAGTCTCCTTCATAAGACCTTCATGCCAGTAAAGGAATGGCATATTTCATTTTCATTTATGTACTTGCCATATTCAGTGCCTTTTATATTGCATTAGTTTTCCACTGTCTCTTTGACAAATACAGGCTTTCCTTTTTTACTTCATGTGCTTTTAATTCAGCCTAAACAAATTGTTTTATTTGTTTTTGTTTGACAATTTATCCTTTTTTCATAAAGGAAAAATAGCTCTTATTGCCTTCTTATTGAGCTTCATTGCCTGTGCTCTGTATTTAACACAAGCAAGTATCCAAATTGGGCCATCCTCGTCATTTAAAAAGTGACAATATACCCAATAATGTTCTAACAATAAAGCTCATTTGTAAAGCACTAAAATCAGGATAAATTAAGTCATTTGCAAAAGCCTCACCATGCTTTGCTGGTAATGTTATTGCCAGAGTCAGTTCCTGGATCATATTTAACAAATATGTTATAGGATCATCCTATTATTCTGTCTTGTAAAAAAAGACAGGAAAAAAACATTCAACTATAATAGAAACAAGAGCAATATGTTATGAAGAATTGGAAGTGCAACTCTCCCATGAAAACAACTACGAGCTTGTTCAGTTACATAGTAGAAGTGCTGTGAGGTTACCTTGAGGACACATACAGTGGAGGATGGATGGATAGATAGATAGCTTTTGGATGGGTAGCTTTTGGATGGGTGCTTTGATGTCATGCTGATGGATGGATATGCAGAAAAAAACAGACAGCAGACAGTTTAGTCTGGTCATCTGGTCTTCTGTTGCTGTGAACTTACCAACCTCTGCAGCCATCACAGTGATGTTGTGCCACGCCACCTCCTCCCGGTCCAGAACCTGAGTCGTCCTGATAATGCCACTGTTCACTCCAATGGTGAAATGCAAAGGTCTTTCCTCCTCATTTTCTAAGAAGTACCTGTAATGGGGAACGTGAGACAAGAGACAATGCCACACGATGATTTGTTTACTCAGAGCACATGACCAATATATTGATGGTTATGAAGCCATATCTTTATGGAATGTACAATATAGATCACAATAATCCAGTCCACTGAATCTTTGAACTGAACTGACTGAATCACCCCGACACAAACTTCTAACAAACTTCTTTGGTAAAAGTTTATTAAAAGAGAGCGTAAGCCAGAGAAACAGTCAAGTCAGTCAACAATCAGGCAATTTAAAAAACTGATGTAAATAATGTTTTTTTCTGAACTGAACATGATAGCTTGGACAAGCAACAGACTGAATGTACTACTGAAATGAAGGCAGTCTCAATCAGTGCTGAACATCAGACTATTCGAGTGCTGATGCGGTTGCTTAGCTTAGGAAAAGAAGAGAACAAATTATATAGTCGTGACTGAGAATCTTTGAACCGAACTGAACAAAGTGATTTGAATCAGCAAAGTGACTTTGTGATTTTCATCTCTATAATGAACATGCAACAGTTGTCCACTTCAAAAGTTGAACTGCTGGACACATTATATGCCCTACTACTGAAAGGCGTCTCTCAGTGTTTGTGCTGAGCCCCCAGGACGGTGCTGGGCTGTGGTTGTAGTGACACTCGAAGTAATAACGAATCACACTGGAGGCTTCAAGTTTCCACGTCACAGTAAATTGGGAAGTTGTGTATTGGACCACAGTTAGCTTCCAAACTAGTTGTGATGTCACAAAATAAGGCTTGTAGGTAAACTCTGATTTAAGGTGATGTCTGGGTGATGTGCGAAGGGGGGGTCAGTGATCAGTGATATCAATGGTGAAATAAATGTTTCACCTCCCACGTTCAGTCTATCCTGTATTATTTCTTTTCTTTTTCTCAGTTTCTTTGTAACTATTTATTATAGTTATCTCCACATGTCTAAAGCTTCCATCTTTAAAAGTTTGGAATCATGGCTCCTGGAGGGCAACTTGTATATTTTATGAATAAAAATCCACTGACTTAATGGTCAGTGGATTTTTATTCAGACAAATAAAACATCCTGACAGACAAAGGCCTAAATGTCAGAAATGGAAGCACCATCTGACATTATGAACATGCATATACTCATATATACTGTTTGTCTATTTATGCATATGTATCTATATGCACAGTAAATTAATGAGTAAAATGAAATCAGTCTGTCAATATATGTCAGTGACCTATGTCAGTGAGGGATGAAAAAAAGAAGGGAACAACATCCCCTGTTGTTGTGTTAGAATTGGTCTTTCAGCTCCCATTTTGTCTTATTTCAAGCATGCAAGCTACTGAATATACGTTAGATATATTTACATCCATCTTATTTTCAAGCACACTGTCAGTAACATCAACCACATGCTCTGTATCTCTTCCAGATTACTTAGTTAAGTATACTTAAAAGAGTAAGTTGCACTTCAGCATGGCTTCCTGTGTTTTATCACCAGCTGTGCTGGTTTCTCTCGTAATACATGTCTCTCTCCTTGTTTCACTGGAAGTAATTGCAAATATTTTCATGCTGCTCAGTGGCAGAGTGGGTAAGGGCTTTGGTTCAGAATGGAAAAGTCTAAACCAAAGCCATGTCTCCATGTGTTACTGCAGTTCATTTTGTTGTTGTTTTTCTCTTTTTTTCGGTTCTGGAATAGTCTGCAAGAACTTCCTGTAATTGGTTAGCAGTTTTTAATTGGTGTACTATAATTAAGATGTTTCTAACAAACTCTCTCAGTGAATAATTTCAGATTCGGTCAGGGTGCTCATTAAAAGTGTGGTTTAAGTTTATGCAGACTTTGTAGGAACCACAAGATGAGAGATTCGACTCCTGACTGGTCTGGGATTTTCATTTAATTAAATGAAATTTTTATTTTTTAAATTAGATTTATTTCTATTTTTCATTTTTTCTCCGGAGAGTAATGCAATGCAATGTATTTGAGGTTTGATAATATAAATGTTAATAAAAAGTAAAAAAAAAAATTCTAACCCTAACCCTAACACAGTGCATTGCAATTTAATATTTAATCTGTTAGCATTTTTAAGCTTATATTGGAAATGCATTTATTAGTGCTATCTACATCTTAAGCGAACTCCCTTTCATAATCTTTGTTCAATTTTGATGGAATTTGGCGACTGTGACAACTTGTTTAGTTCCCAACTGCAAAATGACTTGATTTCACTACATCATATGAGTATTACGGTATTTAGAGCCAGCTGCTGCATGAAGATAAAGAAAAGGAAAAATATCTCAGAAGCAAAGTTGAAATAATTACACTTTTCACTGCATTATGGTGATGACAGTGGAAGTGAAAAAAAAAAAGTATGATGCTGTCTGTACCACATCTTACATGTTACTATGAGTGTTTGAGCATTCATGGCTTTGTTTGTACATAATATTGAGGTAATAGATCAATCTTAGAAACTGCAGATGCAGTTCACAAACATTTGTCTACAGCTGGTACAGTTTGAACTCTCTTGTACACCACTGCGTCACATTTTCTTTGTCAGTTATTTCCAAAAATGTAGCTTACAGTATTGTTGGGAATACAGTAATTACGGAAAATAAAGTATGGTGAAGGAATTGTTAGGATTAGGCAACTAAATATTAGGTTAGGAAAAGACTAAAAGACTGTGAAGCATGAAACACTGCTACATCTACCAACCCTATTTAAAGGACTTTACTTCTTGCATGCACCACATACAGGATGCACCTCATTGGTAGTATACACTAGGAGTGGTCCTAAATCATGAGGTTTGACATAATCCAATATGAACTTGATTTTTTATCTTGGCTTAGTCAATCCACAATCTGCTCTCCCTCAATCATGCGAACCATAACTCTACAGTCCTCTGAAGAACGTCTGCTGTCAGCGAGCCAGGACAGAAGTGCTTGACTTCCTCCAAGGTGATCGATCAGTGATATAACTATGTTTACACCTGTGGCTCCTGGCCAAGACAACCTCCATGTGCCAAAACACTAGGTTACAAGTCTAGATAAAATCAGGCACACCAGTATCAGTTTGGCAGAAAATGAGGGCACTGACCCACAATCAGAATTTTGGCTTGGTCATGGCCCTTAGTTACCAGCAAGACTGTGTACAGGCCTAGTAATGATTACAAATCACAGTTCCTTCTACCAGTTCCTTCCTACCTGCCAAAGATGAGACGTAGGACCAAAAAAAGCATCGTTGTGCCCCTGCTGCAACATTTGTGACACTGGAAACTTAAGCAGGAAGTGTTTTCAGAGATGTGGTGTTTTTTGGAAGTAGTCCGGTTCTTTAGTGGACCTACTGTCCCTGCTGTACAAATACACTCTCAGACATATCATATGTGTATTATATGACTGTTTCCTTTACCTGACAGCGCTGTTGGTACTATCAGGGTCCACTGCAGTTACAGTGCCGACCTGGGTGCCAGCAGGGGAGTTTTCATATACATCCATAATGTAGTAGTCCATGGAGAAAACAGGAGGCTCGTCCACATCACCCACAATCACTCGCAGGGAGGTGGAATCCTTAAATGGTCCCAGGTGGGAGAAGCGGGAGTCTGGGTGAGTGTTGGAGGCTTCAATGTTGAGTGTGTGAACTTTTCTCTTCTCGTAGTTCAGAGCCTGAGGAGGAGTCACAAAGCACAATAATCCTGCTAAGGACACATTTCACAAGTGAGCACTTTAACCACAACAGTATTAATTGGAAGACTGCATCTTGATAAGTTATCATAGACTAATGTGACACACCTGCACTCAGGTAGTGATGACAGTAATGAAACAAAAGTAATCTAACTTCTGATCAGCACTCAGACATTTCTGACCATAACTAACATTCTAAGAATAATAAAAGCTGTTATTCTGAATTAGAATTATACCATATCTGGAGGTCTCACTTCCACATTTCACCCAAACTGCTCTCAGTTTAGCTCAGTTTAGCAGTTACAATCTGCACGTGCAAATTATGAACACACCTACATGCCTTAGCGATACATACACATAGATCTGATCAAATGTATTTTTCTACCGTGTGACTCCAGAGGGGATTTGTACACTCCTGACAGCAAATGGTTTGTGAAATGTTTTCAATGAACCCTCAATGTTTTTAAACCCCAAAATTCTCCCTACATGCATGATGGCTAGCTGTCATTGGTGTGTGTGTGTGTGTGTGTGTGTGTGTGTGTGAATGAGTGATTGAGATGCAAATGCAAATTATAAAGCATGCTGGATAAAAGTATTAGAGTATTAAGTAAATTAAAGTAAGTTACTATTCCTTTACCTACATTGCAGGTTAATACACACTATTTCACAGTCTCTGCATTGGTTTTCTGTTAGGCATTCATTACTGTGAATATTGCTCATGGGGGCCAAGCCCTAAGGCCACCCACTGATAACTCTTCAAAAGGTTAGACATCCCCAAAATGCAAGGTGTTATAATATTCTGACAAAAAGCTACCGTCAACTGTGGAAGAAAGAAAAAACAGCAGTAGACTCCTTCCACTGTTCTCAAGTGTTGGAGCAACTGGATAAAACTTACAAAGAAAGTCGAAAGAACTTTTAACTCCCGGTTCTGAAAAACTAGTAATGCTGGGCCAGGCCCCCGTTGTCGTAGTTCAAAGGCTGCAGTGGCAAATCAGACACAGTCGGCTGTCACAAAGGAGCTTGGCTGGAGCTGGGAGTACTGGCCATGCATGCTGGATTTGATCCAGTTACATTTCTTCTACAGTTCATTTCAGAATGTTTGAAAGAGGGAAAAAAACTGTTCAGACTGTAAAGGCACAATATAATTATATTGTAATTGCCCCTGATAGAACTGGTGCCTATGAGTAGCTCAGTTGTTTCCCAAAGTGACTCTTAAGCAGAATGTCAAATCATCGACTGTTTTTTGTGTTTTGTACAGAAACTATGGTTAGTTCTATGCACAAAAATGTAAAAACATATGCTTTGACAATAAAATAAAATAGTCTTTGCTCATAAGAATTTTATGTGGAGATGCAGAACAAAACTACAGCTGCGCTGTGGTTCAGGACCATGCTGAAAGTGCACTAACTAGTGCTCTGTCTAAATTGCTTCCCCAACCAGATAATTATTGGAAATGATAAAACAGAAAAAGACCAACTATCCCACAGCAGATTGACTGTGAAGTGTTGCATTGCACCTAATTCCACTGACAGAGGTCTCATATAGCAAGTTTAGTATACATTTTACAATACATTCAAAATTTAAATCTTTTATTTTCTTGCATTATTTCCTAAAGTAAGACAATAAAACATAGAGTAAACTCATACTAAAAATATTTTGTTGGTATACAGTCATTGTATTTTCCAACTAGTCGACAGTGTTTCACTGGGAGTTTGGAGTTAATATTTCACCTCCAACTGTAAGATAAATAGAACAATACAACTATTATTACAAGTATATTCTTGTGTTTTGCGCCACAGTGATGTGACTACCCATTCACAGCCTATGCTAAACAAAGCAGTGTGTTGATTTGAACTTCAGTTGAAATACTGTGACAGTTGCGCAATGTGACTTGTTGACAATGTGACAACCACAAATGTAAAGACCTAGGGTTGCATCCCGGTGGAGAAACAACGCATCTGAATTTTTAATGGTTAAAACATCAAGGAACTGGTCAATGACAGCTGTAAAAGACTAAATGAAAGCACAAACCAAAAAAGTAAGCATCACTCTGTGTTCTACTTGCCTACAACAGTGTTCCTCTCAGCTATACTTGAAACATGTTATATACTGACATAAGTATCAGTGTTGGCCTGTGTGTTTTGTACTCTGATTCATACCTGCTTAAGGGAAATGATTCCTTCCCTGTGGTCAGCATCAGTGGTGATGGTAAAGATAGCAGCTGCATCTGCATTAGTGATGCTGTAGGTCATCTCAGTGTTCTGCCCTTCATCTTCATCAGTGGCTCTGATTCGACCCACTGCCTTCCCCACTGCAGCCAGCTCTGGAACATACAGCTGGTAGCTCTCTGCAACATTTTCATTAAATCTTACAATAAAATGAAGTGATTTTTATGCTTTCATTGCTTAAGTTTTCATGAGGAAGAATCTCTGCAAAGCAGCCAGGCCAGACTCTGTCTCTCCATCCAGCCTGAAGCACTGAGATTATGCTGTCTCTTATGTTCACAGACATCTTTAACACCTCACTGCAGACATGTTCCAGCTCCACCATCATCCCTGTCTCTGATATAAGTTCCAAATAAAAGTCAGGCTGAAGTGCTGCATACATGCATAATAAAACATAAAAGGAAACAAAAAGTCATGAATAAGATCTCATGTGTACTGCAGCGATGTGCTGCTGTGGATGGGGAATGCAGTAAAAACACATTTTAGACACTTCAAAAGGCCCTCCTAATCCATATCAGTTTAAAGCTACAGTTGGTAAGATTGAGCTCACCTCCCTGCAGAATTCTTTTATAGCTCACTTTTCTTTATTGTTCTGTTTGGTTGCTTGTCTAAGTCATGTAAACTGTTGTTTTCTTATTGTTTGTTGTTTGGTGGTTGTTTGTCTGCTGTTAGATCTGCTGCCAGTTAGCTCAAGCAAGGTGGAAGGGGGGGCTGACCCTCCATCACATACTTTGTTCTGATTGGTTGTTTTGAATCAGTGATGAAGGGAGAGAGACCTGGAAGTTGTACTGTGTATTTTCAATTCCACTATCTTGTCAATCCTACTGACTTTAGCTTTAGGTAATGATACATTTGAGTACATTTCTGGTTTTTAATTAAAAAAATCAACACTTTTGTGTTATAGGGTTAGTGTGATACACAATCAGATTTACAGATCTGAAATCCATTCTTCAAGAATGGAAAAGAAAATACATGAAGTTTCAGTCTCATAACCACTGGAGGATTAAATTGATTTATTTATACGCAACACAAGGTTGGATAGTGAAATGCAGATGTAGTTGCCTTGAGTCTGGTGAGTAAGGTAGGGATATTTCTGTATCTCTTGACAGACATGAGCAGGTGAACAGGCTGTGTTCGAGGTGTCCTGTGAGCTCTGCTTTAGCAGGTGCTCAGTAGATCAGCACCAAAGATTGTGGAAGGTTGTGGATGGTTTGAATCATCCATTGCAGAGCCCTCCTGCCTCCTCCTGCTTTCTATTGCACTTTTATAAAAGTTAACAGGAACCTGGCATAGAAATTTTTGCCTTCCTCAGTTTCCATAAGAAATGCAGCCATTTCTGAGCTTTCTTTATCAGACTGGATATGTGTGATTTCCATGACAGGTGTTCTGTGATGTTCACAGGAACCTTCTCCACCTCAGCTCCACTCATGTAGACAGAGGTGTGTATTTATGTCTCTCTTTTTTTAGGAGCTCAGCTGCTTGGTTTTGTTGGCATTGAGCATAAGTTATTGTGTGTTCTATGCACCACTTGTAATCCTGCTGATGATGGTGGTGCTGATGGTGTTTACAGACTTTACAAGAGTCTCCATGTCTGGGACTGAGAGTACATGGTGAACAGGAGGGACTGAGCAAACAGCCCTGGAGGGAACTAGAGTGGAGGAGATGTCACCACCAATCTGAACTGTCTCGAATGTGCTTGTGAGGAAATCTAATATCATGTTGCAGAGGGTGGTAATCAAGCTCAGAGTGTTATGTGTGCAAATCAGTTTCACAGGGGAGATTGTGTTGACTGCTGAGCTGAAACCAACAAACAACATTCAGATATAGGTGTTGTTATTTTCAAGGTGTGTGAACACTGAGGGGAATAGCCTTAGCCCTAGGGAATAGCCAAGCTGAGTTTGCTTGACTCTCATTCGGCCATCTTCACCCTCCTCCCCGGGGGGGTCGCACTGCTTGTGGTGGGGATTTATCTAGCTGACAATGTCATCTCAGGATCATCTCAAGATCCACTGCACTGATCCTATCCCTGCATTTCATTTTATGATGGTGATGAGTGTATTTCTGTAATGCTTCAGAATTAAAACAAAATAAAAATTAAAAGAAAAATATTGTGGAATTTGAGCCCCTAGCCACTGTATCTGCAGTGCCACCGTCACCATGGTAACTTTGTACACAGCTTCAAAACTGTTCTGACACCTTTCTCTGTCCTTACTCTCAATCATGTTGATTATAGCTTAAATGAGTTTTTTGTTCCCTCAGCTGCTTTGTTATCGATCAGATATTTCCTTTAAGCTTTAGAAGACTTAAAAGCATCTATAATATGAGCATTGATTTTTGGAGCTGGCAACAGTATCCCTGCTCCCACTGAGAGAGAAGAGGGGTAACCCCTGCAATGACAGTTGACTAACACACAGATATAGTGGTTGCGTGTGTACTCCTGTATGAGTGGGCTTACATGTCCATGTATGAATATTAAATAAGGAGGTTGAGTTGCTGTGCCATTTGTGATAACATTTCTTGATGTGCTTACTACTCTCATTAGCATATTCATGCTGGCCTAAAGCTGTAAACATGATGTGTATATGTGTGTGTGTGTGTGTGTGTGTGTTAATGAGTTTTGAGGTTATTAATGATTGTGTGTAGGCACACACACATACTATTCATAGTAGGAAGAGAGTGTCTCAGAACAGTCAAACTGATTTGAAAATATTCTTCTTCTTTGATATGTGTATAGCATTAGTGTGGATACGTACTGGACGTTTGGTCACGGCTGTCCTACTTTGTCATGGACTAGGCCAATAAGGTATTCAAGCATGATGGTTCTTCATTTGGATAGAAAATGTAATTTCTAATATTAAAATGTGTGGCCAGCTGTTCAGGTAATTAAACTTGCTAACCATGAGCACATGTTGGTGTTTTTCATATGCTCAGATCACTTGGCTCGTGCCCAGGAATAATTTTATGATATAAATTATGATAATATCATTTTATTTTATACAATAAAAGGGCAATCTTCCTAGATTAATGGAGTAAGACATCTGTCAATCTAAGTTTGTTTATCAAATTTATTTGTGTGTATGTACTATATAACATATACTATATACTCTGAGCTGAAACATAAAGGTGTGGCAGCATGGGAAGGATTACTTACTCTGTGGAAACTTTGGAGGGCTGTCATTGACATCAGTGAGGGTGATGTTGACAGTTGTGGATCCAGACAGTCCTCCGACTGAGCCCGCCATGTCTTTGGCCTGAATTACCACAGTGTAGTGGTCCCTGGTCTCACGGTCCAGGTTGAACATCGCTGTACGGATGATACCTGAGGTTGAGATGAGGAGAGTGTTAGAAGTTGTTAAAAAAAAAAAATTTAATTATTATAAAATTAAAATTGTTATAAAAAATAATAATTATTTTTTAACTGCTGTGTTTTCTATGATGTTTGCGTACTATCCTATGATAACTTACCCATAGGCCTATTGATTTGTTGTAACAGAAAGATATAGATCAGATTCACACAACCTATCTAACATCAACAGCATATACAGTTCAAATCCAGCTTTCAACCAATAGTTGTTCAGATCTGTGGTTTTACCATGAGTGGACGGTTTGTGCTTTGGGTGGTCTTTCACTAACCTTGTGTTTAAACCTAACCATTGGCTTTGAGGGTTCATTTAATGGTCAAAGGACATTGTAAAAACAAAAGGCTTTAGTCCCTTTATGCTACACACACAAAATAACAAGACAGAAGAGACAAAAAGCTGTTAATATTGGTGGGGTGTGTGGGAGATGAATTTAGGAGTCTCACAGCCTGAGGAGAGATGCTGCTCTGTAGTCTGGTGATAAGGCAGCGGATACTTCTGTATCACTTGCCAGATGGAGGCAGGGTGAACCGGCTGTGGCTGGGGTGGGTGTCGTCTTCACCATCACTCATAGTGTCAACTCATCATCATAAAACAGATTTGTTTTCCCACACGTATTTGCATGTCATAAACAACATATTTTGTTGTCTAATTAAGAGGACCTGTTGATTTTCTTTCTCACATACCTAATTTAACACCAAACATAATTCCAGAAACATTACAATTATTCTGCATTTTTATAGTCCCTACAAAAAACATACTATCATTGATTTTTATAGGGACTATCCATATAGGGACTAGTTCCAAAGAAAACAGCTTCCTATGAGGTCTGTGGATTGTTGAGTCACTGGCGCATTAATTAAAGGTAATTACCCTATATGACTGCATGGCAGCCAAAGAGTGTCCAAGCTCCCATACTGTTGGCTGACTAGCATATTGGAAGAATGGTAGCATTGTCATGTAAAGATAAATAGAGAAGTAGATACCTGGGACGTGGCCAACATTTGAGGACATTAGAGGCTTAGCCCAGGCCATTTTCAGTGGGGTTTTTTCAGGGCTCATCAATTCAATATTCAACAATCAATACTGAGTTGCTTCTTTGCAGCAACTTTACAATAATTCATTTCATTCTCTACCTATCCTCACAGGTCCAACAATGGTTGAGTCAATGTCACACTGTGCTAATTAGACCCCTCTCTGTCCCGCTCATTGTCAGGGCAGTAACCAGCCCGGGAATTATTCTAAGATCAGGAGGATGATGAGGCGTTTTGGTGCAGTTGGAACTCTCGCCACTTGCAAAACATGCATGTCTCAGCAATGGAGAGCTAATCTACACAATTATTTTTGCACAACACCTGGATGTAAACGTCTCACACAGACACACACACACACAAACACACACCGGCTTCCGTAATTAAAGTAACAGGCCAGGCTTGTAACATTATGATTGTAGTCTCATGATTTTGAGGCTTCACATTGTCATTCAATGTTTGAAATTACATTCGGGGCTGAAGCCCTGGCAAACCTGGTGACGCCACTGGTAGACAGATTTTGCATTGAGTTCCATTGAAAAACACAATGCATCTCCTGCTGCCTTCGTGAGATTTATTAGGCATTATCAATATGCAAACTTGAATTAGTTGCATAAGACTGTTAAGAAACAAAACACTAATTTGACAGTCGCAATTTGATGCATTTCCTTATTATAGGCTGAGACCAGAGTGATTGCCTGTAAAATACATATGATAATATGATTTGTCAACAGGGAGTGGGAACTCATGTTTATAGCTCATATTCTTCATCTGACAGTAAAACAAACACAGACACACACACACACACACACACACACACACACACACACACTGGAGCCCTCCCACATATAGCCTTTGCATAATATTTCTTCCTTATATCACATAATCATAATCATACCAGTACACCAACCTGCCTTCTTACACAGTGAAATAAATCAGTCAGATACATGTATAGATTTCATGTCTGCCAGTGTCCTGCTGAAACTGAGGATTTGATGCCCAAACATTTCTGACATTCTGCTTTTTTCATACATTATTCATTGGTGTGTGATACATCTGTAGACATCTGTCTGTGTCTGTCTGTGCATGTCTTTACTCTGCACACATTTGCTATGTCATATTTCCAACCAAATATTTAAAGCCTCCTCTTCTCCCTACTATTCACTCTCTTTTGTATTACTTCAGAGGCCTGCACAGAGAGTGTTTCAGCCTTGTTCCACCTACAGTCAGCTGATTTTGAGGCCTCAGGTGCTGCCTTGTGGGTCCTGGCCTGATCCAGAGAGTCTGGTGTGCAGCTGGTGAGCTTCAAAGCAGACCCACAATTAATCACTCATGCCCTTATTGACATCCACCTTGTGACATTCAGTCTTGTGGCTAATGTCATTGTTCACCATTACAAGGTAAAGCACTTAGAGGACCATTCTGTTTTGTTGGACTTACCTTTGTAGGCTTGATCATTATTTCTGTCAATAATAATAACACTGAAGTCTACAAATGAATTGCTGAGATCTACTAGCATGGCCAGGTTGCTAAAAATAAATTCAAATAAATAAGATCTAATAAACGGTTGACTTGTTTACAACCTGTGTTATTGCTCTTTTTTCAGTTATGTCACTGTTCTCAGATCTCCACAATCAATTAGGGAAGTAAAATGTTATCAAAACTAAAATTATGGCAGCAAACATTCCCAAGCTGTATTAAACAGGATTAGAATTAGTCTTTCAAGAAAATAAATAAATGTCTTTTGTTGCCCCCAAAAAGAGCTCCTAGCTGTTAGTGAGTTATTTACTGAGAGATTAACACTGAAACTAGTTGTGTGAATTATCATCATGGGTATATGATTTTTCTATCTCTATTTTTCTATAGAAAGGTCTGTCTGTCTGTTCTTTGATTATCTCAGCAACCATCAATCCACTTAAGTTTTGTTTTCATGCAGAAAGCAGAGCCACCAATAATATTAATGTCTGGTAGAGTTCTGATTCAGGTGTATGTGATTTCATGATTTTATGGGTATATGGAACAATTAGAAATCTTAACTGACTGTAAGCCACGACAGCAGCCTGAAAGAGCGAGGTCGAAATGACATCAGTTTGCAAAATGTCCACACTTAGAAGGTCTGAACCCAAACTGGTCCTAACAAGGCCAGAATTGCCACAACAGGCAGGCACACACACACACACACACACACACACACAGCTCCCACATGAGATGCAGACAGTGTTTAGCCTAGAGGCTCTGCTCCACTGCATTACTCGCTTCAGCGGTTAACAAAGCAGTGAGCCATCTGGCCTTATCAGCTCCTTTTGACTGAGCAGAGAGACACGGTGCAGGCTGGACAGGACAGGCAGCACACATTATGCACCTGTATCACAGAGAGTGACCGGAGGAGAGACACATATAGACTGAGAGAGAGACAGAGGGAGTGAGAGAGAGAAAGAGAGGGGGAGACGGTGAGGGGGATGTGTGAGAGCAAGACAGCGGACAAAGGGAGGAAGAGGGAGTTTGAAAATGAGTGGAGGGGTCTGGCACGAGAGAGGGAAAAGGGCTGGAGGGACTGGAGTTACAGGGATGCTTCTGTGTTATAGGGATGCTGGTAGAGACACAGCCCTGAGCCAGGATTCTAATTTTGGAAGTAGTTGTCACTGGGTTTAGGGTTTTTTTGAAGTCCAAAACCGATACTTTTGTGCCATTATTGGATTTGATTGGAGGGGATGTGTTTAGACGTCTTTTCCAGACCGCGGTATAATCCCAGCTTCAGTCCTTTTGACAGAATGGCACAAAACTCGCCACCACTTACAGAAACTCAAATGGCCCCATGCTGTGCATATTCCACTATCTGCTTAATGCTGGAATGAGAGCAGCCCAAATAATACAAGGATTGTCGTGAGGGAAATACATTTGATTGTGAATTTTTCCCAGTAAAGGATACTTGACATTATAATGCAGTTTTCTTCTACATGCACTCGTCTCATTTTCCACTTTAATCCCCCACCAACCACACACAGACACAAGAGAGCAAGGAAGAGCGGGAACATAAGAGTAGGATATTTTCCTCTGCTTTAACTGACAGACAGACAGAGATCAGACAGCAAAGGGAGGGAAGCTGAGCATACATATTAGGGTTCAGTGGATGTTTCTGTATTCAGGCACCCAGGTAATAGTCGGGCTGGTTTTTAGCATTATTTAATTTCAACAAAATTACATTAATCTTTCTATATTTTTCACCTTTTATGGCTAACAATCCAACACACGTGCTCACTTCACGCCACCCACTGAAGGTCTGCAGAAGTGAGAAAATATGCACATCTTTCTAAAGCACTGAGAGTAGATGCCTTTATCCCTATTTGAATCATGCTTTCCTCTCTGTGATCACACTATACTTCTTTTTTTTCATGCTCATTCTCATATTCCAAACAATGATTGAGAACAACACCTTTCAGTCTAATGTAACATATCTACATAGTCAGTGTCATTTTCAGTTGACAAAGAAGCTGTGACATCAGTTGCTAGGAGTAGTAAATAGTCTTCAGGACAATAGAAGAAACATACAGATTTTTCTGTAAGTTGATTCACAACAATCTGTGCTGATCTCATTGCTTTTTTGGCTCTGCTGCAGTTTTTTTTAATTCGGAAAAAGCTGTCACTGAGGATCAGATTTGATTTGGTGAGAAAGTTAGAGACGCTGGCATCGCTTTACCAGGTTAAAGTCATATAATTATATTTCAGGTTACAATCTTCACTAAAAAGAACAGTAAAGATCTTCACTGCAGTATAATAAACAATAGATGTCATCCAACAGTATTTCCATCAGAGTTGGGTTGTTCATATTGCCATCATGCACACATGCTGCAGTCTCCCTACAGACTCTGAAGTGTAGGAATGATGGGAGCCTAGAGAGAAAATGTGATGGTCAATTACAGTAGACTGAGCGGTTTGATCATCCATACTGTACTCAACATGATGCACCTGAGCTCTTGAAACCATATGCAGCTCAAGGGACAGGACTACAGAGCTGAGTTGTAAGGATGAACTTTCATTTATGTGGTTTCTGCACAATCGAGCTGGAAAAGAGTTGAATACTGTCACTGTGTCCATGATTTGTATTTGAAATCTTAAAGTCACTAGTATCTACAGCAGTAAAAACGTGGTGGAGCAAAAAGAGAAAGAAATGTAAATAATGAGCAATAATGAGCATTTTCTTAGCTCGACACTGCATTGCATCTACTGAGGAAAAGGACAAACCAATTTATTGCACAAGATGCCTGTTTTGCAGTAAAGACCAAAAAGAGGAAGGTAAGAGTGAGACATGAGGAGAAAAAAGAGAGGGATTTTAGGCTGAAAGGATCCCCTTACATTCAAAAACACACCCATCCACACAGCCATTTTGTCAGTCTGAATGTTTGGTTTTCATCCTGTGATTCTCTCCACTTCAGAAAGTCTAAGGTTAGCTATCCCTTTCTCTCCTGATAATTCATGTGCTCATGCAAGCATGAAGGCACAGAGCCGGTGCTTCCTTTCCAAGGCCACCAGAGAGCTTCACAAAAAGGAAATTACTGTATAATATCAGCAAAGCACAGATAAGAGCAAGAAAGAATGAGTGTTTGGTGTAGTTTATGACAACGTATTCATGGGATGTTGTGTTTTATACAGACAGACAAACACTAAGGCTGCTTGATGCCTGCCTTTATGCATTAAACAATATATATATATATATATATATATATATATATATATATATATATATATATATATATATATACATATATACACACATATATTTGTTACAAACAAATCTCACAGTGGTTCTTACTAGTTTTGTGATGTAGATGGTTTCTGATTGGTCAGAACTAATAATCCCAACGATACACATCCCTGTAAAGAGCCTATAAGAGGGCATCCTCACCTGTAAACAAGATCTGCAAAGATTTAAGTTTTGTATTATGGTTCGTTGATGTCTCAGAGACCTGAAGCATGTTCTAAATTTGTCACTGCAGCTGTACTGGAAATGTCTCATCAATATTTCATCAGTTATCCACAGGAATAGGAAAGTTACAGCACAAGGCAACACAATGCACCCAGAAATATGAGGTTCATGGGTGTTTCTCTAGATGTGTAGTTAAATTATAAAAACCTTAGATGAGCACAGCACCAGCTGTCCTCCCTTCTCTCACTACAAACATGCCTTACCCTCTGTACCTTGTTTTCTAATTCATTTCTTCTCCTTCTTCTCTTCCCTCACCCTCCTCCCATTATTCTCATTGCTCTGCTGTCTCCTTGTCAGCAAAGCATTGCTTCCCACCTGGAGGGATTTTGTGATTTGCTCTCTTTTGAGGAAGTAGTGCTTTACGAAAAAAAAATGTTAGAAAGAGAATCCATTAGTAGTCCAGAGCAAAGTCAGGCACAGTTAATGCCCTCATCTATGTGGTCTACAGAGACTCCCACTAGGCAAGGTCAGCCAGAAGAACACATGCCCACAAGCAATCAGGGAGCCAGATGACCTCCAATGGTGAAGCTGGGTTTTATCCAATGGTCTTCAATTTACTTTCATGTGAGCTTGGCTTCCAGTTATCTCTTTCTATGTGAATGCCCTTTATAGCTCCAGACTGGAAATATTAGTTGGCTTCATAATTTGTATCCATCTCTAAGATGTTGCTTAACTATCTTTTCTCTCTTGTACATCTTCCTCAGCAGCCACAGCCAGCAGTGTGTGTGTGTGTGTGTGTGTGTGTGTGTGTGTTTAAGCAGCTAGCAGCTGAATGCTAACAGGCTGTTTAACATGGCACAGAGTACTCAGGCTGGCAGCAGATTAAGGCAGGTGGCTGGATTAATGAAATGTCAACATAGAGCTTTAATGCCCGGGCACCTGAACTGAAATGACTGCTGCTAACAGATTAATGGACATATCCACTGTACATACACTGTACATACATAATATGTACAGTCAAAATCAAATTCTTATCATAGATTTTTACAGGACAGTATTAAGACTGCCTTTGCTATCCTGATCAAACCATAACTTCTCCCTGTTGTGCCAGCAAGTCAACAAATGCCAAGTTTGAATGAACAACTCTCTAATACAATTGGAACAAAAACTGACTGTTAAAATCTTTATCAAGATAGAATTTAGTGTGTTAGTTTGGTCAGTTTCTAAGCTAAATAGCTCATAGCACTATTGTGAGCAATAGCATAACCCTGGCCTGTTAGCATGTCAGCCAATGTTGCATTAGCCACAGTAGTTTAACAATGTCTGCAAGTAGTAAGAGCTTCTAGAACAGGGATTTGCAACCTATGATACAAATGGGGCAAACAAAGCCAATTTCAGTAGCAGCACAGGTGCTATGACCAATAACCACCTGACAACCATCGCTGCAACCTTCTCAGCTCCTCCAACAAGCCTGTCCTGAGTCAGTTCATCTGCTCACCTGTTCCCAGTTCCTAATCAGTATCTGAGCTATTTATACTGGTCCCCTTTCTGTGATCTTGTCATGTCTCTGTGTGCCTCAGAGTGCTTTGTGTCGCTGTACCTGCCTGTCTACCTACCTGCCACTGTCAGTAAGCCATTAAACCAATAAACATCTTATTCCTCAATCCTGCCTGCCTCCAGGTCCAACCTGCACCACTAAATGTTACAGCAGGTCTTTTCAGCCCAGCTGGAGTTGGATGCCAGAGAATGTAGATCCCTATGTGCATTTTGCTGTGAAAATGTGGTGGTTTAAATGTCAAATGAAAAGTGCTTTTTTGATACTAATTTACAGTACTGGTATTTTACAGATAAAATGTATAAAATATGTACTGAGTGTCAAAATAAGCTAAGCAATGCATGGTTAAACACTGTACTTTCAAAAATCAGGCTACATGGGACAGCTAAAACATTTAGGAATGTGTTGCTAAACCATTTACAGAAAAAATACATTAATGAGAAAACCCTGAATAATGCAGATTTTGTTTGGTAGACCATATAATGCCAAAGACACCACCATATCAAGGGTTTATAATTAGCCTCTATCCACAAGAACTGTTGAGAGGAGCATTACTGGAATGTACACATTCAGCAAACTATTGCAGTGTTCAGCGAGGCTATGGATTAAAGTGATACAGAGGATATCCCACATCTTGCTCATGCATAGGTATGTGTACAGGTGGTATCAACATACAGACTATAAATAGCATGGATGAGCTGTGGGATTGCATTGATTGGTAAGGCTAGTTTACATTTTATTTGTAGCTGTACTGTACTTGATCTTGAAATTGAACAAACTAAAACTGTTTAGTTTAAACATAGGTTTTTTCAATTCTGGATAAAAAAAAAAAAAAAAACAAATTCACAAAAATTATCAATGGAAATCACATTTATTAACCCATGGAGGTCTGGATTTGGAGTCACACTCAAAATTAAAGTGGAAAAACACACTACAGGCTGATCCAACTTTGATGTAATGTTCTTAAAACAAGTCAAAATGAGGCTCAGTAGTGTGTGTGGCCTCCACGTGCCTGTATGACCTCCCTACAACACCTGGGCATGCTCCTGATGAGGTGGCGGATGGTCTCCTGAGGGATCTCCTCCCAGACCTGGACTAAAGCATCCACCAACTCCTGGACAGTCTGTGGTGCAACGTGGCGTTGGTGGATGGAGCGAGACATGATGTCCCAGGATGTGCTCAATTGGATTCAGGTCTGGGGAACGGGCGGGCCAGTCCATAGCATCAATGCCTTTCGTGTCTTGCAGGAACTGCTGACACAAAGAAATGCCACCCCACACCATTACTGACCCACTGCCAAACCGGTCATGCTGGAGGATGTTGCAGGCAGCAGAACGTTCTCCACGGCGTCTCCAGACTCTGTCACAAGTGTCTGTCACATGTGCTCAGTGTGAACCTGCTTTCATCTGTGAAGAGCACAGGGCGCCAGTGGCGAATTTGCCAATCTTGGTGTTCTCTGGCAAATGCCAAACGTCCTGCACGGTGTTGGGCTGTAAGCACAACCCCCACCTGTGGATGTCGGGCCCTCATACCACCCTCATGGAGTCTGTTTCTGACCGTTTGAGCAGACACATGCACATTTGTGGCCTGCTGGAGGTCATTTTGCAGGGCTCTGGCAGTGCTCCTCCTGTTCCTCCTTGCACAAAGGCGGAGGTAGCGGTCCTGCTGCTGGGTTGTTGCCCTCCTACGGCCTCCTCCACGTCTCCTGATGTACTGGCCTGTCTCCTGGTAGCGCCTCCATGCTCTGGACACTACGCTGACAGACACAGCAAACCTTCTTGCCACAGCTCGCATTGATGTGCCATCCTGGATGAGCTGCACTACCTGAGCCACTTGTGTGGGTTGTAGACTCCGTCTCATGCTACCACTAGAGTGAAAGCACCGCCAGCATTCAAAAGTGACCAAAACATCAGCCAGAAAGCATAGGAACTGAGAAGTGGTCTGTGGTCACCACCTGCAGAACCACTCCTTTATTGGGGGTGTCTTGCTAATTGCCTATAATTTCCACCTGTTGTCTATTCCATTTGCACAACAGCATGTGAAATTGATTGTCAATCAGTGTTGCTTCCTGCTTTTTTTAATCCATATAAGTCGTTGATCACTGTAACCATGACCACTATAGACAGTCTCCAGTGCATATGTGGAAAGAGGCTGTAATAAATAAAATTGTGCTTTTCTTACACTGGTCTAGCCAAATGAACATGTTGCTGACTTGTTACTGAAGTGTATAGGAATATACATTTTGACAACCCTAACAAAGAAAATTACTGTGCAGAGTAGAGTTTGTGTATGTTTAGGTGTGATATTATTTATCTTATCTTGTTATGCCAGAAGCAGTAAACACTCATATAATCTATTTTAGTTAACTGGAAACAAAATAAGAACAAAATAAGTGCTTCATTAATATAATGTAGGTCTGTCTCATTGTGAAGCTGTCCTTGTATACAGGAAGCACACAAAAATGTTACACACACAAAAACACAGGCCACACAGATAGTGTAGCTTATGTCCTAAAACTCTTTTCTGTCCCAGTTAATTCTCTTCACACTGAGTGGTATATGCTTTGAAAAGCACTCTCACTGAAAATACTTTGATATTCTCTGTACACTACAAGATCTTTTCTCTTGTGCCTTTAATGGATACAGTGTCATGTTTGTGAAAGCTTTTGTTTGGGGAAGACACAGAGAATGGATGAGAGAAGAAAGGGAAGAAAATGGGAACAAAGATCAGGGAAGAAAAGATCTTTTAAGTTCTGGAAGTTCTACCTGACCCAGGACATTGTAAATTATACATCACTCTGCTGGATGGCTAGCTCTGGAAAGAACTAATGTTGATCCATCATGCATATATCGTGTGATAGGCTGTGATGCTGGGAACTTCCTCCTTCTTTCCCTCCAAAATAGGATGGAAAGAGGAAGAGCAGGAGGAAGATGCAGGATACTCAGATGAGCAGATCAGTACAGAGTCAGACACTGCAAACAAAGACTTTGAAGACGTGGTAGCATTCACAATTCAAAGAGAGCTACAAAACGGAGTGTCTCTGAATACCACTACTCATGAAATGAAGGTCTTCTTTGGCATATCAGTCCATATGGCCTGCCTTGGTTATCCCAGAATTAAAATGTTTTTGGCCAAAAACCAAAAGGTTTTAATCAGCAAGGCAAAGGACAGGTTCAGCCTTCCAAAGTCAGAAGGTCTGCACTGTCCAGTCAGGGAATATCTTCTGGGCAACCTAAACCCTACTGGCCTAAAGGTCTTTTTCCTTGATTCTCTAAATGGTTTAATGCTGGATTTTGAAGTATACCAATGGAAGAATCCATTTAGAGGCCAAAGAATGGGGATTGGAACAGGTTGAATCTGTTCCCACAGGAACCATAGTAGGTCACCTATTCTTTAATCAATACTTTACGACAATCGATTTCATGGATGCATTGCTAGCAAAAGGCCTTTCAGTAACTGGAACCATAATGAATAACCAAGACAAGCAGTTGCAAAAAGAGGGGAGAGGACTATCAGTGTCAGTGGTCAGAAAGAGTCCTGAGCTGGCTATCACAAAATGCTATGACAACAAACCAGTTCTGATGGCTTCTGTCGCACATGGAAAAGATTCTGAAGCTATCTGCACCAGATCGTCCAACAAAGAAAAAGTCCAGGTCCAGGTGAGATGACTAGCAGTGACCAGACAATACAATTACAACACAGTTGAGAGGACCTATGTGACCACATGCTGAGCTTTTATCACATGTAGAACAGGAACAAGAAATGGATGATTAGTCACTTAGTCTGAAAGCAAAGAATACCCAATAGTATGGCTGAAGAGCTGTTGGAATGTTCAGAAGAAGAATAATATGTGCCACCAACCAACATGAGGATCCCACAACCAGAGCCATCTGTGCACAGACTAGGCGCCACACACATGCCAGATAAGGTTAATACAGAGGGTCCTCAACTTACGTCGGAGTTCCGTTCCTACGAACGCGACGTAACGCGATTTTTGCCTTAAATCGGAACTCACATATGTGACAGACACACACATACTTGCTCACGATGTTACAAACTTGTTGAGGCATTGCCTTTGAACAGCTGCAATAATGAATGTCAAAATGCTGTGTATTCTATGCTGTATTCATACACCCATTCTATATCACTCACCTACACTAACACAGTGGTAAAATCATAATCTAGGACTGTACACTGTACAGTATTTGTTTTAACGTTGTAGATGCCGTACGTCGGAATGATGGAACAAGACAAGACTTTCTTAATAAATTTATGGAAGGTGGTGACGTAACCACGAAATGCCATAGGTTGAGGACTTCGTAAACCGAGGACCTCTTGTACCAAGCAAGCAGAAAGATGCAGAAACAAGGGCTGCAAAAGCGAGACGTACATGACGTGTGCCAAATGCAAGATGTTTCTCTGCATTACTAAAAAGTGAAACTAGTATATCAAGAATATCACAGATAAAAATAAAAGTACAAAGGAAGAATTAAAGAACAAAAGTAAATTAGTTTAGATTTCACAAATAGCTCACAATAAATATAAATATAGCTGTTCTGCTTCAGTTCTGATGTTCACTGTTCAAATGAAAGGGAACCATCAAATAGCATCAGCCTGTTATTTCAGTTCTAATAGAAAACATGCTACCATCTTTCCCTCCAGCAACTAAGTGAAGCAATCCAAAACAATAAATACTTTTGCTTTTTAATCACATTGTTTGTTTAATATCACTTCACAGCCATAATGTGTTTAGTTTTGTATCTTCTAAATTTGGTTTTTCAAATAAAGATGGTCCTGTGTTCCACTATAATGGATATACTATGGATATGGATTTTAAAAAATCTATATAACCTACATAAGCAAACAAAAACAACAGTGAGAAAATTATTTTACTCTATTGCTCTCATCTGCTATTATGGCTTATGGTTCTAATAATACTTGTTCTTAATGCCTGCCACTAGGTCAGATTTTTCCGCAACATCAGACGAAAAAGATGCTTCAGCCTCTAAGTGAAGGTCCACCTCTGGAGATGACGCCCACTCTTCCCTAGGTGAAGTTGTCTCCTTGCAGTGGGGAGTGAAGTGGAGGGAACATATCACCTAACATTAGATGAAACACTATTGCCTTTGGCCACAGTGACCGCCAAAATCAACAAAACATATTGAGCTGCTTTAAAGCCTTCCTGTGTTTTTAACATTCTCATAATGAATTTTGTGAAAACATCTATGAGTGAAATGTCCAAGTACTATACAGTATGCATGTCATTTATATATAATTAAGGCTATCATATCAAACAGCTGGGTGTACAGAATGGATGGCTGCACACTATAGGTTAGCTTCTGTTCCACTAGCATTCAGCTCTCAGGCCTCTTTCATGAATCAGTTCTTATTTATTGCCTTAAATTTGTTTCTACACACAAGTTAGAAAGATGAAATCAAATCTATGCATAAATATTAAATGAACTGGGCCCAATGTCTCAGAAATCATACATGGTCTCTTTCAAAGCTGGGATATCAAATAAAAATCCTAGTGAACTGGAATTTTAGCATTTCATCTTTTTAACCAGTTTTGTGATGTCTTCACAACTACATAGTCCCTGATCCTTAATCAAAAGCAGCTGTATATCACAGATTGTAAACTTCTGTTTTAAATTGTGTAGTTCATTTTTCGAAACCAAGCAAAATCTGACATTCTTTGTGATAAATATTTGATTCTTAAAGTGTATGTCTCAGGGCATCGATGTAAACCTATTGAAGAAAATGCCCTGAGCTGAAAGTCCAAATATACAGCATATAACTGCTTTTCAAACTACTAAGACTTTGTTAACAGGATACAGGATAACTTGATTTGTCACGCCTTTAAATGTCCTCTTTTATTCAGAAGAGGGCTGGCACACAGGTGTCAGACTCGCAGCTCACTGAGCGAGGGATGAAAGTAAAACATGAGCACACAGAGAGAAAGACAAAAATAAAACAATCAAATTACAACAAGCAACATTTTCAAAAGAGTGGTTACATTCACTGTAGGAGCCTTCTTTTGGCTTGTCTGTCTTCTAAGACAATAGAGTTCCTTGACAGGCCTTGTTTCCCTTCTCTGTGTTAATTTCACTGAAGCACCTGAAACAGCATGTAACACTTTATGAGTAAGAAAATGATATTACCCAGATTGTCTCTGATGTCCAAGCTTTTAGTACACCTCAGCAGAAAACTGTAAATATCGTTGCAGCAACCTAGGGACTTTACAGCTTAGAAACACAGTAAGGTTGAGCTAAGATCTTGAAAAGCAAATGATTTTGCAACAAGCTCTATACAGTGGACTAGCCAAATATCTGCCATCTTGGTTATATACATGAATTTCTACAGTTAAATATGATATGCTATAATACACGACTTGTTGTCCCTGCCAGGTGCCTGCTAGGATTATATAAATTTATTTTTAATGTATTTTCTTTCTGAATATGATCCTACATGTACTGAACATTCTGCTCTATTCCTCTCTCCATTACTGTTGCAAAAATCAGTCAGTCAGTACTGAATTATGCTGTCAAATCTTTCAGCAGCCCACCATTGATGTTTGCTCTTCTTTTGTATTACAGTCAACCTCAGCCACAGCTTAGTTTCTTTGGCAGATATTGTGAAAATAGTTGTGGTGAAAACAATATTTTCCTTCCTTAAAGTCAGTTTATTTATAGTTTTCATGCTTTCCTGTGGAAAAATATGACGAGTTAACAAATAACAGCAAGGGTTCCTAAAAATGATTGAGCTATACAAAGTAAACAACCTGCAGTGCAAAACTCTTTCACCAAAAATAAAATGGAGCAGGTGGAGCCTGGCCTCCCCTACCTGTGACACCTGTCCTCTAAAAGAGCTGAGAGCAGCTCACAGGAACACCACCTGCATTATTTAACACTCTCTGGAAAGCTTCTTTATTACAGTTTCTCTCAACATTTAAAGGACTTGGACAACAAAGTAAAAATCACAGTACTTTCCTTGGCTTTTGGCATCATTAGCTTGTTTACAGCACAGCCTGTGCTAGGTGTTCCCTGGCTACTTCTCTCTTTGAACTTTCCCTTGGCAGCACTTAAATGGTCTTTAAAGAGAGCACAGAAAAAGTTTTACCTGTCTTGGGGTCCACAGAGAAGTAAGGCTGCCCCTCCAGGATGCTGTAAACTATCTTGGCACTGTTCCCGTAGGTCGGATCATCTGCATCTGAGGCTGTCACCTGGAAAACGGATGTTCCTGCACAGGAAACAAACAGTGGTTAGATGGTAAAAAACTACTGCAAAGAGTGAGACCTGTTGACGACAGACTTGGAAAATGTAGATGTGTTCCCATATGAGTATGTTTCTAACCATGTCACCACCACATTTCAATTAAAAATTCTTTAGATGTATATTAGGTAAAACATAATTATTTCCTGTGTACTTAATCTAAATCTGTATTGTCACACCTGCACATACTATGGTTATCTTTCATTAAATTGGCTGCAATTTTTTAAACTTGACCCTGGTCCTAATGTCTAATCTCTCTCTTAGAAAACAAGTCCTACCAAACATTAGATTACACGCAAGCCCAAACACTTCCACCACTCCACTGCACTCCATAGTCACACTTTATGTTATGTTATGTTATGTTATGTCATGTTATGTTATGTTATGTTATGTTATGTTTATTTATTTATTTATTTCTATTTTATTGACCTTTTTACGTATGAGTGTGTTTACAGTATCTACTGTAAAAACGGAGTCAAATCCCTTGTATGTGTACACATACCTGGCTAATAAAGGTGATTCTGATTCTGATTCTGATTCTAAACTGAATGTTACTGTCTCTGCTGTTGTACCTGTTGGCCTCTGAGTAAATTGAAAGCAAACCATGCTCTGTTTTCTTTAACAGAATGAAAATATCTGGTTTCTATGTAAATGTGACACTCCAAGCCTCTCCCTTAACAGCTACTATGAGCTGCAATAAAGCCCTGTGTGTTGTCAGCAGTGCTCTTGAGCCACAGCCTATTAGTTTGACCGCGTAGTAGCAAAGCTTTTATCCATCTCATTAATCATGGTGGACATGCAGTGCATTTGTTCTAATGGCAAAGGCTGCATAAAACGTTCAGTTTGTGTTAAACCAAGGTTCCTGGAGTGTTCCACATCAATACATTTTAACACAATATATTTGTTTTGTTTGTTTGTTTGTTTTTAATTAGTAACAATATTACTTAATGTTGGATTTTTACTGGTTCAAATGGAAACTCGTCATAAATCATGAATGCAGCACTACTTCTTGTATTGTTTTTTAGTTACATTGTGGTAGTGCCTCTCCTATCAGCAGTTAATCCTCTTGATCTGACATTCGTCCTGATGCAGAGCTTATATTAGTAAAGGTCTAGACTGAGAAATAGCTGCCTCTGTTAATTAAATAGCCATCGACATCCGATAAACAACACTCGACTATAGCAGTGATCTGACTGACTGTTTACACAGCTCATGTATTTCTACACTGTCGGCTGCTAGCTTTAACTTTCAGATCCATTTACACCTTGAATACCGCAGGACAGAGTAACAGGGTTACTGAAGAGAAAAAAGTCAAAGAAAGAAAGTGTTAAGAAGTGGTAAAAGAACCAACAGGGAGACAGGAGATCAATGAATGAATGAGAGAGGGTAGAGGATGCCCCACTGAGAAAGCAAAGAGTTTCAGAAATGAGAGAGAGAAAAAGAGGTACAGGTGATAAGAGGAGAGAGTGTGTGATGGAAAGCAAATGGAGAGAGATGGAACCATAGATGATGAAGCAGAGATGAAAGAGACTCTGAGAAATAGGAAGTAAGGCAGACAGAGAGAGATAATGACACATATACAGAGACACAAATATAGGAACTGAGTAAAGACAGTGTAATGAGCACAACACTACTAACAGCCCAACTGTCCTCTCTGCTCTGCTAGCTGTCTGTTTTTACAAACTTATGTTTCTTGACTGATGATGAGAATTAGTGGAAGGGTGGTTAAAAAATAGGGGGAACACTGGGAACATTTTTTAAATAAAAATCCAGCTGACTGGCACGGTGTCTCTAAAGCACAAAAACCATACAGTACATTAACAAAACATTAACAGCAATGTGGTTCAAATTCAGTAATGCTACAAACACAAAAACATAATTAACAGCAGCAGCATGGAGCACCTTCACTTTGTCAGCTGCTTTAGTAGGATCTTTCTTTTGTTATGCGTTTCCATTTATGTATGTGAGGTCACTTCTCTTTACATCAGTTCAAAGCATATGACACACACTACATTCTCACATGTTTGTATGTTTTTATATATGTGTTTTGCATTTCTTTTGTGGAGGTGAATTTGTCTTAATGTTTGTGTTTTCTCTTATGCATCTTAGAGATGCAGTTTTACCTAGAGGCATTTGGGATTTTAGAGAATTATTATTAATCAAAGCTTTCATTTGTGTATGTGTTTTTGTAATTGCCACTGTAGACAAGTATGAAATACCTCTAAATACTGACAAATCCACAAGCTAGAAAGAGCTATTTTGCATGATGAAAATTCAAAGATGCACTATCCATTTTCTGTCCCTGCATGAGTAATGTGCATCTTCCAATGCCTGTGCTGCTCTGTCCTGTAATGCTTTGACATCCTGTTATATTACCAGCTACTGTAAGGCCAGCAAAGCTGTTCTTTAAATTAATTGTATGTAGTTAAAACAATGTTTCAAACATTGTGAGATGTGTGAGATGTTGAAATGAACCTATGTTTTAAAACAGACATTTCATCATTCTTTTACTTTCTGGAACTGAAATACTTGGTCTCCCTCACACTGTGCTATGGGAAGGCTTGGTGTAATGACTGAATATTAGTTTTCTGAACATTCTGTCCTAAATAGGTATGTACTACTGTGCTGGGTGATTAAATGTTACCAAACCATTAGTTTAACAGACTCAATGAAAGGAGTTTTCACTTGTTAGTGACAAGCTCACTGCAGTAAGAGATGTAGTGACCACGAGAAGCTTTAAACCAGGGTGGAAGGTTCCTTGAATGTTGTGTTTTCAAACAGAAACTGACAATCCTACTGCTTATACCTTTGACTAACCTGCTATTAATTAATGTTATTGGTTGTACTTGTGTGTTCAGACTTAATCAGTGTCTGTTATTAGACAAAGGTGTCTAAGGCTCCTGGCTTACCAACATCAGACATCTCAGGCACAGCTGCTGAGAAGGGTCCATCAGGGAATGTTGGAGCATTGTCATTGACATCCTGGATCTTGATGATGAACTCTGACTCTGCTTCCAGTGATCGGTTTGTCCGACGGTCGATGGCCCTTGCGTGTAAAACATACTGGGACTTCCTCTCTCGGTCCAGGCTCTTGGCCGCGTGGATGTCACCCGATGTCTCGTCAATGATGAATATAGACCCAGCCCCCTCCCCAGACAGGATGTAGCTCACAGAACCATCGCCCTTGTCAGAGTTAGAGTGGAGCTGGAGATGTGAGAAGGAGAAAATGAGTGAGGGAGGGAGCGGTAAAGTGTCTGACAAGTATGTAATACAGAGTAATGGCCAAATATCAGGATGAGTGGCCAGTTAATGGAGAGGAGCAGGCAATGAGAGGCACAGCTATCCAATCAGGGGAGGAGAAGCGAGACTGCAGTGTGACAGGTTGTACAAAAGGTTCAGTATCTGAAACAAGTTACTGTCACAGTAAATGGAAAAAGGACAGTGTGACAGAACATGTTCTACAACGTGCAGGCTATCCTGAGCAGGAAGTGTCACCAAGCAAATTAAGGATGAAGAGAGAGAGGCAGAGAAGAAACAGAGAACCTGAAAGAAACACCCAGATAAAGAATACTGTAGAGGGATATTGTTTAAGTTTTATTTAATCTTCATATTGGCTCTTCATTTTCCAATTCCAAGTGCTGGCCTTTCCGTATTACAGTGCTGAAACACACAATTTATATTGATTAACACTGAATAGACAACAAAAGATTTCTTCATACTCTGTATACTGTAGAAAATGTCTTCTTAGACAGTTGGGGAGGTCCAAAGCAAAGCAGCCTCACAAGATGAAACTGATCCTTCCTGTTAGCAGTGACAAGAAAAGAACATCTGGGCAGAAATGGATGCTAAACAACTTTTAACAACCTTTTATTGACCAGCAGGTGTCCCAGTCCACACTGATTTTTAAGTTAGCTGCAACAGTTCTGGTCTGCTCAGTTACAGTCAGTAATAGGCTGCTGTCCATTATCAAATATTTCAGTTTCAATGTTTTATTACATGTTGAGGACCTCAGCAGTACAGAAGAGAGTGCTGGAGACTAGCAGCAAACGCATCAAAACCATCAACTCCACTGATTAAACCTCATAATCCCACCTTTGTCAGATGATAGTCAATAATCCTGATAAACCATATTATTCCAAAGCCAAACCAAAGAAACCTGATGAATTTAAATCTGAGAAAGTTGCTGTTTCATAGAATGTGTCTGAACCACTGGTTGGTGCCAGTCTGGATTCTTATTCAGTGTTTGGTGAGCAGGCACTTTGTTTTAGAGGTAAGCTAACAAAGACCCACTGACTAAGATGCAATTTTGTACTAAAATCTTATGTTATGTGATACATGAAACACCCCGAACACCACCACCAACAACTTGTCAGGGACATCAAAGTAAAAACAGTCATCTTAGATAGCAGCCACATTGTTCTTTATAATCCATTATTATTTATCATTTATTCATTCATTTATTTATTTATTGGACATTATGGCTATCTCCATGAACAAGCTTTGTTATAATGAAGCTGCTCTGAAATTTTTCCACATGTTCAAAATGGCAACTACTGTGTGATTACGAGTTATTTGTCCATATCTCATTTTGCCCCTGTTTTAAATGAGGCAATGCAAGCAAATACTGTGGATGACATTTATATCACTTAATTGAAATAAAAATGTCACTTCTTCAAATACACACCACAAAAGCATTCATTTTAAACACTTTCTGCAAGAACTCACTCTGTTAAATCAGAGTAAACTATTATTATATGTCCATGAGTCCACATTATTTAAATCAAGACAACAGATTTATTTTCCAGATCTCAATCATATTCAGTGTGAAAAACAGTATGCCTTCAGCTGCTCTCACTGACCTATGCAGGTGCTTGTGGCAGTCTGTCATGCTCGCTGCCACAGAGGAGTTCTCTCCACCAACTGTCTGTTGGCCAAAATTACAAAAACGTTCTTGACTGTGTGCCGCCGTATGGCAGCCGGTAATTTAATATTCCCTGTCTGTGGTCCAGGATTCTGTAAGAGCATGGCTTCATTGGGTCAGCATGGAGAGGAAACCCTTCATCATCACCAAAAGTATGTTGTAAATGGACATTCAGTCTACCTGTCTATGGCAGGAGATGACACTTTCTACCAACACTGACATAAATAAATGTGTCATAAATTTACATGAGTAAAACAGAAAATCTGGATTTGTAGTTTTGGTGGGAATTTCCAGAATCTGTAAGTAGCTGAATGCAGATGTGTGTTTCCTCAATGACACCGATGGTTGAAAGACCCTTGCTACCTTTCTCCATTCAGCCTCTGGTGTCTGTAACAAATAGAGATAAGATATACCTTTATTCACCCTGAGGGAAAATGATTATATACACTATGAGCAATATGTGCAATGTTCTCACACCCTTAACTGCAATTCATGTCACAGAAAACACCATAAATATGACTACCACACTGAACAAAAGAAAAACCCAACACTGCCAAGTCAAAAAAAAGCTTTCAAAGTAAAATTTTAACATGTTGAGAAAGTTATCACCATTTCTTTTCATTGAGTTCAAAATGATGTAAAGATACATTTTAGTGTTAGTTTCATGACCCTCCCTGTGAGGCAGACTTTTCAAATGTAAATGCCTGAATGATGAAAATGTTTCTTGCAAGCAAGCAGACATTTATTTATGAAGTGTGTGTTTTTCACACCAGCACTAGCACACACTGGGCAGCACTTCATGGAACAAATGAAGAAATTAGATGTAATAAAAATAGGGGACACACAATTCAAGATTATGAAGTATATATAAAATAAACACCTAAATGGAAGTGAAGACTCCATTATGCTAAAAAAAAGGGTTGAAGCTTTAATCTCAGCATCATAGGGACACCTGGTGTTTTGGAGAATGGAGCCTTAACATATCTTTTGTATTATTTACATTAAATGTCTTACCTTCAAATGATTATCTTATTAGACTTATAAGGCATACAAGGCTGTCTCACTGATAGTTCTACAGTTTATCAGATCTTAATGACTCTCCTATGGAGAGAATGTGTTATTGTGTATTTAAAATGAAACAATAATACTCTAAATAATCAGATTTTTTTGCATTTATTCTTCAGCGCTAACAAGGAATCGTACTACTGACAGTTGCCATCTGGCGCTGCTGGTAACTGTTGCAGTATGCTTTTTGTTGCATCAACCTTTAGCTGCATCTGTTAACTTGTCTGTTCATGTGTTTACTGGAGCATGTAATTTATCTTTTTCCTTTATCTAAAATATGTTTACATAGCAAGAACATGAAGTATTTTTACCTCAGGTTGTGTTTGAAGGAATGATGAGCCATACTTTCCTCTTCAAACATTTGTATACTGTCAGTCAGTATCTGTGATCTTTCCATTTTCTATTCTGATATTCATTAGTGATGCATTTTTGTGCGTTCAAAGCATCATATTGATTTACATATTCTGTCTGTCTGAACAGTAATAGTGATACATGAAGATATTTTTCCCAGTTTTACTTAATTTATCTTATTTTTCCCCTACTGGATAGCCTGGATAGACTGAATACACCATCTGAACCCCAGCATCACCCCTACACTAAAACTACCACAGGTAAATAACATAGACAGCTAAAACCTGCAGGTTAGTGATGAATAGGTCAACACACACACACACACACACACACACACACACAGGTCAAGCAGTTCAAAAAGTGAGAAAGCAGCATTCTGAGTAAGTTATTAATAAATCTACAAAAACACTGTGTGCAGTAGTCCACTTCCCATCTTCTGTTCTTCTCTCTATCTTTCTCTGTCTCTCAGACACAGTCCTTGTCTCTGTCCTTGTCTCAGTCAGACAATGAAATGACTTATTAGTTCAATCAAAGTAATATGCTGCAAACAGAATGAGTATTTTTATCTTACCACACATACATGTCAATCATGGTTTTCATTCTTTTCTTTTCTTTTATTCTATTATTATAATAATATTTCCATCACATTATTTGTGTTGTGTCCAGTAACTTATAAGGATTTGGGTACATCACTAGTATGTACTGTATATAACCAAAATATTGCTATAATGAACAAAATGGTGGAATTCCAGCCTTAATTGGTGTTCGTCTATGTGACTAGCTTGCTTAAAGCACCGCAGAATCGGTAGATGGACTCTGGTCTGAATCTGGATCAAAATACATTTTCCCAGTAAACACACCCAAGCAAATGTAGGAAGGTGTGGGTTTAAGTTTTAAGTTTTGCACTTTTGGCCACCGATTAAGGTTTTCTGTGGGCAGGCCTACAGTGGCTAACAGAGGGGGCACCCACTGTGCCCATTGTGGGTGCGCAGCATGCCAACAGGGTACACATTTGGGACATAGTGTGGGGGGCTCATAGCAGTATTGCCCCTTGGGCCCCTGTGCCCACAGTACAGTGAAAATTTTGTTTTAACATTTAGATGGTCAGGTCAGATGGTCAGGCGCATTCAAACGTTTTCATTTAAGGTCCACAGGTAAATGTTTCACCACCAGTCGGCTGGGGTCCTTCTGTGTGGAGTTTATTCTCCCTGTGCCTGCGTGGGTTCTCTCTCCGGCTTCCTCCCACAAATCCAAAGACATGTAGGTTAATTGGTGACTCTAAATTGCCCCTAGGTGTGAATGTGAGTGTGAGTGGTTTGTCTGTCCTGTGACTGACTGGTGACCAGTCCAGGTTGTGCTCCACCTCTCACCCAATGACTGCTGGTATAGGCTCCAGCACCCCCACGACCTTGTGAATCAGGATAAGCAGTATAGAAAATGGATGGATGTAAATGTTCCATAAGTCCAACAATGAATAAAACCTGTAATATTAATCTTTATTAGAATAAATCTGTTTATGTTTGAAGTTGGCCCCATCTGAGCACCAATGTGTGATGCCCACACGTGCCCTGAATCTGATGATGATGGCAGTGTTCCCACAGTGGGCTGCTCTCATGAGGCCCACAGCTTGTATTTGAGAGCCTGTGCTCAAAGCAGCAATGTTTTCCCTTTGGGGCTCACTGTCAGTGTGTGTGTTCACTACTGAAACCTTTTTGTACTATTCAATGACTTGACTGCTGCTGACACCAGCTCTGATACATACTTGCTGCCATTCACACTTCCTGCATGAACCCAACTGCAGCGTGTAAACCAAAGACTATGGAAGAGATTTCAGGGCTCACCTGATTCATTCAGGTCATTTTATTGTCTCAAGGTCATTTCTGTCTACAATTTGATGGATATTTTGTTTATTTACAGTAAAAATAACAATGGCAGAAACACAGTAAGCACAAGTGTAAAAGATACGTGTTGGTTTTATGATTATTTATGATTTATTAGCTTAATGTTGTCTGCACCTTATATTTTCAAAGGATAATAAAGCATAACCTGGTTTACTTCAACTAAGAACCAACACATCCTGTTAGTGTGCCCTGACGGCTGTAACCTAAAGGTGTGCAATGCCTAATACTAAAAAAATAAATAGATATCCAAACCTTGCTATACTGAGCAACATAACACTCACAACATGTTTTTTAACATGTTCAGAAAGTTATCACCATTTCTTTTCATTAAGTCCAAAATGGTGTAAAGATACATTTTAGTGTTAGTTTCATGACCCTCCCTGTGAGGCAGACTTTTCAAACGTAAATGCCTGAATGATGAAAATGTTTCCTGCAAGCAAGCAGACATTTATGAAGTGTGTGTTTTTCAACATAACACAGAGCTAACATTCAGTGCCAATGCAGGATCCAGTCTCCCTTTGATGTTGTAGACAGACTTGGAGCATGGAGGTCAGGGTGTTGGAGGGCCTGTAGCACATCTAGCTTTCATGCAGGGGTCTGGAGTTCACCTGATATGGTAATGCAGTAATTCATGTTTGCGATTTTAATAGCTGTAACCATTTTCCAAGCTGTACTTTCTACAAACAGATAGATGTAGAAAGCAAGAGTTTTTAAAAACACTGGAAGATTGATGTTGTACACAATCATCCAACATTTGCAAACGTTCCTAACTGACAAGCACTGAACAAGTGCATGGGTCAACACATGAGGACCCACTGAAGAGCAAAGGACACCAGTGAGAGGACAACAGCGTAAACATATTGGAAAGAGAAGACAGATGTCATGCAAGTCAAATGTTAACCTCAGTGAACAGTGTATGGGGCTAAAGTGAGCACTTAAAAGCGTGCCGTTCCAGGAAGAAATGTTTGTTGCCACAACGCCACCCAGAGGGAATTTCACCCCCGGGAAACTTCTAACCCAATATATAATGGTTAGGCACACAGGTTCGTTTTACACCACAGGGCAGAGACAGTTCAAATTAATCAAAACATTTTATTTAATATAATGAAAAAAAAACTAAACTAAATAAAAAATGAACGTTTGGGCAAGATCAATTAAAAGATATAGGGCTGGGGCTAACCACAGCAACATTAACCAAGAAGGGGATAACACTCTCAAACCAAACCACCCGTGCTACACCCAAACAAAACACTCGTGAAGAAGAAAACCACCACCAGGGAAGGGGATGCTGCCTCAGGCCCACAGCACCTGCACACAAAATAAATGTAACCAAACAAATAAACCAAAATACCATAAACAGAACAAAATTACACAAAAGAAATGAAACCTAATAGACTAAAAACAGTTCAGCAGGGCTCGGATGAGCCCCCTGTAGAGCAGGGCCAAACGCCTCCAGAGAGGGAGAGCATGAACGGTGCCGTGAAGCCAGAACCAGAACCAGAGGGCCCGATGGAGCCAAAACGGGGGACTTCTGAACCCAAACAGCCTTTCAGAGCCACAACAGGAAGGCTCAACAGAGCCAAAACAGCAGAGCTGGCCAGGGATTAATAAACCCACAGGAGGGTTGGCAATTATCCGGGACTGCTAAAATGTAAAACAAATAAATTTATTATAAAATAACACTAATTGATAATTGGATAATCAAAAGTATAAAACCCATACATACCACTATGGTGCAGCGTCACGACCCGACCCCAGAGGAGATGGAGGGCCAAACGGCAAAATTCTGCAGCATAATATAAAAGTTAGCAGGGAGCCACATTGCACAAAAGAATTACGGACAAGGCGACTCACCACGCAGCTGCGGCGCGATCACTCCCCCCGCACACACAAGCGATCAGCCCGCTGCGGTGAGGAAGACAAACAGTCTGCATGTTGCATGAATGGACGAGGAGACGGCAGCGCATCTTACCTATCTAGAGATGTTTGTGACACAAGGTGGCTACAGCCACCGGAAGGGCCAGGAAGAGAGATCAAGGTGTGCTCCACCTGGATTTAAATACTTGCTCTGCGCCACTGATCTGTCAGTGCGCCCTTAGCTCAGGCGGCACAGTGCCATATAGTGGCGTGGAGGAAAGAGACCTCCGGCTACATCAACATTGCCATACTGTTGTCATATTACAGTTATTACTCTTACATAGCTACAAAGAGATACATTACCTCATAGATATGCATCCTGCAAACAGCTGTTTAAAAAAGAAAAATAATATTAGAAATAAGTTGCGTCTTTCTCTTACTGACTTCCAAAATAAAAGCACACGCTGACCAGATCAAGATCTTAACAACATGAGAGGTAGTGAAATACTGCTAGAGTCCACAGGAGTTCAGGAGAATCAACACAAAAAAATGTTACATGTAGCCGCATGTTATTCTTCACTGCAAATTTTTAAATAATTCAGTTTATTTGTACTAATTTACAATGTGAAGAATAATTGATTGCTAGATTCATTGCCACAAATTAGAAGACTGGGTAAAGTAATTCGGGCTATTGCTAATTGATAACTGTGCAGCACCTTCTCATTTATCTTTAGAAGGTGGGGGGAAATTTTATATTTTTGTCAGTGTTCTGTTCTTTTGTTGTGTTAAATCCCCATAAAACTTTAGCACAGGTAGCAAAATGACTTAATTGATCTGAAACAGCCACATTCTTCAATCTTCTGGGATATTTGATCAGGTCACTTGCACTGCTCTCCAACCATCAAAGCTTGCTCAGTCCAAAACCACTCAGCATATCAAGAAAGAAAAAACTTACATCCCCGGAGACAAAAACTCCACTGTTTTGGCACATGGGTTGCTTCTAACAACCTGCATGCTGGCTTTTCAAAATATTGTTGGTGAGAACAAAGTGTAAAAGGAAGCTAATCTTGACATAGTCGCCATCATAAAACGAGACAGAAACAGACAACACGATGAGACGAGCTGCAGAGAGAGAAACAGAAATACACTGCCAGTATGAGCTCCAACAACACTGCAGTGTAAGGAACAGAAAGCAAAGTAAAGAAGATCCACCCCCCTGGCACAAAATAAAACATTTCAAACAAAAAAGAGGAGACAGAAGAAGACTAAGAAAAAAGGGGAGGAGGATAAAAATACAGCAGCTTGGAAACAACAGTGTTTCTAAGCAGCAGTTGGTGAGGAAGGCGCAGCGACTGACATTTTTAGGCTGAAGTGTTTCCCCTTGTGCATGTCTCTCTGGCTAGAAGAACAAAGGCTTGTGAGGGTGTGAAATATGAATCAAAAAGCGCGTGGGTAGGCAGGAAGCAGTGGTTACTAATTCAAACAGGTTAATTCCCTTCTGGTGGGATTTACAGGATACGCTCCATCACCAACCACGAGAGCAGAGACATGATAAGGTGGTTCCACTCTGATTTGATGTACTTTATCCAGTTTATATAACATCACTGTATCATTCTGTCTACATAAATGTGTAAAGAAGCTTTTCTGTGTGGAGTTTGTGTGGGTTTTCTCTTGCCTGATCCCTTGAACAGCGCAGTCTTCAGAACTAGACTCGGTGTGCAGACATTGTCCTGTGGCTGCAGACTAATCTTATTAGTTGTGGTCAAATTTAGTGGAACAATGTGAAAAAAAAGAGTGACCACTGCAGTGAATGGGGAGTAGTGTCTAGTTATTTGAATTTCACTGCTTCAAAATGAAAACTATTGTCTAACTATTACACTCCACAGAAGAAACTAAGAGTCAAAGAAAATGTGGAATACTTTTGTTGTAGCCCATCTACTGTATGCACCAGTGCCATTGTCATTAGTGTATTGCTCTCATGCATAGTATAAATAAATAAACCAACAAGTCAATAATACAACAATACTATTTAGTAACATACTCATAATAATATTTGATGTTTTGAACACACCTGATGCACCTGATCCAGTTCAGGGCTTGAGCCTCAGATGGTTTAAGTGTGTTGGAAAATATGCAGGTAGTGGTGCCTGGAGGTCTGGAATTGGGACCCGGGGGGTCAAGGCTATATGCAGTTATTAATAACTAAGGCAAGCTTTAAGCATTTTGGGCAGTATCTGTAATACAAATGGTACAAAATGATGTGAAAATGTACAATTTTAAGTAAAAAACCTTCACATTTTCTTGGGGAGAAGCCCAAAACCCTCACCCCTTCCCAAATAAATGCCAACAGCTTCACAACACCTAAGCCCTCTGAAAACCCAGAGAAATGCCTGGGTACTATATTATCTGAGTCAGAATATATGATTAGTGGTTCATGAAGTCAAGTGTAGCTCTAAGACACTGAATGGATATTACATTATGATTTTCACTGAGGTCAAAACAGTTAGAGGAGGGTAATTATACACATATCACATAGGTGCAAGGCTACAAACAAATGCAGAGCAAATGAAACAAAAGTAACCCCTGCACACTCACTCCATGCCAAAGGGTTAGAGGACAGAAGAAAATAATCTTGAATATTTGCACAGATACTGAGACTAAACACTGTTAAAAAAACCCAATAAGAAAAAAAGAAAATAGTAAAGTAGATAAAAGAAGAGGCATTATGATACCACCACTATTTATTCTTGAGAAAATGTTTGACCTCATACTACTGTTTCAAGCCACTCGTCTTCTCTTGATTCAAGGCTCTGTAAGAGTCCAGACAGTGAAAATGTAAAAAAGTTTTCTTTGGAGTAGGAGTATTTAAATTGTATCCTAATCTCGGAGATCGAACATGCTTGATGCAAATGTATCTCACAGGCCACTGGATGATTTGTCTTTCTAAAATGCACTGGCACTGGATTATGCTCTGATGATCTGGATGCATGGGTCCTGTGTTCTGCTTTCCTGTTTTTTAGCACTATTGGTGTTTTTCCTACATATGCTAAACCACATCCCATTTGACAGATTACATTTCTTGTGGAACAAGATATGATATCGCTTAGATTATTTTTTTCTTATTATCTGGTCGGTGTATGTGGTCCATTTTTGAGTATAATTGAATTGAGTGCATGAACCACACCAATAATTTCCCAGTAGAAAGTCAAAGAATGTTTTTTTCCAGCAGATTCACCTGATAGGAATAAATCCGCCTTGTAAGACAGAACATTTGACTGTTTCTTCTCTATACAGCTCTGTCACCAATGCACTGCCCTCAAGTTTAACAAGAATGCCCAAAAACTGATTTGTTATTTATCATGATTCATGGTAAATTTCAAATATTCATGGCAGTGATTGAGATAATGCAATAAACTGTGAACAGCGCCATCATAAATCATGAAATTGTCATCTACATAAGCTTTTGGTCAACACTGATAAATAAATTCTGGGCTATGACCAGTGTAACGATGTGTGTATTACTGCTGAGATCACCCTTTAAGATATTAATCATGTCCACAGAGTCATGCATAAAGCAGAGAGGGATAGAGACAAAAAGCTTTTTTTAAAAAGTCAAAATAACAGGAAATATTTTCAGTTAGTGAGCCAATGGAAGAACAATCAGTCTACAGCTGGGAAGACCTTTGTCAGTTTTTGGTTTGGTATAAATAACAGGGGTGATGACAGGGATGTCTCACCTTCATGACTTCACAAGTTTCTTTTTTGTAATTTCTATCGCTTCAAACAAAGTTTTTCATGAATGTGCTTTTTGTAATCAAGAATCTGATTATTTTCTATTTTTTAATTTTTCATTTCATTTCATTACTTTTTTCATCGTGAATGGAGTCTGACAACTGTTGTTAAACTTCTTTGATATACATGTACAATATGTAAAATACTTAATATGTAAATTACACCACCCATTGTCTTTTAGTTCTATCAAAGCTTCATGTTTCTTTTTAGATCAGTTATTATGCACCTTATGCTCTGTCCTCTTATTCAAAACACCCATAACATCAGACTCTGGCTCTATATGATACAGCCAATGCAGGATGGCAGAGCATGTATAACAGGTATTTTTGCCTCATTTCAATAGTGTCAGGTAGTGGAGATGCATTGTCCATCTTTATATACTGTCTATGCCCTTGGACTGCAAAAGTTTTTAAATAATCTTTTGGCACATAAAGCAAATGAAGGCAAAAATAACTCCTTTCTTTGCTGCTTATCAAGAGATACAACATAAGCAAGTACAATTCCAGTTTACCATCAGAATATATGTTTAGGGTCTTATCATAGACATGTATCAGTAAGTGTAGCTCCTGTTTGTCCATCATGACGTTCCAAATACTATCAGAAACTGCTGCTGTATTTCTGAGACAAAGAGAGAGAGTGTGTATTTCTGTGAGTATGAAAAGCTAAATGAGTGAATACATCAACAGATATCAGCCTTCAGCAGGTTGTCAGAGTGTCAGACTGATGGGGCTGTATGTTTGACTTCAGTGCCAAGCTCGCCAAGAAATCTGAGCACACTCAGAATCACACTTTAGAACACACAGAGCCTGTACACACAGCAAGATATCAGCCACACACAAACAGCGTGCCGCACACTCTCTGCAGCTCTCCTTAATTATTGGCAGCAAGTGTATTCCCTGAGCAGGAAACAATTAGTTAACTGATCTCTCAGGCACACACAAACACATACACACACAGACTGACGGCCTCGTATAGAGGCAGAAAATGTGAGCATGGTGCAGGATGCATGTACAAAGAGGACCCTTCATGTTGGCTGCATATTCCAGACTGCACACCATCTCTCACACAGAATTATGGCTCTGCCAAGCCAGTTCTGAATTAACAATACACACACACACACACACGCCAAGTAGGCCTTCTCACACATTCAGTAAGCCCATGTAAATAAAGTCACATTTAACACCAACCTAAAGTAATTATTCCCCTCTGAGGAAATTAATAACATTATGCTAATATTCCCTCTCTGAGACAGGCTGTTCTTGTGCTGTCTAAATTGCATTTATATCATCACAACACCTGCACACTATACATATTGTGTAGTGACCCTGAACCTTGTTTTTGCATTTAATCTGCTTTACCATGATATCACCAAAATGCTTTTCTTCTTAGTGACCTTGCAAAAAAACATACCAGTGAGTCTTAACGTTTCAGCCTGGAGACTACTTCACCTATATACTGTACAACAGAGCTATATTTGCAAAACACCTCTCTTCCACAAAGGCTGCATAGACAGTGGAACATGTTTGTCCACAGGTTTATTCTTCAGGAAAGGGTAGAACTGGAAATGGATACAGAAACCTTAATCACTTGAGCTGTCTGACACTTGACAGCAGGCTAAACAATGTCTAAATTCAGCTAATGGGCTTTCACAGTTGGTGCTAGCAACAGTGAACAAGAAGTAGAGTAAGTCACTCTTAAAAATGTACAATGTAATTTCTAAAATAACTATGTACGAACAGAATTAAGCATCTACCTCACCACCTTACTATGTCATACTATTCATTTGGTTATGGAGTACAGGGTGCTATAAGCTTTCAGTATGTCACTGAAGTACTGCAACTCTGTGCTTCCTGTCTTATCTTTGACATATTTCCAATCCTCTGGTCTTTTTAGGAGAATATTAATTTAAGATTAAAATGTTACCCATAAAACAACATTGGCAGTAACTTTTTAAGGCCATGTTCGATTGCGTAGAGCTTTCACAACCATTACCAAGGCTGTCTGTAGTCTGAGACATTTCATATCCTGTGTGGCAGTCGCCCTCTTACAAAAGGCAGGGCTAAAAGGAGCGCCATCAACTCCAGAGCATCACTCCCCGGTGACCTGTCCCCGGAGGGCGGAGGTAGCCAAGTGGGGGTGAGCAGGATGGGTGAGGGAGCAAGACATCACTCACAAGTGGCAATGTGTACAGCTTCTAAGGGACAAAGGCTTCATAATCAGCAGGTTCACCAAAACATTTGTATAGATAGGACATAGGATATTATCATTCTGATAATTAATACTTGGTACAGAAATCAAAGAAGCGTGAATGAACTCAACTTTGACTATGAGGAATAATGAGTGTTAATAAAAAAGAACAGAATTTAACTTAAATTAAAATTATCTTAGAAGATTGATTAAAGTAGTCTCAGTCTAATAGATTCTACAGAGATCTTGACTGGTGTAAGGTGACTATAATACTTCACACACAGAAACAACGTGATTGCTCTTTATAAGTGGGATCATTAAACTACTAGCACACACACAACAGGAACTAAACACACAAATATTTGGATAAAAGCAACCAAGGATAAATACAACGAACACAGGGATGAACCATTCATTAATGAATTAAGGCCATTTTATGATAGATAACATTTTGACTGAAGATTTTGCCAAGGTGTATTGATTTGTGGAAACAAAGGAAACATCTTACTACACTCAGGTTGTTGGACAGTACAAGTGAGAGGATCTCCCTCTGACCTAGTGCTTCTTAATTACTTTTAGAGAGTGGAGCATCAACCCAAATATCAGAGAACTGTCACTCGGTGGGGAAAAGTTTCTCTAGAGGCAACACAATGAAATGAAAGAGAAATGGAGAATCAGCATGCGAGCCAGCTTTCTGGCCTTCTCCGAGTCGCACGTGATGACTCAGCTTGAGCTGAAATGCATCTCCCTCAATTTCACGTGCTGGCGAGGCTTGAGTCGACTGTCTCTGTAAAAGCAGGCAGCAGGGCAACATGTTCACAGACCCCCACTTGTGTTTGTTGGAGACAGGAGTTTCTAACGTTTGTCACATTAAAGTGCAGGTGTTAATCAGTCAGACTGAGAAGATTTTTTTCTTTTCTCCAATATTTGCTGGTGCTGGCCTTCAGCATGTCTGGTGCAGCTCTGGCTTCAGCCCAGTGAAGATCTGGGCACATCCGCATGAACACGAGGCCAACAGACAAGCACATTTAGAGAGTCAAAGACACTGGAGAAGAGGAGATTATTCTGGGCTGCCAAAATAAGGGTGCATGAATAAAATCCAGTCAATACATATCAGGGTGAAATCTGTATCAGTGCTAAGATGTTATTCTCATTTTCACCAGATGCAAGAATTCTTGTCTAAGTAAATGTGGTGTTATGAGATGTTGTGATTTGGCGCAATTGAAATGAAAGTGACTTGACTTAGATTTGATGACATTTACCCTCTTGAGAAATGTAAATGGCCATATCTTAGTGGTCATGTGTTTGCAAAATATATCTTTCCTCCTAGAGCCCTAGTATTCCAGGTTATACTGCAAATGGCATATTTCTCCGTAGACGCAGGTCTGGATGCAGTTCCAGACTATTAAGTATAAGTATTATGTCTAAATTTGACATTAAACATTTTTAGAATTAACAGAAGAGGGGTTTAAAGTTTTGGGTATGTGGAGAGTATGAGTCATCTTTGACATCACAAAGACATCACTAGCAGTCAAATCATCTTCTGCCAAAAATATTCTGTGAGTCCACACGCAACCAAATGAAGTGACTGAAAAAGCAACAAAAGAACACAGACAGACAGACAGAAAAACACCAACTGATACAGAAACACATGAACAGACACAGAAAAAAACCAACAGAGACACTCTGGGTGGGTGGCATCACAAATCCATGCTGACTCTCATAAAGTGAGTCAGAGTATTACAGAGAAGGAAGACAGAGAGACGTGATGTGTTTCGAGCTGGATGTAGGTCCTTTGATTCTTTGACAGCCTAATGGCCAGGCCTAGCTCCTGGCTGATGTTTGCCACAGGTCAACACTCACATACATACATAACTATTATTAAGCCTATGAAAGAGAGGGCAGGACAGCGAGCAGAAGATTGGTCTATTTATTTGACAAAAAGACTGAGATATATAAATGAATAAAGATATAAACCACTGGATGAATAGAGGGACACAGGAAGCAAATTAGAGATGGGGATATATGGGGGGGGTCTAAATAAAAAATCTTAAGCTACAGAAAAACACCAGTAAATGAGAAAAACATTAATTTTATTTTATTTTAACACACACATACACCGAAGCTCTGGGTAACTCATGTTTGGATTGAGATACCTTAACCAGAATGAGAGACAAGGAGCAACTAATAATATTGAGAAGGAAGGGCCAGGTGCATGCAGGTGATTGGCCAACTGCGCACCAACTCAGTCAGTGGTTTTCATAAAAAGCTCATGGAAGCAGTTAAGATGCTTGGGAACACAATTGCCACAATTTGTGTTTCAAATCTCACCCCATTTTCTTCTTCTTCTCCAAACTACTTAATTATGCTTTTAGTCCATCTCCAGTCTTGGTGTTGCCTGACAGTCAGAATGAATTTCCATTTCTCTTCTTTCATATAACAGGACATTGTCTTGCCATAGCCAATCAGTAGCAACTTATGTATCTCTCTCTCTGATTTCAGTGGACACAGATACTCTAGTGGCAGTTTCTAGGAGTAGTTAACTTGTTGATGTTTTTCACGACAGTTGAAGAATTATGTGGAGTTAAGAGATATTTTCAGTTAGTCGGCTTACAGCAACTTGTATAATTGCGTCCATCTCATCAATGCTTGTCATATTAGAAGTCATATTGCAGTAAATGTCAGATTTAACACAGCAGGACGTAGTTAGATCCCAAGCATGTATCTGTCTAATATATCTACAGCATCCCAGGCAATGTGCTTCTACAGACACAGTCTACTTCGGTTAATTTATTAGGGTGTTAACCCCAAAGATATAGAACCCTGTTGAGTCTGTGCTGTGCTTTATTATTATTTGTTGTGTTATGCCATGCCATCACTCAATTTGCCATCATCTGGAACCATTTAAGACACTCATAACTGAAAATGCTGTGCAAATGTGTGAAATGTGAAAAGAAGCAACAGCGATGTATCTTTCCAGAACACAGTGGGTGAACCAACGCTTTAAAGTGTTAAACTGTTTTAGGGTATAACTTCCACTACAGTCAAAATGCATTGGTCATATTTATTTTGCATAAACCTGAGTGAACAATGAGTTCTCAACCTGACTGCTTTAGTGTGTTTTTTTGGTGATATCAATACTTATTGAGGCAAAAGACTGCCATTTAATCATCATCATAATAAACATAATATACATTTTGTATGCAGCTTGAAGTTCTCTACAACAGTGAGGAATGTGAAATGCTGAGTTCATTGCATTCATATCATCTGTCTGCTGAGAACAGCTACATGAAACTGAGATCTGAAAATTCTTCATTGTGTAAATAAGTGACATTGTTAAGGCAAGTAACTTGGGATGGATCCCATATTATGTTAGTGTTTGCAGCAAACCATTTCTTGTTGCATGTTGATGTATTTAAAGCTGCTGGCAGATATCATGTTGTGTTAGCCTAACCCATGTGTGTGCTCTGAAGTCATGGTGCATTGTGTTTATTAATTAGATAAGCTTTCACCGCCGGTGCATGCACGCAGCTGTCACATGTGTTTCAAGAAAGTAGGAGATGGGAAATGGATGGGTATTCCTGCAATTAAACTGTAGTTCTTAAGGCAGTCAGGTCTTAATCCAAGTCAGGTGAACTTATCATCATTCTAAAACAAGACTACAATGTGAAATTCAAATATATACCAACTTGGTAGTGCTCCCTCGGTGACTTAGAATACTGTAGCTGTCTTAACTCACTTGCCACAAGGTTATTAATCATAAGAAGCAAGGTTTCTCAAAGGGATGAAAACCAACAGTGGAATTTTTTTAACATGATGAAAATCACATTTATTTGCATCTCACTTTGTAGCTCTCATCATACTTTGAAATGATAATGGTCTGTATGTATGGTCTAGATCATGGCAAAAGAAGTAAAACTGACATAGTTTTGCTGGGAAAAACAAGAATTTATGTACAGTAATGATGGAACCAGAGTTCATTAAATGTATAAAATGTTCAATGTGAGTTAGTGGTGTGTCAAAGTGTTGGGTGCTATGGTTTAAGATAACAATGAGTGCAGAAAAACCTAAATCAAAGATCAACGCAACGATTTTAAATCAATGTAATCTGGAGAGAGAGGCCAGGTGCATTCAGGTGCACTAATACAAACTCCGCCTACCAGAACCTGAAGGGAGACATGAATGATTCAAAAACAGTTACAGTATTGTTCTTCATATCTTAAGTATTCTTCTTCTGTGCATTTTTGGGTTGACTACTAACTCTGCATATTTGAGCTACAAAAATCATTAAAATGCCAAACTTTTTTTTTTTAAATATTAGGCCTTATTCAGTTTTCTGTAGAATGGCAATGAATAGAAACAATCTTCAAATCCTCTTCAACCTACTCCACTTTGAAGGAGGAGTAGATGAAGTACTTTTGTATACTCTCGACTTCATTTAAACTTTAAACAGGTCACAAGACTTTGAACTACTAAAACTGTATTCAACTTTTTAATTTTTGAATATTTCAGTTTTACTTTCACACTTTTTTAAATCCTGTTTATGATAGGAGCATCTTGCACTTTGTTGAGTAAGTTGCATTACCTGTGCTTTTCAAAATGACCTTTTCATTCTTTTTTCACAACTTTCACTTCTCACAGTGTCTCAATCAAAAAATTGAAATGAATGGTTTCCTTTAACTTAAACTATAGGATTTGCAGTTTTTGAATTTTCTGCCTTTTAGTTCTCTTTGAGTGCCATGTTTTTCTTTTACTGTGAACAGGCTTAGGCAACCTCAAATATTAAAAACTTGCACTTTAAGGACATTTATGCTTCTATTGCAATTATTTCTGCCTTTTATACTTTTTCAAATATGGTGTTTCTTTCAATCATTTATTACAATAGAAGAGAAAATCACTGAGATTACAGTTTAGTTCTCAGCTTTTCTAGCAATGCATTTCAGCTTTTAACTTCTTTAGATAATGAATATTAGCTTTCAAATCATGCAAATCAGTTTACATTTCCACATGTTAGCAAGGCTCTGAAACTCTCAGCTCTTTAGGCCAATGTCTTTTATTTTCCAAAGCGTTTAGCAATTCAGCTTTCCAATAAATACAAAAGATCTCTTCTATCAGCTTTTTCAGGAAATTGATTTCAACTTTCAGCTTTAGCAGCATTACGGTTTTGCTTTCAGCTTTTCTAGCAATTTTTTCCAGCTCTCACCTTCTTTCAGTAATACAGTTCAGCTTCCAGTTCTACATTTTTCGAAATGTTCACATGCATTTTCATTGGTTTGTTATCCCAGTTATGTTTATTAACAGGTAACATTAAAACTGAAGCTGCTGAGAAAAATAATCTGTGAAATAAAACCAGGCTCTTATTGCTGCATCTTACTGCTCCCAATTCCATTTGTAGAATTCATTTGTTCCTGAACCAATGAACAACCAATCAGAGCCAGAAGGAGTGTCTGGCAGGGTGTTAATCTCTGCTTGTGCTCACTGCAGGCAACTGTCTTCTCCATGTATGCTCTCACTTGGTCATGCTCTGCGTCTTTGAGTGGACACAATGGCTTACACGACAAACATAAATATACAGGACATGACCAATAAAGAAAAGCAAGTTAAAAGAATGTCATACTCCATTTAACTTTTAAGATAAGTCCACTTTCTTCTCTATCCTATGGATTTCAGCTTTCAGCTTTGGCCTTTTCTCATGAAGCACCTCTGAGCTGTTGCTCTGCCTCTGGTTCTGAGCTGAAATGTTAGTCAGGGTATGTGGAATGACCTGAAAACAAATGCTTCACAAAAAGGCCATTTCCCAAGTTGATACCTCTCTATAACACTTCACACTGCATAAGTGCCATTCCATGTGAAGTCATACTCAGCATTCTGGAGGGCACTCAGTATTTCAGGTAGAGGGTATAAATAAGCAGGTAAACTGTGGGACTCACTCTCCACAATGAGCAGGGAACTGTCATCACCATGGATATTAATAGATGTTGAGTTGTACTCCAGCAAACCTTGTGGCCTTCATAAACAAAAGGGGTCTTCAAAAGATGACACCCTCTAGGTAGCCCTCTGCCTTGCCTTGTGACAATAGAGATTATTACTGTACTGTGACGGTAAGTCACAGGTCTAAAGGTGTGTTTTTAGACACAAAAGTTCGAATTCTTTAGACTGTACAACCTAAGTCAATCTAATAAAAGAGTTCCTATATTGTTAGATATACTATATTGAGTGTTGGGTTTCCCTTCAATTATAAGTTAAAATAAATTTACATAAAAACTTAATCAAAAATGTTACTGAATGAATGTTTCCATCCACTACTGTAATGCAAATATTAAGACTTGGGACATCAAAATAGACAGCTGATAGCACTGATTCTTTAGGTGGTGCTGTTAAACCATTGAAGAAGTATGCTCTAATTTCCCATCGGATCACAGCAGCAGTAACATAGTAATAACCTGAAAAAAGACGTTCCAACATACATACTATACATCTTCCAGCTAGCACTTCCCCAGTGTTAATTAGATCTAGCAAAAAAAGGGTAAAATTAGCTTCTCAGTGGAGTCTTTGTTCTTGACTGTAGAGTGTCAGTCTAATATTCACTGGTGTCTGCCAGCTCCTGCTTTCTTTTAGTCGTGATACAAGCTTACCATTGGTTTGCTGTTAATAACAGCATGTGTGTTCATGGTTATTAAGGCACATATCACCCAATGCAACAACATGGCTCCATGGTGTGTTTTAATATGTTTTTGGACAGTGGAGCTCTACAGATGAATATGATACATCAATCTTTGGATACACACAATAGTTGTCACCAGGTTCATTTAGTTGGTTGGCACTTGCACATGGGATTAGATAATGACAAGAAACTTCAGTGTGTTAGTGGTCTTAGCTGTAGCTACTTAATAAAATGTGGATCTTGTGGATTATTCCTATGATAATCCTGTAGGGTGATATAATGGGGACCTTCTTTTTTTTTTTTTTTTTTTAAAAACACATATCTAATTACAACATTTGTATGTAACATTTGTAAACAATTTACACATTTGTATAATACAAAACACAATTTGGTTCCTATTGCCATGACTTGAAATGAAAGTCTCCTGGAAGATTTAGTGTTTGAAATGAAAGTCAGCTGAGCATATACCCTGATCATATTACAAATGTCTCTTGTCCTGTTTAGGACTGTCTCACATGTAATGGGTGAGACAGGGTCCAACTGTCTTGGAAACAGCATGTTTTGGTTTTACAAGAGAAAAGACTTGAAGACTGACCAGTTGGTTCTGGATACCAAGTGTAAAAAATCAGTAAGTACATTTACATTTCCAACTTGTTGTAATTATTAGATCTCACTGTTCATTAGCACAGGCTATGGTAACACTCTATTGGGCTGCCTGAATAGGATCATAGATCATAGACTCAGTCCAAATAGTCTCTCTCCTGCTTATTAGGGAAGGAAGTTATAGATAAGTAAAAGTATAGAACCCTGTTTAGTACTCTCCACTCGAGTCAGAAGCAACAATCACTTTTTAATACCTTATAATATTATCCACAAATCCCAGGAAAACATCAAACCAACAATGTATGAATGTATCCTGCTAACAAGTACTGAGTGTGTATGCAGAGCCAACTTCCTCTGTGCTGTAGAGCTGTCACTGACAGAGCCACACTGTTGCATTTGGAAACACATTTTTTTACATTTTAAACATGGAACTGTCAGACACGAACATGCTGTCTTAAGGGTTTTTTCATGAATGAATGACGAGGTAATGTCAGTGTTATTCTTTACAAGCTGATGTGTAGGCTTCTGCCAGCTTTCCACTGAGAGATTACTTACTTTGGCCAGAAGCTTTGTAACTCAATTGCATGTTACAGTATTTGATTCATGAAAAATTGTTGTTTCATTGTTTGTTTCATTATTTGGTCATTTTTTGGTGTCAGAACACTGCTAATAAACATTAAGGATTAGCTGATTCCAGTCGGTTCCTTGGTTTAATCTGTAAACCAGCTGTCATTTTTCTTAGGAGGACGGTAGAGTGTGCTTATTAATCATGATCAGCATCATTCCGTAACTATGACCATACCACAGCTGCCATGCACAACATTTTGCACAACATGTCCAACATCCATGTTATTTTTTAGGTGGTACTTTAGCTGCAACTATACAGCTTCTACAGCGCAATAAAATGGTTGGAAACTCTGCTTGTAAAATGTACTCTCTTAAATCCAGCATACCAACTATTCCTACCCCTCCTCCACAACAAGCTACTGCAAACATGTGACAGTGTGAACTGCTGATCCTGATGAGAACAAACCCTCCGTATCCTCAGCTGTGTTGTGTAATGGAAAGGACAGTTTTACAGCAGCGCTGCAGCCATCTGACAAGATCGCTCCCAGTTAGGCAGGGAATGGATGGATTAGTTGAGTTAGGATATGTGTGTGTGAGCACGTGACACAGAACCAGTGTGGTTCTAATGGCTATGTTGGAACTCATTAATGTAGTAATGGTGATTGGATTAGCTGCTGTGTTCCCTTACTGTTGTGCTATTATACTGTAGCTCTCATGTTAATGGGTTAACGTGAACATTTGAAATGTAACTGACTCCCCTCGTTATCATGAATAAACCAGTTAATAGAACATTCTTTCCTCTTGAATGAGCAATTACAGCTAGCTTTTAATAGAGAGGGCAAAAACGAAGAGCCCAATTGTGAGCACTGCTACGACATCTAGAGTTTAACAAGACGGTGATACCAAAAGAGGGATATTTTCATACCAAAGTAACCTGATAAATATTGGAGTAAGCCTGAAATTTTAACCAGGATTCTCATAAAATGTGGATGTGCTTACACAAGTTTTTCTTGTTAGTGTGTGTCAACTCCAAACCAGATTCTTGACTAACCATACTAAGGGACCTTTTGCTGCAGCAAAGGGGCTGGTGGGTTGACTGGGAGCTCTCATGTTATATGACAAATGAAGTCCTGCCAGTCTGAGGGCAAAAAGCTGCTCTTCCTCTACAAAGTGAGGAGGGCCTGTGCATTAAACAGCTCAGAATATAGGACACCCCTAGGTAAAGACAAATGTATACATATATACATATAAAAATCCAATCTATTTTTGTATAGAATGCTGACGGAAAGTTTATGTTTACAGCCTTGAATTTTAGGTATTATCATGGTGTAACTGAGTGTAATTAAGTATGCTCAGACCACATCATTTTTTTGCATTTTCCTGATTTCCATATTGTCATCAGGTATCAGTTATTTTTAATATTTTTGGCACGTAAACACGCCTATACAACACTTAATACTACCTCTGATGGGCAGCTCAACATAGGTAAGAAAATTGTGTTCATTTAATAATTGTGTCAAGTTGTTGATTAAGCACTGAGCATTTTCATGATAGAAGTAATTATCCAGCTAATAAGAAAACAATACTGTGTAAAAGAACTTGGTGAAGTAATTTTAGAGAACTTTAGCATTTTAACCTGCTATCTGCAGCATTATTTGGTAGTGTCAGGCCACTTCTCTGTAACTGTGGATGTATGTTCCTCTGTTTTGGGCTGAGAGAGCTCTAACAGGTTTTTGCCACTCATTCATGCACACTCTCACACACTGATGTCTGTGAGATACCAGAATACCAGACAGGGTGCTGTAAATGTTTTTTTATTAATCTAATATAATGATTTCTACCATACTGACTAGCTATTCAATTTGTGAGGAGGGTGTGGTTTTGTGGAGGTGAGATGATGAAAATTTGACAATTTGACAAGAAAAGAACCAGAATAACCAAGAAACACCCCAGGGACCAGGGATGTTTCTAAAACTGTGTGTATGCACAATGCACAAAGACCGAAATGTGCCTATGCAATCATTTAGTCTGATTTATAAAACCCTACATATCCATTGTTCGCTTTTATAAATCTCCATCATGGCTGCTTGAATTTTAATACATGTGCCTGTGCCACCGCTGATTAAACCATTCAATGAGAAGAATGACGAAGGGGAAGAAGTGCAGGAAGAAGTGTGAGAACAGTGACTGTTATGTACTGTCTTTACAGCGTCCATATCATCTGTAAAATGCACCTTCATTTTACAAAATAATACAATCAGTGAATATAAAACAATCTTTAACATCTCTTATCTTACATTTATATGCCCATCTGATCATTTCACCCACTGCTATCACTTGAAAACTGCCTGTACGCTGGTCTGAAGTTAGTGAGGTTCACACATTCTACCACTTGTTTTTATAGTACCAGTTAATGTGTGAGAAAGGTACAGACATTGTTTTTGTGTGTACCCATCACTTATACATCTGACTCCAGGCCTCTTATATCTGTCACATATGGCCCTTTTCCACTAGCACCTACTTCTCGGCTCGCCTCGCCTCGGCTCGGCCTCGACTCGACCTCAGTTTCAGTTGTTTTCCATTACAATAGAGTACCACCTCAGCGTGGGTGCAAGGGTCGTCATAGCAACGTGGCTGAAACTCCAGCGACGTCATTTGTTATGCGACACAAACACGAAACGACTACGGAGCAATAGAGGCCACCAGACAAAGAAATGTCTGCACCTTGTCGTTGGTCCATGCAGGGTTGATTTCTGTGTAGCCATCTCTGATCGTGTTCGTTGTTGTTATTGCGTTTTAAAAATGGCGCGGTTGACTTTACTTATGAACGAGTTGCTCTCCCAACTCATCTAGTGAAGTCAGGCCCTGGCCAATCAGTGGCCTGCCGTCTGCCGACGCCGTCACATTTTCGGCCTCGACTCAGCTCGCTTGGAACCCCGGCTGAGTAGGTACTAGTGGAAAAGGGCCGATAGAGTACAGTGGGTTCAACATAGCTTTTAGCCATATGAGCAATACAGTGAGCTAAATAGAGCTACATAGTGCTACAGAGTTGGTGATAATTCTGGGTCTGTCACTAGGGAATAACCCCTTCCACACTGCATGGAGTGATTTAAATCATTGTTAATATACTAATATACTTTAAATATGCTAAACCTCTACTCATGACTTCTGGCCACAACAAATTTGTCTTTTTTGTTAGATCACTAACTTCAGTAATGCAAGTGAAACTTGCATTTTCTGACAATTTTATTGCCAAATGAGATGGTGAGGAGTTAATGTTATTATATATGCATACAGCTAACATCCTAGGACATTTCAGTCCAAAGGTCAGCATTCATCAGCCTATTTTAATCTGCTGCTGTGACTGCCTGCCTCTGGCATCCTCTGTCTGTGGGAGAGGATTTAGTAAGACAATCACATAAACCGTAATCTCTGTCTTATCACCCCTCGAAGGTTAAAAAAAAATGTTGGCCTTACCTCAGGCACTGCAGAGGCAATAATGAAATCAAGGCGACTCAGTGAATGAGGAGAAAAGGAATCATGGTGTAAACTGTGTTATCAACGAGACCTGCCTGGATATGAGAGTACTGTTATTCATTGTCTGAGCTACCTGGTACCAAAGAAATTCAGGCAGCTTGTGTCAAGACTTTTCCAATAAATCTCTTCAGGGAGGCAGCCGGGCTCAATCATGCATGAGGAGAAGCATGATATTCGATTGACAGAACATGGAGCTTATAAAAGGAATAACAAGACGGGATAGGTTCACAGCTACCTGGCAAATTTTCTCTTTATATCCTTTGCTGTATCACTTGGCCACTTGGCAGGCACACCTGAGATTGTAGTGAGAGGAAGAGGGAAAGAAAGCTGAAATAGTGAGGATGACTGGGAGATAGGTTGTGAAAAAGTGGACCAAGAGTGATGAGGCTGTACTTCAGAGACGTGTGAAGCACAGAGTGTCAGGATTCAGAAGAAAGCTGTCTCACATTTACTGCCCTAAAGGATTTTTCAGACACAGCTTCCTGCAAGTCTTTTTTCATTTTCATCTGTACTTTCCTGCTCTCCTTCCACTTTTTGCTTCGCTTCATCCTCCCTCCTTTCACCATCCCTTCTTACCTCTCCTCTCGTTAACTCACTTCACCTTCACTCTTCTTCTCTTGCCTTTCCCACACAAAGGGTGTTCAGACTACAAAGCAGCACTGTTTAAAAAAAAAAAAAAAAAAGCAACGAGCTGTGTTTCTTCAAGTACCAATCAAACAATGAAAATGTGTATTCGTGGTTTATTTATAGAACTTATTTTTCTTTTTACTCGCCCATTTGCACTAGTTCATGCTCAATAAGCTGCATTTACTGGCTGTTTAATGTATGTTACTGTATTTTTGAAGAATCCAAAGACAAATTTACACGTGGACAATAAAGTCTGTCTAATGTAATCTTAAATACAGTGCAGGATGGTTTATCAATACAATAGATCCATTAGAAACAAGGTTATCATCCAAAAGGTAACAATTATGATAAAGCTCCTGCAGACCTAAGAGCCTTCTGCATGGGCGTGACTCTTCCAATCCTCAGATCTTCATCAGGTTAAATTTAACGTGAAATTTGAATACTGAAACATTAATAAAGTACAACTGGAAAATTTTACCCAATGAAGGCCTGGTGTAATTTTCAACAATGTGCAGGATCCATTGGTTTATTCAAAGACTCGGCAAAGATTCAGCAGAAACAATACATAGTCCTTTATACTATGATTTATAATATAATAATATGAGACATTTTTCTACAACTCTTTAAAGTTATCACCATAGTAATCATTTTATTGTCTGTCACAAGAACTAAGAGGCAGAATTTTACCATTCACAGAACACAGTAATCTACCAGGAATGTAGAGTTATGTAATTTATTGGCCAACTCAGCGTGGTGACATTGCACCACGCTGAAGTCAAAGTTTAGTCAGGGTGAGCTTTTTGCCAACAGCTCTGCTTCATTTGACTGAAGGCCTCTGTGATAGCACCGCCGCTATGTCAATGTAGTGGCCTCACTGAAATGAATGAGGGGCTGACAGTACTAAGGTCGGTCCTGAGCAAACAAAGATTTTCAAAAATGTTCTCTAGAGGGGGTAACTCTGAACACACCTGCTGCACATTACAGTGTAGATGGAGCAAACAGAGCTTTTGTAAATAAGCCTGCTCAGACACAGTTGTTGTTGCGTACCAAGAAAACTAATGGAGCCAACTTTCTGTCATTTCAGACTGCTCTGTGATCAATCATTTTCTAAATTCTTGTTTTTTGTACCGTCAACAAATAATTAATTGATTCTACTAACAATCCCTCTGTGCCAGAGCTCATTGTTGTCCAAGAAATGATTCATTAATCACAGTTGGCCCTGTAAATACTCAGTGGAGCATCAAATGTTTATTAATCTGGTTCTGAAAAAGATCCCCAACAAATGCATTATTTCCTCCTGAACAGTGCTATAATATCTAACGTGACTTGGACCTCTCCAGTCACCTCTTCAGGGTCAGATTATGGTTGACTCACAGCTTTGTATACTCCCTCCTGCCGACTCAGCTGCCTGGTTGGTTTAGGTTTTCTAAACATTGGAGGAAAGGAAGGAGAGGACAAACACCAACTACGACCCTGACCACATAGACAAGCAAGATCATCTATGCTTCTATCTCCGCATCCACCTCAACATGGGAGGGAACACAGGGGTAAACATGGAGGGATTAAACACCGGCCGCCATCCCAGCCACAAGGATCTTCTCTGCCAAGCATCCTGCAAGCCCAAAATATGACTCAAGATCAAGTCTCATGATAACAGCTTTGGAGTTGATCATATAGAGACAGCTGCTATCAGTAAACTGTATTTTCCTGTGTTAAACAGACAAAATAGAATCACAAAAATAAAGATCTGATCAATGTCTCTGTCTTACAGTGCAGAAATGACTGTTCACTTTATGTAAAACTGTTTTTAGAGCAGTCATCACATGGCTATTTTATGCTTGTTTCTTTGCTATACTTTGCTAGTGTGCATGGACCATGCACGCATGTGTGACTTATTTTAGTGTGTTTTCAAATTTAGCTGGTTAGTATGGATGTAATTTCATCCTCTTTCCTCCTCCTAGCTCCTCGTTCTTTTCCTAACCTTGCTTCGACCTATTTTTCTTCAGCTCTCCATTCTGCTTTTCTCTTCTCTTCCATCCTGTTCTCCACTCACCTTATTTCACCTATGCTTTTCTATCACCTTCCTCAAAGAACAGCTCTCTCCATCAGTCAATGTCAGTGCATACAATATGAGTTCCTGTGCATGTCTATGTCTGTGTGTGTGTGTGTGTGTGTGTGCATGTTTTCAAAGTAGGTAAGTAGACCCAGTGTTTATTATGCTTCAAGCAATCAATAGAAAGTGAGGCTTCATCTGAGCGAGAAAAGCTGTCACTGCACCCTACATAACAATGACTTAATGCATCTTCATGTGTGCTTTTTTGCACCTTTAGCACAATAGTTTCCACCTTCAGTGAGCCAGCCATATAACGCACCATAACGCACTAACTCACACATATGGAAAGACGCACATACACACTGAAACTCCCTGAGGTCTCAGGGCCTGCTCAAGTTCTCACCTTCATGAAGAGCAAAGTGTCAATGTCATGCAATGTTACTGTCAGAGCAGATTAGATCAACCTCATTGCATTCATGCATCCCAACTGGCTACTGGACAGGCCAACCACTGGCCATTCCCGAAGTCACCGTATATGTACACAGAGTTAAGGGTGTTGTAGCAGCTATAGCAGCAGCATGATAATAATGCTCCTGCTGCTGACCAGGGCTAAATGTAAATTCCTGTGAGGACTGTATTATCTTCAGCCTGGCCAAAGTTTCAGCACGTCCTGTGCCTTTATAGGACAGCCAATGGACCATTAGTCACTACTCCTGCTCATCATTTCAACTGCAGCTGCTGTGGAATTACAATTGTATAGTCAATTAACTGTTTAAGTCATTTAGCAAGAAACATATCCATCGGTTTTAGCCTCTTAGCAGCTTAACACCCCCATGGTTGAACAGTTAAACTTTTGCCACTGTAAGTGGTGGTAGTACAAATGCAAACGTGAACACACCTCCTGAAAAATTACACCTGGACCAAGCTTAAACAGACATTCAAGGATCTCTGTGTTTTGTCTGTCTTAAAAAGTGTAAAGGAAAATAAAAGAGCAAAGAAAAATAATATCTATAATATAATATATAAAAATATCTAGTTTATTAATATTTTAATTATTAATATTAATTCAAATAAGCATGCTTAGAAGAAGGAATCAGTGAACTAAGCAATTAGTAAATTGATCAGCAAAATAATCAACAGATGGATAAATAGTGAAAACATTATTTAATCTAATCCTATATACCTTTATATGATGTGTAGGGGAGTACTGACACTCTGACATAATTATATCAACCAGCAGCTCTGATGATTGATTGACATGTTTTAAAGTAGAATGTGTCTGTTATTTTGTGTGCATTTTTGTTGTCTGTCATGCTAATTATCATTAGACTGATCAGATGTGTTTAAGATGTCAGCTCTTTTTTTTCTTGTGCTTAGTAAGGAATCTACACCAACTTTAGGTGAATCCCCAAATAATACAAATAAAACTGAATTTTCTAAATATACACACTTCCCTTTTTTTAGCCACCCATATCTTCAAATTGTCCATAATTTAGAAAATTATCATATTGCCATGAATGACATTCCATGTCCTATGTTAACAGATAAAACAGTCATTACAGTCCCTGCTTGAATGCATATATCCTGTCATATATACTGTCAACATATCCTGTCACAGACAAACTCAGTATAGTCTTTGTCATTTTTAGGTAAATATATCTAAATATATCTTAGAATATTTTTATGACATAATACATATTATAAAGGACTGAGGACATTTTTCCTCTCCTTCTTGGGCTAAAGGTAATATGACACAGTGTTCCCCTGGTTATATTGGGGTCAGTTGTGAACCTACAAGTAGAAGGTCTGTCAACTCTCCCTCTCTGAAGAAGGGCTGGTGTGCAAGGGCAGCTGTTCTCCATCTCTTCAGAGACCAGGGTCAAACATAGCGTGCTGCACTTTGCCTCAATCTCAACAGATATTCTGCTATCTTTTAAGAACTGTTGTCCAATTATGGCCTTAAGAGACATACAACATTACCTTTAGCATGACTCAGTGTTCAATAACATTATCTTCACACATATTTTGCTACATGAAGACAACTTATTTAGAACACGGGGCTGTCAAAGGATAAAAGACACTCACCAGAAAGTATCCTTCAGAACTGAGATGACACTACACTCTATAAACTTGTATTGCTTGATCAGTCATGCTTCAATAAATACTTCTGTCTACAGAACATTTAATCATTACTTGTCTCTAACAGTTTTCCAAATTTACTGTAGGGTTTGGTCCCATTCCTAATCAGTTTATAATCTCACTTCCTTCTCCATATGCAAATAAATAATTACATCATACATCACTTGCAAAGACCAAATGTATTGTTGTTTTTAACCAGCAGGGGCAGGAATGCTCTAAACTGTGCTTAGCCTGCTGGAAAGAAGAAGAAAGAAGAATCCATTTCCTGTGTATAGTCTACCAACGTTCTTGTTACCTGTTGTTGCACTAATATGACGCTGTTAGACATATTCACATTTAGCAGGCAGGCGATGCTTCAGTGGGGCCAAGGACACCAATGTCTACACGCTGATAAAAATATGTGGCCCACCTCCGAATATGGTCTGAGTGTTTGGATTACAATGCTCTAAGGGGGTAGTAGCAGTAAATTTTACCATTAGACACCAGTAAATTCAGTATTTAAACCAGGTGAGTGCATATCTTAAAACAAACAGGCTTCAGGCTGAATTACAGGTGAGTGAGCTAAAATGACTCTGTCAGGTGTCAGCAGATTAATCTGCCTAATCCTCCCAGGTCTTTAGATCCCAGTGGAAATATAGACAACTATGAAATCCAAGAAACTTTTTAGTTCCTGGGACTAAAATTTCTGGGTACTCGAGGTGGAAACACAGCATTATTTTGTTGCACTGGTACTTACTATGTGCCATGACAAAGTTAAATTTAATCTCAGATAGATTCTTTTACTGAGGAGTTAGTAGATCTTAAGGTAGGATGAATATTAAATATCAAATTATATTATATCTCAATTTGTCAGGTAACCAGACTGCCTTCTGCTGTTCTGTATCTGCTTGATGTGTGTACACATTTCCTTTCTAATATGTAAACCAAACACTTCTGATAGGAGCTCAATGCTGTTCAACAAGTAAAGATTTTTGTTAAAACCTTTTGATACTCCTGAGTAGAATACTGAGGACTTTGAACTTTTGTATTTGTAATTTTTTTCTGGTCAAGAACATTAAAATGTCACCTAAAAATAGGTGACTTTTGTTTTGAATCTGATAAAGATGAAATCAATCAGGCAAGTCAACTCTTTTTTATGTACGTGGCTGCTATGACAACGGGATCTGTAAAGTCTAAATCTAGGTCTTAGTTTAGGCTGGTTTATTCACACATGATCAACCAAGTCTACACAGAAACACTGCAAACCCAGTTTATACAGTATGAAGTCAAGTAACTCATATGGCAAGGGTATACTACAGTCTTTGTTTGGAGTGGAAAACATTTACATTTACTGTGAGTGATACAAGATATTCTTCTTCTGGCTTTCCACCATGTTCTGATCCATCCAGGTTCATACATACAGAGCTGAGAAATACAGACATACAACCTGAGTTAGACAAACATAGAAAATATGTAAAAGTTGATATGGAATTATTATAAAAATACAAAAGCATATCAAAATATCTTATGTCATCATACAAAACCACCTATCCTCAACAACCAAAGCTAAAAGGCCTTCAAGCCATTAATCAAGTATCCCTATTTTTCCAGAAACTTTAACTGTAACTGAACAACATTAACTGTAATGTAATGTAACATTTGGTGTTTGTTTTATCCAACTCACATGCAAAAAACATACAGTAATGAAACAGTGATATATTATAATCTTTAAAGCGTTCAGATGGAAAAAACAGTCTGAATAGATGTTTTATTTTGAAACCACCTGCAGTAAACAACCACCTTTCAATGCCATGTATCTATGTATTCATGTTCAGTATATAGAAAGGTATGCATATCTCACTCTGTCCCACCCACTGAACAGCTGTGGGTGGACAGCAAGCAAGCTGCATTAGATCTATTGTACATCATTAAAACTGCAAACCAAGATGAGCTGGCACCTTATAACTGGAAAATGTCTGAAGCAAAACTTGCTTAGAGCGATAGAGCACATGACTGTAAAGTGCCGGCCACACTATCTGCCCCGTGAGTTTACGGCAGTGTTTGTTATGGCTGTTTACATCCCGCCCGGGTGCTAAGGCTAACGAAGGTTGCGCTAAAGGAGCTAAACAACAACATCAGCTCGCTCCAGCACAAACACCCGGAGGCGTTTTACGTGGTTGCGGGGGATTTCAACCACGTAAACCTGACAGACACCCTGCCTGCCTAAGTTCTACCAGCATGTCACCATACCGACACGGGGAAATAACACGCTGGACCGTGTTTACACCAACAAACGAGACGCATACAGAGCCGTCCCCCACCCCCACCTGGGCTTCTCTGACCACATCTCCATCATGCTGGTCCCTGCCTATCGTCCTCTGCTCAGACGCCACACACCAACACAGAGGACCATCACCGTGTGGCCCAGTGATGCTGTCCCCGCACTGCAGGACTGTTTCCAGCGCACAGACTGGCAGATCTTCAGGGAGGCAGCTGTCCGTGAGGGAGAGGTGGACCTGGAGGACTATACATCGGCTGTCCTCGGCTACATCAGCAAGTGCACAGAGGACGTCACCAGCACCAGGACAGTAACAGAATATCCGAACCAGAAACCCTGGCTGAATGCGGAGGTCCAGGTCTCTGCTGAAAGCCAGGGATGCTGCGTTCAGGTCTGGTGACAGACTGGCACTCAGAGCGGCTAGAAGACAGCTGACTGCAGGAGTGAAGAGGGCCAAGGCCGCATACGCCCAGAGGATCCAGGGACACTTCACGTCCAATGATCCAAGGAGTATGTGGAGGGGCATAAAGTGCATCACAGACTATAACACCAGAGATGCACAATGCCCCAGGGACCCCTCTCTACCCGACGCTCTCAACAACTTCTACGCCCGCTTTGATGATCCGAACACCTCCCCCAGCACCAGATTCACCCCCCCACCAGGGGAAGAGCCCCTCAGAGTGACCGCAGCAGAGGTGAGGAAGACCCTCCAGAGGATCAACCCACGCAAAGCTGCTGGTCCCGATAACATCTCCGGGCGGGTGCTCAAGGGCTGTGCATACCAGCTCACCGAGGTGCTGACGGACATCTTCAACACCTCTCTCCAACAGGCGGCGGTCCCCACCTGCCTGAAGACTGCCACAATCATCCCCATCCCCAAAACGTCCACAGTGACAGGCCTGAATGACTATCGGCCGGTAGCCCTCACCCCGATAGTCATGAAGTGCTTCGAGAGACTGGTCATGGCCCACATCAAGGACTGCGTCGACGTCACTGTGGACCCGCACCAGTATGCATATAGGAAGAATAGATCCACAGAGGACGCCATTTCTTCTGTGGTCCACACAGCCCTCACCCACTTAGAGAACAAAGACTCTTATGTCCGCCTGCTCTTTGTGGATTTCACCTCAGCGTTCAACACAATCATACCGCAGACTCCTGGTCCAGAAACTCACAACACTTGGACTGAGCTTCACCCTGTGTAACTGGGTCCTGGACTTTCTGACAGACAGACCGCAGTCTGTGAGGATCCACGACGTCTCCTCCTCCTCCATCAGCCTCAGCACCGGCTCCCCCCAGGGCTGTGTGCTGAGCCCCCTGAGCCCTCCTGTTCACCCTGCTCACACACGACTGCTCAGCGATACATCCGAGCTGTCTGATCGTGAAGTTCGCGGATGACACAGCTGTGGTGGGACGGATCGCTAACAACGACGAGTCCGACTACAGGCAGGAGGTGGAACACCTGGAGGGTTGGTGCAGACAAAACAACCTCTGCATCAACGTGAAGAAGACCAAGGAGATGATCGTGGACTTCAGAAGGGGCAGGCACACCTCCCCCCTCCCCCTGTACATCGGAGGGACTGCGGTGGAAGTGGTCTCCAGCTTCTTCAGGTACCCATGGGCGTACACATCTCTGACGACCTCACCTGGAGCAAGAACACTTCCTGTCTCATTAGGAAGGCACATCAGTGTCTCTACTTCCTCAGGAGGCTGAGGCGCGCCGGGCTGGGGAGCTCAGTCCTGACCTCCTTCTACAGATGTGTGGTGGAGAGATCGTCCTGTCCTCCTGCATCATCGTGTGGCACAGGCAGCTGCTCGGCGGCAGAGAAGAAGGCTCTGCAGAGGGTGGTGAAGGCTGCACAGAGGACTGTGGGACGCAGTCTACCCACCACCACGGACATCTACACCTCCAGATGCAGGAAACGGGCCTCCTGCATCATGAAGGACCCCACTCACACCGCACATGCGAACTGTTTGTCCTGTCCTCCCCTTCCTCAGGCAGGAGGCTGCATGGAGCATTAAAAGCAGGACCACCAGACTGAGGAACAGCTTCTTCCCTGGAAGCTGTGAGACTGTTGAACTCTGGAGGACCCCTGTAGCCCCTGCTGCCCCCCACTCCCCTCCCTCTTCTGACAGCCACCCAAAGACAATACACATCTGCACACTGCACCTGCACCTACCTACCTGCACAGAATGCAGTTGCTTTTGTTGCTTTTTTTTTGCACTACAGTTAAATCATATTTATTCTGTTTTATCTTGCACTACCTCATTTTCGCTTTTCTATCTTGTTTATTTTATTTTTTGTTTATCTTATTTTATAATATTATACTTTTTTATATCTTTATACTTTTGGGCTTGCACCGGGACCAGGGTATCTTAATCTCGCTTCCATCCCATGTTTGACTTGTGTTGGAATGACAATAAAGAATCTTGAATCTATTATTTCACAATACAAACTTCAGAGTATTTTTTTGAAACTGAGAGTGAGTCCAAAGGTTTGTTGGACTGGATAATAGGCTTAGTCATATTTACTTAATTGTTCCTCTAAGGTTGCTCTCAAAGAGATTCCTGCTGAGGAATATTCACCTTTTTTTTAAACCTGCTGTTCCGCAATTATTTACATTACCAAAAAAAAAAGTTCAATCATTTTTAAAAATAGGCTGAAATTAAAAAAGACTGCTAAAGACTAGCAGCTACTACTACTACTGCTATTATACCAGCTATTATAGTAGCTGTACATTATTCAAGATGGTGCTGCGGATGGCTGTCTAAGGGGTGCACGTTGTTTTCTCTTGTTTGTTAACTCAGCTTTCTGCTGTGGTAGCCACAGTTCTTTCACCAGAGAGGAGCTCATGAACATCAAGGAATCAACAGCGCGGGATTTATTCCCCACTTTTCTCTTGCAGACAGTGAAATTATTGGATACCATGGTCAAAGGTGCCCTCACCTTTGTACATGCAGTTAAATGCTGAAGGAGAAGAAAAGTAAGGAAAGGTTCTGGTGTGCTTATGTGCCTCCACCGGTGCAGACTTCACACACAGCTACCAGTAACATTTCTCTGTAATCCACATTCATTGTGCAACAGACTGGATGAACTTCAGCTGCTGGCTGGGATAAACTGAGACTTTTCTTCATCTTCCATTTTGACGTGGCTGTGTGAATTATAAGCAGATTCTGTGCAACAGCTGGCAGGCTTAGAGCAGATCCCAACACAGCATTAAATGAAAGGTAGAGCTATCTGTTTTTATACTAACAGTGGGCAGTGTGATGATGTGACAGTGATTTAACAACACTGTTCTCCTGATATGGAATCAGTCTTCATAAAATGTGAACCTTTTTACTTGCCTTGTGAGTTAGCCTGATTAAATTTTGTTTGTGTTTCCATCTCACCACAACATGCGCCAACATGTATCACATGACATACTCGCTGACAAAATACCTGATAGACCTTAGACTCCTTAGTTTTTGCTCTCTGTGACTGTAACAAAGGCAACCTCAGCCACAAATTTCCCAAATACAGACAGTTTAATAAATACCCGATCAGAGAGAACATTTTGGATCACTGTTACACCACAGTAAGCACAGCTTATCATGTGATAATAGTCCACCTGATTCTTGCATACAGCCAGAAATGAACACTTCAAGCCCACGTCAAGAAGTGGACCAATGAATCCATGGAAGACCTTCGAGTGTGCTTGGTCTGCTACCAACAGTGTGGACAAGTACACAGAGGCTGCTGTCATACATCAGCTTCTGTGAGGACAGCTGTGTACCATCACACATCAGGGTGATTTATAACATCGACAAACCCTGGTACACAGCTAAACAGACAGACAGTGAGTACCACCAGGAACACTGTAGTACAAGTACAGATGAAGTCATCTAAAGCTACCACTGGAGGGTTTATCCCTCGTTCACACAGCACTAAATACTCATAGTCATCCATAACTATGCACAGAACTATGCACTATGCATAACTTGATCTAGACAATCTGCTCCCAACCAACTTTTATCTCTAGTGCTGCTAGTTAAAAGAACCAAAGGGGCCCACATCCTACACTTCACCTTCACTGCTGAAGATATGTTGACTGATGGTCTGTTCTGTACAAGCCTCACCCTCTAAAGCTATCGCTAATGAGATAAGGGTGAAGCAGGATGAGGTCCATGTCCCACTGGGTCCATCCAGTACTCACAAGCAGAAACACATATCCACTTCACTCGAAAAAATAACTCTGATGGCACACAAATGGCACAATACCTGATATTCACCAAACGAAAAAAAACTAAAAACCTGCTGCTGTGAGAAGCAGAGACGATGGTTATGGATGATAACAATACAGCACAAAGCAGAGTAAGAGAGAAAATATCTCCCCATGTGCAGAGAATCAGGGAGAGTGCACAGTTGAGTACGCCAAAAAACAACAGCTCTGATGAATCAGAAAAATAGAAATAAATAAATGAAAGAGCAGGGGAGTTAATAAATGATTAAAAATAGAATTAGTTCTCTTACAAATCAAACCTGTTAAGATATTAGTGGCTTAACCAGACATGTGTAGCTTAACCATGTCATGCGATATGTTACTAAGTACACTTTAAGAGCAAACATTACTGGGACTATTACTATTGCAGAATACTGCAGAGGAACATTTAATATTCAGTCATTTACAGAATGACTGCTGACTATGCATGTAAGTATTTTGCTACAATTTAGCCGTTTACCATTTGCTGTCTAACCATATACTGCCTGTTCTTGATTTCTGTTTGCCTGTCTGCTCTCCTTTTGGATTACTTTGCCTAGCTGCTGCTGACCTTTAAGTTGTGCCTCTGCAATCTGCTTTTGAGTCCTCAACACAGCTGCCACTGAGAAACAGGAGATAATGATGTTCACTTAGGTAGAAAATGACTGTACTTTTGCTTAAATGGAAGCATGTTTGTGACTTTGATTACTCCTAGAGGTAATGTCACAGAATTTTCTGTCACAGAAAGCATACTGTAAAGTATACTGTTGCCCTTCTTAAAATACTTATACATTCACAATCATTTGAAAATGCTGTAATCAGATGATGACTATACATACTGAGACATTCAAACACATGTCCTTTCTGTATTCTGAATACTGTATACAGGATACAGCTTCTTTAGCCCTGCTAGAGCTTAACACTGCTGTAAATTACAGGCACATGAAAGAGAACAGGCTGCCAGATCAGTAAGAATTTCAGCAAGACAGGAACAAGTAATTGATCAAGTAATTACTCCATAACAACAACATAACAATTGAACAAGCATCAACACATATTTGGAAAAGACAGCAAAGAGGTTAGGGAAAAGTGGTCATCTTACCTTTCCAACGTACTGAGGTTCAGGTCCAATGTGTTCCTCCAGAACAAAGAATTGGTTCCAGATCCAGCCTCTCTTGGGCTGATGGTGGAAATCCTTCTCTGTGTTCAACAACTTGGTCTGGTTCCTCTGTGCTCTGACTGATGCTCTTGAGTTTGGGTTGGAGATCCTGGGGTGGGATTTAGCATTTGTAATTGTTTGAGAAGAAGGTTTGAGTTTGGAAAGAGATTTAGGATTTGATAGTGGTTGTGGGCTGGCATTATAGTGGGTGCTGGGCTTCATAGTACCAGAGGAGTTGGACCTTTGATTAGGACTGGATAGTGAAGATAATGTAGTATTGGGCACTGACTCAGAATTGGCCTTCGGTCTGGTGACCACTTTTGAGTTTGGGGATGCTTTGGGCTTTGGCAGTGATCCAACCCTTAGTTTTGGATTGGTATTCTGGTTGGCTGCATGCTGTAGTTTGAGTCTAGTATTTGAGCTTGATGTGGCCTGGGAGATTGCAGATGGAAACTTTGTGTTGGACCAATGGTTTTCAGTAAGATAGGATGTGGTGTCAAGCCTAGACCTTAACCATGACTTGCTCCAGAGGTTCTGGCTAGAGCTTGTGGTCTGGTTGGTCTCTAGTGGAAGCATACGTTTTTCAGGATTGAAGCTTGGGAGTGTTGGTTCAGACACTGATTTGAGCCATGGATTGGGGTGCAGGCTGGAGTTGGGGTTAGTATAAGGGCTCAGATCGACCTGGGTCCCATAACAACATTGGGAGACAACACATAGGATGACTACCAGAGGACAAAGACAGGAAACTGCAGCCAAGCTGGCTGGAACTCTCATTGTAAAGAAAGAATGGTCTGGAAATGTCTTTCCCTCTCACTTCCACTGTGTCATACCACTGTGGGCAAACACAAATCCATAAATACACTCAAACACACAGGTTTACAATCTTTTTCAGAGTGCAGGGTAGCCAAGAATGTCCACATGGTGCGGTCCAAAGAATTCTTTTGTAGAATTCCCTTAGAAAACTAAAAAAGAACTCCATATCTGGTTAACTTGTGTCCATGAGGTGTTCCTTAATATGTGTAGGTTTTCTTCTTCCCAACATTTTTCCCACAGCTGGGAGCCATCTGAATTTTTTTTGAGAGAAAAAACACTCCCTTATTTAAAATGAATTAAATAAGGTATAACCAGTCCATATGCTTGTGGTAAGGTCCATGGCAAACCTCACCATCAACACCATACACAATATTCACGATGGCCAAAAGCTGAAGTCCTTTTTCTTCATGTTGAAAGTCAACAGCTGATTGTTGGGTCAGAGGATCAGCAAAAGAGTGCACTTTCTGAAACAGAGAAGATGAAGTCATTTTTTTAACTAACAAACACCAACAGTATCAGCAAACACTGATAAGAAGAAAATTAACTTCTCCGATTCTCTAATTGTGCCACTCAGCAGTCATGTCAAACAATCTCTTAAAAACACATTATTTCAGAGTGGATAATTGTGTTTTAAAAGTAGAACATAAGCAATTATAACTGTTAACTGTAAAATCCAATGGTGTACTGTGTACCGAATTTCTAATGATACAGAAAATTCTGTATTCATTTGCATTTGTACCATTTGAGGATGAAGTTTACAAGGTTTGTTTCAGGGAATTATGTGGACTATACACTGACACAATCCAGTCAATCAGCTAAATTCCAGGAGATGACAAAGCACAATGGCAACCAGTGTCATATAGTTTCTATGTCTGCTGTTCACTAATATAATGTCCACCTAAAGAAGCAGTTCTATACATGATATGAACTACTTTTTGAGTCTGCATTAACCAGTTTTTGACCACTTAGAGGAAGAAGAACTCAAAAACAAGTTGACAGAGGGGACATATTATACAGATTTACAAAGTCCACTGTTCATTGGCTTTTTATCTCTGGGTCTTTGCAGCTGGTCACTAACTTGATCTGCTTTTTGTGGGTTTATCGGAGCCTGCCTTGAGCTGGCTGTTTGGAAACTTGGTTCATTAGAGCACTGTGACTGAACCAAAAAGTAAATGTTAAACCAAAACATCTATCTAAACAGCCTAAAAAGGTCTATACAGCTGCAGTGAAAGGTAAAAATAATATTGAACTTAAGAAATTCAGTTAATAAAATACTCACTGATCATGAACCCATGCCATAAGAGGCCTTTCTACATACTAAGATGCTTTAATGAAAGATCTTTTCATTAAACCATATTTATCTTCACTTTCTCAACTCCATTTTTTTCTTTTTTGTATTGTTAAAATGAAAACATTAGCATGCAAAATGAAACTTGAGAACAAGCTTCAAATTCTCCTGTCGAAGATGAATGTGCTGGTCTGTCAACTGACAACTGCTGCGAAGACTCAAGGCAGTCAGCCTGCTGTTTGGCTTGTTAAACATTTTCTCTCCTTTTCGACTGGTTGTGCTGAACAAGAACCTGCAGCATTTCTCTGCATTACCTTCAGTCAAAATCATTCCACCTGCCAGCTGCACCAGCCTCATCCTCAAACTAGCAAAGCATAAACAATATGCAAGTGATGAATGTTTCATCAGTGATGGAGCCTGGCTGAGGAAGCCTCTGCTGAAATGATTCTCCTCTTCTTCCTCCTCTTTCTCTGTTTTGTCAGAATTGAGCGATTGACTTAGAATATCATATAAGGGAAGAGTGAGAATACATAATTCATAACTCACATTAGAGGCTATTTTAGACCTAGGGCCTTGTTAATGTGGATATGTAATACATGAGATTATGGGAGCTTCTTCAGGGTCTCTTTCCACTTGAAGAAATTATTCAGGATAAGATTACACAGGTTATTTACTTGTTCCCCTTTATGTGTTACACACAATTTGATTTTCAGCATATTAAAAATGAATAATGGAGTTTGGAATTTGAAATTAACTTTCTTATTTGTGAGACTATTACATTGTACATTCTGTTAATCATACATCATACAGCCACTAGTTTTGTCAGAAATTATAAATCTCCATTAATTAAAATGATGGGGGAAAAACAGCTAATATACCACATACTACATACAGTAATATTAATTGTAACTGTTTAAATTTAAGCACACAAATGAATTGGAACTACATCAAATATTAGAACATGCTTTCCTTTCCGTCTGGGTGAACCCATTGTCTCTAAAGGATAACATGTTTTCCAATATGTGCTATTTTAATGGATGTAATATTGTTTGAGTTTATTATTCATGGACTCACTGTGAATGCACAGAACTACCGAATTACTGCAATTACATTAACTGATTTGACAGTTCAGGGGCCTTATCTGTACATGTAGTTCAATTTGAAGCTTCAAGGATTCAATAGGTTCTAATAAGAGAAATGGCTAGTTGTGTAGTTAGTGTCAATGGATTATTAATTCATTAGGAGAAAGGACAATACAAAAAAAGCCAGCTTACATTACAACTCTAGACCATTTGTACACACCTCAGGCCTGGTTACCACAAATCCTCTATTGTAACAGACCAGCTGCTATAAGCCTTGCACTGTGGGTATAATCAACATAGAGTAGCATGTTAAAACACAAGGCTCAAGCAATACATTTCTTTTGCCTCTGCTGCATGTGGAGAATGGAAAAATGCATCCACCCCACAGCAAATGTTTTGGTCTTCATCTCTTCATCTTTATATATAAAAAGATAGATAGGTAGATAGGTACAACAACAACAATAAAGTAAAGGGAGCTGAAATAATATGGTAATACAACAAGTTGCTTTATATGCATGAGACAGGCAGACGTGAAGGGATATACAATATACACACTGTGCATATTGTACATGTGTAGATTTCAGCAACCTTCTGTACTTTTAATAAAACCTGACTATGTAGTGGGAAGGGAAAAAATTATTAATTGACTGTTGTGAATACGTACATATACAATTGTGACCTTCTGGAGTTTTACTCCACTTTAAAGAGTTCACTACAATTTCTTTTGGTTTCCGGAGATCTATCAAAACCAATTACCCGTGGATTAGTATCCAGCATTGCTAATTATGACGCTAATTGGAGGGGAATACACAGCAGACCTGAAGGAAGGCTGAGGCTGTGACTTGAATACTGACGAGGTTTCAGACTTCTGTTTTTAATATTCTCTTTGTACATGGTGCATCCATACATCTATTCATCTATCATCTATCAGTCAGGATCATGTGACTGCGGTGAGGTAGAGTGGCGACGAGGAAAAGACCCAAATACTGACAACCGAGGCCGCAGGATGACATCAGTGGTTTATTGAAACCAAAAGACTTACAGACTGGCAGACAGGCAGGCAATGATACAGGTAGGTAGGCAAACAGGTACTACTGGTTTAGATTCAAGATTCAAGATTTGCTTTATTGTCCCACCCACATGTGGTTTAAAAGTGATGACTGGATAAGAAAAGATGCATACATTTTGGGCTACTAAGCCTCTCCTACCATCTCTGAACTCTGAACAATATTAAAATTGTCGTTGAGAGTGAGAGGCCTCAAATTATATAATTAAATAATGATGCAGTTTTTGTTGCAAAAATAATTTATTTCAGTTGTGTTTCATTACATCTAATTTAAGGATGCAGCAAAGGACAGCCTAGAGAGCAAAATTGTGACGACCCCCTGAGTCTCTCAATCCAGCAGCCTGATGGGTGGAGTTGGGTCATCAGGGAGATTCAGCTTACCTGGTCTGGTGACAGAACCATAGAAGCTGGTGGCAGTCAGCCAGTCACTCCCTAGCTTCCACGCGTTTGGATTTGTTGTGTTTAGTTTGTCCTTACATTAACTTTCTTTCACTTTATGTAAAATAAAATATATTGAGTTACAAGTCATATGTGGCCTCCCCTCTTTTGTCCAGCCTTGACCGGGGCTATTACAGAACCTGAAAAAAAAACATGTACGATATAATGAGCCTCATTCACTTCTAAGCACAAATCACATTAGCACCTGTCTGAGAGGAACCCTGAGAGCCAAGTTTCATGTTAAAAGATATTTCAAATGTTCAGCTGACTTTTCTTGTCATGAACTTTGCAGGGTATTTTCATCTGCTTAATAGAATTTCATTAAGTCATCCTTTTTATGTTAAATAAAGGATTTACTAATATTTCCTCTGTGTCCATTTACCGAGCTACAGTCTTTTCAGACTTTACCATCCATTAGAGATGCAGTATGTATTTTATACATTTTAGTCTATCCACATTTTTCTGTGCTTGAATGATAAGCTACTTGTGCTGTAACATAGCAGAGTCTCACTGCCAATACATACACTATGCTGTGTTTTTTCTTTTTTCTTTTTTTTCGTGAATCTGGGGTCTGTATTGTAATTTTATATTACCACCATAAAATAAGTCTGCAACACCACTGTTTCACAGTTTGAGGTACAAAGGTCCAACACTGTATTAAAATGTGTTACTGGTTTGTTTTTTAATAACTTAAACCTCAGGGATGAAAACTACATCCCTGATGGTACAGTTTGTGGGTAAAGATACATTGCAATAGTGTTTTGGATGTTATTCAGTATAATTTATACATTTAAAAGAAACCATGTCCTGTTGTTATTGTCATTGACTCTTAATGTGATGGAATTTTATTAAATTTGGTTTTATACATTATTATATGTATAAATTTATACACCACCCATCCAAGTTAATTCAGATCAGTGTGCAGAATTATTTCAAGTTTTTACAGGGAGTCCAGTTGGCCAGGATATGCGCCCATTATTACATATGCCACATAAATGAGAACACTTAAATACATATATAATATAAAGAAAACCTGCCCTTAATAACTGTGACTTTGTGTGTCAGAGCTGTTCATGTTAATTCAATCCTGCTGTGTCCACTGGGCACTGAGTGTGAGCCGGATGGAAGAAATGACAGCTTTTGTTACTGCACTCTTTTGTACTTGCAAGTCAGCTGATGTTTACAGACAAGTGTGTTAGCTAAATCTTGGTCTGCCTGTAGAAATTTGTGGCATTGAGTTTCATGCTCTCTGCTTTATTACTGAACATGAGCACTAGATTACTTGTCTCCTCCACACCTTGAGGGAATCTCAGCAGCAGAGATGTTAAATTCTGAACACATTAAGTTTAGATAATATAGTATATAGTAAGTTTCCATTTTTTTCAGATGTTTTAACTGTCTACAGTCCTTTAATTTGGTTATTTTTTTGTCCAAATAACCTATTATCCTAAAAGCAGACTGTGTGGCTCCAGGGATAGCAAAGTCTGTTGATTAGCCCACCACTTCAGTTCAAACTGAAATATGTCAGTAGATATTGAATAAGCTACTTTTTATGGCCCAGAGAGGATAAATCCTAAGCACCCGGTTAAGCTTCAAGATAAATAGTTCATATGATGTGTCCTCCAACATAATGTGTTGGTTCATAACTGTTCTGAACAGTCACGCATGAAGACAGGGGTGACATGATCCATGCATCCATCTATTTTCTTCTGCCTCTCCAGGGTCAGGTCGTGGGGGCAGCAGGCTACACAAGATAGGATGTCCAGACGTCCCTCTCCCTAGCAACGCCTTCAGCATGTTTTGGGTCTGCCCTGGGGTGTCTTACCAATTGGACGTGCCTAGAGGACCTCCAAATGAAGGTGTATCATAGCAGCCAAAATTAACATGGTCATAATGTAAAAAAAATCATCTGCTTAACATAAGCATGTTATAATTGTCACTGTGTCCAGAAAGTATACAGCCCAGAGCTAGCTTATTGCATGAATACTTTTTTTACTTGCTTTTTCTCAAATTCAGCTACAAGTTATCATGTAAACCTCGGACCATCTCACATCTATGACTGCCTGTCATAGATATGAAGTTAAGTGGACTGTAAGAGTGATTTACTAGCTTTAATCCTGCATTGGTTGTAAATATATTCCCAATTTAACCTTCTACAGAAGAACATTTTACACAATTTTTTTTTACTTGAGTGCAGTATTCTAACACCCTTTCTATCCCTTGCAGTCAAATGTATGCATGCAGAACTAAAGTGCCTGTAGTGAATACCTTGAAAAAGTTATTGTTAAGGTAAAGTTTAGGATTAAAGCTTTTAACTGTCATATTTGGTCAGTGCCGAAATATTAAAAGGTGTGAATGTTGATGTTAATCTGTAAGTTAGCATAGCATTACATCAAAAATAGACAGTTTTGCAGAGTGAGGCTTGGTGCTTCAGGTGTACTTCACTCTCCTGGATTATTAAGCACAGCTGAATCTTGCTTAGTTGGTGAAAAAAGCCATTGAGCAATAGCTCACAGATAAACAAGTGTTCATATCGAGAATCACAGACATCAGATGGCACAACTCTTTCTCATTATCATCACTGAATGCATGAGTTTAAGAGATAAGAAACACTGTTTAGTAGAACTGTGATATTTCCTCTGAAAGATTATAAGACATGATTCAGTATTTTTGGCATTTGCACTTACATGAATCGACAGGTCATGATAGAAGGGGCAAAAGCTGTATGTCAGCGTACTGACTAAATGCCATTGTCTACCTACCAAGTGAAAGCAATCTAATCAGCACAGAAGATTTCATTCCACTGCCCAAATAAAGGATCAGTACCACATCAGCTCACTCTTTTTTTACCTAAAGACTTGAAGGTTGGTTAAAGAAATATATGAGCCTCCTTGTGATCATCTGTCAGTGAGATATGTGACATCATGTGAGAACAGTCTATACCATGGTCAAGACTGGCGGTACACAGAGAGCCAACACCTGGAATTGTTCTTTTTTTGTCTATTACAGGTTTCCATAACCCAGTGCAAATGTCCTGAAAGTAGGGATTGCCATGTCAACACCAATAGGCTTATTCTTATCTTGATACATTTTTTAGGTGTATAGTGAGACATAAAATTAAATCTTATTTTGAAAAATAGTTAAGATTTCTACTTCTTTTTACTTGGAATAATAGAATCAGAGACAATCTAAAACTTCTCAGAGCACAAATATAGTCATTAATCACGAGATACCTTGTAAGTCAGTGACTGATTGATTTGTCTCAGCACACACAGAATGGTGTTACAGTGTCTGTGAATATCTGGGTAGTTGTTACCTATTTAAAATGTGTTACAATCATATAGTATTTTGTATGTTGTGTACTAAGATTATATGAGTGTGCATACATTTCACATCTTTATGTACTGTAGTATGCTAGAGTAGGAGATGAGGGCACTGGACTGTTATTTTTTATTCCAGTGAATCATGTCTGTTTGGGAAAATCCATGGTTTCCGTTTATGATGTCGCATGTTATATAGTTCTGAACATGAATGGTGGCACTTCAACTGCATGATCTATGCTTTTTGTTTTCTGTACAGCTTGATGCTGAATTACATAGGATCAACAATCCAAACTTGCCATTTTCACTTCAAACTCCTTAACTGCTTAAAATTCTATATATATTATGTATATTATTTGTCATATATAGGTCATACGTTTTTTCTGGCTACGCAACTGATTTAGACTGTATATAACAAAAGGGAAGTAAAATATTGGTACTGTGAGCAGCTTCTACTTTGCAGAATACTTGGATGGACTCCTGATCTATCAATCAAGGCATTTTGAGTTGGACGTCATTCAAATTAATTCTGAATGTATTCGTTTAACCAAGCAATTTTTTTTTGTCTGGGATAAAATTAGCATACACAAACTCTTTTAAATCCAGGACTTCACATTCCCCTGCTGTATGAAAATATCAAGAAGCAACTGCCCAGTCCCTTGTGAAATGTGGAAAGGTGGAAAGGATAAGCACCAGCTACGACCCCCACCACACAGTCAAGTAAGACCACTTCTGCTTCCATGTGCATCCACTTCAGCAAACACCGGCTGTGGCTCCAGCCACATGGACATGCTCTGCCAAGGATCCTCCTAGCCAGTGAAGAAGTATTGGATCCTAAATTGGACCTCCAGGCCCACATCAGTTTCCAACAGGATATTATTGCTTTACCAGAAGATTTAACACACGAATGTATGTATTAATGTATTTAACATAGAGGTATTGTCTCAGACTGAATTAAAAAAATAACTTTTGACATTCTAATTCCATTGTTAGGAAGGACTGTCCACAATAAATTGATCTAATCTGATGAGTTGGTGTGGCAAGAATCTAAAGCAAGAAGCTGCCAATCGGTCATTTTGCTGTGCATATCAAACTGTTTTTGAAATTTGGGTATGCAAAAAATCTAAGTGTTCACTACATGCTTAACATAGTCCTGAGTGGCTAATTAATCCTATCATTTAATGAGAAGTGAAAACAGGTAGTGGAAATTGTGGCAGTAAGTGATTTCTCTCTCAAGTTTGCCACAATTTTGCTTATATTTGAATTGGGTGTGGATCTATGAGTCATCTATTTTCTTTCTTTAAGAAATATTTAGAAATGTTTAACTGGGGTTACTGTCTCAATCCAATATTCAAGACCACAGATTTATGTATCCCTAAATATACATTTACATGCACACTGACAATTACAAAGCGGCAGACTTGAGGTTTTTTTTTTTCTTATGCTATGCCTCAATTCATACATGACTGTAGCTGTACAAATTAGTTCTGTGGAAATGGATATTACACTGGATTTATTACAGCAATAGGTAAACATGGAGAAAGTTATTAATTTGTATTAAGCTGATGGACGGATGCCTGTATGGACCAACATTACACTTCATGGCTGAATAAACAACAAAGAAAAAATTGGTATTGGTAAGAAATGTATGGAAAAGTTGACAGCACAGGCTGCACATTTTGAAAACATGGCAAAAACACAACAGAGATGAGCCAAAGATGGAGGCAAAATTATCCGCAACTGTAGACAGTCACATTAACTTGGGAATTCCTGCTCAGCTCTGTTAAACTTTCCAGTTTGTCTAAATTGGCTTCATTTACACATCAAAAGACAAACGTTGATTTAGCAAGGGATTTACACATTTCATTCCTTTGCATCACTGACAAAAGTCCCATCTTTGTCAGAAAGGCTTATAAATATCACACTCTTATTGGCTCATTAAAATCCACAGATAAGGGTGGATGTTATTAAAATCTGCATCCTTCCAGCTGCCCTGTCTGCATGTAAGACTACAGAGAATTGATCACAGCTACTGTGCAAATGATTTCCTTTAAGCTCTGCTCTGCCTGGAGTCGAACACTACCAAACACACTGGCTGATAGGACTATAGAAGTGTGTGTGTGTGTGTGTGTGAGAGAGAGAGAGAGAGTGTGTGGTGTAGTGTAAAGTGTTAATGGCATATATATGTGTCATATGAAAAATATTTGGCCAAGTAAAGCTCACATACACATGCTAAAACATGATATACACACAATAAACATATTATGTCTCTCTCACACACACAAGCAGACAGCATACTGTACCAATTGCAGACACTTTTTATCACACACACGCACACACAACAGAAACAGCTGCAGCAGCTAAATAACATTATATCAGCACTGACGCAGGAGTGGAAAAAAAAGGGGAAGAAGAAAGCAAAGATGGCAGGAAAACAGAGAAACAGAGGTGGAGATGAATGAAGTGATGGTCCTTACCTCGTGTTGACGGATGTGTGCAGACTCCCCCTCCTCACGCTGCGCTACTCTCATCTATCTGTTTCTGTTTCCCTCTCTCTCGATTCTCCTCGATCTACATCTGCCTGCCACTCTGGACAAGCAAGTGTATATCTGTCTCTCCCTTTGGGTCTTTCCTCCGTCTCTCCCTCTCTCTGTAGTTGTAGCACTGAGGAGAGTAAAAGACTGCCTTTGTTTAGTCTGTCTCCACCTCTCTCTCTCTCTCTCTCTCTGTTCCACTCAGAATTCAGCTCTTTGGTTTAATCTCCTCTCTCACCCGCTCTCTCTCTCTCTGTCTGTGTGTGTGTGTGTGTGTGTGTGTGTATATATATATATATATATATATATATATATATATATATATATACCACTCTGCCAGTTTGTAAGGGTAAGACCACTATTGGCTACTGTAGACACACATGGTCCACCAATAGCTACACACAAAAATACATAAAGGTGAGATTATGATCTGCTCCATACACATGATAACTAACACCCAAACTCTATTAAAACAGAATAACATAACATTGTACTCATCAAAGTAATTGGTCAGATCTGGGAACATTACTGGTTTGATGTTTGATGGGGAAACTAACACAAGTGACCAGGGATGCCCTTGTGGCTTAGAAATTAAGATGCCAACTATGAACTGCACATTCTCAGATCAAATCTATATGTATCAAACTGTGCTGGTGTCCGTATATACATTTCTCTTATTATTATTTCAACAGGACTCCCTCCTAGAGCCAGACCTGGGAGGGAAGCTCACCTGCAAGTTTCTGGTGGCAAAGGATTGACCTATGGGGCTACGTAGACCTGTCACGAGATTATATTATTGCCAAGGGTAAGAGGCACCAGGCATCTGGTGGTACTCAGAAGCCCATGGCTGTGGGGGAAACTGCTTGACAGCACTGGTAAACCAAAACTTTAATGATGCTAAACTGCAAACATCTGGGGAAGGTTCCTGTCCTCAAGATCTTCTACTCCCACCTGTTGTGGTGGCAACTTAAGAATCTGCTGGTGGGAACCAACAGTGAAGGACGCCATAAGGCTGAAGACAGAAGCCTTTTGACCTTGGCCAAGAAAGTTCAGCAGCAAAGTCTGTGGATGAGATTCACCTTGAGATACTGAATGTTGTGGAAATTGTTGGGTTGTCTTGCTTAACATGAGGTCAGGCACAATTCAGTAAAGTTCATTTCAGGGTGCTGGAAAGGAGACTCCAACCAATTGTCGAACCTTCAAGGATCCAGAGGGTGCAATGTAGATTCTGTCTTGGCTATGGATCAGTGGACCAAATCTTTACCCTCACAAGGCTGCTGGGGTGTTCGTGGTAGTTTGCAATCCGGTGTGTTTTGTGGACTTGGAGAAGGTCTATAAGTCTATTTCACCAGGGGGTTTCCCATGAAAGGCACTGTGGAATATTGGTACAATGGCCGTTGCACAAGCCATCTGTTATTTATATACAACCAAAGGGAGCACTGCGTCCATACTCTTGGCACAAAGTATGTGTTCTCCATGTCTGCTTGCCTCCCCAGGGTTGCCCCTTGGCTCTAATTGTGTTTGTGATATTCACTGAAAGGATCTCAAGGCACAGCCTGGGAGAGGAAAGTGTCTGGCTTGGGGACCTTAGAATTGTCTCCCTGTCACGATGCAAATTATGTTGTTGTGTTGGCTTTATCAGCAGTGTTAAGTGGTTGGAGTCTGCATCTCCAAGTCTGAGGCCATGGTGCTTTGCTGGAAAACAGTGGATTGCTCTCTTTGGTTTGGGAGTAGGTTACTAGCCAAAATGTTAAATCCCCAAAATGTCTAATAATTATTTTTTGGATGGAAAAAAAAAGAGAACACACAAATAAGCAGGAAAACAATCAGAGAACAATCAAATCAGTTTGGATGATTTTGTATCATCAGAATTTTATGAATATCCTTAATCAGCTCTCATTGAAACTGTTCAACCTTAACTTCAGCCCTCCATCCATGATCTTGTCATAGGATTTGTGATTTGGTCTGATGATGGCCTTTAACATTAAATTCCTTGAGCACCAAACTTACCTGTCTGCAAATAAGGCAGGTCGTTTTATCCAGCCCCCAGGGTCCAACAAAGTAAGAGCTGATACATTTTTACTGAAACCTCTTCTTTTCTTAAGCATTTTTTCCATGATTGCTTTCCCATTTCACTTCATCATTAAACTGCTGAGTTGTCCACTAAAATTGAAAACTTTAGCTAACACCACTAGCTTGGATGGCAGAGCGTAACAACACTCGGGAGGTGCTACTAGTTGCCATGCAAGTAGTCTTTCAACACAATGTCATTCCTAATGTGACAGACACCTGATAGGATGCATAGTTTGACGGTTTAGAGCATAGTCATTCTCAGAGTGGCCCACAGGCCATTGGCACCCCTCAGGAACATTTTTTGTGGCTCCCGAGCATAAAATGAAATGCGTGCAGCATTTCATCATTTGTGGTCTATTTGGATACTTTAAATTTCAATAGCCCGCATTTAACATACTATTCAGCTACTGCATCAAACTGTACTGCCCTAACAAGCATTTTTCAGGTTAGGAATGACAACTTGAGGAAAGTTACTGGTTGCATGGCAACTAGTGGCACCTCGCGAGCATTGTCTAGGAAGCTGGGGTCAGACGAATTGACTGCATTGACATGAGTGGACACCAAAGACACCAAAGACTTCTTTGAGATGTGTCATATAATTATATTTAATTAAATAATTAATAAATTAGTTTGTGGAACTTTGTTTCATCCTACTAGTTAGATCAAGAGGTTTCACATGTACCCAACAGATAAGTTAACATTACATCAGGTATGTGTGTTTTTGTTATTAGGTCTATTTATTTGTTTGAATTGGGTTTGCTATGGTCAGATAATATGTATGTCTAGAGTGCCACTAAGTGTATCTCTGTGACATGAAAAAAAGTGATAAATGTCATGCATAAAGAGCATTTTGTACAGCTAAAGTAAAAAGGATTCATCATCCAATAATGTGGAAGAAAATATTATGCTTTCTCAAAAAAGAAAAACACAAGGCACAGATTTTCTTTTTTAAAATTAAGTGTTAAGAAGAAACCTGTTTTGTGGCTAAAGAGAACATGAAATCCGGAATTTCTTTGGGAATCTGCAAGTGCTTGCTCTAGAGGACTCACTACCTCATACATACCAAAAGACAACAATGCTGCTGAAGCAAAACAAATCAACAGATGACAGGTGACAGATTGAATTGAATATATATATATATATATATATATATATATATATATATATATACATATATATATATATATATATATATATATATATATATATATACACACACACACACACACACATATATATATATGTGTGTATGATATATATATATATATATATATATATATATATATATATATATATATATATATATCATGATGCAACAGCAGGGATTAGAAATTCAGGGAGGAAGAAACATTTAATGAGAAAAACATTAATTCCGCCTTGTGTCATTTTCATTGTCAGTATGTAATTGTCATTATATAATTCTGAAAATAATAGCACCAAAGAGGAACTTGACAAGTTGTGTTAATTAAATTACCAATATGAACAGAAGAACAGCCAATATCTGGTCAAAGCTAGGATAAGGAAATATTAGAGGCAACAGCCCTAATGTGCAGTGGAAAGTCACAGAGGGGTTTCAGGTGGAAAGGTTTAAAATAAACTCACTCTTTGCCTGGTTAGTACCTATGACCACAGTTTCACCAGAAAAAAAATGTCAGTGGCCAACATCTTTTTGATTTAGAAAAATACAAGGACCCTGAAGACCCAGTGTCTTATAGGCTTGTTTCTCTAATTAATAAAATGATTTTGGCTAAAGTCTTGTATTGAGGCTTGAATCACTAATATCAGCATTAGTAAAACATGATCAAACAGGCTTTACTAAAAAGAGGGAGCTCCTTTAATTATATCATATCATCCTGTGATAATGATGCACAAGGTTTGGTCATACCTCATTAAAAGCCAATGATAGGGTTGAATGACCATTCCTTTTCAGTGCTATGGAATAAAAAATAGTAAAAAAAGTAAGTGCAGGATTCATTGATCCTTTGCAACTGTACATCAAGTAAATGTGAAAGCAAAAGCACCTTGCCATGCTTTAAGCAAGTGCTGCAGTGACAGCTCTGTCAGTTTTTCTTTAAATAAAATAACATAATATGAACATAAAATAAAGATTAAAGTTAAAATTAAGGTTAGATTAACTGGTGCCTGTGAGTGTGAGTGGTCATTTGTCGCTATATGTCAGCCCTGTGTTTGACTGGTGACCAGTCCAGGGTGTACCCCACCTCTCCCCCAATGTCAGCTGGGAGAGGCTCCAGTCCGTAGTATTTTGTTCACCCAATTTACATGAGAGGGGCATAATTTTGAAACCATTTACCGCCAATACAGTGCACAACACCACCTTTCTGACAGTATCAAAAACAACTGAAAAATTCTAAACTTCAGAAAAAGGAAGAAGTCAGATCTGTACATTTTGGAAAATGGTCTCTCAAGTAAATTGAGAGATGCGCCGCTTCTTAAGCATGACTAATTACTACAGGCACTGGTTCATGGATGCATTACAGTGGACTTTGTCTTTCATGCTGCCAATGAAATGAAAACATGATATATGCATTCCAAAACTTGAAGGCTACTCTCACAGAAAGATCAGCTTTAGATTCACCTGCCTTTTCATCTGAATGTGCTGGAGACAAACTGCTTCATTTTGAGCATCTTGGTTCAGAAACGTGGCTCTCATTACTGCCCAATGGCTGTCTTGTAAGTTGCCTCCTGTAGTGCAGGGGATGTCAGTCTGTTTGCAAGCTGTTGCAGCTACGGCTATTCAAATAGAAAAATCATTCCCAATTCTTATGGGATCCAGCTCTCATGCTAATGCACAATTCTGCCACCCAATACATAAAAGTAAATTAGGCTGCAATGTCACCATGTCTGTCCATGTGACCATTTACCTCCAAATACATTGCTTCCATTGATTAACTTTCATGGTAATTACACAGAATTGTGAAACAGTGGTTGTTACATCTGCAGGCTAAATTTAAAGCAAACATACTGCAATTTTTTTTCTTGCAATGCTTCAGCAATGAGACACTTGTGATATTTCAGGTTACACTGTCAGTGCTGAAATTTGTGTAATGGAGGTACATGCTCTATCTCCTGGAACTTCAGATTAATAGTTGTATGTACTAACACACACAGTGGTATTTTAGCTGAGAGCCAGGCTGCCACCATGTTCTCTGAATCAGTATATGCATTTGTGACCCATTTTGGTTTACATGATATAGTAAAACTATCCAGCATTCAGCTCTCAGATCTAAGGAGTGTTGGTAGCAGTACTATACAGGTAGCAGCGTGAGTATTTTCTGAATCAACTACCCTTCAGTAACTGGTTTCTTTTATTGATCAAGAGGTCCTAGTGTTTACACAAACTACATTTTCCAGAGCATCTCTAAAGCTAAAGTGCAGCATTGCTACCTGCTGCAGTGATGAGAAGCACTTCCGTATAACTGTGATATCATGTACCAATCCTTGGGCTGCAGGTGAAAACAGACGTGAACTAGAGTTTACTTGATGGAAAGACAGCACATGGTGAGAATGGGGAGACATTTATCCTGGGGGAACCAATGTGGCCCATAGAAATATACACAATACACACAGAGGTGAAAGAAGCACTCAGATCATGTATTTAAGTAAATAGATATACCACAGTGTAAAACTACACTGTTACAAGTAAAAGTTCTGCATTCAAAATTTGTAAAGGTTGTAAAATATATAATATATACATACATTTTGGTATTTAGACTTATTTAATAACAAAGTGTTTTTTTAGGCTATCAAAATTATGCATTCATTTTGATTAATCAGTTATAGAAAAAAAAAAGTCATTCACCCCGTGGTTGTGCTGCTGTGTGTAAACATGGTATTGGCCTCCAGTAATGCGTGCAGCTTTCTGGAGAACCGCTCATCCAAACAGCTTCACACTCCACACTGCACTTCCTTTGGTCTTCAACACACCTGCTTAGTTTTGATTTTGACATTGGTAAGGACATAAAACGGATCTGCATGCACTACCTGGAAGCTGAGGGTTTTTGCATTTATGATAGACTTCTGACTGCAATTTCATGTCATCTAGAGCTTTTATTTATAGATATACTAGCCAACACACTCAAGGGACATTTTTTTCTATCAATTTTCGGCTGTAACAATAGTCACAGGTTTGATTGCATGATTGAGTGCTTGGTAGACATCTTAGTATACCAGTTGCTACAAGCTGCTGCTGTCACCTGACAAAATAACACTAATGCATTGCCGCCACATGAAGAGTGAAGGCTTAGCTTAGCTATATTATATTAGACATTATTAAGGTCAAGGCTTTGGCTATGAGAGAAAGAGCTCATGGGCAAGTGTAGATAAATTTACTTTATTGTTGATGTTGATCTCATGCACAAAAAAGCTGCAATTGTGGTCAAAATGTTTGGATATGGAGGAACGTTTCTGTGTGTATGGAGACAACGGTAAGATAGAGACCTTCCTTGCAGAGCTTCAAGTGTTCCCTGATAATAATGAATGAGAAATGACACTGATAGAACAAAGAATGCAAAACAACAACATGTGGGAGGTGTGGAAGGGGATGAAGACCATCACTGGCTGCAGCTCCAAGAGAGGTGCCCCCATTGAGGGGGATGTGGGAAGGGCAAACCAGCTAAACCAGTTCTTTAACAGGTTTGATCACCCCAACCCATTCACACCTCTGAACACAGCAGCCCCCACCCTCCTACTCCCACAAGCTGTCACCAGCAAAGAAGAGGACACCTCCCCTCCCCCCCTCACACCACCCACGACGATCACAGCAGCTGCTCAGGTCTGTGGAGAGCTGAGGAGGCTGCGCCCCAGCAAAGCTGCAGGTCCAGATGGAGTATCACCGACGACTTCTGAAGGCCTGTGCGAGGGAGCTGGGACACCCCCTTCAGCGCATATTCAACCTGAGCTTGGGACAGGGGAGGGTTCCCCAGCTGTGGAAGACATCCTGCATCATTCCAGTCCCTAAGAAACCGCATCATCCTGGCAAGAGCTGAATGACTTCAGGCCGGTCGCCCTGACGTCATGCACGTGATGAAGATCATGGAACGGCTGCTGCTCCATCACCTGAGGCCACAGACCCACCACGCTCTTGACCATTTGCTGTGCAGTTTGCTTACCGGGAGAAGGCGGGAGTCGGGGATGCCATCATCTTCTTGCTCCACCGATCTACCAGTCTGTCTGTGGTAGCGAGCGCCCTCCTGTACGCAGTAGTGTGCTGGGGGGGCAGCCTCAAGAAGAAGGACGCAGCATGCCTGGACAAACTGGTGAGGAAGCCAGGCTCTGTCGTTGGCGTTGGCACAGAGCTGGACAGCCTGACCTCTGTGGCAGAGAGACGGACACTGAACAGGCTCCTGTCCATCATAGACAATCCAAGTCATCCACTGCACAGCGCCATCTCCAGGCAGAGGAGCAGCTTCAGTGACAGACTGTTGTCACTGTCCTGCTCCACGGACAGACTGAGGAGATCGTTCCTCCCCCACACCATACGGCTCTTCAACACCTCTCGGGGAGAGCGATAACACAAAACAAGCTCCGGACTCACCACTACACACTCACACCACTTTGCATCTAATTTAGACACGTATCTATCTATCTATCTATCTATTCATCTATCTATCTATCTATCTATCTATCTATCTATCTATCTATCTATCTATCTATTCATCTATCTATCTATCTGATCAAGAGTTACCCACATTGATCTGCCCCTTCCCAGGTGATGAGATTGTACATGACTCATATATAGTCAAGTAAAGACAACTGAGGGTCATCCACTTTATTCATCTGTTCCAGACAGTAAAGATTAAACGTGACTAGTAGCTAAAGAGCCAAAAGGTTTCTCAAGACAGAGAGAAAGTGAGAAGGACATTAACGGTGTACAGACTCAGTGATCACAGCCTGGCTGACACAGAGAAAACCAGCTGTCCCATTCTGACCACAGAGAGAGGTGGAGACAGAGCAACATCTCCTGCAACAGTATTAAATGTAAACTCCAGGATTATGATAGTATGCTCTGGCATGTCACAGCCGGAAAGACAACCAGTGCAACTGCACATGATAGCTGTAGTTCATCTCCTCAAAACTCACACTCTGCCTGCACTTGTTTACTTCTGTGTCTTCTTACATTGATATTTAGATTCTGTATTCATACAGTGTTGTTAATTGTTTCTTTATTGATACTACACTTTTTTTCTGCCATTTTTTCTTTTTTATTTATTATTTTATTTTACTTAATGAATTGTTAACTATTTGTTTCCCTTATATCCTTGTTGAATTGTGTTATCCTTGATGCCTTGGCAATATTGTTCATGTAAATAAATTGTATTGAAATTAAAAGTGAAGTAAAAAAATGAAATTATGAGAGACAGAGAGGAGACTATTGGACTTGTGTCTGCCAGGAGCCCAAAACATGGCTCCAAATGACAGCCAGTGTTGCTCTGTAAGGACTAGATGTTTAAATACACAAGTGTTTGCTAACAAGTTGGTCATATCAAGTTCAAAAGTGACTATATGTCTATGTTGTGTCCACAGCTTGCTCCCATATTTCCCAGATGGCCCAAAAATCTGTTACAGTGTTACAGGTTTAACCTCTTTAAAAAGCTGCAGCATAAGAGGCATCCCCAAGTCTTTGAACAAGAGTGAGTCCACGGTAATAATAGAAAAGCAAATATACCACAACTCTGGCTTCTTGACAGACTCAGGTATGATGACACAGAGTTTCTTTGTTCTCTGTTCTGCCACAAATGCGTGGTCAGGCTTTCATCTTCTCTGCTGTGCCAATGATAAGAAGTCACCCTCTGTCTACTCTGTGTCACTTTCATCTACTCTGAATGATGGTACTCTAAACAACCACTCTTATTGTACGTAGAGTGTGTTCAGATAGGGATGATGGCCAAAATATAAAGACCCAAATTGTTTTAAACCAGAATGAACTATAAGTCCAGGACTGTAAAGTACTGAAGCTTGAAGGGTTTGGTCCATTAGGACTCTTGACGATCTGCACTGTAATCAGCTGCTCTTTGGTATTCATTTTTTCATTTTACTTTCTGAGGGACATCCTTTTGAGATGTGTGCATAGACTGAGGCCGAGGATAATGTTTCAGAAAACTTCTGGTGAGAGTGGCATGGAATGGATTTGTTCTGTAAACTGCACAAACTGCAAGATTAAATATTTCATATGTCCTAAGCTTCCAGCACAGAGTACATAATAAAAAATGTGTGGAGTGATTTATAAACACAGGTTCTCTCTAGCCTACACACCGGTATGGTTATCACAGATGTGTATGTATGTTTTCTTATTTTTTCATTAAATATATTTATAAAATGCAGAGTAGAAAAATCTGCAATGTCTGATGTCGTCAGACTGTTGACTCTGGCAAGCAAGAGGAACTGTTGATTTCTTGGGAGGTAAGTGAGCATATATTTCCTGTACAAATGTGCCAGCAGAGCAACCTATTTTTTAACCTCTCATCTTAACCCTGCCCTGAGGGTTTCTCATCTCAAACAGAACTTACACAAATGGCCTGTGTCCTGTGGTCCCCAGACATTTTCGTTCAGTCCATCAAAAACAGGCTGTGGGGTTAATCTGGCCTGGAACAGCAGACTCATTAAAATACACATATTAGGACATATGGTAGAGTGGCTCAAGTACTTTGACCATTTTGTTTTTACTTCAGCTGAAGAGGTTTAACCTGCTAAAGACAAGAATGGTGCACGTCTCCACCTTCTCCATTACCATTACCATCTGGAAGCTCCAAAGCTCCATCTGCTACCCCATTCCATAAATACTCTTTTTCTTTCCATGTGCACTTAACTTCATCCACAAGGCTTTCTATTTCTTCTCTTTCAATGCTTATTGTTATACATCAAAACACCAGGACAAATTGCTTCTTTGTCTTTGATGGCAATAAGCAAGATTCTGATTTTGAATGCAGCCCTTTTTTAAGGCACAGCGATGCTGTACTGTCTCACATGTCAGATCTCAATAACAAACAGTGTATTTCACTGTTCAGTCTGGAGGACATCTTGGATTAGGAGTAAGTCTGCTAAGGATGAAATGTGAAGATGTGATGTGGAACTGGAGTAGTTTGCAGAATGAAGTTACATGAACTGAGCGTGCTGATTGGCTGATGATTGCAACAAAGTCAACTGGTGTCAAGTTTCACATTGTGTTGCTAACAATTTTACAGCAATATCAACTGTGTATTATATGAGTTAATTTATTCATATAAACATGCTCCTTCCTACTTTAACTTTAAAAAAGATCCTTTTCTATTGGTCTGAAGTAACGTCCTCTTCCATGAACAGTTTTCGTGGTCCCTGTCACTCCTTCCTTTAGTGTTTCTCATTCCCTATTATCGCTCTCTCTGCTTTAATGTGCGTACATGTCAGTTGCATTACAGACTGAGACCTAGCTTCTTACACAAACTTGACGTCCCCTGTCCCCATTTCATTTTCATTCCCATTTTTTTTTTGGCTATTCGAATATTATGCATTACTTTAAAATGATTCACATGCCACACCAAAAAGGACTTTATCAGGAAAGCTCCTCATTAATGTGACAATGCCAGCAAGCATGGGAGAGAGTGAATGAAGGAGAGAAGGCCCCAGGTGGACAGATCTAAAAGCAGTGCTTTCCACAAGTGAAAAATCTCCTTTAGGGTGGCAGCACTATGAAAACATGAAATCCTTTCTCTGAGTATTCTGGTGTTACTTTCATTGAGATATTATCACATCATACACAAATGGATGGAATCTTCCACAGACCTCATAGTTATGCTACTCTCCTCTTTCCTCTGTTCTCATACTCCTCCAAGTCTGTCATTGCAAGTTTATTTGATGATAGCAGCGAGACAATACATGGCTGAGCTTAAACTGAAAATGTTTCAGGCCGGGAATTTGATTCCATCCAAGGCCATCCTGTCCTCACAAACCACTCATTTCATAGGGAGCCCTTTGTTGAAATAAGTTGAAATAAGTACAATTTCAATACAAAAATGTGTTTTTTAGATTTTTCATTCACCTGTGTTGTATTTTGTGTGTACACTTATACGCTGAGTCAATTCATTTCAACTGTAACTACATAACAAAGGTTTTGTTTTAGCTAGTGTTTCTGACAAGCCACTTCTTTTGTAGCTGTGTTAGTGGCCTCTCTCTTTTTTATTCTCTGCTTTGCTCCACTGCTTCTTTTCTTCTTACTGTTTATTCTCACTGGGCAACAGGTGGACGATTGCTGAGTGTGAAATTTGTTTCCCTTCATGGAAAGTTACACAAAATTCTTCACAGCCACTTTAATTCATCATTAAAGCTTTAGTAGGTAACTTTCAAACACTACTTTTAGTCATATTCACTAAAACCGTCACCATTTCCTGACAGTAGAATATGAAACAGATCATTTGTGATAATAATCAGCCTCCTCTGGCACCGCCTTCTGCCGCCTCTAAAGCTGTTTGTTAAAATCCACCGCTCCCGGGTCAAACAGTCAATCAGAGCAGGAGGAGTGTCTAACGCAGTTCGTGAACACGCTGCAGCGTCCTGATCAGTGTAGGAGCTCTTGTTGTGACGCTCACTGCGGGGTCACGAACTTACATGTTTACTCAATGAGGAGCAGCAGCAGAGAGAAAACTGAGCCTCCCTCCTCTGACAACTTGTGATGTCCCGTCAGATTTGTTAAAGTTATGTCTGTCTCGTGTATTATGTTTCCTGTTCTGGCTTGTCTTTTATTTTGAAATCCCTAACCTTCCTCTTAACATTAATGCATTTAGACACAAATTACTGTAGAAAACAATGTATTGGATAATAAATAATTATGTTACTAAAATATGTTTAAGTACAAATTTTTGAAGCTTTTTTAAAAATCAATGTACAGCACAGCACTCAGACTATTTACAGATGTCCTCCACCAAGGTCCTCGGTGTTTGGCCCAGCAGACCCTTGTCTGGCCCGGACTCATCTTCCTTCCTCTCAAATCTAACCCACATGTATGTTGTACTAGAGAAACACGTAAGCAGCTCACAGATGATTTATTATGAATGTATTTGTACTGCATCAGTATTGATACAGCCTATAAAAGGTGGAAAAGCTGCCACAGCCGAAGTCTGAATGAATGTCTCTCTCAGGACACCAGAGTCAAACTCAATCAGGATGTTCTCTAATTTAATGTCCCAGTGAAAGACCCTTTTAGATTGAATCTTTGCCTTCTCCTCATTCAGGAATCCTCTGCTCATTTTGAGATAACAGGAGAGGTCTGATCTCTCAGTGACCAGTATTAACTCATGCTGCAGGATGTACCACTTCAGGAGGGACACGGCAACAAACTGTCCCTCTGACCCTGATAGACCTCAAAGTCCTCACCACTTGTTCACACGCCACCCTCCTCAGCAGAACGTGCTTGATGGCCACCTGTAAGACACAAATATGGGTTATGGTTATGGGTTACCTGGTTGGTTCTTTCTGAGGATCACTGAATGGTATAATGTGCGAGCATGTGTTTGTCAGACTTACTGGTAAAGCATCCTGTTTTCACAAACCAGCATGTACTGAAGAGAAGCCTCCAGCACTGATTGCCTCAAACTCAAAGTACTTGTCTTCAGAGTCAGCCGAAAACAGACAAAAAGAGATTTGTTTGACTTTTTTTTTTTACCTTTCTATTTTTACTAATACTAACAAACAAATTCAGCCTTTTTATTTTTAACCTAAAGCCTGAAAGCAAAGCCCGGGCCTGAAGGAATTTATCCTCATAATGAAACTGTAATGTCTTGTTGTGTCCGTTAAGTTTCCTTGTCTGTCATGTTTCTGCTTCCTGTTATGGCATGTCTGTTTTATTTTGAAAGTCTAACCTTCCCTCTCGTTTCAGGTCCCTTAACTTCCTGCCCTTGTGTGTGTGTTTCCCGCCCTGTGTGATTGTCTGCCCCGCCCTGATTGTTTCCACCTGTTCCCCATTTATTGTCTGCGCTTTCCCCTGTCTCGTTGCTAGATCGTAAGCTTAGCTCCTATGTGACTCCCATGTTCATGTACCTCCATGTCTTCATGAAATCTATGATCAAGCATCAAGAATACCAGGTCTTGTATTTAACCCTTGTATTGTCTTCACTTTTGGGACCCTCTGGTATCCCTCGGGTCAAACTTGACCCTTTTGGAGTTTTTAAAAACTATTCTGAAATAAAATTTTACTTCATAAACCATTAACATATATTGTCTTTATCTCAATTTCAAACAATAGAAATAACATATATGTTTAATGATTGAAATCAGTCTCTACTAGAAGACAATTAACAATGGAAGTGTGACTTGTTTTTGTGTCTTCCCTCACTGTGGCTAGAGAAGCTGGGGTCCTGGGCACACATGTTGTCTCCTTTAGATGTGCAGTGTCACTAGTGCCTTGCCTAGCTCCTCAAGGAAAAAAGTCATCTTCTTTGGAGCTTCCTTTGGTTCCAGTCTGGGTTGATTGTGCCATCCAGATAGTAAATGTATTATAGGCTGAACCATCCAGCTTGTTGTAAAAGATCACAATTGAGTGACTGCGACTGAAGTGTTCTTCTTTGAACAGCTGTGGCAGACCAGCAGCCTGTCTAAGTTTTCTACCCCTCCTTTGGTGGTGCTGAAGTCAAGTATGACCTCTGGCTTACGGTCCCCCTGGCTGCTACTTATTGTTTCATCCCTGTGTAGAGTGCTCATGAGCACTTTCCCTTTTTTTTTTTGGTATGTAAGATACCAGGGCAATATTGGCCATGAACATAAAGTTGGAGGAATGGACTGACCTGAGAGAGGGTAAAGACTTCAGGAAAGTGAAAGCAAACAGCTTCTCTGTGCTTAGATTATAATAGTGTAATGTTATCTCTCTGTGTGTGTGTATAATAATTAATAATAAATAATAAATTATTTTTGTTTGTACATGTTTTTCACAGAAAATAAGCTAAGGCCATTGAGTTTCAGGTAGAAAAAATATAATAATTCTACCATTTTTTTTCTTGTAAAGATTTGAAATGGGTCACTTTAACCCGCATACCATACAAGGGTTAAAAGACTTTCTTTATTAAAACCTTTAAACCATTGCCTGTCTTGTGTCCTGCATTTGAGTCCATCTGTCTCAAACAGACTGTAATGTATTACTAACTTATTTACTGGTTACACCTTTGCTCTCCAAAGAGGACTCCTCCACCAACAGCCCACTGGGTTCACTGTGGGTGTCAGAGGGCCTTCCCCTCTTCTTCAGTGTCATCTTGATCAGCCTTTTTTATTTTTCAGACTCTTGATGAATGCAGCAGAAATATAATTTACATACTATATTTTAGAAATATATTTTCCTTTTTATTCTACACATACCGGGGTGTTGTAGCTGATGTAACCTCATGCTGCTAACCTGGAGTGAGGTGTGAGGCAGAGAGTCAGGGTGAAACGTGTGCTGGGTGGGTGTTTAAGGCGGTTTCCTTAACAAAACTGTGATTCGGAAATAAAAAAGATATATAAAATAAAGAATTTATTGAATTTACATATTTAATGTCTATCAGGGTTTTGAAGATTTACTATGCCAGATTTACTATGCCAAGATTTACTATTTAGTCTGACATGATGTTTGGTGTTTCAGTCTCCAGTCTGAGCTGTTTGTCAGCAGTCTATAATTTCTAGTAGTGTTTGCATTCATATTTAAGCACACACACACACACACAGTCAACCTCAGATCTGTGAGAATGCAACAAATACCATGAAACACCTCTTTTCAAGTGCACCATGCAAACTGCAATTAACCAACATCCTGAGTCATTATTAATTTTATGCCAAACACCATTTTTCTTGCTGTTGCTGAAGCAGCAAGATGCTGTATGTCTTCACAAGACTGTCTGGAGAGGCACTGCTCTGTGGATTCAGATTTAATGCTGAGTGCAGTGTCACAGTAATTGGCCAAGACACTCCTGAAACAGGAAGAAAGACTTATGAATACATTAAAAAAAACAAAGCAATAAATAAATAAAGGCCAAAGCAGTACCAAGATGTGCTTAGAGGACAGAAGCAGCTCTGAGTAGACAGCACAGCCACATATGATTATTTAAATTCAGCGTATGTTATGTCAGTTCAGCAACATAAATTAGACACCATTTTCACTGGGCACCATATGCAGAAGTGATTGTGAACATGCCTAATTTTTGTAAGATAGAGAGGGAAAGCAGAATAAGAGGCAGGAGAGTAATGGAGAAAAAAAGAGTGAAAATGCCACTGAGAAAAACCAGCGTGGCTCAGAAATGAGTGAGAGATGATGAGCAAATGGAGAGAGACAGAGGCAGAGAGAGAGATGAAAGAGATCTGAAGGGAGAGAGACTTGGTTAGTGCGAAAGAGGGACGTGAGGAAGACAGGAACTGTAAAATAGGAAGTGAAGAAGGAGTGAAATATCGACTAAAGTGGTTCTCCTAAGTGTATTCACAGGTCTTGTAGTGGAACATGACTGTTTACATGTGCAGCAGACTGTTGTTCTGTTAACAGTTCCCTACATGAGTGGGAAATGAATTGTAGCCAGTTATTGCAGAGATATTTCTTTGAACAAAATGTTGGTATCTGGATAATGATGTTTGGTCGCAGGCCAGGCATTTTGCAATCACGCCTGATATTAATAACAATTCTTTTATCTCAGCTCTGCTCGCACCAAGATCCGATTTCAGTGTGAAAATGAGGGAAGTAGAGCACGTGGACACGCATGGTCAAAAGAAGCAACATGGATTTGGCCTAGTTGTTGCACTCGTACTCGCGTACTCGCCCAAAAAGTCTTTTCCTCATACTCAGTTATTAGAAAAGGAACAGCTGTAAAAGGGCCAAGGTGCAGTCTGATGAGTTTTCAGTCTGAGATTAAAGATATCTGCAGAGCAAACAGTCATGACTTTGTTGAGCAGTAGCTGCCCCCCCTCACAATGAGATAGTAACAAGCTGATTGGCAGTAGCAGAACAAAGTGGACAGGCTGGGGTTTATAGTTTGACCGTGTCTGGAGGTAGGGTCAGTCACAGCTTGGTAGGCAAGTACACGTCTGAATGAGCAGCAGAAATCAGGCACATGCAGGCACACCAGCCTTAGTGCAAAATAACAAAAGCCCCCTGCCACCCCCTGTGTGAGAATAACCGTTGGCAACAAACGACAGCTGGTCATCCAGTGTCACACCCAGGTTCCTCGCAGTATAAGCCTGGGACATCACAGAGTTCTCAGTGAAAGTGGAGATTTGATGGATGAGCGATGCCTTCCCTGAAAGGAAGACGTTGGAGGCAGAGGATGACCAGTTGTCTTTCACTGCCAACACTGCTGCAGATACCAACTCCTGCAGACTGCTCGAGCAGAAATCCAACCTAATATCTATATTTTATCTGAGGAGGCAAAACCAACACTGAATTGCCCCACTAGTGTAATAGGCAGTTTCGTCTGAATGCCATGACCCACTCAGAAGTTCAGCCGTCATCTCTGCTTATTGTGCTGAGAGCAGGGAGTCGACAATGCCACCTCAAGGAAATTGTTTTAATCACTTTAGGATTCAAAAAGGTCACGCAGCTTCAAAAACACTTGAATAAGCCTAATTCCAAAAAGTGTTTCCCTGTTTCTCTTTTTAAAATAAGACACTTTTAATAATAATAAAGCACTGCAACGAGTTAGCTGTGTATCAGATATTGCCAGAGTGTACTGAAATATCCTTTGTTTAAGGAGAAACAGCAGTTATATTGCTCTCTTCAGAGCCACCAGACTTAACCAATAAGAGAGATATTTCATATTATTTAATCGGTTCTGTTGTATGTTATGCAAAGCAGTTTTCACTGGTACAAATTAGGAGGGAATTATATGAGTTAGTTCGTTTGTTTTTTTCAGTTATACCGCCCTCTTCTAACCTTAACCTGAGAAGATTCAAGCCTGACCACCCATCAGAGGCAAATACAGAACATCACCCTGTTTCATCATAACTGAGTCAGGCAGTCAGAGACTATCCAGAACTTTGCTACTTTTTTAAAAGATTTATTTTAATGCATTTCTTCTGGTTTAAGGCTTTAGAGATGCCTCTTATGTCAAAGCTACTCAAAGAGTCAGAGTTAAATAAAACCTTAGGTAAAGCACACACGATAATTCTGGTTTGTTACAGGTCATATTCTTTCACCTGGGTTATGAAAACACTGCACTGACTTTGTGTTGAGGTCTGACATTGCTGAACATATCTCAGACAGGTCAAGAAACACGAGTTTCGTCTCGTATGGCATCAATGTGGCATTTATCAAGTATGAAAGTTTATTTTTGAGCATATATAAAGTAGTTTAACAAAAGAATCTTCAAATCTTCTTCAAAAGTTCAAATTTAAAGCCACATTCCAGCTTCATGTGATAATAGGTAGTCACATACAGGATTACTGACACCGGGTACTTTTTACAAGATAAACAGTGTGTGTGAGGACCCTTCTACACAGAGCAGAATCTCTAATGGCTGAGGAGAAAGAAGGAGGCGCAGCACATACAGCAGGCATTCCTGCCAACTGTTAGGAGTGACCAAAACCACTCACAACGTCCACTGGGAAGGGGTCAAAGGTCATCAGCCTCTCTGTCCCTCCTTACCGCCACATTCCCACTTCCCAAGCCCTGAATCTCTGTTGAGCTTTTGTGCCATTCTCCACCTGTCCACCAGATGCTGTCATCCTGGTCACTACTTACCAAAATCTACTGCAAATTCTACTGCCCCTGTGTGTCTCATTGCCCAGTCACCATGTCAGCACACATACCTGCTCACTCAGTTGCCAGTCTGTCTAGTTTGTATCTGCGAAGTTCAGGGGTAATGCCTGTCTATCTGTTAGTCATAATTTTAGTTTGAAGCCTGCTGTTTTTCTGAGCCTTGATAAAATCAATGTACTTGTCAGTTAGGGAAGAGATGTTCCCATCGAATACACATACCAGTTAAAAGTAATGTTCCCAGTTAGATTTCAATAAAGGAACCCGCATGTGTGATTCCTCTTTTTAGCCACATGAGGTTTTGATTTTTAGATACATTTTTACAGTAGCCCTGAGAGGCAGGTGATTTTTTTTTTTAAGGCTTGTTTTTTTTCTCAGAAACACAAGAGCCACAAGAGCCACAAGAGGCTGATGTGCAACACTAATCCATGATCCATGAAGACTGAAAGAAAATGAAACGCTAAACACATGGTACATACTGCATTGTGTTAGTAAGTTATGTAACTGTCTATATAGTAAGGTCCACAGAGCTTCTCCTAGCACAGGGCAACATATATTTAATATATTCTAACAATAAAATAACGTCTAATGTTTTTTTTTTTTAAATAAAAGTGACTTATGTGCTTCATGAAAGGTCACTTGGTATAGTGCATGCCATTACAACATAGACTTTTCTACAACAGCTGGGGTTTGAGTCCAACCCTGGGCTTCCTCTCACTCCACCCATTTGTTTTCAGCTGTCACAGTCAACAAAGCCAAAATGACATTTGTACATGTCAACATATTACAGACGTGACCTCCTCAGGATGAATTTAAACAAATATGAACTGTAACTGTTAGGGTTGATGCAGGGTGAAGTAGAGTCTTGGACCCAGTATGCAGACGAGGCAGGAGGCAGAGTAGATTGTATGACTCTTTATTACTGGACACACGGGAACACCGCCAAACAGGAGGAACCGACAGGCAAAAACGCAGGAACACAGGAACAAGGAGAAGGACCGGCATAAATACACTGTGGGGAAAAGGGAAGTGGAAACAGGTGAGGAGACAAACAAGGGAACAGGTGAAACTAATTGGGGCGGAGCAGGTAATCAAAATGGGAGAGAAATACAAAAGGGCAGAAAGTAAGGTGGTCAACAAGTGAGGAGAGGCAAGAATACAAAATAAAACAGGAAGTGCACACAACCAGGTAGAACTAACTAAAACAGAAGACAAACACACTAAGGGAGACAAACAAGAAAACAAAATATAAGGACAAAATATAAGGACGGGAAACAAGAAACGAGATGGGCACCATGGAACACGAAAAACACAAGGAAGACAATGAACACAAGACAGGGAAAACACAATGGGGCACAAGAAACCGACAACATGCAAAACCACAACAGTAACTGCAACTGTTTTTCTCAGTTACTCAGTGAAACATACTTTACATATGGCTGGTTATTACGTGAGCTATAGTACAGCAGCACTTAATGAACACAGCTGACTTACGATGGTAGCAACTGTCTCAGCCATTTATATTTAAGCCTCAAAAGTTCGAAACTATGAGAAAAAAAAATCACGGCACTGCTGTGATCACTTCAGTCTGCTTTTGTGCCAATAAATTCAAGCTTTGCTGTATTTTCTCTTCCCACTTTCCTTTTTTCTCAAACTACATTTGAAGTATCTGAACTAAGATGATTATTGATTATTGTTGATTGATATTATTGAATGATTATTGTTACACAAAGCAGATTATGGTTCTAGGTTTTGAGAGTTTAATATAATCATTCCACATGAGAGTTAAAGCCCTGATCCGGGCAACTATATTGTTATTGATGTAAATATATTCTATACTGCTTGTTTGCCCTAACTGGTACTCCTGAAGTCTGTTTATAGTTTTGGATGTGGCACACAGGATTGTGATGACATGCACATCAAAGGGCAGCACATTTAGTCAGCTCCACCAAACGTCTATGCCCCTGGAGTACTGAACTGAAGGTTAAGCCGTTGTCACAAGCCTTTTTTTTTTTCTAAAGGCTCTGTCAAAGCAGTTCTCTCCTGCATTTCACATTCTCATGCATCAGAGTAATGTATAATTTCGCCTTTTCAGATTCAACAGTGCTAAACAGCCAGACCTTTGTGTTTTTCTTCATCACTTTTACTGCAGCATGCATTTGTGGGGACTGTGAAGACTCTCAGAACCAAATCCACACATGTTGGGTTTCACACACACACACACACACACACACACACACAGTTAAAAAAACTCAAAGGAAAAAAAATAACACATTTTTTTGAAGCACTTAAACTATAAAATCCATGAACTTGAGCTTGGAAATATGTAGTTTTAGAAATGGACTCTGCATCTTTGAACACCATTAAATACTCACAAAACATTATACACATTTGTACATCTTGTTTTTATTTGTAGATGAAAAACACATTTGTAAAAAATATTGAAATGAATTGTGATTATAAAAATGAAGTTAAATTTGTGAGTCTGATTATGAAGCTGGAGGAAATAATTGGTGCAAATGGTATTTCTATTTTATTTATTTATCTTTTTCATATTTTGTATTAATAATTTGAGTTTCACCAGTTAAAGAAATACAAAATTTAGGTTTTGTAAAATAAGCCCTGAAATAATATGCCAGAACTTTACCTCGAAACCCTCATCTCTCCATATCAAAATCTAATTCAGCCCCATCTTTAAATGAGTTGACATAAAAGAGTTTTGCACAGAGTGGAGGAGCTGTGACTGCCAATCTGAACTGTCTGGGGTCTGTTTATGGGTTTGCCAGGTGCTCTAAGTGAGTTTCATGGGGGAAGATATTGAATGCTGGGATGAAACCAGCAAACCATATTCTGATTTAGCTGAATTTTTCATTTTGATTATGTCGTTGTTTTCAAGGTGTGAGCAGACCGAGTGGAGGGCAGTGGAGATGACATCCTCTGTGGATCTGAATGCAAACTGATGATAGTCCAGGCTGGCAGAGATGTGGTCTTTGATGTGCTGGAGAACGAGCCTGACTACATCAGAAATGGAGGGAAGTGACTTTTTAGGTACCAGGACAATGGTGGCTGTCTCTAAACTGGTGGGAACACTCTTCTGTGACAGAGAGGAGTCAGTGTGAATGTGGTGATCGACTATCTGGCTGGCACACGTTCTTAGTACACAGCCAGAGATGTTACCTGAATTTAGCCTCTGGGGATCAATAAAGTTTTATTCTATCCTATCACACCTAGCAGCTACTCACATTGACTCGCAGCAAAGAACAGTCATCCACCGACACACCCATGCTCCTCGCAGTCTAAGCTGGGACTGCAGAGCAGTGGTAACAGAGAGGTCATGGAAGGAGATGCTATGCCTGTAGGGAAGAGCAGCTCAGTCTTGTTGAGGTCAAGCTTAAGGTGGTGTGCAGATGTCCAAGAAAGATGTCAGCTAGACACAGAGAAAAAAAAGGAGGAGACCCAGAGCAGCACTATGCACTATGTATATCAGCAGCGGCTGGCTGATAGAGGGTACTAAACCACCACTCCCGACATCCTAGACCTTCGCTGAATAAGGTTTTAAAAATGAATTTGAAATATATTTTCACATGAGCAGGGTGAATATTATATAGTTAGTGAGTAGAATGCATAATATGCAATAAAAATTCTAAATGCAAATAAAAATTCTGCATTGTCTAACGTTACAGACAGGCGATGTATTCCAGCCTGGGGCACAAGAATCAGAATGAGGTGTTAACGTTAAGTGAGAGAGAGTTGGTCAGAGACTGAGAGTGTAATTTAAGGTAGCTTGTTAGTATGGAGAAAGAAAATTCACTTAAGTCACTAAAAAAAACTTCTTTTGAGTGAAGAACTTTGGAAGTAAAGCTCAGAGTCAAAAAGCTTGGCCTGATCAGCCTAACACTGAGAGAGGTGCTTCTCAACACTGAAGAGAATCGAGACCTTCCTCAGGAACACAACGTCACAGCATGGCCTCAGTGCGTTGGCCACCCTCTCTATGGAGAAGAAACTTGTCACAGACTTCTGGGACTTTAGCCTTAGAGTCACTGAAATGTTTGTATCTTTTAAAGGGTGGAAGGGTGAAATGTATATACAAATAGTCAATTTCATATGTCGTATGGCTTCTTCTTGATTTTTGGCATAGCCTCCCCTGAAGAAAAAGGCACCAGCCACCATTGATCTTGAATCTCAGCCACTTTACACTTTTTGCTCTTTTGTCATTACAGTAGCGTTCCAGGCAGCACTGCAGTGTAAAGTCTCATATAGGAATTCAATTCACCTTTTTCCTGGTCAAACAACGCTGAGCCTCTGTAAATCCACTCAGAAGACTTTGCTGTTAGACCAGGGGTAATCGAGGAGAGAGTGTTTCTCTCCATGCTGCATGAACACTCATTAAAACCATCTGTTTTCTTTGGAAGCTTAGCTTTGGAGTCTTCAACAAAAAATTTCTCCCACATCATGCAAAAACAACAAAACAACAAAAGAAAACAAAGAATGGTCTCCTGTGATGGAGTCTAGTGTTCTGTTGATTCATCCATCCTTGATTTACTTCACTTTTAACCATACATCTATAATTATCCATTGAGCGTTGTTAATGACTTCACTAACACCTTTGTGTCAATTGTTCCTGAAAAACTTTGGCGACACAAAGACTGTGACAGTAATTATATCATGTCCACCATCTCACCACAGGACAAACTGAAATATGCCTTTTGGTAAATATGTCTATATGTACAAGTCTACAAAGCTTAGTCATTAACATTACACCACAAAAAGCTCAGTAAGCTATCAGAGTAGATTGTAATTGTATAATATTCTCAAATAACAGCTCAGTACATGTATTCAGAGTGTATTAGGCAAACAGAAGAAGACTAAGATGTCCCTCATTTTTTTTCAGTTTGCCTCTCCCCTCATAGCTCACTTCTCTTTCTCCCTGAGGCACTATCATCTTTGTATGTGTGTCCTACATTTGTTATTCATCCATTGTTCATTGGCCCAAATTCCTTCATAGTCTACCTCTCTCCACTCTTAACAAGCTCTCTCACTCCTTCTGAAGGATAACACCCCCATCACACTGAAGTGCTTCTATACATCAGATATGTTTATTAATCCCTCTCTACGTCTCCAGCTATAAATCTCCAGTATATTTCTTTAATCACCACCTCCTTTTGCTCCAGGAATCCAGAAGTAAGTAGAGAAGGAGAACATAGTGAACGGAGATGCAGTGTGGCATCAGCTGGATATGCAGTCCAGCCTCTGCACTGAAGAGTGTGTGTCCGGAAACAGCAGCAGTGGCCTGATGGGCCTTTAGTCACCCATCAGACGAGGGGAAGAGGTGTGTCTGAACTGACAACCAGCAGCTAAAGGGAAACAAGACATGCAACAAAGGTCGCCACATGCGATACCAAGCATGTAACTTTTATAGGATGTATTATAAACAGGTTGTCATACCTATAAATGACATAATGTTATTTGTTAGTACTTTGCAAAAGGTACTGTGGAAAAAAAGAAAGAAACAAAGAATAAATCATTTTCTTGTTAAAGTCAAGTTCTCACAGCTCAGTTGTCCTGCATTGTTTGTAGACTCCCCACTTATGCTTTTCTTTTTAGATGAGATTAAAGTGACTTTAGCATCAATGGTATTTTTGTCTTTGGTTTCTGCCAGAGTATAGCAAAGGTTCACGTGCAGTGCACATAAAACAGCACACAGTTAAAAATATAAAAAACATAACTTTTTCAGTGTACATGCTCTATTCTGCTCTGTGCAGTGCTGTGGATGTTTCTCTCTCTCCTGTGGTGTGTGTGATGGGCTGCAGGTGAGCTCGGCTGACGGGCTGACTGACTGAATAACTAGGTAGGTTCTAACAGGGAGCCGATTGGAGTTTGCAGTTCAAAAGACCACTTTCCTCCAGCTCCTGCAGGCTCTTCTATCGCCTCGTCCGGCCAGGCTGCCAGCAACGTGTCTGTGTGAAACGTATCAGTGTCCTGCTTCAGTAGTCCTAGTTCCTTTTTGTTTGTTGTTTTGCTGTTAGCCGATCCTGAAGCTAAAATGTATAAATGACCCTCATGTTTAAAAGCTTGTAAATCCTTTGCTGCTGGTGATTCTTGGAGGAGGAGGAGTCTTATCTTTCATGATACATGAAACTCTTGGACTTTGGATCCCACTGCCTGCCCGTTGTTGGATCTATGCCCTTAATCTCCCAGTTTCGCCTCCTGCCTGCCTTGATCTAAGTAAAGCTGAATTTTCTTGTTACACTGATCGCTCCTGTGTCATGAGTTTGGGTTCTCCTCTGGTTTGCTGTTTCTCTGAACCAAACCTGAAGTGGGAGTCCAGTATTGACACCATCACAAAGAAGGCCCAGCAGAAGATGTATCTGTACCAGCTCAGGAAGTTCACCCTGCTGATCTAATTTAATGCCACCATTATCCAGTCTGTTCCCTGTACATTTATCACTGTGTGGTTTGGATCAGTCACCAGACAGGACAGGAACAGACGATAATGGACAGTCAGGACTGAAGAAAAGATTCATTGTTGCTGATCCTCCCTACACTCAGGACTTCTACCTGTCCAGAGTGAGGAAACAGGAAGGAAACATCAGTGCACATCCATCACAGCCTGGACACAACCTGTTCCAGCTCCTCCCCTCTGGTAGGTGCTACAGAGCTCTGTATGCCAAACACATGGCAACCAAACAGTTTGTTTCCGCAGACTGTCACTGTGATGACCCGATAACAGCAGCCACAGAGAGTCAGGAACAACCCCTGTGATACCAAACATCCACTGGACCTGTAAATGATATGTTTCCCATATTTAAATGCACACTGATGCTCAAACACAAACACGAGCACTGAGTTGTATACAGTATCTACTCTTTGTACTCTTTGTACTCTTTATACCGTGTATACTGTCAAGAACTTGAACTTAATTTTTTTGTTTTTAGGAACATCAGAACCAAGCATTTTTAACCTGTGATCCAGCTGGCATGTAGTCAGTAAAGCACAACACCTTCCTCCCTTCAGCACTGCAGTGGCTTTGCTCTGGCGTCCACTCTTCCATCAAAGCACAGCTGAGTGTTTGTACTTCATTTAGATTTTCTGTTTTCAGTATAAATCCAAAGGCATTTCACATCAGTCAATCAATATGAATCTTTTCCTCATCCTGGCCTGTTCTGATTGGAACAATCATGCAGCGCTCATAATTTATACCTTATAAATCAAAATGAACTCAGGATTGAATTGATGCCATCCTGACATCCTGAGTTGTCCATTGTCACAGCTGAGATCAAGGCTTGATTACATGAAGGTCATCCCAACTGTCTGAGGCTATCTGTTATGCCATAGCAATCAACAAAATCTATTTTCCATCACAGCAACCGTGTAGGAGAAGATGGATTTGATGCACATGAGCAGGTATTGATTTGGCAGTCTCCGAAGGACAAAGTAAACGCTCCTCCAACTGTTAAACTGTTTTTGTCTCAGAGTAATGTCTGGGTCTAGCTGGGTGTTTCATACATTTTAAGCATTGTTTTAGATAAATAACAGCATCTAAAAATGTAAATTATAGTGTGAGAAAATGGCTGTATTCTTTGATCACGACCACAAGGTTGTATTTTCCAATGTTTCTGAACATGAGAGTCATTGAGATATGACAATTATACTACGTAACAGCAATCAATCAGTGAAATTAGTCAGCAGTGTAATTTCAGACAAAGTCACCCCTTATCTCTCTCATCATTGACAGATGTGCACAATCAGAATCAATACTCACTGTATCTTACAAGTCACACATGGGTTTACTACAGTAAGTTCGCAAAATAAACACATCTTAACTGCAGTCATCACAGCAAACTGCGCTCACATTTCACAGGTTCGTGATGAGTGATGATCTGTTCATTTCCAATTAAATGTGATTGTTCTCACTTTCTTAAATGTGAGAAGAGTGTGATACTCAAATGTAACCTGCCTGCAGGGCGATGCACTATGCTCCTATTAGGAGTCACACTCACTTGAAGTTAATAAAAAAAATGCACATAAATTTGCACATGTATGAAGCCCCCAAACAACAGTGTGCAGTGTGTGAACTACACAACTGAGAGATTATAGGAACGTGTGCTTTGAATGTTGTTTTTAAAAAACAACCTCGTCCTTAATTTAATCTTCTGCTCTCAGTTTTTCTTTATGTGTTGTTCATTCACTGATTAAGTGCACTACTACTATTAGTGCATTACTTTTAAAAGAGTTGACTTGAGCTAACACCAGTAACCTGAACACTCTGCATATATTTCAAATTAAAAGCAAGGGGGGCTGGGGCTGGACTTACATCCTTTGAGCTTTAGTGATGGTAGCCTTTTTTCAGAGACTCCCTTGTCTTTAGTGTGCCATAACAGCTACTTTGCAAATACTTCTGCTTATTTCTTCTTTATTGATTGCTAGATTATTACATTTCTATTCTATTCTATTCTATTCCATTCTTTCTATTACCTTTCAGTGCTAAGTATTGTACTTGTTACTCCACTAAGTTCAGTTCTAAGAAAAAGTCCAGCCCATCTAATATCCAAACTGTTCAGTTACCGTAATCTGTAATCTGTAAAGTTCACAGCATTTGATTTTCTGGTTGAAACCCTGTTAGACTCTTAAGTCTCATTAAACCACTTCCTCACCCTGAAATCAAACCATCAGTTGAAGATATTTTTATTAAGTAACATGAATTGAAATACATGTAAACATATAGTACCTCAGGCACTTTGAGCTAACAAGTTTACTTTTTCACACACCTGTAGCTGGATTCTCTGCTCTCTAGCTAACCAGTCCACAACCCTACTTCACATGGACAGCTTTCTAAAAGACTCACATCATTCTACCCGGCGCCTGTTGTAGTAAAAAAAACAAAAAAACATATCTAAAAAAGGAAGCTAATTCCCACATGACCCAAAGTATCTCTGCAGTTCAACTTCTCCTCAGCTCTCCTCAGTCAGAGTGGACGGCTGTCTGTTCAGGATGGTAGCCAATGTTTTGAACTGCTGTCCCCAGTCACCAAGGGAACTAAAATTCCCTGTATCATCAAGTACCCATGACTCCTCTATGGAGCTGAGCGAACCCGCCACTTTGCCTTCACCCTCATAGGCGTAGGTTGCCAAAGAATCATAGGGTGGGGCAACGTAACCCTGCTGACTCTCCTCCAGCCGCTGTTCGATGAAGTCCCTGATCATTTCAGCATCGCCCTCAGTCACTCTGCCACAGGAGGAGAGGGGGGTCTTGTTGGTGGCAGAGATGACATTTGCGGTCTGACGGTGGATGTCCGGTGACCTGACATCATCACAACGACTGCTGAGATGCAGCAGTATCCCGTCTCCATAGCCATTTTTCTCTGTCTTGGAGGTGCTGCTGTGAGTGCTGGTGCGCTGTGAGTGTGTGTTACGCAAAGTACCCATATCGAAGGCATGGGTATCGGCCTCGCCGCCACCCTCATCGTCATAGTGAATGACATTATCACGGATGTCCTCTTTTGATGTCATCAGAGTTTCTTTCTCTCTGTGGCGTCTCTGGCCCATAAATAATGCTGCCATAACTGCAAGACACAAACAAAGTGATAAGTTAAGTTAGATATTCACATATGTGCAGTAAATGTGGGACAGTTTCTTTCTTGTACATTTGCCATTCGAATATTGTTTAAAGAAAGTTTTGAAAAAGTCTCAATATAGCCTCTAAGGCGGAGGACAGGGTTGATTCACATACAAAAGCTTCTTTGGCAGACTCAGAACAAGAGAGTGCTAACTGTCAACAATCTCTGCTTTAAAAGGAACATCGCATACTTCAGCTGGTCTGTCATGCATTGTATCTCAGTAGCCAAATGGAGAAGTGGTGGATCTCAAGTAAAGCAGGAGTTTAACACAATGGCACTTCATTCACAGGTATCTGCTCTGCTCTTAGTCTGCATGTTAGAGATTCATCATGGCAAAACTGAGCACCAGCAGCTGTGATGACAGAGAGAAGATGATTCATTTTGTTCTAGCATGGTACCTTTAGTACTACAAAGCACCCTTGAAGTTCTATAGCAGATGGTTAGAACCTCAGCCCTTCAGGAAGATGTCATGTTCTGCTGTATGCCCCTGTTGTACCCGGGTGTTTTTTCCTCGTGCTCTTTGTCATCATGTTTGTCTTTGTCTCCTTGTATTGTGTTGGTTGTTTCTTGTTCCCTCTCTTTGTATTAGTCTTTTCCAGTTTTTTTCACTTCCTGTTTTATTTTGTATTCTTTCCTCTCCTCACTTGTCTGCAGCTTTACTTCCTGCCCTTGTGTGTTTCTTTGATTGTTCTGCTCTGCCCTTTCACCTATTCCCTGTTAGTTTCCTCTCCTGTCTTCACATGCCCATCACCCACTCTTTATATATCAGTCCCTTTCCCTGTGTTTCTTCGCAGAAATTCTGATCTTGCCTTCCTACCCCGCTGTGTTTGCTTTCCCATCCTGTACCTGCCTGTTTGATCTCATGTAAGCCAAATAAAGACTTCTTCACCTCCTCTGACTCCATCCTATCTGCATTTTGGGTCCAACCTTGCCACACTCATAACAGAAGCCTCGTCTCTAAGAATGCATCTACTAACTGGTAATGGCTGGACGGATAGTGCAGTACCTCTGAAAATATATTTTACTAACAATGGCAAAATGTCACTTTGTCCTAGAGGAGACGTACAGAACATGAGCTGGAACTAGAGAGACAGGCATCGTCCTTGGCTTTGAATTTCACAAGCTGAACTGGACTGCTGTCTTGTGTGTGATGGTCTCACAGTGCCATACCTGCCTAGCAAGGTTCTGTATTGAACGTACAACATTTTCAGCCTCCCTTTTTGGACAGAATTCCCTTCATGGTGTGGCTATAGTGAAGCCATGGACACTGATTGTACCAACTGTCTGGAAAATGAAGGACAGTTTCTGAACTGAAGCAGTGTTGGAGTGAGGTTGGTTTGGCTTGACTTCAACATCCAAAATATCTCTGTGACCCTGCTCATCTACCTCTCCTCCTCTGTCTGTGCCATTACCTGCCAGGACTGCTTCTGTAAGCTGATAAAACCACATTAGGTAAAGCTGCTGAAAGTCTTCAGTCCACACAGATATAGTGTTCTGTCGCCCTTATATGTAAACTGCTCCGTCTCACTTCCCTCCATTAGAAAATCAATGGTCTTATCTGTGAAGCACAGAAGGAAACACAACAACATCCCTTCGGGATATGTGCTTTAGAAACTAAAGTGTAGACCAGCGGCCAGGTTAATGAGGGCAGCTAGTATGTACTACAGTATATTATAGAAGTTTCAGCATTTTCAGCTCTTTGGTAGACTTAATAGAGAACTGCTGAACTGTTTCTGCTGGAAGAAAGGAAAAATTTATAACACGGTACAAGTGACAGAAAGTACAGTACAAGTACAGTGACAGAAAAGGAACAAACACAGTTCCAGAAATAATAACAGAGGCACTAGGTCATAGGGGAATTTAAATCTGAGGACAGACAGTCTGTAGTCTGTCTGTGAAATAATCCATTCACTGAATCCCATGAGTGGTTTATTATCTTCCTTTATGATGCAAGTAAAAACCAATATTCTGTCTGGTAGAGCATGTCACTAATTAGTTTTAGGAGCAAGAAAATATAGTGCACGAGCAATAAAAAGGGCAGAATAATGTAAAATCATACATTAGTTTCCAATTCAGTAGGATCAGCAGCAGAGGTGTATCCAGCTGCAGGTGATAGAATAACACTGTTACCACTGGAGGAGGATTTACTTAGTGAGAAGAGAAGTAGGAGGTGGGATTGTTGGCTTAGAAAACTGCTGAAATCTCTCCAGGCTGCAGTGTAGCAGACATTACAGAAGCTTCCAGACCAGCTTCACGCCTTGACTTTGACCTACTATACTCACTGTAGCTGTGTTCTCAGTTTGTATTTTGGCACATTTCAGTTTCACATCAGTTTTACTTTTTCCTCCAAATGAAGTGGTTTGGATAATCTGGATAAACTGCTGGTTTTGATGGCTCCTTATGTTACAGTGGCTTTGGTGGGTACAATACAATGACCTGTAATAGAAGGTCAAGGTAAGGTGGCCACAGCTACAAACCCAAACTGTAATATTCCTTTGGGTATTGTCTTTTTGATCTCCAATACTAGATTTTAGTCACTGCAAGATAATTTTGATCTTTGAAGTAGTATTTGACTCAGATTCTAGCTTTGACTATCAGGTAAAAGGTTTATTCGCTCATCTTGCCTCCAGCTAATAGAGACCTAAATTCAACTTTGCCTCTTCTGTTGACCTGAAAAAGGTCATGTATGCTCCACTTCTTTAAACTTGGATTATTGTAATGCCAACAGCTGTCACCCAGAGATCTGCAGCCCTTCACCAAGACTATATGCCAACATATATCTATAAGGGTTAACTTTAGGATTGATATTTGGTATTTCAGACTGGATTAAATTCCATGTCACCAGTCACCAGAGGGGCAGAAAAATTTGGGCTCAAAAATCAGATTTTTAGAGTACACTCGTCAAAATCCTGACAGAAAACCAAAAGGTGAATTAATCGGCTTTTACACTCCGTGATTTCACTGCCTGCCTCCAGAGTCAGTCATCTTTTTAAATCCCTGCTTAAAACATTCTTTTCAATCCATTTTATCTAAGTTTAATCTATCTATAACTGTTGATGTGAAGTTTTAACTGTATATTTTTTTGGACTGAAAGAACCCTATCCCCAGTGTCTTATATAAGGTTATCAGCTCTGATCTTAATGGACCAACTTATAAAGATCCTGAACCTCGAAGGATCTGGTCACAGAAGTTAGTTACTTTCTTAAGAGAGAATTTGGTCTCAAAGACCAAAAGTGACCAGGTCTGCTGTTAAAACCCCCAGATGAGCTGCATCGTAAGGTTTTTTTTACATCTCTTCTTAAAACTTCTTTTATAGGAAGGCAATTCTGAATATTTAATATGTTGTTGAGTTTTATCATCTTCCTCTACTCTTTTTCTCTGTTTTTCTTTTTTAATTTTATTCTATCCCCTGATGTTTTTATGTTTATATAATATTTATAATCCCCCTGTTCTTTTCGTTGTTTAGATCTATATAAATAAAGTTTATTACAATTCTTTTCTCTTCTATCTCTGTTCTATGCTTGACTTTACTCAGTTGTGCAGAAGAACTTCATAAACTGTGTCCCTATGGAGACACTGTCCATGTTGCAGAAAATAAATTGACAACTTTTTAGGTCAATTATCAAGAAAAAATGCTGGTGCCTCTCAAACAATACAACAATAGGAGATATCAAACCGAGGGCCATTCCCCAAGACACAAATATTTCTAAAATGTCTCCCATTGCTTGTTATTTACCAGCAGTGATAATTTTCCAATGTAGGTTTCCCAGGGAACCTTCTTTAGTGAGACATACTCCTTTTGGACATGCCATTTAAGGTACAAATGTTTAGATAGTAATACTCCAGTTATTAAGACCATGCCAGGATTGCTTCAAGCCCACCATTAAGCCTCATCCTCTGTTAGCACAGCGCTCCGCTGCCATCCTCATATATGAGATGTCGCTCTCTGCCAAGCATGACAAAAAGGTGATGTTATGTGTTAGCAGCTATTAGCCCATCCTCCCATATCCTCCTTTATGTCCTCTTGCAGACATCATCCCTCTCTAGAGAGGACACAAATAAAGAAGGCACAATGCCCTCAGGAGGCTGAGATTCTTTGGTGACATGTTATCAGTCACACACACAAATAGACACACTAAGCCACAGACCTAGATGCACTGCTCATGACTGGGGTGAATCAGTTGTGAGGGTAGAATAAAATATTTTCAGGCCTCTTTGATTTCACATTTTCTTTAGCTGTAAATTGACACAAACAAGATGTACATACAGTTGTGTTCAAAATAATAGCAGTGTTTTTATTTCCATGCATTGGGAACACTGCACATCATATTCTAAATCAAAACATGAAGGAAAATGTATCACTCTTTTAATTACTTTACAGAAAATTAAGTTAAAAAAATAGCAGTGTCTGCATTTTTCTTTACAAACTTAAAATTTTACTGTATAAACTGAAATTTTTGTCCACAAAATGTTTCTCCATTTCTCTTTAGGCCAGTTGATGTGTTCTTTGGCAAGTTGTATCCTCTTCAGCACATCTGTTTTTTTAACAGTGGGACTTTGCGGGGGCTTCATGCTGATAGATTAGCTTCACACAGGCATCTTCTAATTGTCACAGTTCTCACTGGTAACTTTAGACCGTCTTTGATCTCCCTGGAGCTGATCATTGGAGTCTTTGCCATTCTGGCTATTCGTCGATCCATTCAAATGGTTGTTTTCTATTTTCTTCCACATCTCTCTGGTTTTGCTTTCAATTTTAAAGCATTAGAGATCATTTTAGCCGAGCAGCCTATCATTTTCTGCACTTCTTTATACGTTTTCCCTTATCCCTCCAATCAACGTTTTAATCAAAGTACGCTGTTCTTCTGAACAATGTCTGGAATGACCCATTTTTCTCAGGTTTTCAGAGAGAAATGCATGTACAACATGTGCTGGCTTCATCCTTAAATAAGGGCCACCTGATTTCACACCTGTTTTTTCACAGAATGAATGACCTCACTAGTTGAACTCTACACTGCTATTATTTTGAACACGCCCCTTTCAATTAATTATTCAATTACACAGACTCAGGAGAATGCATCAGGCTTACCAATCAGCTTACCAATCAGGACTCTACTACACCTACTGGTAAATTGTTTGCCATGTAGTAGTAATATAATTTCTACCAAAAACAGTGATTGATCTGGTTAGTCATGACTGCTATTATTTTGAACACAACTGTATATGCACACACACACACACACACACACACACACATAAGACACTAAGACACACTATAAGAGCTGACCGCCATGTTTTCACTATGTGTGGTTATATCATAATAATTAATTATTCAATAATTATTATTATTATAATCAATAATTCTCTGTAACATAATCAAAAATGAAATGAGATAATAGGAGGTGAAAAACTAAGTAGAAGAGGAATCAGCCTCTCAGTGTACTTGAAGTCTTCCCTGTGATAAATTAGAGGCTGGATATGGCTCGTTGGCACCATCTAGTGTTGAATTGTGTGCATTCATTCACAGTTAAAATGCCACTCCTCATCACCATCAGTTGTAGAAATCAGCTTTGGGAAGAATGACATTTCTTTTCACATTTAAAAGTATAATTTTGATAAAAACAAACAAACAAAAAAGATTTTTACCTTCAGGTCACCAAGTTGTAAGAAAAACATGTATGTCATCCAAAAATGCCCTTAGACTATAAACCCTTTTAAAAACGACTATTTAAGGAGTTGGGAATACTGCGGGGAAAGTTAGAATAAAATAGAGCCTAACATATGTACATTAAGTGGAGTTATATTTTCTGGCCACAACCAATATCAACACTGTTTTCCTATTTTTACTCCATTTTTCACCAACTCCTTTGGCAACTCCTGCTGCTAAATATTCAACTATGCTGTCCTGTTATCGGTGTTTTGGGTGTCTGTAAATATCACGATGTGTAGTTATGGGACAGAAGAAAGATTGGCTTACCAATCAGCAGAGCTACACATAGCAGAATAGCCATCAGAGCTCCGGTGCTGAGGCCCACGGGCAGGAAGACGGCCTCCGCTGAGCAGGTAAGCAACGAGCCTCCTGCCTCGCAGGAGCACACTCGGATGGTGAGGGTGGCTGTGCTGCTCTGGGCGGGGTAACCACTGTCCTCAACCACAACAGGAAGAACGTAGACGTCCTGCAGCAGCCGCTGGAAGCCTGAGCGCCGAGTCATAATGCCAGCTGTGTTGTCTGGAAAGCAGAAGAGGATGATGCTTCATCACTGACAACATTCCTGCTAGTAAGACTGCTTCACTACTGTCACAACAACACTGGAAAAATCTGATGAACTCTTGAAGAATATCCCAAGAGTTCCCAGACATAAGAGGCTGAATTCATGAAGCACAGGTACAGCTGAAAAGCCTTTCTGCCATAAACATTACATTCAATTTACGATTTAAGTAAAGAATTAGGCTGATGCTACAGTTTTGTTATTGTCAAACAACTAATACTAATGTTTCCTATCTTGGCTCTTAGTAATCGGTTCCTACTGAAGTTGTACATTTTTTAAAATGGCTCACAAACATGTAATGTTTGTGAGCCATGTAACTCAGTAATTTTCTAAAACAGATGTATACTTTTTTCAAACTTAATTAATGTTATTTAATGTTACTCAAATAGTAAGAAATAACTTAGCAAGAATATTTTAGGATTTCAGGCATAGGATTACACACAAATTTTAATATTAGTGCCATTTACTTCAAAAAGAAAGTGTTGAGACTAAAGTCGGAGTTTACCCATAGGTAGATATGTAGCTGTGCTAAAATATCTATCTTTATATAAAAAAATTATGAACACAAATGCTGAAAAACAAGGTGTGAAGATGTTAGCACTCTGCTGCCACCAGCTGAGAGAGAAAAGGCCGATTCAAGCCAAAGTCGCCATGTGGGATAGAAAACAAGCATAACAGTCCCTGCTTCCTCTCCACAGCAACTCCTCCCCTGAGCATCTGAACCACATGGTGAAACTTTCCCTGTGATACTGTGATGCTAGATTACTAAAGAGGTGTTGGGTGAGAAGTAGTAGGATTTCCCTTCAGTCTGTAACAACATGGAATTGAGAGGTGTTTTACTTGTGCTTCCCAATAAAAATTCTGTTTTGATATAAATACTGATTATTTCTGATTGTGTGTGATCAATCACTCTACTTCTGTTTGGTTTATATTATACATTTTCATAATTATATTTTTTTATATCCTTTAAGCTATCTTTGCTACACACAAGAGGTCAAAGGAACAGCACTCACATTTCAGTTACCGTACTATTAGGAAACAGAGAACAGAGGTGTATCTGCCTGGAAAATACACAGTTTAGTTAAATTTAGTCAAAATAACTAGTAAGTTCTTTTGTTTTATCATTCTCTTGCTACTGAATAAGAACTTAAAGTTGCAGCCCTGTGTCACAGAAATGACCTAGACATGTTTTTTAAACTGACATTTAACTGAAAACCAAAATCTCTCACTAAGCTTGACCAAAGTGCGTCTGCTGTCTGAACCTAACCACAGGTCAGAGTCTGCATGTGACTCCTAGACCCTCAGACTGGTGAGTCATATGTCTGACAACTTCCACATGTCTCTGGTTTATTCACTCATGAAAATATCGCCTGTGGACATTAACAACATCATGGCAAAAGAAATGAGTAAGATGTAAATATCATTTGTAAATCAGGCTACATTCTTAGTGGAAAGGTTTTTTTGTACGAGAGTACTCGTACATGGCAAATTGCTATGATAGTAATTGATTAAAAAAAACAAAACAAGCAGTGAGATGAAGCCAGTCTGATTCTAGACCATTAAACTGCTGTCCACTTGGCTTATTCTTTCATTTATTTAGCAGTTCTGGTGTCTTTGATAAGCAGTTATTTTCTTTTTGAAAACTTTAGATACCAAATAGCCAGTGTTCTCACTGTTGGTCTGCTTATTTAAGCCATTTAGAGGCACTGGTATTATTGAGACTAATTCATAACCAGTTTAAAACTCAATAGAGCTGCTTTAAACCCAATTTTAATGTAAAATATCACACGAAGTTCATTTGCAAAAACAGATAAAAGCCATTTTTAAATGATTCAAGTGTGACTGATATTCCCTAGAGTGAAAAAGAGACATTTTCAGGGAAAAAAGAGACTTTACATAAATATTTTAATTTATCTTCCCTGTCATGAACAAAAACATGTTTTAGGAAAATAAAGCAAGACAGAGTTACCACACATTGGCACTTCAAATCCAACTACAACCAGTATTAATCTCTCAAACCTTGTCTCGTGCTGTTTCCAAAAATGATCTCTGAGAAAGGCAGATGCTGACCTGCTGCCTTGTAGCTAATATGTTAGCAAAAACAAGTATCAAAAAGAATTTAAATTTTCTTCAGTTCTAAATGATTCAATCACGACTGTTACAGGCAATTTAGTTCAAACAGTCCTAGTTAAAACTATGACTCTACCAACTGAAAATCAAATTCTTGTAATATGACGGCAAGTATCCCAAGTACCTCCTAATATATCTGCAGCTGACTTGCCTGACCTGGTCATTGTGTTTGTCATTTGAGTGTAAATGCCACTCTATACTATTTAAAGGGGAACATTTGTCATTGGTTAGCAGTTTTCAGAGAACGGCACTCACTCTATACAGGCCAAGTGTGGAGCTTCTTGTCTATGATGTGCATTAATCTTAAAACAAACTATTGCACTTTTATTACCTCATTTAATGAGGAACACAGCAGTTCAGTTTGGTTCAGGTCAGGTCACTTATCACAGCATAAATGACTTTTTGGTATAGTTTGAGTTGAGCATTTGTCTCTGGTACTATTTGGCATTTCTCCCTGCTTTCTTTGCATCATGTTAGCAAGTGCTATTAGTTCAGCCTGTGGTGTGTTGTAAATGAGCTGCATCATAGCACTAAAAAAGGTCTCATACAAATTTACTCTGAAAATGTTTAACATGTTCTGTAATGACTGTAAATCTGCACAGATGTGCTGTGTTGAGACTGAAGGCCCACTTGTTGTTTTGGTTTGTTTTTCAGTCCAAAACAGGGTTTCGCAGTGAAGTAAAAGTCGTGGTCTCTGGGTGACGTCTGTGTTATTTTTGACTCAGCATTGTGTTTTGATGCTTTGTTGAGTATTTTGGTGCAGTCATGCTTTGTCCAACTGAGACACAAATTAGAAAACTGGATTCATATTTTTTTATTATTGTTTCCTTATAACAATGATTAATTTTTTGCTTTCAATATCCAAGTGCTTAACAACAAATCAAAACAAAGTCCAATAAAATGACAATAAAATAATGTATTAGGAATACTAGAACTAAGAATTAGGAATTTAGTAAAAGTTAAAAATGATGCCAGAGCAAAGTGGCCCTAACAGCAAAGGCCCAGTTGCCTCTGGTTTTCTACATATCTGAATCTCTAAAAGGAAAGCAGTTCCACATTAATTTAAAAGGCAGATCTTCCCACCATTGTTTTCTATTGCAAAGTGAATGAAACAGTGTATATAATTAAAGCTATAATTAACCATGGCATGGCCTGATCGTATACAGTACATCTGTCTGCTGTAACAGAGGTGACATCAGTGGGTTAAACCTTTGCTGTATCTATGACTCCTGTTAACCCCTTACATCAAGCTTTACTTTTCATATGGCTACATAAAGGACACGCTTTTCCTGTATTAGCACTGAATGTTGGCAGTGGACATGAATCAGTGAGTCTAAATAGTTGGATGGCATGAAGTAAATAAATCCTTTCATATGTACAGATTATGTTAAAGATTACAGCTATAGCAATCCATCATCAACCAACTAAAACAGAAAAGAGTGCTAGAATATCCTGCTTTAGTGTAAGTGTAGTGAAGGTTCGAATAAGTGAGAATGAGGTTTTTGCAGAAATGCAGGAGTTATTTGTCTTGTTAATGAAGTACAACAAGCAGTTTAAAAAATGTATGTTTCTTTATTCTATATGGTCACTGTGGGATCCTTACAGCAAAATTAAACAGTGAGTCACAAAGCCCAAGGTACCTTTTCTGAATATATAAGGTAGGATTTAGCAATATTGAGATGAAACGCTCCAGACTGTTAATACCATGGACTCTAAATGAGAAATGGTATGCATGGTAGTCCACTAAGTTGTATTACATCAGTTGTGGCACTGTTCTTGTCTATTTTAACAACCTCTGTGGTTATCACTGATGATTTCACTCCAAAGGCTCACAATGAACACTTCACTTCATTTTCTTTTTTTTTAATTAACATAGAGCAACGTAACAAGAGTCAATATAACTAAAGCTCTATGAAGACAATGGGAGCTGCAAATTCAGGGGATAAGCCTCACATCATACTACAAATTAACCCTCACTACAAATGAACCCTTTCATGTGACACTGTCATTTGATACATTGCTATTATAAATAATGAAATACAGTTGTCATAGCACAATAATAACTGTTTGTAACAGTCTCTTTTATCATCACCCCCTTTAAATCCCCCTCTTACTTACTTCCAAAATCTCGAACAGTGAAGTTTCTGTTGTGAAGCTCTTTGGGGGACTTGAAGAAGAATCTCTGGCCAACAGGAGGAAGGTCTTTGTCCACAGCGCTGACCATCTGGATCACCTGTCATGGAGCATACACAGAGAGATTCATTAGCACAGTGGCTCAGAAAATTCTAGAGAGAAAAGTTGGTGGCTTGTAAAAGAGTTACTGAGCCAAATCTCTTAGCTGGCTGGGAAACTTTCAATAAGGAATATGAAACATTAACTTTCTCTGCTCTGTCTGCTCTGGAGGCACAAGTTCTTATGTTTTAATACAAAGTTCAGTTGTATGCAATTCTCACAGAATTACTGAGCCTAGCCTATTACTTGAACTGATCACAGGAGGGTGTATTGTTATAATGTGAGGTGATTCAGGTCTCAAAAGAATGAATCACTGTTACCCAGAGTAATCATTTAGAGCAGACACAGTTCACTTTACCTGTCCAACTCTGGAGTTTTCACAGACGAAAGTATCTGAAGGAACTGCCAGCTCAGGAGGGAACTCGTTCACATCCAGGACGTTGACCAGCACTGACACTTTGGCAGACAGCAAAGGGTTGTCTGTAAGAGTCGAAATAAAGTCACATATGACTATCCCCTCAGTGAAACAGCCTAATATGCTAATCCAATATACTGACTGTCTTTTATTGTGACCTCAGTAGAAACGATAGCTAAAGCATATAGCCTGTTGGACATTCAGACAGGAGGAGGAGAATCTAAGCATTCCATAAAAACATTAAAAAATCATGACCAGCAACAACAAGCAACACTCAAAGTTAGGCTTGTAAAACTTCTGTAGATATTATCTAAGTTTTTAAGTATTAGGAAGCTAGTCCGCTTTCTTATGACTGTGTGTGTTAGGGTTACCTTAACCCAAGTCATGTGTTAGTTTTATATTACATCTGAATCAATAATGTTTAGAGACTGTTGAGCTGGACAGTTTATTCACATTGATTATGGCTGGATTTTTTGCTTCTGATAAAAAATGCAATAGAAGAGCAAATTAGCTTATATCTCCAAATTAATCAAAAAAACAAACAAACAAAAAAAAAAACATCTGTCTAGTCGGGAGAAAGAGATGGAGAGAAAATGAAAAAGGTCAACAGAATGAGCAGCAAGAAGGACTGGAAGGAGAGACAGCAGACAAACCCAGAGTAAGATGGACAGAAACTGAATGTAAGTGATGCAGACGAGACAGGACCAGGAAGAGGACAGACACTGAAACTGCTGGAAAGTGATGACCCTTACACTGAATAAGAGAAAACTCCCCCCAAAAACCCATTAACAGGGAAATAGGAAGAAACCTCCAGCAGGGAAACAGAAGGCAGGACAAACATGGACTATACAAGAACTACTGTTAATAGATTCACTGAGACTGAGGTATGTATGTATATACCTATCTATATAGCCACATGCATTCATAAGAGCTTCAGTACTCCGTGATTCTCCAAGTCTGTGAACTCTCCTGTATGGATCAACCATTCTTCTAAAGATATTCATCATTTGGTGTTTTGATGATGGTGGTGGAGAGCTCTGTCTCTCTGTCTAACACTTCCATAGGTGTTCAGTTGGGTTGAGATGTGGTGACTAGGGGTCAAGCATTCAGACCTGGACCATTCTCTTGGTGTACATGCACTAACCTGCTTATATGGTGAAGGATGACTCCTCTGACCAGATGTCTTTTTCCACATCTACATAGACCTACCTGGTTAGGTTTGGCACCACTGAACCAAATATGCATTAATCTGTGTAATAAGGGGTTTATGCACTGCAGCCATCCCATAATACTCCCCTCTATGTGATTACTGGCAAACTGGTTATGCCGTCAGTCTGATCACGTCCAACTCTTCACGTCCAACTCTTCCTCAGTCACCTGAAGAAGAAGTTGCTTTTCTGTTTCTTACATGACAGCATGAGTTATCTGTTTCCTTACACATTGCACTAATGCATGAGTATCACACTCACTGAACTTCAACCACTATTTCCCGCTCTATTTAGTGAAGTTTTTCCCACAGATCTAAATGCAGATGTCATCGTTCCTTTTTAAAACATGAGCCAGAGCCCTTTGTGACTGAAGCTCCTGCCATCAGAGCAACCCTTTTCCAAAGTCTTGAATCACCATCCAACACAATCAACCTCTTTTTCAAAGTCACTTAGATAGATCTTTTCCTCTCACCATCTTCATACAGAGTCCGCTGTGCCTGCTCAGCTATTATAAATGCTTAATTGCACAGAGCATGTTTGGATTTTAATTGCTTAATTGCAGTTGCCCATGCTGTGGTAATTTGTCAGTTACTTTGTTGCCCATGAGAGCTACCCACGTTATTCATGTTGCAATGTTGCAGAGTTACAAAAATTTCTCTGTACTCTGAGCTCACCTTTTCAAAACTCCTAACACAGTTCTCTTCACCTCTTCAACAACAGCCCTTGCATCCAACATACAATAGTGCAATCAATACTCAATTAACTGTTTGATCAAATAACTGTTTCAGGTCTCATCACACCCAGGGTCTGATTTGTTTAGAGTATTTCAAGTTATTACACCTACATAATATTTAGATGTTTTGAAAATCCTACATCCTTCATCCTTTGGTGACCATGTGTGTTTTTACAATAGAATAAAACAGCTGATAGAGCAAACCAGAGAATGACACCTATGGATTGGTTACTTTGGGGAATTATCATATTATGAATAAAAAAATAATAGTTTGGAAAAAGACACATTAACTCAAAGTGTACTTACTAGCTTTTCCTTTCCAAAGCATATCATGGTTTACATATGAGAATCTAAGAGAGAATGCAAACATTACATAAGTGTAAAGAACAAATTGTGAACATCCACCAGAGCTGGTCTTTATTAACTCTTGAAGGAAATATGTGAGTCCTTAGCTGTCAAATGCACCACTATGTTCACCACCTGTTTTGTGTGTCTGTCAGCTGTTTGGTGCTGAACAGCTGACAGACAGTGTTTTTTAAGAATGTTTTTCTTTTTCTCTCCCAGGGATAGATTTAAGTAGTAACTTAGTGAAAAAAACAAAGCTATTTCATTAGTACCAGTCTCCTGTTTAAAAGTTTCATCACATCATCTAACATGGCATCTGTTTGGACACTAGATGGAGTTATCTTACTCATCAAATCTCCACATGATCCCCAGTGTGTGTTTTTATCCTTAGCTTAAACACCTGTCAGATAATCCATTCTGCCATTTACTCACAAATGCCTGTGTTTTACCCAAAACCTAACTATGAGGGAGTCATGGGATTTATATTGTTGATCTGATCTATCTAATGAGGAGGGCTGCCATATGTGTGACTCTGCAGCCCTTTGCATCCTCAAGGAGCTTACAGCAGCAAATCATATGGTGCACACTGGATGAGTTAAGATGCTTAATCAAATGTGCTAAATTTAGTTTTTACCACAGTTACTCCAGCTGCAGCTGCACTCCAACCAAATGCACTGCACAGAGGACTGGGGGAGAGAAGGGCAGAACGTGACAGTGTCTGTCAGGATACACGTGTTCAATCATTCAGAACCTACTGTTTCATTGTCAGGCTGTTAACATGTTTCTAGTTATAACAGTGTAATAATAATTACAATGGAAATATTAAACTGTGCTCTCTCACTCTGCAGAAGCAGATATAATTGAATTCATTTTCAGACCCCATAGGAATTTCATATTTTTAGATTACACTGGTGTGAACAATTCCTATTATTACAGGGATGAATCATGTGCTTAAAATGAGCTTATCCAGCAGTTTGAAAAATCTACATCTTGAGATGACTAAAACCATTTACCTCCCTGATGCTGCTCCACTGTACATACCAGTATAATAACTCAGAGTTTCTTAACCTTGACATTGGGAGCCCATGAAGGATCACTTAATAAGCAGATGGGGTGGCAGGAAAGTACTGAGATTTGATTTACTTGTACTAAATAAAGTGGGCTCTATCAGTCAAGCCAGCAGCCAAAAGTTGAGAAGTCTTGCGTGTACTGTGCGGTTTTTCATCACTAGAGAGACAGGTTTTTGGATGTTCATATGTTTTGTCTGTAGTGTGAACATTTATCTAGGCTCACATATATGCACACCTACACTACAGGCCAAAAGTTTGGAAGCAAGGCCAATAAATACAGGCCAAACATTTGGAAGCAACTTCAAGTTTCTGTTCACAATGCCTTTCTTAAAAACCAGCATGAGTTATATGTATTTTGGGATGTATTTACTGCATGATCAGACTTTGCTTTTCCACTTGATATGCACCCCTCCTTGAACCGCCATATACCTTACAGAGGTGGTGGAGGGGTTTGTCAATGTGCCTGAGTGATCCTAGGAGCTATGTTGTCGGGGGCATTACGCCCCTGGTAGGGTCTCCCATCTCCATGGCAAACAGGTCCTAGGCCAGACTAAGAGGAAGTTAATCAGTTAATCATATCTGTTGCTGAGAATGGAAAAACTTGGCATTAAGCTTGGCATTAAAGGGTCTGCATTAAACTGGTTTAGATCATACTTATCAGATCTCAGTTTGTCCATATTAACAATGAATCATCTGTGCATACTAAAGTCTGTCATGGAGTTCCACAAGGTTCAGTGCTTGGTCCAATTCTATTTATTTTGTATATATGCTGCCCCTTGGCAATATCATCAGGATGGCACTCCATAGATTTCCATTGTTATGCTGATGACACCCAATTATATTTATCAGTGGAGCCAGACAAAACTGATCAGCTCCTGAAAACTCCAGGTGCCTGCCTTAAAGATATAAAGGCTTGGATGACAAGAAATTTCCTGCTGTTGAACTCAGATAAAACTGAAGTGATCCTATTAGGTCCGAAACACCTGAGGAACACGTTCTCTCCTAAGATAGCCTTGCTGGATGGCATTAAGTCGGGCCTCCAGCACCACTGTAAGGAACGTTGGTGTTTTATTTGATCAGGATATGTCCTTCGACTGATGATGATGTTCTCTGTACATGTGGCATCTATTCTGTCATCTGTCCGTCCCAGGGAGAGGGATCCCTCATCTGTGGCTCTTCCTCAGGTTTCTTCTTTTTCCCATAAAGGGTTTTTTTGAAGTTTTTCCTGACCCGGTTCGAGGGTCTAAGGACAGAGGGTGTCACAACTGTACAGATTGTATAAGCCCTCCGAGGCAAACGATGTTTGTGTTTTTGGGCTTTAAATAAATAAATTTTATTTATTATTTTGAATTTTGATATTTTGCCATGATCACTGTGAGCCAGTCATCTCGTTGCTGTCAAAGTTTAAAACTCTTGCTTTCTGCTGCTGTCAGTTGTCATTTCAGTCAAATCAATGTGAACCTCCTCCTGAAAAAAAGAGACACTTTATGGCCTATTTCTGTTTAAAAGTGCACACCTTGCCTGAAATATATAAATAAAGGACTTGCCCATTTACACTTGTAGAGTGGATCTAAGTGACACATTCAAACCACGTACATGCTACTCTCACACACACCAGTTTCATTGATAACGGTACAAGTGCAGTGCTGTAGCAAACATGTCCCGTCTGCATAATGTGCATAATTACAAAAGACATTATCTTGAACCTGATTGACGATTTAGCAAAATTACTGGGCCAAGTCACACAGAGAAACTACAGCAATTCAGCTCTGATGGAAGAGGCAAAAAATGTCCGAAAGTCAAGAAAGTCAAGAGGCTGTATATAGAGATTAATGTAATCCCCCCAGGGGAAAAAAATCAATTCTGCACAGATTGTGCACCAGTAAGCAATCTGAATGGCATGCAGTAGAGGCAGACTCTAATGATGAAACTATTGTATAGAGAGATAATTGCAGAACATCAATACATTGGATGGCTGACCACTGAAAACTGTTTCATGATGACAGAGTGTTCCATGCACTCCTTGCACATCTGTGCACATTCAACAGATCTGAGGTCTGTCTAACCTAGGTTCCATCAGCATGTTCACATGGCCACGAGGGCAAACAATACCCTGGACCATGTTTACACAAACATTTCTACAATACCTGCCCAGCCACAGTATGTTCACCCTGCTACCATCTGGCAGGAGGACTATCTTCTGCCTTACTACCAAACTCCAAATCAGATTATCTCCTCAGGCTGTGAGACGGTTAAACTCATCCACTGCACTACAACAAAATGAATCTTTTTTTTTTTCTGATTGTGTGTGTGTGTGTGTGTGAAGCCAAAAGAATGGTAAACTTCATCCTTGTGTTACAAAATGACCATTAAAGTGAGCATTAAGTGTTATTACTTTAAGCTCAGAATAAGACATCAAAGATGTTATCTTTGGATGAGCAGCTCTGGGATGCATATGCTCCGTTTCAGATGCTTGCTGTGGGATACTCACTGACTTTGGTTGCCACCACAGTGATGTTGTGCTGCACAGCTGTCTCCCTGTCCAGGTACTCATTAGTGGAAATTGTTCCCTCAACAGTATCAATGTCAAAACAGCTGTCGGACTCTGTGTTCCATTCCAAAGAATACCTGCAGAGAGGAGCAGAGTACTATAACATAAGTTAAATAATAAGTTAAATGTTAGCAAATACATCACAGAATTATGCAAAATGGACCAATAATAAATCAAAAGTCTATGCACACCACAGGGCGTGCAACACGCACCAATAATGTTAATTAATTAATTGATCATTTATTAATAATAACCTGCCACTTCTTATAGAATCACAAGTAAAATAGAAGCCATTACACAGCTGTTGTAGCCAGCTGTATTGATTGAAATACAAATGTTTGTCCGTCAGACACTCTGGAGAAGGATGACTAAAAAGGCAGCTGATGGAGTGTGGTGGAAACAGACAGAAGAAGTTGGGGTGCATTATTGAGTCAACAAAGCCTGTGACTATTAAAAAGAGACCACCCTGTCTTACACAACTTATCTGTTTTCCTAATTACATTTTAAAAAGAAATATAATTGCTGAATAGAATATGTTCCTTGGGATGTATTTTCTTGCAAAGGAAGAGCTAAATTTATGCACAGTTAGGTTCAGAGCACAAAATCTCTTAGGCCAAAAACCCATTTTTAAGTGTATTTTCTTTCAAGTTTTCAAGTCTGTCAGTTTACCCGCATAACATCAGTCTCTGAGCACTGCTCAGGACTACAGGACTGTCCCTAAGGACTCAAACTGCTGCTGACCTTTAAGTAGCTTTTTATCATGAACTTCTTTAGAAAATAGTGTCCATGTTGTCATGGAACTTGTCATATCAATGAAAGCAAAGTCTGATCATGCAGTAAATACATCCCAAAATACATATGAACTCATGCTGGTTTTTAAGAAAGGTATTGTGAACAGAAACTTGTACTGGCCTTGTATCCAAACTTTTTACTGTAGTGTATGTTGTTAAATATATGTACAGGTTGATCGTTTGTCCACTTTAAAAGATGATTTACAACAGCAAAACATATAGTTAATCCATGCAAGTGAAAATGCAAATACATGAGTTGGTGGGAACATTATTTGACTATACATTGTTAAAGGCCATATGCCTAAATTTGCTATTTGACAGTTACACCTGGCAGTTTGTGGGTGTAAATATTTAGCTAGTAACAACTACTCTGCATAATAAGTAGAAGCCATTTAAATTTAGTTCTGCTTAAGTATCTGCTTCATAAACACTTAAGTTATAACTAGGTTAAGTCTGAATTTAGGAAGTGCTGATGTAACTGTAAGACTGTAAAAGGGAATAATACGAAATGTTTATGTTTGTTCCCACTGACTAATAAATTCCTTGTTACCTGACAGCGCTGCTGCTGGCATCCAGGTCTTGAGCCGTCACAGAGCCGATGATGGTTCCTGGAGGAGTGTCCTCGTACATGTCCATGGAGTAGGAGGGCTTGGTGAAGACAGGAGGCTCATCCATGTCCAAAACATTCACCTTGACTGTCGCTGAGTCCTTGAAGGGCCCCAGGTGAAGGAAGCGGGAGTCCAGGTGTGCATTAGATGCCTCAACCTTGAAGGTGTATGATTTTTTGGTCTCATAGTCCAGAGTCTACAAAAGCACAATAATAAAGCAATGAAGAGACATAAAGGGATGAAATCGGACAGATCGGACATTAAAGAAAGGAGCATGCCAAATGATTTCACTTTCTAATTTTTTATTCTAATATTTCTCTGTTTCAGTAGCTGTGAAGCTTAATGGTGTGTCTACACATTTTCCAGCTGTCTGCCTCACACATATCTGATAGAACTGATACACCTCTATTTTAATCAGCACAGCTGTCAGAACAACAGTGTCTAATAGTTTTATCCTTCCATCTCATTAAGGTATCTGTATCCATTATTAAGTCCCAAAATCCTAATTTTGTTAGTACAAATGAATAAATCTGCCAGCACAGAAGGATTTTTTCAACCAGTTTCCAACATACAAAGCTCATGTGATAGTCTTGTTATTAGTTCACCTGTTCAGTATACTTGTGTATACCATTTCATCATTTCAAGCAGAAGCCTGTCCTCCAGAGGACCTCTTGCTGTCTCTGTGCTGCAGATGGCAGCAAGTAAACTGGGATCCAAGCTGTTTTCAGAACAATCAAATGAAACAGTGTCGAGCGTACCAAGTCACAAAGATGGCTCTGACTGACCGCTTAATGCTAATGTCCTGTCTGATATGTGAACTCAGCACCATGGCATGGTCTTGACTGATAGGTGTGGGGAAAAATAAAGAAAGCCTGGAACTTTCAGGACCCCAGGAAAATCACTTCTAATTGATAATTCAGCCTCATTCAGCACCTAAAAATGTTTAATACTCAATACTTTCCCATAATTCTGCAGATCTCATCCTAACTTGGTCCAAAAGTCACAACTAAAGGATACGATTTTCTGTTTTCTGAGAGCAATGTATTTCAATATGTAATACAAAAGTAATAATAACTCAACTTTACCATCTATGATAAAATATAAAAGATGTCAACCATTTGCCAAAAAAGGCATGTACAAAGCATCACACCACCTGGTAGTAGTACATGATGTATATAATATGGAAAATGTGTTTTGAATTGTAGCCTTCACTACTAACCTCTCAGCTACCAACATTCAGCCAAGAATAAATGCTCAAAGTTCAACATTTTAATTTCTTAGTTTCAAGCCTGATGCCCGTATAACCTACCTTATTTTTCCAAAACAACCCTGACTGCATCTCTATTAATTCTTCACAGTAGAGACTTCAAAGGCCAGAATATGTGGTTACTGATGTCTAATCACTTTGATGAATGCACCACTCACTGATTGATTTGGACACAGAGGAGGGTCCTTATCAGTTTGTGAATGCACAGGAGAGAGATGCAGGAGGCAGCCACTTTGATATTGAAATAAAGCCCCACACTGTACCAAGACACATACAGTATAGAGCAACAGTCAAGCTCAGGAATATGAATTGGCTTCAGCATCATGAGAGTTTGATATATATATATATATATATATATATATATATATATATATATATATATATATATATTTTTTTTTTTTTTTTTTGTTTGTTTTGTTTTTTTGTTTGTTTTGTTTTTTTTTGGCTGGAGCCAATCTACTGTGAAGGACTTTACTTGAAAATGAGTCTCCGGCTAATGTATTGCAACAAATACAACCAGGGAGGTTTTAAAAAACACATAAGCCCAAACACACAATTCCCTGTTAGACACACAGACATACAGCTCTATCTTTCATCCACTCCTTCAGTGTCTTTGTGGGAGTGTCTTTCTTAGAGTTTTAGAAAAGAGCAATTTCAACCAAATTTTTTTAACAGTGCTGAAACCCATCCTCAAGAGGCCTTTACAGTGAGGCAGAGGCTTTGAACTTTGGTCTAATGCTGGTGTGACACATCATGGCAGGGGCCTCAACACACAACCAGTACAGAGAAAGAGGAGAGTGAAGAGAGAAGGTGTGGAGAGAGGCTGGTGTCTGACAGAGCTGCATAATGCTTTGTTGTTTTCCTCACTCACTTTAACCTGATTTTTCAGTGATAATTTCTCCTGGTATGTTACATGCATATTGCCATCACTTAATGGGCAATAAAGACGAGGCTAGCAGAAACCAAACAGAAACATCTTGACAACAGTAAATGAGGAAAGTAACAAGAGAAGAAAAAACAAAACTGAACATTTAAATAAAGCTAACCCTGGCACTGATTTTTATTTAAAACCTGTGGTAGCTTCATGGCTTAGCTGTTCTATACCTGCTAAATGTTCCACTACGTCCACCAGATAGTTTGCTCTGCTAACTGCTAACTTTGTCTGTCTGTTCTTTGGTGCTGAGCAGGTAGTGTACGGTGGGTTTTTAGAGCATTTTTCGCTGAAAACAGCTGTCAGCTGCAGCTGAGTGGACAGCTAAACAATGAGCTCACTATAAAGCCACAAAAAGCCGAGAAGAGCTGCAGATTCATGCAATAATTCTTTTTAGGTTCTGCACCCTCCCACACTCTCACATTGTTTTCATATTACCATTTGACAGAATGCAATTATTAAAATATCAGTTATAGATACTATAGTTAAAATATCTGAAACATTTCAGCTCTGGTACTGTAGATGTATCTGCTTTGTAATCAGTTGACAAATTTAATAGAATATTTCATGACAGAGGACAGCAACTTATAAGCCACTGATCATCATACACAAAAAAAGTCATTCCAGTCTCTGAAAAGCCCCTGATCAATATTACAGTACCAATTTATATGTTTTGTACTAATGTAATATATGTCACAACAATTTGTTAAAATATTAATAATGGCAAGTCAACGTTTGTAATGCTCAACAAGTGCCTCTTTGTTTTAAAACAACGAGCAGGGACTTAATGTCAGCAGTGACTGCCAGCTACGCCTCTTATTTTAGAAATGAGATAAGCCATAAATCCATGGCTAAGTTTCATGCTCAGAAAGTAGCTGTTGTTTCTGTTCTGATTTAGAGGACAGTCTGAAATAAAAGCCTCTGCAGCGCTCTGATGTTAGACTGCTTGATGTGATGTGACATGTGTGCTGTGTGTTCCAGTGTGTTTCTTGTTTGATGTGTATGCGAGTATGAGGTGGTATCCCTCTAGATGGAGCATTTAACTCAGTTTAAGTTTTCTCAAGTCCTCAGATGACTCCTTTTGGAGGAGCTCTACTCTAAGATCTTATTTCCTGTCTGTTAAAAGCTTTATGAGACTTAAATTGGTAAAAGTAGTTATGATGGTCCACCAAGAGCAATTGTCATGCATACAAGTTCATGCTTGAAGAAAAAGAAATACAAGGCTTAAGTTTTCCATTGGGGCAGGATGAATACAGCACCAGAATCCCCCCAGCCCTTGACTCTTTTGTTCCAAACCTTCCTTTCTTTCTATTGTCTCCCTCAATCTTACAATAAAAACCTTATACCTTAAATCATTAGGGGAATTTAAAGGCTGACACTTCAGAAAGAGGACTGTTTTGTGTGCATGAGAGTGTTTGTTTGCATGCCTGAGTACTGTATGTAAGGCATTATCTAGTCTAATAGCTTAGTTCAGTGGAAGGTTAAGAGGTAGAATGATTGGGATCACAGCCACATCAGCACATTCCTCCCACTCTTAGATCACTGACAGCACATCACTGGTGCTGGTGTTTGCAAAATTTGCCTTTGGTTCTAAGTTTTCAGAATTCTACCATGGGATAACAGTCAGATCTATGTATCTGATTTGGGGGAATCTAAATGATTGTACGTTTTCCATGGAACATGCTGTTTCTCTGTCAGACTTCAGTGATATATTTAGCCATCATACTATGTTGTCTTTATACTTGAACACTTGGCAACACAATATGCCATGAATATCTTTATTTACTTCAACTGCTGACAGGAGGGCTTTATTTCAGCTTCCATGTTTTATGATTGGTCTTATTTGAATTTACTGTGACATGCAATGCAAAACTACTTCATTAGTGATAAATTCAAATGTACATTACCACAATGTTATTACACAACACCAGTGATGGCATACACTTTATTTGATTTAGTTCTCACTCACTAATTCCACTTAATTCTACTAAATTGTGTTTGTGACTGTTGCAACTATCTTAAACTCTAGACTTCCTGCACAAATGCTACACATTAAAACAATTCCTCATAGTACCTCAAAATAATAATCATTAAGATTTTTTTTTTAAATATAGTTTTTGATTTGTATTTCTTAGTTTTTTTTTTCATCAAAACCCATCTAGTTGCTTACAGTGTATGCCATTGCTATATTGGATGCAGACTGTCTTCCCTTGCATGATCAAAATCCAAATTCATTGATATCAGCCTCATCGTAAACTGGTTGCTCTCCTATATCAATATCAGGGGTGCATCAAACACTCCCCTCTGCTACTGCTTGATATTGTTCAAATGGCAAACCATGCCAAAAGCTTGTGGCTTTTATTGTAAAGCAGTAAGGGGAAATACAATGTTTTTGTCACAAACCAAATTGAGTGCTGAGTGCAATTTCATTAAAAAAAGGCATCTACAAAACAAGACAATTGTCTTTTTTAGAACCTTTCATGAGCATCCGCACTGAGCTGTTACATGAAGATGAAGATGAAGATGAAGGTGACAGAGCTGTACATCCCCTTCTCCTCAGCAAAGCAACTATACCCAAGTTTTTGGCTTGCTGTGTGTGTTTTTTTTGTAATCAACCCTATAATCCAAATCTCTCTCTTGTCATTGGAAAGGTGCATGACGCATCCTTTGCCAAATCATCTTCTCAGTGACACCAGCAGTGCAAAGTTAACACTCAACAATTAACTATGTTAAGGCCTGGAGCTAGCTGTGCCCTACAGCTGCAGGAGCTCAGCCCCGTCACACAGTGATGGGAAAACCACATGATGGCAATAGTGAGTCTTGGGTTGACCCACTACAGATACAACGCCTCAGAGAGAAAAAGAGATGGTGTTAGTGCTGCAGGAAAGAAGCCCTGCAGCTACAAAACACTAGGAGGAATACAACAAAACCTTTTTTTTCCAAACGTGTGTAGTGTACAAATTACTACCTATTATTATACCTATTATTACCTATGCCTACTAGCAGAACTAAAATGGTCTGTTGTAAAGACAGCATTTCCCATTCATCTGGAGGCCTGAATTGTTTAATCATGTTGGTCCAAGATAAATGTACAAATCATTGCATGTTTCATGTCTGGATGTTTGTTTAATCTAATCACATCAGATCAGAAACCCTCCCCTAAAAGCTGCATTCTTCAAAAACAGTCAATTTGTGGATACTTTTCACCACCAGTTCTGCCTAAAATCAGTTAGATAAAATCCTGTTTGAAAGCAGATTCCTTAAGATTAATTAAAACGTTTTTTCTTCATCTTGACCAGGACTTAAATAGTCAAAACATTTTTGTCAGTTAATCTTTTGTTGACTATGTCAAGTAAAAAATACATAGATAAAAAGGATGAGGTTGACTAAATATCAAAATGAAGATTAAAATGAACACCTTTCGATGTCAGGACTAAAATGAAGACTAAATCTAATAGCTAAACCTAAAAGCTGACAAAATGAATATGTAATGTCTTTAGTATTAAAAGTACAACTGTTGTTGTACCAGTGGAATTAGTAGTTGGGTACAGATGATTCGACACCTCCTGTGTTGTCTCATGTTTCCAGCTATTGTTTGAGATCTTTCCTTTTTTTTAATACATAACCCATCATGCAATTCAAGTTTGTGCAGTACAAGCTATGGATTTGTGTCAAAAGCAGCTAATGTGCAGCTTATAATGAGTGAATGTACCTTTTTCAAGACAACAACTCCCTCTTGACTTTGGCCATTAGAGAAGATGTCAAACATGTCCCCCTCATCTCCTGGAACAATGGCATAATCCACCTCTGCATTACTGCCAGCATCCAGATCGAGGGCTCGAATGCGACCCACTGCTGAGCCAACAGATGCTGACTCTGGCACCCGCAGATGGAAAATACCTGATAGAATGAGTGAGAAAGACAGCGTAAAGTATTTAAATGGAACTGAAGAAAGACCATGAAGACATCCATATAAATAAATAAACGGACAACTCATTCATCTATCCAAATGTTGAGATTTTCTTACTCTTAGCAAAGCGTGGTGGGTTGTCATTGACATCGCTGAGGGTGATGTTGATGGTGGTGGTGGAGGCCAGCCCCCCCAACTGACCTCCCATGTCCTTAGCCTGGAGAAGAACCTGGTACTCTCCTTTCACTTCACGGTCCATGTTGGCTAGAGCTGTTCTGATCACTCCTGGAGGAGGAAAGGGGTGTTCATTATTATACTTAACTTTCCATGTACTGTAGGGAGACAGTAAGACAGATACAGACGACTCTGGATCTAACCTTCATTAGGTTAGCATATCAAAGTAGTTTAGTAGTTGAAGTCCTCTTTCATTTCTCAAATCAGGCCTAAACGCACTCTGTTACTTTTGGCAGAATTTAATAAGGGCCAAACCAATGCTGAGTTAAAAAATCAGAAGGAGTCCTTCTTTGTCTGTCACTGTAGTGAGCAAAGCAGACTTCTCTCTACCTTTCTGTTCAATCTCTACACTTCAGCTATAGTTCCTATGCTATAGTCCTGCAAGCTGTAGAAGTTCTCAGACATCTCTGCAATTGTTGGCTGTATCAGCAAGAGATATCAGCAAGAGAGAAGGACAAAGGAGGGGTGTTGGACTTGAGTAGGAGGAAACCAGTGCTGCATGTGTTTCTATCCAGGGGTGCATTTGGAAACTGTGGACTATCACAGACTACTAAGTATCTGGGAGTACACTTGGACCACAGACTGGATTGGGCTAAGAGTGAAAAGGCAGAGAGCTGAGTCTACTTTCTGCAGAGGATCTGGTCATTCAGTGTAGTACCATGCTGAGGATGTTCTACCAGTCAGTGATAGTCTGTGCTGTGTTCTTTTTTGTCATGTTCCAGGGTAACAGGGTGAGAAAAAGTCACATAAATAGAAACTTATTAGGGAAGCTGGCTCTGTCCTCGGGGTAGACCTTGATTTTTTGGTGGTGATGGTGCCAGAGAGGAGGATGCAGATTATCATGGCAAATGACTCCCACCCTCTCTAAGATGTGATGCACAGGAGTACCTGCAACACTAGACTTTGACCAACACAATGAACCACAATGACGCTGCAGGAACTGTTTTCTAATCGTGGCAATCAAACTTAAATTCAAGAGTTAATTTAATGCCAAGAGATGGACAGCACAGGCATGGGATGTTAAGGTGTCTCTATCCCGTTTATGTAACCTCTCTTCTTTTCCCTGGATTAATTTATGAGACATATTCTAATGTGACATAATGTGCAATTATAAGAATAATCAAATATTTGTGCTGAAACTCCTGTACAAAAATTTCCTTTGTGATGAATAAAGTTGAGTTTATTTGAAATTGAATGTCTGAAAGCCTAGGATACATCCACTGACCACAGTGGATGTAATCAACTGAATTGACTAACAAAAATATTTTCATTGATAAAATAAAATTTTGAAGCCAGTGTGGCTGGTTTCACGGTTAGAGACAGGATGAGGAGCTCAGATATCTGTAATGAAATTGGATTACAAGTGCTATCGCTTAATTTTTATCCAACTTCAGCTGGCTTTATTAACCAGGCTTGGAACCCCCTTTGATGCTGACCCACCACCACACTAAGCATTACATTCACATGTAGTCAACACACTTGACTCAGTGCTTTACATAAACATACATCTTTTGGGCTATGTCTTGTAAATTAAAAATATTCTTTATTTCTCTCAACAGTTTCTTTATATAAAATAACAGTTAGATTGTGCATATAGTCTGTGCCTTTATTTTACACTCTAAAAACAAATTCTTTGGCTCAACATAAAAAATCAACGCAACAGTTTGCATCAGTCTTTTTGAGTTATGACAACTCCTAGTGAAATTATGTTAAATCAATGAACAGAATTGAATTGGGGGAATTAGCTTTTCCTCTACAATCCTATGTATTTTTAATTGCCACTTACTTAATAATTGGTAGAATAAACACACGTTTTTAAGTTGATCACATATAAAAACTGATCCAATCCAACTACTTTCTTATATTATTTTGAACATGATTTCAATTATTATTTACTCAATTACAATAATGATAATGATTATTATCACAAGTTTAAAACACAATTAAAACACAAGTTTTTAAGTTGACAACTGTTAAAAAAATTTAGTTGTACCAATTAGATTTTCCTCAGCAGTTTTTAGCTTCATCATGTTTTTGTTGGTAGCTTTTAATAAATGTATTAAATGAACAACAAAATTGTTAAGCAATGAACTTTTATTTTAAAGTGTAATTGTGTATTTGAACATTTGTAAACATTTTGTAAACATTTATAACCCTTTTTTAATATAAATCTATAGTATCAAAGCTCCAGGCAAGCACTTATTAACTACTGTATTCTCTTTTGAGGATAAAATGCTGGCATGGTACAGTACACAGTACAGTTGAAACACATTTTAATACATCTTAAACAATTCTAACGTCTGAGTCTCCATGAGATAATGAGCCAAAACCAAGAAATTCTCCTGAAGTTTCAATATTTAAGTTAAATATGTACAAGTAAGCCCAAAACATAAATTTACACAAAACACAAAAACTGCAATCTGTATATTTTTCCCTGTAGCAGCACATTTGTGGCCGAAAATGCAGTACACATTTCTTTAAACATCAGGATCAAGGTAGGCTTTGTTGCTCAAACAGCATAACCAACACAAGGAGAAACAATGTCACATTTTGTCTTGTGTTCTCTTTTCTGTTGCATCAGTTTTGTAGCCTCTTCAGTGTACTAATCAGAGTAAAATATGATGTGCCATCTTCAGAAAATGCTGTTCTTAAGGCTCATTACTTTTGCACTGGCCTTCAGTCCATCAAGACCAAGGAACAGCTTCTGAAAAACTTCAAAAGTATATTTAAGTTCCTTGCGATAGCTCAGGTTCAGAGCATATATTATGCCCATTAGCAAAGCACAGCACCTTGGGATATCCTTGTCTCCTATAATTTTGGTTCCCTCGACCACAATAGTTGCCATCTTGACTTCAAATCCTGGTGTGGAATGGTCACTGATGATGGCAATCTTCATTACTTGTCCATCAAGGCCTGCTTCAAACTCCTCTGTGTCCTTCCAGAGCAAATACAAAGATATGTTAGCGTGTTATATGATTAATCAGATTGCTGATTTTTTAGATTGTCTCTCTTACATTTATTTAAACCGACCTTCCTTTTGTTTAAACATCTGAATGTTTCTCATTTTTTGCAGGTTATAAACAATAATTGAACTAATTAACAGAAGAGCAGCAACCACCTGAATTTTTCATGAGTCCGTTCCCATGTCGTTGCTATTAACACCTATCCGTGCTATAGAGCATAAACCATTGCTATGGTTTCACTGACTATGGTCTGGCCAGAAGCACAGGAGCAGGTTTCTGCCGAGTGTGTTTACACTGTTCCCAAAGTATATTTAATTTTCTTTAAAAGACGTTGACTTACTTACATTAAACTCCTTGAAGAGGTCATCTTCCTTCTCTCACACAACAAGGCAGCAGATGGCTACTTCTCTGCATACTTCAACTGTATTGTGCTATTTTAGAAAGAGAAAAAGGAAAAAGAGAAAGTATGTAAATGAATATAATCTGAATGGGTGACTGCTAATAACTTGTTTGAGTGCAGAAGAGTCTAGATATCATACCTGAAGAAGCATTTCCTTGATCTGCCTGATTCTCGCTCCTGTAGCTCCTCCCTTCATTGAGACTGTATCCATCAGTTTTGAGGTGCATTGGTCAAGTTTGGACATAAAGGTAGATTCAAGGCTCACAGTGGTTATTCTTTTGAATTCTTCATTTATCTGTACGCAACAAAAACACAATAATTAAATCTTGCAGACAACCTGCTATACTGAATTAAATCACTCTACAACACATTAAAAAGGGACAACTCCTTGGTTGGTAAGGATTTTTAGTACACCCATTGATTGTTATCAGAAAATCAAATTCAGTGGCGGATCTGTTGATTGTGATAAAATTCAGAAAATGTAACCAATGACTGACTGAAGAGGGGAAATCAATCAAAAGTTGTAAACAAAACAAACAAGAATGGCTTTAAATCTAAAAGATAAGAGAAAAAGAACATACCTGTTTTGCATCAAATAATGCAGGCCAGTGCTCCATGAAGTCCCTGATTGCAGGGGCCTCATAAATGATTTCTTGCCTACGAAGAGAGAACGTCTTAGCCATTTTCTCAGCGACCATCTGGCAATTATCCCTTTTTGTCACTTCATGCAAGAGTTCCACTCTCTCTTTCTCCAAACTCCCACTGGTTTCACCTTGAGGATGAGGGGGTAGGTAATTTACTTCAGCCTTTTTAGGCTTTTTAACATTTTTAGCAGGGGATTGCTCATGTGCAGGTTTCCTCTTAAGTGAGTTAACCACAGTTTCTGGGCAGCCAATACCTCGTAGTTTGGATCTGAAGTTGTTCATTTTGTGTTTCAGTCGCTGGATCCATCCATAACATCCATTGAAAGATCCTGGTTCTTTGAGGCAGGGGTGTTTTTTGACCAGGGCCTCTGCCACTTGACTTAGTTGTGCACTTGATGGATAAGCAGTGTACTCGTAAATGGCTTCAGCTAATCTTCCAAGAATGTCTGAGAAGTAGTGACAGGAGATTTTGGGTGCCGAAAACAGTCCCTGAAGAGCTGAAGTTTTCATTGCCTGATTGAAGCAGAATCTCTGTTGTAGATGAGAAACGAGGGATTGGGAATTCTGATGGCCAAACCTGTGATCCCTGGACTAGGTTTCCTGTTATCGATCCTGGGGAAATGGGCAAAGTGTCATGGGAGGACACAGATGAGCAGGCATCATCAGAAGTCTGAAGAGAACGTTCAGTAACACTCGAGAAGGTGCCATCTACGTCTGTAAAGGTCAAAGTTACTGTAGGGGATTCCTGTATATGTACAACCTTGATTGTGTCCTTATCATTGATGTCAGTTGTCGAAAGCAAGGAGAAAAAGTCGTGACCAAAATCAGCATCCTTATAGTGCAAGCAGAAATCCCCAGAAATCCCAAATGTATCTCGAACAACTAAATGAAGTTCTTCATCTTCCAGATGGTAATGCCAGTTTCTGGACATCATGGTCTGAAAGCATCACTCGAAGATGGGCTGTTTGTGACATTGATCAATCTGTAATACATAAAATGTTTGAAAGATGTCACTAAGTATTGAAACAATTTAAGTCAGTAAAAAATACAATATTGTGTTTCCCCCTACTAGTTGTACAGGCTGCACACAGTGCTAGTCCAACACACCAAAACATGTAGGCTACATAACCCATAACTGGGGGATCAACCATAATAACAGACTCAGATCCTACACTGCTGTTTCTTGTATATATACAATAATGTAAATTTACACTGTTACACCTAAACCTCATCGTGAAAAAGTGATACTTCAAAACAGGGTTGCTGGCTCTTTGTTCAGCCATGAATTCTGAGAGTCAGAGATATGTTGGCAGTCTATGCAACATAAATGTAGCGTTTCAAGGTTACAATGCTTTTTCCACCAAAACTGTAAGGTGTTAAAGGGAACATGTCAGACAGTTCCACAGGCTGTAGAACTTTCACAGTGCGCGTTTTCTCAAGGACATAGCTCCTGAGATGCTCAACTGACCAAGCACTCAAGCATTTCACAATGAATACAAGAGTGCCCTTTACAACAGCTATTTGGATCAGCTCTCCAAAATCTGTTAGACCACCTGTTGAGCCATTAGCCAAAATCATTCCAATGGCATACTTTGTGCTACTGTAAGATACACTGTTTGCTATCTGGATACATGTCTCACCAGGGAATTTAGCTTTCAGTGCTTCCTGGATATCTTCTCTGAGCACAGTAACATCTATGGTAGACAGTTGTGTGGCCTGTAAGACAGGTTTCACAACACTGGCATCTTGTTGGTTATATGCAACTATCAGCTGATGCTTCACAGAAAGTGAAAGCAGAATATTTCGAAAGCTGTGAGTGTGCCTGACAATGCGCTTAAAAAAGCTGTGTTTGGCTTCAAATCGCATAGTCCACAGGAAAACGAGTGGCCCATAGGCCCTGATCAGCTGTGGGTAATGTTCCAAGTAGTGATGTTTGGGAGTTCAGTTTTTCTTGTGGGAAAACCTGGAGAAATCTGTGTCTGTGTTCAGAGATCTTACTGTCTAGATAACAAATAGTCTCCTCTGTGTGAACATGACTTACAACGAGCTCAACTATGTCTTTCAGCACTAGAAGTACTTCCCATGCAGGTTCCCTCTCAGGGAATTTTTGATCCAATTATGAGGGGCAGAAATCGCAGCAATGCCCAGTTTTCATGGGCATTCCCTCCAACACTTTTCCTTGCTGCAAAATTCAGAGGGACCTGTTGTGGAGCATCAGTCTTGTCTGACACTTGTAGGGGAACATTTTGATGCATTTGTTGAGTTCATCAAGAGTGAAGTATTTATTCTTGATAAATACTTAAAGACACAGAGCAATTTCTCGGGGCACCACACCCTCAAACAGATCATGCAACAAATCAGGTGGGTAACCTGACAAAACACTGAAATACTTAAGATACCCTGTAAGTGCACACTGCCTCTTAACTCCACAGACATGAGTCAAAGCAGTATTCTCCTTCACAGTCTGAATATGTATTTCATGCTGATCTTTAGTTCGGAGCTGGAATGCTCCTGTTCTTACCTCCTCCACCTGAAACTCTGTCTGCTCACCCAGACAAAATCTGCAAACGTGAGAACTGGAGAAGCTTTCAACAAATCCACCAATAGTATGCGCCCCAAGATTATCTACCACAACACTAAACACTGTTCCTTTGACTCTTTTGCCTAATGCCGGGACATGCAGGCCCTCCTCTTCCAAGCTCACAAGATCCTTGAGCAGTGGCTCCAATACAGTATTGTAACCAAATCTTTTTACATCCTCAGCCCTGCAGAGAATTGCTAAGTATATGGAGGTCAGTGAAGATTTGAGCAGTGCAGGAACATCAGCTAACACCCAGTACACAGCTGTGACTTTGTGTTTTTTCCTTGATGTGCCCAGAGCATTACATATCTCAAAGTCATCAACATAGAGAATGATTGCAATGGTTGGAATCTTCTCCACTAAACAACTCATTTGTTTTATAATAAATTCCATCAGTAAATGCCTTGTACTGAGTTTCACCATTACTTTGAGTTTCTTTGTCAAGCAATATCAAGTCCTGGATCTCTTTTTGGCTCAAAACCTGAAGCAGTGACTTCAGAAAAGGCATACTGGAAGGTTCTATTCTCCTCCCTACTGAGGACATGCTCCACTGGTTCCACCATTGAAAACCTCTCCCTAAAATAAGCCCTTCTCTTGTAGGCAGAGGAAAGTGGACCACCACTACTCAGGGAAGAGGTAAAGGGATTGGCTTTGCAAAGCTCAGTCACCATGTCTGACACAATAGACTCAGCAATCTCACAACTGTGCTTCCTCAAACAGGAATGTAAAATGTCTTTGATGATGGGACCTGATGCTGAATGAGAGATAAAATTCAACTCTTCAACTATTTCATCAATGCATCTGTTTGACACATTAAAAGTGCTTTCCATTTTTAGAAACAACAAAGCCAAATTTTTTTCAATGAGGTTTGGTAGGGCTCTCACATCGCTATCATCTCGACCATCATCGGTAAAATAAAGTTCACCATCATCATCGCTGTAATCATTTGTAATTGAAGAACTTCCGTACCTCTTTAGCAGGTCTTCTTTAAAGTCTTGCAGTGAGTGAGGAGTATGCTTTCGACTTCTGTGGGACACATATGTTCCATAAATGTTAGTGCTCATTTTACAGAAATTGAAGAAATAGTTGAGGGTCAGAAAAGCACGGGAACAACTTTTTAAAACTTTTTTTTTCACACAAACACACCAAAACAGGTAACACATATCACTCTGTCTCATGTTTTTTCAAATGACGACCAAGGTGTTCAAAAAACACAGGTAACAGTCTCATGTTTTTTCAAATGACGACCAAGGTGTTCAAAAAACTCTCTCTCTCTGTGGATATTGCGCTGGCACTACAACACTGGCAAGTGAAAGAGAGACGTTTCTCAGATCTAACTCTTTCTTGAGCTTCCTGTGAGTGATTTCATGATAGATGTGATCTAAGGCTACCCCATGTTTTGAAGGAACAAAAACAATCTTGGTAAAGACATGGCAGAGGTTGCACACCATGACCATGGTGTAACCTGTAATGTTTTAGCAACCCTGTTTTTGTAGGGGTTTCCAATTTACACATTTTGCACCCCCAGGCCATGTTTTTTAGATACAGGCCAACTTAACAAAACAGAAAATGTTATAATAAAAGAATGACATAGTATCTTTGCAAAATCTCAAGCAGATCCCCATAGGTCTGGATGAATCACATAATCAATATTTTACACATTTTATTTTACACACAAAGAAATTTTGGTCAAACAACAATTTGTCTAGAGTGAAACAACAAGACTATACACAATATGTACTACATACTATGTCACATCTTTTAAAATGATTTTTAACTGTCTGTTCTTTTTCTGTCCAAAGGTATAAATGAAAATTCCTTTCTTGAGCAGATCTATTAAATTAAACCGTATCACTTCATCAACACTGCTATGCTAAACAAAAGGATTTAATGGCTTAACTACACTGCTTTGGCTAACGTTACAGTATATTCCATCAATTGTATTAGCATGTGAAACTGAACCTCCGTAAATAATTCCACTACAGGTCACACTTCATAATTTGCTCACTGCTTTAGCAGAATTTATTTGCAAATAAAATGATTCTCACCTTGAAAATATCCTTTGTATGGTATTTCTTCAGATTTCTTCCACCTAGTCTCAACGGTCGGAATGTGTGCAGGCATGTAAATTGGGTGTGGGGAGAGGACTTGAAATCTTGAACTCAAGGTGAAGAAGAGTTAAGTTATCAAGCCAATTTAATTAAGGTAATACAACTTGAATTTTCATTTTATTCAATGAACTTGGAAATTTTAGTTTAACTTACAAATGATATTAAGTTGATGTAAATACTAACATTATTATGTCAACACAACTCATAAAATTCTCATATTAATTTTATTATATTACTATATTATTTTTACCTTACAACCATGCCTTTAATTAAGTGGTGCAAAGAGGTCCCCTGAATTACTTTTTAGAGTGTACCTTATTTTTCATTTCTGCAAGAGACTCAGTAGTTGCTTTCAGCTGTTCTTATATTTTTCATCTTACTGGTTTACTGTTATACACCAACATACCAAGACAAATTCCTTGTATGTGAAAACCTACTTGGTAATAAGTCTGGTCCTGAAAGAAACTAGTTGAGGGAGTTCACTTCAACTGCCTATTCTGTGCACCACTAACTAACAGACCCCTTTTGAGTGACTTGTAGCATCGTTTATTTAATTTAATTTTTAGAGAAAAAAATCTTTCATGCTCAATAAGCATTTTATTTATTTGATATATTTATTCCATATATTCATGCACATGCTACCAGCAATCTGCCGATCCCAGGTCTGGTGGGTTTCTGTTATCCTACTGCAGCCACGCCACATCATGACTCTGTTCATAACAGAAATTAACATAAGCTACAGCAAACTATTCAGATGAGACAAAGCACCCTTGGCTTCATTTTTTCCTTTTTTCACTACTGAAGTATGCTAACAGCTAATATTAAGAGACACCAAAGCAGAGTGCAGTGAACTCTGCTCATGATTGCTGGTCTGAGGTCAGCACATCAGAGAACCACGCTGACACTGAACTGGCAGAGAGCAAGTGTGTCTGTTGTGTTAATGCTAACATGGGTAATACACAGACAGTATGATGCCTCTACCGCTTTCTGTTGTGTCGTAAATATTTAAGGTAACGGTGTGTAATAATCATTTATCTTGTCATGGTCTTTCATGTAGTGCGATAAAGAGAGACGGTAAAGTAGAGAGCAAATAATGCACAGACAAACAAAAGAGGCTATTTTTATTTTATGTGGATTTGACCAATACAGTCTTTCAACCACAGATAGCCTTCCTCGGGTAAAAGTGAGGAAAGGAACCTGTGTTTAAAAGGCTATTCATGATTAAATGACACATTATTATCTCAGAATTAGCACTAAATGACTCACTATACATTTTTAGTAAGATTAGACTAACTTGTCCACTTCCACAATCCTGTTGTCTTCATTTGATTGCAGAGACATGACTCACACCTGATCTGTAGCTGATTTGGGACTTCGAGCAGCTATACTTGACTGATCAAGTTTAAGAACATTATAACATGTTTACTCTTTATATTTCCTAACATGGCACCGTGAAAGGTTGTTGTTATATCCATAAGTTTAGTATACAGAATCACAAGTAAATACACCTTTAATAAATCACAATAACTGCTTTTTATTGATGTGCGATTTAGATAGAAGTTTAAATGATGTTGATACTATTAATATATTATATATCATACATACTGCTGTTACACTGTGAATTTTCCCACTGTGGGACTAATAAAGTCTAAAGTCCCACAGTGGGGAATATTAAATCTGAATATAAGGAATAAGCTCCCAGTTAGAAAAAGGAACTGATCACAATTGCTGGTGGCTTCCAACATTCTTCTGCCAGTTTGACTTTTTCTCCAGTAAAACCCTTTTTCATGCCGTGATCTTTGATGGAGTGTGTACTTACAGAGGCTGGATGGTAAAGTTTGTCAGGTTGAAAATGAAACATGACACTCCATGTCCAAAATAATTACCATTTGTTTGAGATGCGTGTTAAAGAACTGAAAATCTTTACTTCTTTTTCAGTGCTTGTTTTAGCATGCAGCATGCAGGACTCTGCACTCGAGAACACTCTCTGTGTCATGGCCAGTTGAATTTCATGCTTTCTAGGAGGGAGTGAAGACAACTGGGAGTTTGAGCTGTGGGTTCACTCAAACATGACAGGACAGTTATAAAACTGTAACTCCTGGTTTGCTATGAAAGTTGTATTGGAAAAGTGCTAATGAGACGTTGCTGTTGTCTCACCTGTCTTGGGGTCCACAGAGAAATATGGCTGACCATGAAGGATGCTGTAAACGATACGTGCACTGTTGCCATATGTTGGGTCATCTGCATCTGTGGCAGTCACCTGCGTCACATAGGTTCCTGAACAAACACACGCACATACACTAGGTTATGTAATTATATTTGCTTTTTCAATACAATATACAAAATATACAATTGTAATTTTCTGTTAAATCTTTTCTCCAAACCCAGTTATGCTCAGCTAAAACTGGCCTCAAGATATCTGTTACAGAGTATTTAGTATCAACATGGTATAGATGGCAGTTTGTATTAATGCCAACATGGGGCGCTTCAGAGAAAATCTGATTATTTTTCATATGTGTTGCAGATCAGATAATCCCAGGATAAATGAACAGTAAATCCAAACAATGAACTGGAGTCAACATCAAATCTGGACACTTGAAATGACTAAACTCACTGGCTTTGAAATACCTGACAACAAACATATACGTTGGATTTAAGGTTTGATAGTTTTTCATTGCCACAGTGGGGATGGTATTATGTGTTAGCTGTATACTGGCTTCTTTGTTTGCTGCTATCATGACTGTTCTATGTTCAGAACAGGCTTAGCTACTTGCTTCTGAGCTTTTACATTAACACTAATAAAGAAAAATTTCATATAGTGTCCTCACTTTAGAAACTAATAAACAAATATTATTCAGCACACTATGTAACTATAGCTGTCATAAAATAGTAATAATTATTATTATTTATACAGCACCTTTCAAAGACAATGTGATTTAAAATTAACACAATAATAAAAGCCAGTAAGATATATAACAAATAAAAATAACATGAGACGTATAACCTACCTGCTACTGAAAAAATCTTTATCTTTGGTTATCCTTGGTTCAGTCACGACTGTAAACCAATACAACTAACATGCTTGAGGTATGTAGATTAGCTATGGAAACTAGCGTAACATAAATATATATTTAATGCTTGTGCACTTTTTCTCACATGTGACAGCAAAATGGTGAAAAATGATGCCAGACAAACAACCATCCACTGAACAACTATGAGAAAACTGCCCATCCCTCCTTCAACAACGACAGTTAATTTGACAAAGACAAGTAAACAGAAGCAGATCAATGAAGATAATCAGACTGAACAATTGCTGGGAGGGGCTTTGCTGGAAATCAAGCTCAGTCCACTCTCTTCTATTTCCTATACTGACTGCAGCTTTCATACATGTGCCACAAAGGCAACAACAAATCCTCATTCATTGATGTTCATTTTAAAATAAGCTGTGTCCTGTGTGATAAATACTCAGTGGCTCCTTTTTTAGGACCTACTGTACAGTCAAACGCAGTTCAATACAACAGCTCAGCTATAAATTCTACTTTTACAAAATTTGTAATGTTTTGTTGACTTTGTGTGAAGATCAGGTTAGTAGTGCTGTTGTACTGGACTGCATTATATTCAGAGGTGTTCTAATATTTTGACTTCTCTATTTTTGCAGATAATGAAGATAACAGTATAATGTAGTCTAGTACACCACCTTTAACTGTGATCTCAATGCTAAAAGGCCACTGAATATATATTCTACTAATCACAGTGAAGGTCAGTGACTGTTAACTGCTTTGACCTGTATGTTCAGTTAGAGAAAAGCAGCCATAAAAACCAACGACCTATCCTTGGCATCTATTGTTTTTGATGGCTTAAGGTTTGGGCACTTGTATGAGACAGCTTTAAAAAAGAGTGGCTGAAAACTGTGCAGCAGAGGATGACATATCCTGACTCTTTGTCCTGTGTATGGGTAAAGCACCAGAAACTATTGTTCCCACATTTCCCATATTGAAACTCAGTGGCATTTTTCTTCATACCATTCCTCTCTCCCAATTAAATCATTAAGATTATTGTAGGGCCTTGGCAAAAAAGAAAATAAGTGAATGTAAGTGAAACCATGAGAAGTCAGCGACTCCACAGAAAACAGTGAAACCAGGAGCTGCATCTATTCTTAGAAACTGACTTCTCATAGATATGATTATGATTTAATCATATGGGTACTTTTGCTGTTCGCCACCATAACTAATCCGCTCTACGGTTTGTTGCTGTATTTCACTGTAACATAGACATAGTGGGGTCAAGCTTGTGTTCTCTAAGAGCACTTTGGACCGCAGCTAAAGCATTAACAGCTTAAGGCCTAAAGACCTTGACTGTTAAATTACCTCTCAGTAACTCTCAGTAACGGTATTTAGCTGACAGATGGGCCACTAAGTCTGGCTTAGTGTGCTGTGTGTGTGCATGCATGTGTGTCTGTGTGTGCAGCAGCTATAACATAGTATGTCCAAGCAGATTGCAAAGTGACACTTAAGAACCGAGCTGAACCAAAAAGCTTAGAAGATTAGAAAACAAAATGATGTATATTAATCAGTTAATGTTTAGTTTAGTTCAACAAACCATTAACTCTTTAGTTCCTTTCACACTGAAACACGTGGCAGGACAAATATACTTTTACTTGCTATGTGTATCTGGATTGGTTATGTCATCAGAGGCCTTTGCATTTCCACCTGTACATCCTGGTCTCCTGATCCTGGTCTTGGTCCTGATCTTATCATAGTCCTTCTCCCTGTCACTTTACCACGGACATGCAATATTTGAATGTATATAGTTTAATATCCTGAATGTAAGTTTTTTTTGCACACTTATTGTAAATTATTTACTGTATATTATTTAGTGTATATTATTTACTTGTATTTTTGTATTTATATTTTTCTATTTATCCTGGCATTGAAGATGGAAGAGCAAAGCAATAATTTCATTGTACAGTGAAACCTGTTTTTATCTGTGCAAATGACAATAAAAATCTTGAATCTTGAATCTGTCCCTCCTTTGCAGCCATCTTTCTGGTTCTCCACACCTCTTTCCTATTCTCCTTCCATCACCAGATGCCCTCAGACTTGTCATTTCCTTCCTGCTGCCACTTCCATCTCTCATTCGATCACCTTATTCCTGTCTCCTGATCTGCCCTGCCCATCTGCTCCCCTGACTTACATTTCTTCATCAGTCACTCTGGGTTATATACCAGCACAGATCCATTGTTCTCTGCTAGATCCTTACCTGTCTCCCTGCTGCTGCCTGTCTGTCTGTGTGTCTTCCTGTCATGCTGTCAGTAAGCCAACAATAAAACTAGTTTTGAGCTTCATCAAGCTCTGCCTTTGTGTGGCAGGTGTGGCAGTTCTAATATTTCCAGATTTCTGAAGAAGCATATTGACAGCTTAATGCTTTTTTTTATTAATAAAGTGACCTGTTAGAAAAAAATCTCTTTAGTGGTTCATTTAATTTCAAAATCATAACTTAGAAATATCATGTAGTGTAAAAATTCCCTGACAAAAACACAACACAACTTTAGATCCTCGATGGATTCTTATGTTTCAGTTTTGATCATAATATCTAACACCCAGAGAACAATTTTACAGCATAGAAAGGTTCTCTCAATGAATACCGCAGCTTCTTTGCATTCTTATTGTCAATGGCATCATCCAATGATTCCTTGATACTTCAAATTTTCTCTTGCCTCTAACTCTTCTTGAGTTTGGAAATTGATTTAGGTCATTAAATATTTATTCTATGAGACGATAATGGTACATATATTAATAAAGACCTCAACGACCTTAGTGAGAGCTCTAGTCCTCTTGTCTATACCTACCTGTAGGAGACATCTCAGGAACACTGGCGCTGTAGGGACCATCAGGAAATCGTGGCTCATTGTCGTTGATGTCCTGCACCTTGACAATGAACTCAGACTCTGGTTCCAGAGGGAGGCCTGTGTGGATGTCAACAACCTGTGCCTTCAGTGTGTAGTATGACTTTTCTTCCCTGTAAATGTATAAAATACACTAATATTAATATATTTAATCAACAGAGACACATGATTATATCTGTTATATGGTATTTAGGTGTCTATACACTTTTGATGTCGTTTTTTGTTTATATTATATTTTAGATGGCAGATCAACAAGGATGAATAATTAAGTAGCTACAAAAAAAAAAAAAAAAAAAACACATACTCTTCACATATATGAACACACCCCAGAAAGGAATGTATGGGTTTTATTGCCATTGCAACTTCTCCTCTCCCTCATCTTCTTGCTCTATTTCTCTGGTCCCTGGTCATTACAATTAACTATAACCTCCACTTCACAATGTATTCACCATTTTTTGTGTGTTAATCTCAAGTAGAGATTATCACTGTAAATCCTACATAGGAGATGCATCATAAAAATTATATATTTTGTATTGCACATTAAGAAAAAAAAAATCAAAGACTTGTGGATGGAAGAATGACCTAAGCAGTTTTGAAAATTTACGTTTTTTTAGCTGACACACAATATATTATATAACATATTACAGATGCATATGTATATGCACAACTATGCAAATATGTTATTCTCTGTATAGTGAGTATAGAAAAAAGGTCGACAGTGACCCATATTTACATTTCCTGATAACTGACAGTCATGAATAATTTGTGAATTTGATGAATTTCATCTGTGAGCAAAGCACAGATAGTGGCATCGATATACTATAACAAAAATTCATCCGTCCATTATCTGCTTGTCAATCACAGGGCCGACACACACAGACAGACAAATCACTGATGCTCACATTCACACCTACAGACAGTTTAACCTCTATGTCTCTGGACTGTGGGACATAGCCAGACTACCCAGAGAAAACCTATGCAAAAACAACAAAAATGTCTTGGGGAAAAGGAATGATGGCTAATTTCACAGGACTTTAACGCAGAAGTATGTAACTTATTTAAAAATCCCATGTTCTGACAGTAGTAGTTGTACTTGCTCAATGCTCCAACACTTGATATTGTTCTTATTTTAACTAAATTTAAACTATAATGATAGGTATGATCTGTTTGCATAAGGTTTCTGTTGCAGAACGTCACCAAACCCTCTCCATATAGCGTCAGATTGGGACAACATTATGGACCAACAAAAACAGGTCAGTTTTGTAAGAAGAGATCCATTTCATTATCATTTAGGTCTGAGGACACACGAGTTTCCTGTGTCTATTCATTACTTGTGACAAGTTTTTATCAGCCTTCACCTGTTTTCCATTAGCTCATTGTTGTAGCTTATTAGTTTGTTGATGTGTAAATTATGCAGCAGCTATCCACAGTAATCACAATCACACGCCTAACAGATCAAAAGTTTGAAGGCTAATCAAATGCCAGAACACTACACACTGTTTTATAGTACTGCAAGACAGTAAGTTATTTCAAGGTAAACATCAATTATGCCTCTGAGGAAGAAATTAATCTACCAGGACAGTTACCATGCTCATATTTGATTGGCCAGTGGAGCGCCTTGCTAAATGACATTGCATTATGTTGAAGAATACTTTAAGGTTCAAGGTTTGCTGGATGATGTAAAGGGCTATGTTAGCAGGAATGATGGGCTGGATTTTTTTTCCAAAATGCTAATATCTGAACACACTGTTAGAATCTACAGCTGGACTTAAGTAGTAGGTCTTAGTAGAATCACACCTGGTGGCATGGATCACAGACTACCTGACTGGCAGACCTCAGTATGTTAGGCTGGGGGACTGTAGGTCCGACACTGTGGCCAGCAGCACAGGAGCACCGCAGGGAACTGTGCTCTCTCCGGTCCTGTTCACCCTGTATCTGACCTGACATCTGTGGCAGAGAGACGGACGCTGAACAGGCTTCCTGTCCATCATAGACAATCCAAGTCATCCACTGCACAGCGCCATCTCCAGGCAGAGGAGCAGCTTCAGTGACAGACTGTTGTCACTGTCTTGCTCCACGGACAGACTGAAGAGATCGTTCCTCCCCCCACACCATACGGCTCTTCAACACCTCTCGGGGAGAGCGATAACACAAAACAAGCTCCGGACTTACTACACACTCACATCTATACACACATCTATATGTGGACTCAAGTGTGTACAAACCGACTGTTGCCACAACTGTATGTTACACACTGTCATTTTGAACAACTGCACCTTTGAACCAGAACGTCCAGATGCTTTATTTCATATTTTTTAATTTCATATTTTTAAATTTTATATTGTTATTTTATATTGTATTTTTACCTTCTATTTCATTATAGCTCATTTTTGCATTTTTACTGTAACTTGCATGCCCTTATGTTTCCACCTTTCAAGCTGCTGGAACTGTATGAATTTCTCTTGGAGATTAATAAAGTATCTATCTAGCTAGCTAGCTATCTATCTATCTAAGCATGGACATTTTAGACTCCGATATGCATTACATCCAAACAAGTCTAGTAACAACTAAGAGAATTTAAAAAGTAAATACCCTATGATCCCGTGTGAAAAAAAAGTTGTCTAACCTATACTAAAAGTTCCTACAGCTAGTAGACCAATAATTAGAACACTTGAAGAGTGTTAAAATTGAATAACTATCTTTGTACTTACAATACTTAAGTTGAACAACAGTAGTACCTAAGCTCAACTTTATGTGTATGTAGGGTACTTGACTGTACTAAAATGGGGCTACTTTAAGTATACTTTGGTACACTACAAACATATGTATTTTAATACATGCTGTTCCTGTACTTGCAGTGAAATTAAAATACATTTTATGAGTATAACAACTGCAATACTAGTAATAGACATGTACATGTTTCTCAGATTATTCATTTATACTATGGTTATGAGTGTGCTATTAATTAAAATGACTAAAATAGTACAGTATAACTGAAGAATCGTAGCCCTCCATAAATACACTTCAATATATTCTGCAAAAAATGTTACAAATAGATTTGGAAAATGTAGTTTATGCTATTTCAAATGTGTTTTTAATTATGATTATAGTGCTACTTCTTTAATTACTATGTGTGTATGTGTATGTATGTACTTTATTTACAGAAAAGTATATTAAACACTTTAAACATGTCCCGGTAACATATTTGCCCACGCTCACTTTGGATTACAGTAATTATGTCACGATCTGAGCTATCGGAAAAAATCCAATGGTTTCTTTACAGCCAATGTGGTGTCATTACAGTAATTTAATTTTGCCTCTCCTGGAAGCCCAGGAAACATCCCCTTCGCTCCCATGGAAAACTGTCACACCGGTGGAAGAAAATACAGAGCAGAGCGCGAAAGAGAGCAAGTTTTTGCACAAAAATGTCAGCAAGACGACCCTCGCAGTTAATAAGCATTGAAGACCGAAGGAGCAATGGAAGGAGAAGAAAGGTAACGTTAGACGAGCTGAATTCTGTAGTTCAATTTCTGGATGAATGAAGCTCTCTCTACTCGTCTCTAGCTAGTTTTTACTTTTGTATACATTATTTTATGTGTAAATCGACGCTTGTGTGTGGTGACTTTTTTAGAACAGTGTAGTAAGTCTGTGAGTTTGCATTATGTGTGCGTTTGTACTTTCCAAGCGTAAATGTGCACATCACATAGTAGTATAGCGCATGCATTGTTTGTTTTGCGATTTTTCTAGAATAGTGTAAGGTTACCAAGTCTTGTTTGTATGTTTATGTTTGTACAGTGTACCAGGCTGTGGGGATGCTGGAAGTTCTGGTGATGTGGTCAGAGACCGAAGCCGCTCACCACATCATCAAAGATGGAAGATGGAGGCAGAGCCTGATGATGGAGTACCTCAACCACTGAGGTTCAACTCCAAACCCATCCCAGGTGTCCAACCACCTCTCAATATTGGAAACCCACCACCAGGTGAAATCTTTTCCCACTTTTTGATGCTTCAGTTTTCCAACTCATCTGTGAAAACACAAAGCCAAAAACCTGGAGAAAGGGAGAAAATCAAGAGGTTCATAGGCATCTTGCTGTACATGTCAGTTTTGGACTTGCTAAAGATAAGTGACTTCTGGCGTCTGCAAACCATTTTCCATGTCCCATTCACCACCACCGTCATCCCCCGAGACCCGTTCATAGCCATTTTATCAAATCTTCATATCAGTGACCCAGAGAAAAATGAGGAAAACCAAGGCACAAAATGAGAAATGAGAAAAAAAAAGGCACAGAGGATTATGACCACCTCCACAGGGTCAGACCTCTCATGGAGGGGACGGGGATCTTCTGTTTGTGAAGTGGATGGACTCTAGAGACTCCCTGTGCTCCACCATCCACCTGGTGTACAGTGGAGACACAGTGCTGCGCTGGCAGAAGACAGGTGATGGGCCACAACAAAAGATCTCTGTCCCCAGAACCACCGCAGTCACAGAGTACAACAAGTACATGGGGGAGTGGACACCTCAGACCAGGAGATGACCAGGAAACGGCTCACCACTGTTTTTCCAGGAGGAGCTTGCTGCATACCTCCTTGGGGTTGACTTGAAAAATGCCCCCCAGAAGACCCCATGTCAATACCTACCAATCTCTACAAGCATCGGACAGACTAAAACACAAAGAGCCAGCACTGAGTCCTGGCGCTGTAAACTCTGCAAGAGGAGCACTCCCTGGAAGTGTGAGACCTGTGATGTGGGCCTGTGTCTGCAGCCAGACAGGAACTGCCACTGGCAGAACCACCAAGGAGTCTGACTCTAAGGAGTCAGATAGGAGAGCATTGCCCTGTGTGGTAGTAAAAAAAACCTGTACATAGTTTCCATTTTATGGCCTGTATATTTATATTTATTGTATATTTAGAGACAGAGATAACAAATGTTATTGTAAGTATTGAAAAATGTTCAAATATCAATTTTGAGATGCACATTCTGTTATTCATGCTCAGTTACGCAGTTTTTTTTGCACTAAAGCTCTAAAATCAAATTCCGTTTTTGTGTTTTTTTTATTTTAAACTGTTATTTAACCCTTTTAACATACAGTAAATTGTAAATAATTGCCAGATATTGAAAGTTCCAAGTGTTCTGGAAAAATGGGCAAATGGACATTTTTAGGCTTAGGTGTTAAAGGGTTAACTTTATTTTTTATATTCAAAATGCACTTTGACAATATACTTTTAAGTATGTTAAATTACATTTGAATAATGCCATCACTAGCTTTGTAAAAATAAGTATTTTCCCTTAACAGTAATAGTCTCTGAGTTGACTTCACTTTAATAAAAAATGCTTACACAAAAACAAAACATAACAAACAAAAAATGTTTTAAATTAATGCAATCCACTTACCCAGTACTGACATGGTTCAAAGACTTACAATAAAGATTGTTTCACTACTAAACCTTACACCAACAGTAAGCTGGCGTTTGCTCGTGTTATTCACTAGCTCTGTTTCTGATGCACTTTATCGCATTTTGCTTTCATTGATAAACCAACCTTATATCTTCAGTAAAGTGATATTTTGAGATTTTTTCTTTTGTGTGTGTGTGTTTTTTCACAGTTTTTTTTAATGCACAAATTGAAAATGCACATCAAAACAGATATAAACCCATATATGGTTGTTATTGATGAGTACTGACCTGTCAAGTCCCACCAGTGCATGTATATCTCCTGTAATTTGATCAATGGTGAAGATAGACCCAGTTCCTTCTCCTGACAGAGTGTACTTGACTGCATTGTCTCCATGGTCCATGTCGGTGTGGAGCTAAAGAGAGAAGAAAATGCACACAGAGAGGCACAGAACATTAAATCATACAACTCCTGAATGTGACGTTGTGCAGTGACTGTCTGTTCCCAACTGCAACAGCGATCAGGTACAATAAAACACACTTAATATTTACACATTATGGTTAGGGATTATGGTTATGTCATTTTTAAGACTTAAACAAAGAAACGAGTTAACTAATAGAAATTAAACTGTATTATACCAAGAAAGGAAAATGTATCAGTTGATGAGAACCATCAGTCAAAAGCTCCAGACACATCGACTAAATGGACTTTGACCTGAGATAGTTCTGTTTACTTACTGCTCAACTCAAGCCTTATTATTTAGGCAGGGCTCTGATGAATGATTAATTGGCTGCATTATGGGAAATGTAGGATCCAATGTATTTGAGGTTTGTCACATAATAATGAATCAAATGTGTAATGTGGAAGGTGTTGCTCATAGAGTCAACCCCCCAGAGAATTATCATCCATCTGCAGTTCAGCTCAGATCTATGGAGGGCTGTCTTTTGCTTCAGTCTCACTGATCTAACCAGCGCCCTTCCTCTGTAAGGCAGATTTCTGATAAACCTATTGTAACCTACCTGCCCAGCAACAAACAGAAGACAAGCTAATGAATAGGTTGATGGAAATAGAGCTAAAAGGAAAGTGAATATTGGACATACATTCATCATTTGGACAGAAGCATGATTCCAGTTGAATGCTAATGTTGCTCTGTTTCCTGTGGTTGGAATAATAAGACTGTTTGCCAACATGTTAATCATAACAATTTGTCCATAGGATGTTACGCTGCCAAAAAAAGTTTATATTACACCTGATAAACCTGCAGACAAACTCACCATTATTTCCAATATTCAATCATGAATGCATTTCATATATAAATCACGACATCAGCCCCGTAAATCAGCACTGCAGCTGCTCTGACACTAATCTAATTAAGAGTCTCTCAAACTAAGCATAATCCTTACACCAATTTACATCACTTCATCTCAGTCTGTAATCTCTCTGCTATATTTGTCTGTTCTTCATTACAGTCAGTCATAATGGAAGGTGACACCACTGATTTAGAGGCTGGTATGCTCTAACATTGTGACTAAGTTAAGACATTCATTTGTGTCTAATTCAGTAACTGCTTTGGTTTTGATTGCTGCATCCTTTTTTGCTGATCCCCGACTGGGTATAATTCAGCGGGCTGAGTGACAGTGGGAGAATATTTTAAATGGAAATTACATATGAGAAATATATACAGGTGTTTTTAAATAACTACATGTATTTCTCACTTATGATAGATGCTGCTGGTATTAGTTGGGAGTAAGAGTCATGTTTGCGTCTGATGAATGCTGATTACCTCACAATATGTTCTGGAGTGGCTATTTTGTTTAGCATGCCCTGCAGTGACAGATGGAAGTGCCACTGCAAAGGTCAGGCAGACATATGTAATGAGAACAACGAAGGGATATATCTTCACTGCAAAAGGCCACAAGTGCTACACACACACACACCTCCCGAGACAAACAAACATGAAAGAATGCAGCAACACAACCAAGTCTGCAGTGTCACGAAGGAAATGTTAAATATCATGCTACTGAACTGAAGTTATGATGTTACTGCTACATTAATTTGACCTGTCACAAGATGTGCATGCTGTTACTATTTCAAAAGTATGTCTGTGTTATGCTATATGGCTACACATATTGTATATCAAACATAATGTAATTACAAGATATAGAAGAAATTAAAAGAGTGAGAGGTGAAAGGACAATCAACATGTAGGTGCAACTGAATACAAGTATATACATTCAAGGGCACTTACTGAAACAACTGGTGCTTCAGGTTATTCTAGGCCAAAATCACAAATAAGCATAGTGATACCTTCAAGACACTGTAAAACACATTTGCAAGTTTCAGTTTCAGCTCTGTAACTACAATCCAGCTGCAGAAGGCCTGTAGAACTTCTGTGCTTAGTGATATCCACTTTAAAGGGTAATTATTGTCTTTGTAGAGTAGGCAATGAAGTAGAGGTCACAAGAAAACATGTTCCTTTTTAGAGGTAATTGGTAATTGTAACTCCTTTGGTCCAAGCAAGATTCCAGCACTGGCATAATCCTTTAAATCCACCTACCACATATTCAACCAGAGGTTTTAGCACTTAAAGCTTTAACTCAAACTCCAAGTGGCATAAGGTCATCTGATTTCCTCTGCTTCTCTTCTTCCAAGCAGCCCTTCCTCCTCTGGTGATAATCAAGCTGTGACCCTGCTATTAGCACCAACAGCAGATTAATCAGGGTTAACCCTGGGTGCAAGTACTCTTTGGCTGGGCGCGAGTGGAACCTGACTTACACAGTCTAACCGCCTCTGCAGGACTTGCGCACATTCTCCTTCCTGTCTGTGGTTAGGCCAACAGAGGACTGTATAATTCAGAAAGGTTTATCTGTATTGTCGCTCTCTCTATTTCCAACTACCACCAATGCACCTAAAGCAAAATAGTGCAAACTAAAAATCATGCACACTTATGAGCTTAAATATTTGTGTGTCATGTCTTAAGTCTACATAGTCCATAGATCCATGGTCATGATGCAATTTCTCAAAAATGAACTAAGCACCGAGTCCAGGCCATGCGTCATTTACGTTAACATATGAAAATGTATTTTTCTTGCTTTTGTGTGTTGTGTGTATGCTATGTGTAACACGTTACCCAAATGTGCCACTAAGCTGTCTGTGCTTCAATTTCTTTTTGTGCATTCACATGTGCAGCTACCTCTGTCAGCAGCTAATGTACAGTTACGTCACTAAAGCAGCAGCAAAATAGTGCTCAAAGTTTGCAAAGGAGAGGAAGGAGAGGTGCTTACTTTTAAGCCAGATTTGAACTTCAACTCATTTATCGACATACAAAGAATAGAGCCCAGTTTCTGAAGACACGTATTACCTGATCAAGGGTTGGGTTGTGGCCTAATGTGATGCAGACATGTTTCGACACAAATCCCAACATTAATCCTGCTCTGTCTTTGCCTCTGACCCTGTCTCTCTCTCTTTCTTACACACATGCACACATACTCTCTCTCTGTCTGCCAGCTGGAGTCTAAGGCCTCCTGCAGAGGAAACCTGTTGTCAGGTCAGGTGTCTACTGTGGTAGGCAAGCTTGTGAAAAGCTGCTGGAGAGACTGCCAAACTGATCACATCCACTGCCACATCCTCAGTTACCACTTTCCCACACCAACTCCAAATGACATACCTAAAAGTATTAAGAGGAGCTAGCTCCTTTGGAGTTAGGTGATTGGAAACCAGATGGAGCTGAGCTTTACTGTCTTTTTAAACCAGTGTGCCACACAAAAATGAAAAGCGATCCAACTCACAGAGCAGTTACGTCTCACAAGCCAGTCAGAACTCTCAGTATGATCATTGTAAAAACTTAAGACAAAAAAATAGAGAAAACCAAGATGGTGGAAGCCAGGGCAGTGGAGAGAGTTACTAACTGCCATCGGCTTATATGGTGTCTTCCAGGGACTGGCAGAGGAGATCTGCTGCTTTTCTATTCCTTATAAAATCTTACTGTAACAACTCTACATTCTGGAAATGTCGCTGAACCACTGAAAAATATTGACTTACCTTTCCAACGTACTGTGGCTCAGATCCCATGTACTCCTCCAGGACAAAGAACTGGTTCCACACCCATCCTCTTTTAATACGCTGGACCCTCTGCCTCCCACGTCTCCTTAGTCTCATCCTGCCATGTAATGGTGCCATGTCCCTGAAAGGTGCCCTCACAGTCTTACTTCCAGTCCCTCCCTTGGCCGACATCACTCCAGTCTTAGATCTGCTCTGGAGCTGAGGATGCAGGGAGATTTGGGAGCTGTAGTCCAACAGGAAGCAGGAGCCCACCAGAAACAGAGTGACATATTCCCTTGTGATCATCAGGAGGTATCGCTGTTAAAAAAAAGCTGGTGAAAAGTTCAGAAGCTGGCTATTTCCAGGTTGGAAATTGATATGCAACCAAAGCTGGATTTTCCGTGCAGGTAAGCATTGGACAAAGTGTTTAAATTCCAATTTGATCCAAGATAATTTGAGGATGATCTGTTAATGCGCTGTCCTCATTGAAGTGTGAGAGTTACTGAGGATCATTATGTTGGATAAGAGAGTCACCTCACGGGTGGGTTTAATGCTGAGGTTCCATCAGAGGGCTGAGTAAAAAGTCTTTGGTCTGGTCCAGTCCAGTCTGACTGCAAAGGAAACAAGATGGCCGCCTCTCCTCAGTTTTTCTGTCCCCTCCGTATTCTGTCCGTCCTCAGCTTAAACACCTGGTAAAGATAACATTGTTGTGCATGAAAGTTTTACAATGAAAACAAGTCTTATCTCAAACAGACAGAGTTTGATAAAGATAACAGGTGGTAGTATATGGCAACTAAACAAAATTTCATACTTGTACCAGGAAGACATCTGTGCCATCACCATGACAAGTGAGAACATATTTTTATAGCAAGAAACATTCATTTGACTTTGTGAACTGTAATCCAACAACAGTGCAGGACTTTTTTTTGCTCTTTTTTCTATTTGAAGTGCAGAATTATAGATGCACTTGCTTCACGAAACACCCAAAGTGAACACCTGACGCAACACCTTCTCTGTCATATTATTGTAATTTATGCAAGACATAAAGATGTGTCTATTTGTGTGCGAATAACTGCTATCGTCACTGCAGTCATTGTCATCAGCACATCAGGCAAAGAACCAATGATCTCAAATCAGATTAGAGGGCTCTAATTGGAAAAAGGCTTTGGCATGTAAGGTTGGCAGCCTTGGTGGATTAGTCTGACAGCTGATGCATGGTGCTTGCACGTGCACGTTTGCTTATGCTCTGCATTTTTTTAGGGTCTAATTATATGTGTGTAACTTTTGACCAACGTGTAATTCATTTCATTATACCGGGAGTTTTAAAAGTCTGACTCTGTGGGCTCCCTTGAGAAAAAAAAAGATTTCTAAGTAGATTTATGGATGTTTATTTGATAGACTTCAAAGACCACATAGACATATTACATATCTTCGTAGATTCAGTGTGTTCAGATTTCTCACAGAGCGTACATTTTGAGAATATTAAACTGTATCAGACCATTATTAAATTTGGACTATTTTATCTGATGTCTCTTCACCACACTATACTGAGCATAACATACTGACATACCATCAATTACCTAATAAGGGCAGGATGGTTCCTTTTACTTGCCACAATACTCTAAAATGCTGTAGGTGTTACTGTTGAATCTAATAATGAATCTATACTTTGTTTCTTGTATAGTATGTAAAAATGATTCACTTGAAGCCATACTTAAAGCCACCTCAGAAATTGTCTTTGAGTCCATTATAAATGAACCTCCCCACCTGACCATACTAACTGCTAAATAGGGTGGTTGTGTTTTTTTCAATTTCTTCCATTTTTTCCCTGTTAAAGGCATTTTTTTGATTTTGGTCTGAGCTTTTCCTTATCCGTGTTGTCTAAGGACAGAGGGAGTCATATGCTGTACAGATTGTAAAGACCCTTGAGGCAAATTGTGATTTGGGATACTGGGCTATATAAAATAAGATGACTGGAATAAATCTGATTCCTTTGAGGCTCTGGTATTAAAACCACCTCCATCAGCTATTAATGTTCTGTCCAGGGAAATGGATTCTATATTGTGGTACTCTATAGACTATGGTGTTTCCACTGCTGCCATAGTAATTGATGTATAAATCTATATAATATAAATATAATCTATAATCTATAATCTATTTATATCTATATAAATGTAGGAATTCTACATTTAAAAAAAAAAAAATTATTATATATACATTATCCCAAAATTCATTTTCAAATTCAAAAAAGTTTCATGGGCTATGAAACTTATTTCATATGATTATTGTACATTTTGTAGCCATTTTTGTTTCAATATAAAATGAAATCCTTGATGTCTGATGTTTTTCAAAACTTTACTGCACATAATGAACATTTATTTGCGGTCTTGACTCGCCTGTTGAAAACTGGACTGTAATTTAAACTCCAGTAACTAAAGCTTAACTTAAACTTTCTACTTTTCAAGACTCAGCTGCACCTCTAACTGCTAAGTATACACTGTAAAAAAAAAACTGTAATACTACAGATTTTTTCCTTCTTATTTTACTGCAGAGCTGCAGAGGACACACAGTAAAGAGCGAGCAATGTGAATGGGTTTCTTTTGGAAGAGCTGAAGGACAGCGAAACATTTTTAAGTTGTTGCTGTACGAGTCTGGAGGGAGGAAACAGAGCGTCCACAGTGGGAACAGACCACAGCTAACATGACCAGGTTAGTGTACTTAACTCTTAGTAACTTTAACTTGATAAGTATTTAGACTTATCACTTTACTTCAGCATGGAAAATACTAAATCTCTATGACCTATCAAACTGCCTATAGTTAGGACAAAGTTAGCTAAATATTTAGCTAAATATTTAGCTAACTTTGTCCTCATGTTGTTGAGAGTTGGGTAGCAGCTAGCATAGCTAATGTAGTACAGTTGAAGCGGTGTTACCCCTTTTACCAATATAGCTACTTAAACACAATAGTTAGTGTTAAATACACATTTCCTTGGATTTTTTTAATTGAGATATCTCATGCACTGACATACACCTGTTTTTTTTCTGTCAGCAGATAAGCTGTGTGAGTTGTTGATGTCAGGGGGTTCACAGTAAAGCTGAAAAGGTGAGTGTTATATGATAGTTAAGGATGGTCAAAATTTACACTTGTCATAGCTGTGGTATAGCTGTGAAAACCCTAAAAGATTTTGATTGCATGAGTTACTGATATGTAGCTTATTGGATGTATGGACATTAGCACAGGCTGCATTCATGCAGGTAAGATATTATGGTGAACCCGCAGCTTGTTAGACAGCAGAAAATGAAAACATAAAATGGTTTGATGTTATTGGTGGTTGTAGATTTTCTCAGTTTAATAGTATGGGATTCAGAGTATTTACTTATAATGTGTTCTAATAAATTTAATCTGGTAAGAGATTTATGTCAGTAATTCCATAAATTTGCTTAATATGCTGGTCATTTCTGTCTGACTAGCTACTGCCACCCAGGGATGTGTTCATCCACATCATTTGTATCTGGAACTATGTTTATACATCAATATTACCATCAGATATTCATACTAACACATGTCAAACAATCCATACTATTCCTTATATAACTAATAAGGTGAATAATGACTTTTTATATACAATTCAATCAGTTTGTGAATTTATATTCAGTGATTGCTGGACTTTGGTCTCGGTTTGTGTTATGGTTTACATCATGCCTTGTTTTGTTTTCTCTGCCTTTTGCCCTGTTTTCTGTGTTTTCTTGTGCCCCTTGCATTTTCTTGTGCCTCGTGTTCCTTGTGTTATTCTGCCTTGTGTTTCCTTGTGCTCTTTGCGTTTTTTGTGTTCCTTGTGTCCTCCTTGTCTTTTGTTCCCTGTGTCCTGTGTTCGTTTGTTCTTGTCTCCTGCCCTTGTATTTTACTCTACAGTTCTGCTCACTTCCTGTTTTATTTTGTATTCCCTTCCTCTCCTCACATGTCTGCCACTTGACTTCCTGTCCTTGTGTGTTTCCCGCCTCTGATTATTCTGCTCCTCCCTTATTAGTTTCACCTATCCCCTGTTAGTCTCCTCACCTGTTTCCACTTCCCTGTCCCCCACAATGTATATATACCAGTCCCTTTCTTTTGTTCCTTGTCGTGTCATCTGTGTAACCATCCCTGGTGTGTTCCTGTGTAAGCCTAATCAACAGTCTTATTCATCTACTCTGCATCCTGGGCCCAAACTTCACTTCGCCCTGCACCTACCCTGACAGTTTGTCATAAAAGTTTACCGAATACCCTCTCTTGTGTGTATGTACAACAGGAAGTTCTCCAGTGTACCAGACCATTGTGAATGACTGTCTTCAGTGATGCTGTTGTGTTTGCCTCCTACTACTGCCTGAACATCTCCTACCCAGCAGCCCAGGGAGCAACACTGGAATTCTTGCAGAGGTAAGAAAGCAGAAGTTCACTTTATAGTATTACAGTACTGTTATATTTTATTCAACAGATGCCTCTTCAAGAACCTGGACCAAGGGATAAAAAGTGGAGAACACTCCCAAAAAGCAGCTGGCAGTCAGTCCAAAGGTTCTTACCCTGATTGAGGACTATGAATGGTGAAAATAAGAGGAAGCTAACACCAAACACAAGCAATAGTTCAATGTCTATTGCCATACAAGTGCTGTTTTTTCTGCTGTTTTGTTTGAAAGTAAAGTACTCTGAGGCATAGAAATTGTATGTTATTGAAGCAGGAGCCTCTGATTTTTGTTTGTGAAACTGAATTTAATAAATGTTGAACCTTAAGTAACCATGTCTTGTTTGAGGTTTTATTAAACTAAAGCTCAGTCTATAATTTGTTTTAAAAGTTAAGTGAAATTACATGTAAACATTAATTTGTACTTTGACCTAGAATTAAGAGTACATTGCCATTAGTTATTTAAGTCTCTGGATATTTTTCCAGAGGTAAATCTATAATCTAATTTTCTAAAGATCTATAATCTACAAGATTTGTATGTAAAGTTGCATGTAAGACCTCATTACACATGATATATTCAAAGGTTGAAAGTATACTGCTCAAAAAATAAATGGAACACTAAAACATCCTAGATCAGAATGAAATATTCTTAATACTTTGTTCTTTACATAGTTGAATGTGCTGACAACAAAATTCACACACAAAAATTATCAATGGAAATCTAAATTTATTAACCCATGGAGGTCTGGATTTGGAGTCACACTCAAAATTAAAGTGGAAAAACACACTACAGGCTGATCCAACTTTGATGTAATGTCCTTAAAACAAGTCAAAATGAGGCTCAGTAGTGTGTGTGGCCTCCACGTATGATGACCTCCCTACAACGCCTGGGCATGCTCCTGATGAGGTGGCGGATGGTCTTCCTGAGGGATCTCCTCCCAGACCTGGACTAAAGCATCCACCAACTCCTGGACAGTCTGTGGTGCAACGTATGGCGTTGGTGGATGGAGCGAGACATGATGTCCCAGATGTGCTCAATTGGATTCAGGTCTGGGGAACGGGCGGGCCAGTCCATAGCATCAATGCCTTCGTCTTGCAGGAACTGCTGACACACTCCAGCCACATGAGGTCTAGCATTGTCTTGCATTAGGAGGAACCCAGGGCCAAACCGCACCAGCATATGGTCTCACAAGGGGTCTGAGGATCTCATCTCGGTACCTAATGGCAGTCAGGCTACCTCTGGCGAGCACATGGAGGGCTGTGCGGCCCCCCAAAGAAATGCCACCCCACACCATTACTGACCCACTGCCAAACTGGTCATGCTGGAGGATGTTGCAGGCAGCAGAACGTTCTCCACGGCGTCTCCAGACTCTGTCACGTCTGTCACATGTGCTCAGTGTGAACCTGCTTTCATCTGTGAAGAGCACAGGGCGCCAGTGGCGAATTTGCCAATCTTGGTGTTCTCTGGCAAATGCCAAACGTCCTGCACGGTGTTGGGCTGTAAGCACAACCCCCACCTGTGGACGTCGGGCCCTCATACCACCCTCATGGAGTCTGTTTCTGACCGTTTGAGCAGACACGTGCACATTTTGCCTGCAGGTCATTTTGCTCTGGCAGTGCTCCTCCTGTTCCTCCTTGCACAAAGGCGGAGGTAGCGGTCCTGCTGCTGGGTTGTTGCCCTCCTACGGCCTCCTCCACGTCTCCTGATGTACTGGCCTGTCTCCTGGTAGCGCCTCCATGCTCTGGACACTACGCTGACAGACACAGCAAACCTTCTTGCCACAGCTCGCATTGATGTGCCATCCTGGATGAGCTGCACTACCTGAGCCACTTGTGTGGGTTGTAGACTCCGTCTCATGCTACCACTAGAGTGAAAGCACCGCCAGCATTCAAAAGTGACCAAAACATCAGCCAGAAAGCATAGGAACTGAGAAGTGGTCTGTGGTCATCCACCTGCAGAACCACTCCTTTATTGGGGGTGTCTTGCTAATTGCCTATAATTTCCACCTGTTGTCTATTCCATTTGCACAACAGCATGTGAAATTGATTGTCAATCAGTGTTGCTTCCTAAGTGGACAGTTTGATTTCACAGAAGTGTGATTGAGTTGGAGTTACATTGTGTTGTTTAAGTGTTCCCTTTATTTTTTTGAGCAGTGTATAATGTTCTACTATAAACCTAATCACCAGTTTTAACAGTATTTTGACTTTTTTTTTTAAAAGGTAAACCAAATGTTATATGGGTGGTTTATAATTTTATTACATCACATAGATTAAATATACAAGATTTCTTATGTTAAATTATACAATAAAACCCAACTAAAAACAACTTTCTGTAATTTCAAGCCCAGATGCTCTTACTAGAGTAGTGTTCGACCCTATTTTTAGGTTATTTTATTGTTTTGTCAGGTCTATATACAGTGGGGCAAAAAAGTATTTAGTCAGCCACCAATTGTGCAAGTTCTCCCACTTAAAAGATGAGAGAGGCCTGTAATTTTCATCATAGGTACACTTCAACTATGAGAGACAGAATGGGGGAAAGGAATCCAGGAAATCACATTGTATGGATTTTTAATGAATTAATTGGTAAATTCCTCAGGTAAAATAAGTATTTGGTCACCTACAAACAAGCAAGATTTCTGGCTCTCACAGACCTGTAACTTCTTCTTTAAGAGGCTCCTCTGTCCTCCACTCGTTACCTGTATTAATGGCACCTGTTTGAACTCGTTATCAGTATAAAAGACACCTGTCCACAACCTCAAACAGTCAGACTCCAAACCACTGATAATCTCCCTCGATCTGGGGCTCCACGCAAGATCTCACCCCGTGGGGTCAAAATGATCACAAGAACGGTGAGCAAAAATCCCAGAACCACACGGGGGGACCTAGTGAATGACCTGCAGAGAGCTGGGACCAAAGTAACAAAGGCTACCATCAGTAACACACTACGCCGCCAGGGACTCAAATCCTGCAGTGCCAGACGTGTCCCCCTGCTTAAGCCAGTACATGTCCAGGCCCATCTGAAGTTTGCTAGAGAGCATTTGGATGATCCAGAAGAGGATTGGGAGAATGTCATATGGTCAGATGAAACCAAAATAGAACTTTTTGGTAAAAACTCAACTTGTCGTGTTTGGAGGAGAAAGAATGCTGAGTTGCATCCAAAGAACACCATACCTACTGTGAAGCATGGGGGTGGAAACATCATGCTTTGGGGCTGTTTTTCTGCAAAGGGACCAGGACGACTGATCCGTGTAAAGGAAAGAATGAATGGGGCCATGTATCGTGAGATTTTGAGTGAAAACCTCCTTCCATCAGCAAGGGCATTGAAGATGAAAACGTGGCTGGGTCTTTCAGCATGACAATGATCCCAAACACACCGCCCGGGCAACGAAGGAGTGGCTTTGTAAGAAGCATTTCAAGGTCCTGGAGTGGCCTAGCCAGTCTCAGATCTCAACCTCAATCTTGATCTCAGTAGAAAATCTTTGGAGGGAGTTGAAAGTCCGTGTTGCCCAGCGACAGCCCCAAAACATCACTGCTCTAGAGGAGATCTGCATGGAGGAATGGGCCAAAATACCAGCAACAGTGTGTGAAAACCTTGTGAAGACTTACAGAAAACATTTGACCTCTGTCATTGCCAACAAAGGGTATATAACAAAGTATTGAGATGAACTTTTGTTACTTGACCAAATACTTATTTTCCACCATAATTTGCAAATAAATTCTTTAAAAATCAGACAATGTGATTTTCTGGATTTTTTTGTTTTTTTTCTCATTTTGTCTCTCATAGTTGAAAGTGTACCTATGATGAAAATTGGAGACCTCTCTCATCTTTTAAGTGGGAGAACTTGCACAATTGGTGGCTGACTAAATACTTTTTTGCCCCACTGTATCTGTCATTAAACATTTAAAATAACAGAAAAAAACACAAAATCACATGTAAAATTAAAGCTACAAACTTTATTAGAATTATGGAAAGTTACTGTATTTTTAAGTTATTTTCTGTTAAACTACACTGCTCAAAAAAATAAAGGGAACACTTAAACAACACAATGTAACTCCAACTCAATCACACTTCTGTGAAATCAAACTGTCCACTTAGGAAGCAACACTGATTGACAATCAATTTCACATGCTGTTGTGCAAATGGAATAGACAACAGGTGGAAATTATAGGCAATTAGCAAGACACCCCCAATAAAGGAGTGGTTCTGCAGGTGGTGACCACAGACCACTTCTCAGTTCCTATGCTTTCTGGCTGATGTTTTGGTCACTTTTGAATGCTGGCGGTGCTTTCACTCTAGTGGTAGCATGAGACGGAGTCTACAACCCACACAAGTGGCTCAGGTAGTGCAGCTCATCCAGGATGGCACATCAATGCGAGCTGTGGCAAGAAGGTTTGCTGTGTCTGTCAGCGTAGTGTCCAGAGCATGGAGGCGCTACCAGGAGACAGGCCAGTACATCAGGAGACGTGGAGGAGGCCGTAGGAGGGCAACAACCCAGCAGCAGGACCGCTACCTCCGCCTTTGTGCAAGGAGGAACAGGAGGAGCACTGCCAGAGCCCTGCAAAATGACCTCCAGCAGGCCACAAATGTGCATGTGTCTGCTCAAATGGTCAGAAACAGACTCCATGAGGGTGGTATGAGGGCCCGACGTCCACAGGTGGGGGTTGTGCTTACAGCCCAACACCGTGCAGGACGTTTGGCATTTGCCAGAGAACACCAAGATTGGCAAATTCGCCACTGGCGCCCTGTGCTCTTCACAGATGAAAGCAGGTTCACACTGAGCACATGTGACAGACGTGACAGAGTCTGGAGACGCCGTGGAGAACGTTCTGCTGCCTGCAACATCCTCCAGCATGACCGGTTTGGCAGTGGGTCAGTAATGGTGTGGGGTGGCATTTCTTTGGGGGGCCGCACAGCCCTCCATGTGCTCGCCAGAGGTAGCCTGACTGCCATTAGGTACCGAGATGAGATCCTCAGACCCCTTGTGAGACCATATGCTGGTGCGGTTGGCCCTGGGTTCCTCCTAATGCAAAGACAATGCTAGACCTCATGTGGCTGGAGTGTGTCAGCAGTTCCTGCAAGATGAAGGCATTGATGCTATGGACTGGCCCGCCCGTTCCCCAGACCTGAATCCAATTGAGCACATCTGGGACATCATGTCTCGCTCCATCCACCAACGCCACATTGCACCACAGACTGTCAGTCAGTCAGAGTCAGTCAGTTTTTATTTGTCAATTTCTTCACATGTGCTTGACATACAAAGGAATCGAAATTACGTTTCTCACTATCCTATGCGTTACATGGACAACAGTAAAGTGCAGATGCACAACAAGACAAGTTCTAAAGAAAAATTTAGCATAAATAAATATTTAAAGTGCAGTAACTTAAGGCTACTTTCACCTAATGCTGCTAAACTAACTAAGGTATGACAAGACAAGACATAGAGTACACAAAGTCCGCTGCTAACATAGCAGGGAATGACAGGACAGGACAACACAGTGTTTCAGCTGTATGCATTTAGAGGTAGTTGTTGTTGTAAATGTAGGGTTTTAGTGCAAAATGTTTCCTTATAGACAGTACTTGGATGGTAGTGGTAATAGTAATATGGGTAGTGCAAATATAAATATATATATATATAATATATAAGTATAAATAAATAACTAACAGTTAGCAACAGATGAGTGCAATTTGCATATTTAGAGTCTCAGTTGGGTGGGGAGAGGAGGGTGGGGTCCAGTGTTTAGAGTCTCAGTTGGGTGGGGAGGGAGTGGGGGGGGGGGTCCAGTGTTCCTAGACTCCTCCTCCCAGCCTGGTGCTCCTTCTGGCTGGGGCTGGGAGTGGGGAGGGGAGAGGAGTTCAGCAGCCTCACAGCCTGGTGGATGAAGCTGTTCGTGAGTCTGGTGGTGCGGGAGCGGAGACTCCTGTACCTCTTCCCAGAGGGCAGGAGACTGAACAGACTGTGTGCAGGGTGACTTGCATCGTTGACGATTGTGATGGCTTTTCGGGTAAGGCGGGTGGTGTATAGGTCTTGCAGGTAGGGGGGTGGTACACCAATTATCCTCTCAGCTGTTCTCACGATGCGTTGTAGAGCTTTTCTGTTGTGGACAGTGTAGCTCCCGCCCCAAACAGTGATGCAGCTGGTAAGGATGCTCTCAATGGTTCCTCTGTAGAATGTGGTCATGATGGGTGGTGGAGCACTTGCCCGCTTCAGTTTGCGCAGGAAGTAGAGACGCTGCTGTGCTTTCTTGGCCAGTGATGCAGTGTTGGTGGTCCAGGAGAGGTCGTCACTGATGTGCACACCCAGGAACTTGGTGCTGCTCACCCTTTCCACTGCAGCACCGTCGATGGTCAGTGGGTGGTGTTGGGTGTGGCCTCTCTGGAAGCTGACAACAATCTCTTTGGTCTTACTGACGTTTAGCAGGAGGTTGTTGTCCTTTGCACCATCTGGTCAGCAGCTGCACCTCTTTCCTGTAGTGGGTCTCGTCGCCTTTGGTGATGAGGCCCACCAGTGTCGTGTCATCTGCAAACTTCACCAGGTGGTTGGAGCTGTGGGTTGGTGTGCAGTCATGTGTCAGCAGGGTAAAGAGGAGAGGGCTGAGCACACAGCCTTGTGGGGCCCCTGTGCTCAGGGTGATGCTGCTTGAGATGTTGTTGCCAACACGCACCACTTGAGGCCTTTGGCTGAGGAAATCCAGCAGCCAGTTGCAGACGGGGAGGTGCTGAGGCCCAGTTTGTCCAGTTTGCAGATAAGTTGTTGTGGTATTATGATGTTGAACGCTGAGCTGAAATCAATGAACAGCATTCTCACATATGAGTCTTTCTTGTCCAGATGGGTGAGCGCTGGGTGGAGGGCAGAGCAAATTGCATCGTCTGTGGATCGTTTTGCTCTGTATGCGAACTGGTACGGGTCCAAGCTGGGGGCAGGGTGGATTTGATGTGTGACAAGACTAGTCGTTCAAAGCACTTCATGATAATGGGTGTCAGTGCCACAGGACGGTAGTCGTTGAAGCAGGATGGGGATGATTTCTTTGGCACAGGTATGATAGTGGCAGCTTTGAAGCCTGATGGCACAATGGCTTGCCTCAGGGAGGTGTTAAAGATGTCTGTGAAGACATCTTTCAGCTCCTCTGCGCAGTTCTTTCAGCACACTACCAGGGATGTTGTCTGGACCCGCTGCTTTCCGGGTGTTGATGGCGGAGAGTGTCCTCTTTACGCTGACAGCAGACAGGCACAGGGGCTGGTCGTGTGAAGGTGGTGGTGTTTTCTGCGGGCAAGTGGTGTTTTGTTCCTCAAAGCGAGCAAAGAATTTGTTCAGGTTGTTGAGCAGAGTGATGTCGGCTCTCACAGCTCCGTGGTGCAGGTTTGTAGTCCGTAATGGCCTGAATGCCCTGCCATAGGCTCTGTGCATTCTTGCTGTCCTTGAAGTGGGAGGTTATCTTGTTTGTGTAATCTTGTTTTGCTTTCCTGATGCCACGGGACAGGTTGGCTCTCGCTGTTCTCCAGAGCTGATTCATCCCCAGCTTTGAAGGCCTTGTCTCTGGCCTTCAGCAGCCTGTGGACGTCTCCTGTCAGCCATGGCTTTCGGTTAGCTCGAGTGGTGATGCTCTTGATGTGGGTCACGTCGTCTATGCATTTGGTGATGTAAGAGGTCACAGTGTCTGTGTACTCTTCAACATCTATGAGATTGTTGTAGGTAGCTGCTTCCTTGAACATTTCCCAGTCTGTTGTCCAAAAACAGTCCTGTAGAGCAGAGGTTGCTTCCTGTGGCCACACCCTTACTTCTTTCAGAACAGGTTTGATGACTTTCACTCTCTGTCTGTATGCAGGCATTAGCATAATGGTGAGGTGATCAGAGGCGCCGATGTGGGGAGGGGGGTGGCCTTGTATGCTCCTTTGTGCTGAGTGTAAACAAAGTCCAAGGTGTTGTCCCCTCTTGTTGGAAAATTTATGTGTTGATGAAAACTTGGAAGGACAGTTTTGAGATCAGCATGGTTGAAGTCTCCAGCAAGGATGATGAAACCGTCTGGTTGTGCTGTTTGTTGTTCACTGATAGCCTGGTACAGTTCATTTAGGAGTTGGTGGATGCTTTAGTCCAGGTCTGGGAGGAGATCCCTCAGGAGACCATCCGCCACCTCATCAGGAGCATGCCCAGGCGTTGTTGTAGGGAGGTCATACAGGCACGTGGAGGCCACACACACTACTGAGCCTCATTTTGACTTGTTTTAAGGACATTACATCAAAGTTGGATCAGCCTGTAGTGTGTTTTTCCACTTTAATTTTGAGTGTGACTCCAAATCCAGACCTCCATGGGTTAATAAATTTGATTTCCATTGATAATTTTTGTGTGATTTTGTTGTCAGCACATTCAACTATGTAAAGAACAAAGTATTTAATAAGAATATTTCATTCATTCAGATCTAGGATGTGTTATTTTAGTGTTCCCTTTATTTTTTTGAGCAGTATATTTTTGGTGCCCCAGCTGATGGAATATTACTGTTTTTCTACAGTTTTTTTTTTTTTTTTTACAGTGTAGGTATCAAAGTCTAGAGATTAAATGTGCTCTTAAGCAGGCCTGGCTTTGAACAGGTTCAAAGTTTTTACCTATCATGGCAGGAGAGTGCTGTCTGCTGCAAAAACAGCAGGTCGTGAAAGTGCCCTTGATATAGTGAAAAATTAAGTTTTATGAACTTTTGATTACAGTTCCTCCACTGATCATGATACTATACATAGTTTTGGTAATGAATTTACAGTGAAACTCAAATTAAAACTCCTGTTTATCTGCTGTGTGAGACCCTGGATGACACAAACTTTCCTATTCCTTAATTCTGATAAAACTGGGATGCTTGGTTATGATGAACATAGACACCAGTTTGATCAATTAACAGTAACTCTTGACAATTCCATGATTTCTCAAAGTGTAACAGCCAAGACACTCTCATTTGAGCAGCATATTGATGAAATCACCAATATTGTCTTTTCCACAGACACAACACAGCTAAATGAGCTCCTCTCTGTCAGTGGCTGATGCAGAGATCCTTTTCTTGCCCTTGTTTCATCTAGATTTGATAATTATACCATTTTCTTTTCTGGCCTACCTCGCACAAGTATTTAAAGTATTCAAAATGTTCAGAACACAACAGCTAGGATCTTAAGCAAACCCCCTGCTGTTTTTGTTTCCTACAAGTCATCAAGCTGTGTGCATCCCCCCTTCTCCCTCTCTCTCCCAGAGCTTCTCCTCTCCTCTCTCTCCACTCCCACTCTCCTGCCTGTCGGCACCTTATCCAGTCGTTGATCTGGATCATCGTCCCCCAGGAGATTCAGCCTCTCTCTCTCTCACTCTCTCTCTCCTCAGTTTGAGTGTTATCATGTCTGACTTTCTCTCTGTGTGTGTCTCTCCTCTCTGTGTGAAAGCTGCTGTCCTCTCCTGTGTTTGTGTGGCCTATCCTCTTTCCAGGTCTCCATGGTGGAGAGGAGGTCATGTGGCTCAGACAGATCCTGCTTTAGTGGATCCCCCCTGGATCCCTCCTCTGTTGCACTACCTAAGATTTCTTTTTTTTTTCTTTTTTTTTCTTTCTAAGAACAGAGGGTGTCAGTGTTTTGTACAGATTGTAAAGCTCCTTAGGGCAGATTTTGATTTGTGGAATAGGTCTATATAAATAAAAGTGACTTAACTTAAAAAACTGACTCTAGGTTAACAAAAGATCATGGTTAGGAATAAATCATTATGTGAAAACAAACTCCCATCCATCACCCTGACCTGCCTCTCTGCAGAAAGGACACACTACTTCCTGCAGTGGAAATAGTTTCCTGTGTTGTCCACAGGCATACAAAATACAAATAGCTGAGTGTATCCAAAGTTAACAGTTTCCACATTGGGCTTTGACTCATCAGCTGTAAGGGGGCAACAGGCCCTGACCATTAAGGGCAGCTCTGTCTCTGTTTAGCCTTAACTAACCACTGCTGCAGGCAGTAGTTGTGCTTGACTCAATTTGTTGTTTTGTTCAGAGGTTCACTTATTTTCTGTGCAGCTGAAACAAGTGAATCTCTTATGACAGCCTTGTGCCCTGGGTGTTTTGAAGCTGGCCCACTTCTATTACTCAGCTATCCTTGACCAGTATCAGAATTGTAGGTATATTGCACATTTTCAGGGAAATGCTAAATGAACTTGAATTGACTAAGGAACATCCATCCATCCATGGGATGCTGGAGCCTATCTCAGCTGTCATTGGGCAAGAGACAGGGTACACCCTGTCCATCAGTCACAGGGCTGACATAGAAAGACAGACATTCACACCACCTAGGGGCAATTTAGAGTTGCCAATTAACCAACCTGCATGTCGTTTGGATTCTAGGAGGAAGCTGGAGTACCCAGAGAGAACCCACGTGCAGGCACAGGGAGAACATGCAAACTCCACACAGAAGGGCCTGCCTTAACCAGGGATTGAGCCCAGAACTCACTGTGAGGCGACAGTGCTAACCACTACACCACTGTGCCGCCCTTAAGGAAAATCAAAAGCATGAACAACAAACATGAAAATGAGTTACATGATGAATAATACTATATTTCCCCAAAATTCGCATTCCTCTTTAGGTCATGAGGGACATTTCTGTGCTCCACTGCCCCATTCGCTGTCACACGACCAGGCTGTCATAGATCACTGCTCCCTGAAACAAGAGATGGGAAAAATGCCTCTCGGGAAAGGCTTCTCTGTGTGTGTGTATGTGTGTGTGGATGTGTGCTTAGTCAGGCACATCACAGACTGATCATGCAGTACAGCTCCTCCATGTGCTAATTTAGCATTAGCTCGTGGTGGTATGTAGATGGCTACAATCAGGATAGAACAGAGCTCTCTACCCATCTTAAATGGTCTGCATTTCACTGCCAGATATTCCATCAGGAGATGAGGATCAGGAGAACAGTATGTTGCGATGATGTTCGTGGCTGTACACCAGGCGTTATGAATGTACAGAGCCAAACCTCCGCCTCTGTGTTTCTCTGAGACTGCAGTCCTGACCGCCCGGAGAAGAGAGCGCCCCGCTAGCTCCACTGCCACGTCTGGGATGTTGTTATCCAGCCAGGTCTCGGTAACGATCGCCACACAGCTGTCGATCTTTGCAGAGATGATCCTCAGCTTCATCTCGTCCATTTTGTTGACGAGTGACCTGGCGTTTGTGAGGAAGAGACTGGGAAGAGCCGGTCTGTATGGGTTAGCTTGTAGCCTAGCACGCAGGCCGCCCTTGCTCTTGCCCCGCTTTTGTTTACGATGCGCTCTCCTCCGTCTCCTTGGCAACAGAGGGGGGGATCGTGAAAGCCTCAGGTGGTCTGCTGAATCTCCGGTATGCGGTACAAAATCCAGCCCCGGAAACACTTGCAGGTGCGCACTCTCTCCAGTAGAGACACTGTGTTTGTGATTGACCTGATTGTTTGTTGAAACCTTTTTGTAAACTGGACACTGACACAATCACAGACACTACATGACAGTAAGGGCTTCATAATGTGCCTTCCCAGAATGCAATAGGCCCAGCAGACAACCTGCCTGTCACTATCTACACTATCTACAGTTAAAGCTGAGTCTTTTAATCATTAAACGGAGTGTGAAGTATAGTGAGTATAGGATGGTGTAAATGGGGAAACTGTAATATAGATACAGAAAATGATTCAGCTTCAGTTTTTATTGCCTCCAGTTTATTTTTCATCTTAATACCTCTTAGCACTACTATTTGCATGTTCAAATAGGTGAAGTTAACTTTACTACATATAACTATACATATATAACAACATATTACAAATATACAACTACATATACATCTTTTATATCAGGTCTATGATTTAGAATAATACCTGCTGAACACTCAGTACATTTATAATCTTGGTTCTCTGTGTTTTTATTCTTATTATAAAGAAAATGACATAATTTAAAGCTATGGTTAGCTATCATTACCTATTATTAGCTGAGGTTAGCTCAGGACACCTCTCCATTTCTCCAGTGGTTCTCCTCACAGCACAATTTAATTTTCCTCTGATAGCTGTTATGTCTTCTAATCTGTCTTCTAAAGCTTGAACATGAAACTGAAGTGAGGTCCAAAAACACTCAACAGCAGTTATTGACTATCACCAAAAGTGCAGGAAAAGAAAACTTTTGAGATTCTAACTTTACTTTATAAGTAAACATTTTACTTTGTTGAATCTTTCTATCTATATTTCATTTGCCTCTCACATTGTTTACTGATGAATATTTTACATCACGTTCTCTCACCTGTCAAACACCAGTCACTGTGGACAGAGTCATAAAAAAGATAATCCATAACAATGGGGTCAACCCCAACCCTTCTATTAGCATGGATCTTTTCTTTGTTCCTCACTGAAAACAACCATCTCTGCAGAGAGGATGATGTGATGAAGAACCACAGAGCAGCCTTGATGGATGGTACGTTTCTCTCAAGAACTGTGATGGAGAATGAATGTATGGGAGAAATGCCACTTCTAAAAAGCTGTTTGGACTTTTTATGGTGAATGGCCAAATGGAAAGGTGTCTCCTGTAATATTCCATGCTCCACTCAACTCTAACTGGCTAATTAATGACCCTGTCAATCACATATCAAAGGTGACACTCAGGGAAGGGCAGAGCAGTCTTCCATATTTGGAAAGTTTCCCTTTCCCAGGAAATAATGATGGAAATATTACAGGAACAGCTGGGCCACAAATACCACCAAGACAATTAAGAAAAAAAGTTCAATTTCCATATGAGGACTGTAGCATTGTGCTGTTGTGTGAAAAGCCCTGCTACTTATCCTCAGAGGCTGCAATGTTTACACTCCTTAATACTGAAAATAGTTGGATGGAGGAAACAACATATTAAAACACTTTGTTATTCTAAGAGCCTCACCAGTAATTGGCCTAACAATGTAAAGTCTCTCCTGAGGGTGGCATTAAAAGAAAGCTCATTGAGTCGTTAAAATAGAAAGGAGCTCTTCTGTGTGGAGCGTGAAGCTGTCACTTCACAAGAGATAGTAACACATTATCAGGGAAATACCTTTGTCTGCCAGCGGACATCAGTGTGTGTGTGTGTGTGTGTGTGAGTGGTGTTGTATTAGCAGGGGTATCCAGGCCCAGCATTGCAGTGATCTTTAAAGACCCAGACAGCGTCACAGTGATTCAGGCTCAGCAGTCGCCTACCAGGCCACATGAGCAATTTCTAACTTTTTAGCTAAGACAGGACAGAAAATAGTGCTACGTGTGAGTGAATGAAAATACACAGTATAGATGTAGATGCACAGATTTTTGCTGCATGTTTCATACCATTACATACTTAGTTTTTTCCCATCCTTTCAAGGACCTTTTGAAGACCAAAATGGTGCTAATTCATAGGAAGCTGTTCATGTTGGCAGGTCACACTCCTTCCAAAATAAAAAAACAAGACAGGCCTTCCTCTGAATGTCCTCAACTGCTGAGTAAAAAACCCTCAGCAGTGTAAAAAGAGCTGAACAGCTGACTCTTGCAACATATCAGGAGCCAACAGCACGGCTGGTGCTCCTGAAGCCACAGAGGAGAGGCTAAAGGGCATTGTCAACTTTATCTTCTAGAAGGCCACACTGAAGTCAAACTCCTCTGGGTTAAATACCAGCATGCACTGCTGCTTAGTGGTAGTAGGTCATGAAATTGTGACTGTGTGAAATGTATGATGTTAGGTCCTTGAATTGCACAATACCAATCTGTGTAAAATAGAATAAAAATGAACAACAGAAATGAAGTAATCAGTAATGAAAATTAATATCAACTATGAAGTATGAATCAGACAGAAAAAAACATAAAATATTGAATTCGGCAGAAAACAAAAGAATACATTTAAAGTTTATCAACAGGACACATTATACCCTGAGAAAACACAAACTTATGAAATTAAATAACCATGAGCTGTGTTGGCACTATAATAAAAAGAATGGCCTGGTTTTTTTCACATGAATTGGAAATGAAAGAACATCCCTTAGACTCCAAGTTATGCATTTCCAATTATATAGATGATAGTTGATCAAAGTTGGCCACAATTCAAGAAACAGATTGTGTTGGCTTTCTGAGTGAATCCCTTGAACCCCTCTCAAACCTTGCACACAGCTCCACTGAGACAGATACAATGTGGATACAGTCAAAGACATTTTGTTTTTTTCAGATTAGTTTTTTTCTTTATGCATTGCAGAACTCAACTTTCTGTAGGGTTTGTAGCCTGTATGAGAAACATGGAAACAAACCCTGTTTAGGCGTTGCTGACACAAAGAGACTGACGTTCTAACAGTTGTTCACAGATAACATGAATATAGCATGTCACCAGCCAATTACAGCTCAGTATTTAATTTTAGGGTTAAAGAAGGATTGTTGTGGTGTTTGTTGAGCCCAAATTCATTTATTCAAAACCAACACACTAAAACCCACCACCCACCAATCACCAATCAGCCAGCTTGAATGAAGTTTCCAGGTAGGCCCTATGTCTGGGTACAGTGGGAAGCCCAACAGAATTGAACAGTTCAGGTCTGAAGGGCCATCAAGGAGAAATGATTGAAAGGGCTCCTAGAAATGTGCTAATGTCAAAACAAAAAAATCCACACAGATGCCGTGGGCCAAAACGCCACAGCAGAGATCTGTGCCGGTGTACCTCCAGTGCCACTAACACACTCTCACTCTCAGTGAGTGCTCAGTATTTGGGGGTCTTGGCCTCCTCTCTCCCTCCTTTCCCTGAGCCAATATTTCTGTCCAGCAGTATATCATACAACTTCTCTGATCTTCGTGGGGCAGTTTGTACAACAGAACACTGTAAATGCACATGTACATGATCCTCACTCAGACTTAAGTTGCCCCACAAGAAAATCAATCAAGAATCATTTATTGTCATCATGTTTTCACATGACGAAATTGGTATTGGTGACTTCCAGCTTTAAATGTAAATATAGTAAAAAGAATAATAATAGTAAGTAATAATAATAATAATAATATGTACACACTAACTAAAGTCCAAAGTTGCAGCTGCAATGCACAGTCGTAGGGGGGTGGGTCAGTTGTTCAAGTGCAGTCAATAGGGGGAAATGCATTGTACAGCTCTGGGGAAAAAGCTGTTTTTCAGTCTGCTAGTTGTTGTCTTTATGTTACCACAATGCTGCACTGAGGCAGAGGATGCTCTCTATTGTGGCCCTGTAGAAGTTTGTCAGGAGCTGAGGGGAGAGTCCAGCACGTTTCAGCTTCCTGAGGAAGAAGAGTCTTTGTTGAGCCTTCTTTACCAGGTGAGCTGTGTTCATGGACCAGGTCAGGTCAGATGTGATGTGGATGCCCAGGAACTTGATATTGTTGACACGCTCAACTGCTTCCCCGTGGATGAGGAGAGGAGCGTGCTCTGTCCTCCTGGACCTCCTGTAGTCCATGACTATGTAGTCTATGACTTCCTTGGTCTTGCTGGTGTTCAGAACAAGGTTGTTGCTGGATCTCCTCTCTGTAGTGGGTCTCATCATTGTCCGATATGAGGCCCACTATGGTGGTGTCGTCTGCAAACTTTACGAATGGTGTTTGTGGAGTGGATGGCAGAACAGTCACTGGTGAAGAGAGTGAAGAGGGCTGGGCTGAGCACGCAGCCCTGTGGTGTGCCTGTGTTCAGGACCAGTGTAGAAGGATGTGATTGTCCCCGATTCTCACCACCTGAGGCCTGTTGGTGAGGAAGTCCCTGATCCAATGGCACAGTGATGAGGGCAGTCTCCAGGTTGTTGGAGCTTCAGTATCAGCTAGTCTACAAATAACATCCTCATGTAGTTGTTAGGAAGCTGCAGATGGGTCAGGGCTGTGTGAAGTGCAATGGAGACTGCATCCTCTGTCGACCTGTTCTCCCTGTATGCAAACTGATACTGATCCAGACCAGCAGGGATGATGTCTTTGATGTGCTTTAGGACGATCCTCTCAAGGCACTTCATGATGACCAGAGTTAGAGCGACAGGGTGGTAGTCATTTAGGCAGGTGACAGCAGATTTTTTAGGCACAGGCAACAATGATGGAGGTTTTGAGGCTGACAGGAACTGTAGCAAGCTGCAGGGACAGGTTGAAAATGTCCAGAAAAACTCCTTGCCAGTTGGTCTGCACACAATTTCAGAGTGCGACCAGACACCTTTATCTGGTTAGTCCTTCAGCTTTCCTGATGTTGATTCTCTTTCATGGAAGAGCTCACTTGGTGCAGCTACAGGACTAGAGGCTGATGCAGTTCTTCCAGCCAGGGAAGGTGAACACTCTCTCTGCTGCCAGGTGTTAAAGTTAAAGTTAACCAGCTGATCACTGCGCTTATAGTCCGTTATTGTCTTGATGCCTCTCCACATACTATGTGGGTTATTGTTTTCAAAGTGCTCCTCGATGCACCGTTTATACCTGCTTTTTGCGAACTTAATGCCTTTTTTCATTTCTTTTTGGGCAATGCTATAGGCCAGCTTGTCACCTGACCTGTAGGCAGCGTCACAGGCTTTGAGTAGGGGCTTCACTGTGCTGTCCAGCCGTGGTTTTTGATTTGGGAAAATGGATCCAGAGTGAGTCCAAGTCTATACTGTGTCATTTTTGTGTGTAGACTTTGTTCAACTTGATTCATGCATACCATAACATGGGTGATTCAAGTATGCAAGAAGAAGAGAGACCTTAAGAAGTATCAGTATTGTACCATAAACTGAACATTACTTTAAAATGAGCAAATATCATTATCTCCACAAGAATTCTTTCACTTCAACTAAACCAAACTGCTGTAAAATGTAACACACAGTGTGTTGTCATAAATTCATATAGACACAGTGGATACATATAAAAAAATGAATTACGAGTTAAAACTCTGATTAGTTGGTCATGGTCATAAAGCCTAATATGACCCAGTGCTGCCATTCTATTCCATTCAGCTGAGACTCTGCATGGTTTGACTTTAAAATGTGCATTGATAATGTGCAAGATGTTTATGTAAAGAAAAAGACAAGGTGAAAGAGGCAAGACAAGCTACTCTCTGCACATGCAAGCACAAACACACATAGTGTGTTGGTTTAACTGCACCCTCAGAGGATGAAAGGAGCAACAAAGGAACAGAGAGCATGGGGCATAACATATCAAGAGAGATGAAGGATGGATACCATCAAAAGTAAGAAAAACTAGTAATGACAAAGATTATGAACCAGTATATATGTTCATTAATGTCAACACTTTAGTTTGGCACAGTGTGTCTTCAGTAGTTTAAATAAAAGAGATCCTGATAATACAGCATGTAATAGGACATTAATTAGGGGATTTGATCAATATGTACTCAACTACTGAAAGTAACTAAACTAATTAGTCTCCATATTTAGACAGGGTAGTGTGTTAAACATTCATTCAGGCCACAGCGATCCACTGAAGGCTCAAATGCTTTCTTTCTATTCATTTGTTGTGGTAAGCTTAGGATAAGGCCACTACTAACACAGCATTTCCAACAATAGCCACCATAAACAAACAGTAGTTGGTTATAATGGGAGCTGATTAAATATACTTTGAGGTCGGGTGTGATTTGGCAAAAGCACTCATGCACTGCTGGTCTTAAAACAATTGTCAGGTGCTTATATGTAAACTGAAATTTCTATTTGCTGTAATCATTCATTCTTTTCATTACAACATGCCTTTATAAAAAAGGCATGTTGTGGACAAAATGGACAGTCCTCTTTCTGTGAAAATAATTATCCCAAAGTTTATTTATCGCTAATATGAGGCTTCAGACAAAGTTACAGTGTTTTTAAGGACAAAATTCTTGTTTGTGCCCAAAACTGTTTCTGGACAGTGTTTAATGCAGACATGAAAGTGACACAAAAAGGACGTGATTTGTACTAAAAAGATCCAGTTAAATATCAGAATGTGTTTTTTCCATAGAACAAAGATTGCAAATTTTGTCCCTGATAATTTAAATTGGAAGTGCGTTATGAGGGAATCTTGAAATGTCTGGTATGAACAGGTGGGATGATTACAGTGAGCAAAAGAAGCAAAAAAATGTATACATGTATACACTTGACTATTTTTTCAAGAGAGAAAAATGTGAACATATCTTTTAATATATTTGTACTTAATGTTGTTATACCCACACAACCATTACAGTGCGTGTTAAGTCCACGTGGGCCTGCTGGTGAAGCTCAGTCTGTGTTCATACTTGAAATTTCAATTTTGATACATTAGACTGATAACACAATTTCCTATTAACATTTAATAATGACAATGAAGCAAGTGAGCAGAAGGAGAGAGAGCAGAGCGTGCAGAGGGAGGGATGGGAGGAGAGAGAGGAAGATGGGGTGGGGGGTGGAAACAGGTGCAAATCCCAGAACCCAGAAGTCATCAATCTTCCACTGAGGTGGAACAAGGCGAGCTGCCCCAGTTGAAGCCACGCAGAAATGCTCCACACTGCCAGTGTATTACTCTCATTCATTTTTTTACATCATCGGCACTGCCACTAAGATGGGAAGAGCAATTTGACAGGAAATATACATTTTTTTATTCATATACCCCTGTTTGTTTGCCTGCTCCAAGCCTGGTAAAGTCTGCCTGGTTTGGATGCTTGGTTTCCTGACTCCTGGCTGTTTCACTCATGCTCAGTGAAGAAATTTATCTGCTTTTTGATCAAAATCTGCAGGCCCCAGTAATTACACTAGCAAAATGTTGATTTGTCCAGTTGTCCAGTTGGGTTATAATCAAACACCTGCCAAACCAATAACATTCATCAGCCTCAGTTGTACTTTATGTTAATTTGCTGCTTAGCATATAAGCTGCTTAATATAGGCAAGTTAGCATTAGCACAAAGCTTGTTGAAATCTTATTTAGTTTTAAAGATACTGACCAACGAACTTAAAAAGGGCTCAACATATAATAGACGTGAAGCGATGGTTGGGGCCATGCGTGCACATGCATAGTGGTGGTTCATTTAAATGGTTATAATACTGTTGTTCCTACTGAGGCAAGTTTATGTACATTATTTAACCACATCATCATAAACCTTGTTTGTGTTGCTGCCTTTTCTTCTTTACTAGTTAGCATTAGCAGGCTGCAGAAAAATAATTCACTCAAAGGTTACTGGACACTTTAAGGTGGACTGTTTTCCTACATGTGCTGCTTGGGTCCCAGTTGGGAGACGTCTGGTGCCTTTAGCCTAATACCCAGGGTTTGATCCTGCTTGGTCACTTATGGCCCTTTTCCACTAGTACCATACTCGGCTCGGCTCGGCTCGACTCGACTCAACTCAGTTTCGCCGCTTTTCCATTACAACATATAGCGTACCACCTCAGCAGGGGGGGGGTCGCCGGCAACGCGGCTGAAACTCCAGCGACGTCATTTCTTATGCGCGACACAAACACGAAACAACTATGGAGGCCACCAGACAAAGAAATGTCTGCACCTCGTCGTTGCTCCGCTCCGCGGGGTTGATTTCTGTGCAGCCATCTCTGATCGTGTTCGTTGTTGTTATTGCGCTTTTAAAATGGCGTGGTTGACTCTTATGAACGAAGTCGCTCTCCCGACACATCTAGTGACGTCAGGCCCTGGCCAATCAATGGCCTGCCGTCTGCCGACGTCACATTTTTCGGCTCGACTCAGCTTGCTTGGAACCCCAGCTGAGTAGGTATTACTGAAAAGTACCTGGTACCAGGTACTAACACGTAATGGAAACGCGTACAAACCAAAGGCGAGGCGAGGCGAGTCGAAATCGAGCCGAGTAGGTACTAGTGGAAAAGGGCCATTAGCTGGTACCGAGCCTCTGCAGTCAAACTCCGCTTTAAATAATGGTCGAGAGACGTCATGGTGTCGTGGTGTTTCATAAAACAGGAGCTTTATTTACTTGGTGCAGTGAACACAAACGACCTTTTCACAACCAATTTACTTGAACCTGAGTTGATCTGGACCCTTTCTACTAACTGCGATAATTTAACAATCCCTGGGAGCATGTGTGTCACAAGACTACCAGTCATAAAGGGGAAGACCCGGCTGGTAAAACACGTTACTCACTGCATGAGTTGACACTGGAAATGAATCAACACATAACAAAAAAATATTTCGATTCCAAAATTTAAAATGAAAAATCTACCCTACGAACTAATATTGAAATAGTTGAATATTAAAATAAACTAAAATACAGCTCCAAGGTTAGTAAGGTTGGCAATATCGCAATCCAAATAAATATTGAAAAAATACTGTTAAAGCATCAGAAGAGCTCATCCTGTGGAGGCACACAAACAGTCTGAATCAGAGTCAGAATTAATTTGTTTCAAATATTTCCAGGCTTCAAACAGTTACTGTGGAGGCAGAGAGGGTCAGGAAGGGATATCTGTAGCTAATGAAGAGAGAGATGAAAGAAAGAGGAGGACAGCAGCGAGCATCCTATTGACAAAGTATTGAAAGTATAGGTGTAAGTATATTACTGAAGTTGTGAAACTTGAAAAGGTGCTGGGGTTCGATTCCTCAACTCAACTTCTGGAGCTTTTGCCCACTGTCCTCCTCAAGCAGTCTCCTTACAGTGGGGAGTGAAGATGAGGGAAAATGTAACCTAATGTTGGGTGAAACACTACTGCCTTTGTCTACAGAGACCACCTAATTTAACAAAAAAAAAAAAAAAAAATCCACCTATCAAATCAATGTTGAATGTTGAATGCCCACATACCAGTTTTTTTCTGCTGCTTTCAGAGAGCGATAGATGAAATCATAATAGCTTCTGAGCTTATGTCAGCAGATCCATCTCCAGAACAATTCAGCAAGCTCCATTTGCTGATAATGACTCTGTAATACAGTGAGTGAACCTTGACTGGGATTGTTCTGTGTAAGTATGTGAGAGTGGAGGATGTTATACCATGTTACAACATTGGGCTCATACTGTGATGCCTGTGATTTTTAAATGGCATGTTAAGTAATCACACATGGTTGTTGTGTTGGCATTCATAACTTATGAACATGCTGAAAATAAGCTATAGCATAAATCCAAGAATGGATTCCTATTCATAATGTCCATTTTAGATTATCAGACATCTGTGAAAACCAACAGGAACAGATGAGCCCTTCACTACTAATAAAAACAAGATCCATGTGCCTTTACAATCACAGCAGAGCCCCTACACATATTCTAACTCTATACAAGGAGGGGTTGCTATAAGATAAGATAAATATTAGTGGTGCAACTTTGTCTTGTCCAATGCCGCACTGAGTTGTGATATTTTATTCAACAGTGGATGCTTCAGTGTGCAACAGTTAACACTGTTTGTCACAGGGGTACCCTCATCTGCAGCACCATCAGGCTGAGGAAGCTGCATCTATAGCAATACTAAAGCATATCAAACAAAGCTATATTGGAAAAAGGACATAGTAGCATTCCAAAGGCTGGCAAGTAGGGAAGCCTCCCAGCATGAACCTGAGCAATGGATTCATGGACATAAGCATCTTCTTGTGTGTAACTTTTTTTTACCTGTCAGTTGTTGGTATGCAGTTGGGTATTATGAGCAACTATGCTTAGATAGTAGGTGATGAATAAAAAAACAGATCAGTTCAATTGTTTAGTCTGTAAAAGGATGAAAAATGCCCTGCAAAATTTATCAAGGGAATGTCTTCAAATTGTCATTTTGAGTAACATTCAGTGCTCATGATTATATAGAACAGAGAAAAGCAGCAGATTTGACAAGCTGCAACCAGAGGATTCTTGACATTATTGCTCCATAAAAAACTTGAACAAAGAATCAGCTGTTAGAGTTCTTGAATTGTTGCCAGTTTCTTCTCTTCTGATTCAAACATAACTCCCTGTCTTTAGATAACAAAGAGTTCCCTCTCATCACTGTTGGCGGTGAACAAAGCAGAGGGCAGCTCCTGGAGCTCCAGCCCTGAATGTTCTCAGGTTTTTCCAATAGTGATCTTTTAGCAAGGTTTTTAAATGAACTTCTAGCTTGTGGACTGTGGACATAACGTCAGGAGCCAGGAGGAGAGTAGAGGAGTATCAGGAGTAGCTAGATCTGTTGGACCACTGCAGAATGAGCTTCCACCAGGCTCTTGAAGATCTAGTCATCACTATCAGGGTATGTCGTGTAAGGGAGACAATAAGAAGCAAATAGAAAAGAACAGCGGTCAAAGTTTACGATGATGTAGTTAAACAACGTAAACTAGGATCAGTGATTATCATCTTGGAAATGAGCCACAACTTAACATGCACACGTGCGACGAGCTTGGCACTTAAACAAACAGCACCACGCCTTCGGTAAGAAGATGTGAGAAGAAAACAGAGGTGGAAATTGAAGTCTGTGTTGGAGGGATGAGAAAGAAAAAAGAAAGGGAAGGGTGAAATAACATGAGGGAAAAAAGGAGGGAGAGAAGAGCAAAAGGAGATGTGAAAACGCGTGGAGTAAACAACTGAAGAACGACAAGGAAGGAGGACAAGACATGAAAATGTGTTTTGAAGGAAGGAGTGAAGAACAGATGAGTAAAGGAGGGAAGGAGGGCAGTGTCAGGAGGAGATGTAAGAGAATACAACATGCATTTAATCTTTTTTTGCATCTTAAGGCTATGATCAGGAATCTTGATATTCTTGTTTTATATTTTCCTCTTTTTGTAAATGTCCAGAGACTAATGAGTGGAACCGAAAGTGAAAGAAGTTAAGAAGGAGAGGAGGAAAGGAGAGCAGAGTGATCAGAAGTAGATCAGATTCATTATCATAAGATAATAATATATGTCCATTTGATTATACAATTATGCTATTCCCTTAAATATCTAAAATATTTTGAGTTAATGTTGGCCTAATATTGAACAGTTTGTTAAATTGTTGAAGATCCCTGATGTGCAGTCAGACCAGCCCAGATTAGTCTGTCAGCTAAAATGACTAACCTATGTTATGTAACTTAAAGATAGATAGATAGATAGATAGAAAAAAAAATAGATAGATAGATAGATAGATAGATAGATAGATAGATAGATACTTTATTGATCTCCAAGAGAAATTCACATTTCCAGCAGCATGAAAGGTGAAACTTAAGGGCATGCAAAGAAGTACAGTAAGGATGCAAAAAGAAACTATAATAAAATAAAATACAATAGAAGGGTAAAAGTACAAAGTTAAATAACAATAACCGTAGAAGATTAAAAATATGAAATAAAAAAAATATGAAATATAAAGTAAGCATCTAGTAGTTTTCCTACAAAGGTGCAGCTGTGCAAAAAAGGCAGTGTGGCAGTGTGTGACATACAGTTGTGCAGCAGTCGGTTTCAGTACACACTTGAGTCCGTATATAGATGTGTGTGTGTGTGTGTGTGATAAAGTGCGTGAGTCCAGGGTGCGTGGTGTGAGTGTGTAGTAAGTCCGGAGCTTGTTTTGTGTTATCGCTCCCCCCGGAGTGGTGTTGTAGAGCCGTATTGGCGTGGGGGAGGAACGATCTCCTCAGTCTGTCCGTGGAGCTGGACAGTGACAAGAGTCTGTCACTGAAGCTGCTCCTCTGCCTGGAGATGGCGCTGTGCAGTGGATGACTTGGATTGTCTATGAAAGGACAGGAGCCTGTTCAGCGTCCGTCGCTCTGCCACAGATGGTCAGGCTGTCCAGCTCTGTGCCAACGACAGAGCCTGCCTTCCTCACCAGTTTGTCCAGGCGCACGCTGCGTCCTTCTTCTTGAGGCTGCCCCCCCAGCACACTACTGCGTACAGGAGGGCGCTCGCTACCACAGACTGGTAGAAGATCTGTCTGCAGCAGCTTGCAGCTTGCAGATGTTGAAGGACGCCAGCCTTCTGAGGAAGTACAGGCGGCTCTGTCCTTTCCTGCACAGAGCGTCTGTGTTGGCAGTCCCAGTCCAGTTTGTCATCCAGCTGCACTCCCAGGTATTTGTAGGTGTGTACCACCTCCACACAGTCCCCTTTGATGATGACCGGCTCTGGGTGCGGCCTGGGTCTCCTAAAGTCCACCACCATCTCCCTGGTCTTGGTGGTGTTGAGGAGCAGGTGGTTCGGAAGTCACACCATGTGACGAAGTCCTTGATCAGTTCTCTGTACTCATCCTCCTGTCCACTCCTGATACAGCCCACGATGGCTGTGTCGTCTGCGCAAACTTCTGTACATGACAGACAGAGCTCTGACTTGTACTGAAAGTCGGACGTGTACAGGGTGAACAGGACCGGAGAGAGCACAGTTCCCTGCGGTGCTCCTGTGCTGCTGGCCACAGTGTCGGACCTACAGTCTCCCAGCCTAACATACTGAGGTCTGCCAGTTAGGTAGTCTGTGATCCATGCCACCAGGTGTGATCCAACTCCCATCTCTGTCAGTTTGTCCCTGAGGAGCAGTGGCTGGATGGTGTTAAAGGCGCTGGAGAAGTCCAAAAATGTAATCCTCACAGCACCACTGCCTCTGTCCAGGTGAGAGAGAGATCGGTGGAGCAAGAAGATGATGGCATCCTCCACTCCCGTCTTCTCCCGGTAAGCAAACTGCAGAGGGTCAAGAGCGTGGTGGGTCTGTGGCCTCAGGTGTTGGAGCAGCAGCCGTTCCATGGTCTTCATCACGTGCGACGTCAGGGCGACCGGCCTGAAGTCATTCAGCTCACCAGGATGCGGTTTCTTAGGGGACTGGAATGATGCAGGATGTCTTCCACAGCTGGGGAACCCTCCCCTGTCCCAAGCTCAGGTTGAATATGCGCTGAAGGGGGTGTCCCAGCTCCCTCGCACAGGCCTTCAGAAGTCGCGGTGATACTCCATCTGGGCCTGCAGCTTTGCTTGGGGGGGGGCCTCCTCAGCTCTCCACAGACCTGAGCTGCTGTGATCGTCGTGGATGGTGTGAGGGGGGGAGGGGGGAGGTGTCCTCTTTTTTTTGCTGGTGTCGGCTTGTGGGAGTAGGAGGGGGTGGGGGCTGCTGTGATCAGAGGTGTGAATGGGTTGGGGTGATCAAACCTGTTAAAGAACTGGTTTAGCTGGTTTGCCCTTCCCACATCCCCCTCAATGGGGGCACCTCTCTTGGAGCTGCAGCCAGTGATGGTCTTCATCCCCTCCCACACCTCCCTCATGTTATTGTTCTGCATCCTTTGTTCTATTTTCCTTCTGTACTGCTCCTTTGCCTCCCTGAGCTGAACTCTGAGTTCCTTCTGTATCTGCTTAAGCTCCTGTGTGTCGCCATCTTTAAAGGCCTTCTTCTTCTGGTTCAGAAGGCCTTTGATGTCACTCGTTATCCAGGGCTTGTTGTTAGCAAAGCATCGTACAGATCTTACTGGAACAACAGTGTCCATACAGAAGTTAATATAGTCCGTGGTGCAGTCAACCATCTCCTCCATGTTCTCATTGTGAGACCCCTGCAATGCTTCCCAGTCCGTGGTCTCGAAGCAGTCTTTCAGAGCCTGCTCGGCTTCGGGAGACCACTTCCTGAAAGAGCGTGTGGTTGTTGGTAGTCTCCTCACTCTTGGTGTGTAGTGAGGTTTGAGCAGGACCAGATTGTGGTCTGCTTTCCCCAGGGCAGGCAGGGGGGTGGCTCTGTATGCATCCTTCACGTTTGCATACATCAGGTCCAAAGTCCTCTTCCCCCTGGTGTTACAGTCCACATACTGGTGAAAAGCAGCCAGTGTATTGTCCAGAGTGACATGATTAAAGTCCCCAGAGATTAACACAAGAGCCTCAGGATGCTGTGTTTGTACTTTAGCCACAGCGCTGTGGATGACGTCACACGCAGCCTCCGCGTTCGGCGCGCGGGGGAATGTAAACAACAACAACAATGGCATGGCTGAACTCCCTGGGCAAGTAATAGGGACGTAAACTTACAGCCAGGAGTTCAATGTCCCTGCAGCAGGTGGAGATCTTAATGTTCACATGCCCAGGATTGCACCACCGTTTGTTCACATACAGTGCGAGTCCTCCTCCTTTGCGCTTCCCACAGGCTTTTGTGTCTCTGTCCGCTCTGACTGTGCTGAAGTCCGGTAGCTCCACGTTAGCATCCGGGATGCTAGCTGTTAGCTAAACACATGAAAAATTGTTTTCCTCCTTTTAGGTGGCAGGAGTGAAAATTAATTATCATCAACTTTTCTGTATTATGATGCATATATATGCATGGAGAATAATTAGATACAAAATGGGATGTAAGCTCTACAGGAACTTTTTTTTTCTGGGCAACTATCATGTTTCTCCCAAATGATTTACACATTTGCAGGCATTCTATTACAAAGAAATCTTCCAGAGGGAGTGTGCCCACAGATGCAGATATATATCAGTAAGTTAATAAGACAAATCTGACTTAAATAAGTAGTTTGGGCTTTGTGGACACTTCTCATAACAGAGTGTACAGGGAGCTTAAGAGGATTATTCAGTATCATTTAATGACAATACTGTATTTCTCATTTAAAGACAGCAGCTGCTATTGAGATTAAATTTCCATTTGATTTATCTTATTGCATTTATGCACTAAATGTATCTTTACCTGAATGTCACAGAGATATAAGTGGGGAGCAGTCTTGGACAGTTCATTAATTGTTTTCTGACTTTTGAGGATTTGAGGAAGATTTAACGTCTGATAAACACTGAGTTGAGCACACATAAGTACATTGTTCACACATTTTCTGCTCTCAATTTATGGCTTCAAAAAAGAAAAAAAAAGTATAATGTTACCCAACAGTGTGTAATGTTTCAGAGTTTTTCAGTTCATTGTTTTGGTTTTACAGCCTACATTTAGTGTTCTGGCTCACCATCTCATGAACCTTCCAGTATCTCATCATATACAACTACCCAGCTCCAAACAAGTTAGCTGCTAGTTTATCGAACATAATTGAGCCTGTTTCCTCAGGAACATTTAAACTGCTGTATCTTCATCATTTGCTGGTCCCTCAGTATTGTAAAACTATTTTGTTCATCGACTGTGGATCATTCATCGTGTTCCTTGTTGTATCAACCACTCCTCCCCAGTCTTATCACTGAGTGACATCTGTAAAGACAGACTGCACTCCACTGCTTCACATCCAAAACAGAAAGTTCTCAGAAGTAATGTGACTGTGAACAATCACAATGTTTCTGTAAAGAGATAATCTACATAATTAATTTAATATATAAATGGAATGATGATTCAAATACAATCGGATAAGCTCGATTTGCAAAGTGAGATGACTACATGGATAATGTAAATGTCTGTGGAATAAAAAGAGAGCTGTTATTACATTAATGGTTGGAAAGAAATGAATTACATCATTGGTGAAAGTAAACGATTATTATAAAAATACAAATGTGTTAATAACCTACTGCAAGCTTGAAAATGCATCCTGCAATTTTGTGAGCATGACATTCCCCATAAACTCAACTCAGCTCACACTCGACTTATAAAAGACCAACAGTCAGCTTGTCAGTGCATGTTTAAAAGCATGGCTTTGCAGAAACAGGTGCAACATTTAATTTTACTTGAGTAAAGTTGAGTTGGCAGAGCTTTGCCCTCATGTGTTCACCAACTGATCTGCTACACTTCCAACTTCCTCTATCCACTTACCCTATTAGTGAGCGCCACAGAAGTGGATTTCTGAACTGCAATCAAGCTTCACATCACACAATCATGAAGCACAGGCATGTTCTCCCACCGAAAGTGAACAGGCTTCCCTGTTTAGGAATGCACAACATGTCCTGATTGCAGCTCCTCTACTGTAGCTGTCACTTCTTTAATTGATTTAAGAGATTCTAGAAGCACCCCAACCCCCTTCCCCCTTCTTATCTCTCCTCTCACGTTAAATAATCCTGATACTTGGCAACACATGAAGTAAGCCATCATTCAGAAACAGACAAGTAGCATAGAGAATTCATTTGAGTCAGTGCCGTTTGTTCATTTTCTCATCAAAAAGCAGTGTTAGGACTGAAAAGCCGAGTTACCTCACACAAGCCTCTCAGTGTCTCCCCGAGCTGCTCCTGAGAAGATGTCCAAATAATTCACGTAACTCTCTCCGTGGCGATATCTCTCTCTCTCTCTCTCTCTCTCTCTACGTTAGTTCACCCTGTTGAACTAAAAGCACACTCTCTGTCCTTCACTCTTTTCCCTCCTCTTCTCTGTGTATCCTCTCAGCTCCCTCTGTCTTTTCCCCCTAAGTCCCTCCCTCTCTCGGCCTCTCTCTCTCTCATACATCCCTTGACCCTCCCTCCCTCTCTCTGTCCCTCGCAGCACTTTAATTCAATCTTCTCCTGATTTTCCTGCCTGTCATTCTCTCTCTCTGTCTTTCTCTAAAATTTGCTCTATCTTAAGGACATTGATTGGTTAAGTTGTGTTGCTAAGGCAGGTTGGACAATGTTTGAAATGTATTCATCATTTTTAAAGAAATTCCGAGAAATACACTTATTTGCTTTCTTTTCAAGGATGAGCTGAAAAGGTCGACATCAATCTCATGTCTCTGTGTTAATCCTTCATTCACACCACGTCGGCAGAATGCAAAGAACCAAAAATCCTCTCATTATTCCAATGTGGGAGTATTGATGCATCACAAGAAGATGGTTACCCCCTCTGTACTCACACCATTATGATAACATAGTGTTAGAAATTCAAATATCTCTGACATCAAATTACAACTGGTGGTTATGTGAACTCATAATTATGTTTTTGAACCCTAAGAGTAATACTAGGAGCTGCAGTCATGACTGCAACCCTAACTAGTCTGCCTTTGAAGGGAGCTAATTGTGACAGAGAAACAATATGTGAGCTGACGTCACTTCAGCCAGGCAAATAGTTATGCTCAGCACAAGTGCCTTCAAAACAGGGAAATACCTGTGAAATGTTTGACAATTTTGTAATATAGTGAGATAGAGTTAGATGTTGTTATAGCAGAAAAGTTTCAAACTGAATAATTTGGTATCTAGAAGTAATCACAAAACATGTCATTGTAACATGACAAATGTCTTATTATAACATGAAAAGATTCTTGTAAAAATGGGAAAGTTTGAGGAATTAAGTAGAATGTTTTTCATGATGGCAGAAATATGCTGCTGAAGTGAAAACCAAAATATTATCTCCAGCATGTGACTCCTTCCAGCACTACAAAGTGTTTTCTTACTCTGTATCACGTATATTACCGCTCAGCCGTTCATAAGTGGGTCTTAACACAAAGACTGAGTTTTTCCCATTTCCCAAAATGAAAAAAACAAGAATACAAATGTTGTAATATAATAATGATAATAGTAATAATAATAATCATCATCATCAAATGAGACATATTTTTAGTATAAGGTACTGTCTCTGTTTCTCTGTGTTGCTGTTTCTCTTTCAGCTGTTGTTGAATAAAAAACTTGCATTTCTCTCTTTCTGTGGCAGAGCCGCTCCCTCTGCTTCTTCCTCTATTTTCATTTTATCCTATTTCCTTGTTCCCTCCCCAACCCCTACCTCCCCCCACATCCCCACACCCATCCCTCCTGGTAAAGATAGTTCAGAGTTGTTGACAGAGTATCAGTCGTGAAGATTCCCGGCAAACGGTCTGTTTCTTTGCCAGCTGTTTGTGCTGTATTGTAGCTGAGACGCTATCTGACTGCATCTCCCCTGAGCTTCTCAAGCCGGGCTCTCTCCCAGCACTTAATCACACACACACACACACAAAGTCATACAAAAGTATGCCTGTTATGACAGCCAAGCGCAAAAGATTTGCTCCTGCATGAATATGAGCAAAAAAACACAGATAATTTTACCCGCAATTGTGGGTGTGTATGAAAAAAAAAAAGATAGCATATATGCACATGAATAAACATAAACACAACCACACACACAAAGACACCCGAAAATTTGTAATGTGTAACATGCATGCAAACACACTGAAACACATAGAACACACCACTGATGTGGCATGCATTCATGGCCACACATTCAGAAGATGAACTCACAAACAAACACACACACACACAAACAAAGACTAAACTGGACTGGATTAGTGTCAACCCCACCAATCCCCCCTCTGCCCTCCCTGTCTTAAAGTGCAACGCTGCAAGGGGTCTCTGGTGACCCTCATCTGGCTCCTGTATGAACCAATTACAGCCTGTGTACATGTGATGAGACGTCGCTTTGGTGCATGTGTGTGTTTATGGGAAGGCCTGGTAGTCACAGCAAATAATTTTTTATAAATATTTGTGTGTTGTGGCAAATGACATGCAGCCTCATTACCTGACAGCATGCGGCTCCCTCTCCCTAGCTGAGTAGTTTGACAGATGATGAGAGCCGGCCTATATGTGTCTTTAATCTAACTGCTAATCGGAAATGCTGCAGCTCTTGCATTTTTGATAGAGCCCTGATGGATGAATGTCCCTCACTACTGACTGACCTATATACAAACACTCCAGCCTAGCTCTTGGATTGCTCCTGCTATTATTCTGTTTGACTTTTTTCCTTTCTGCTTTTATCTCATTGACAGAGTACCGTGGTGTCCCACTCTCTCTCCCCGTGTTACCTCCACTTTGTCTCTCTCTTATCTCGCTCACTCCCTCACGCCTTTTTTCAGATCTGAGGCAGAGTCAAAAACAGGTGAGAAGGACACACATGCATTTGAACTGGAAAAATCTATCTCAATAGTCCCTCCGTGAACTGGTGATCTAATAATTCCGGTAATTATTACAGAGCATGAAATTGTGTTCGATCTATCTCTGCAATACATGAAAGGACCAACTTAAAACCAACTACCCTCACAATGTATGACCTTTATATTGCAGTATCTACTGTTAACACATGTTTTCTGAAGCCAGGACTATGTCCCAAAAATGTCACAGCTAATGCTAAGTAAGATTTGAACATGCAAACTCCACACAAAAGGGCTTGAACCCAGGACCCTCTTGCTGTGAGGCAACAGTGCTAACCACTGCACCATTACTGTGCTGCCCATAATAATAATGATTATTATTATTATTATTATTATTAAATACTGAAAAAGTGAAAAGTAACTCGAAGATAAAGACAGGAGGTAAGTGGTATAGCTCCATAGTTGTATAATGAGTGCCAGGCTTGTAGAACTGTTGCTGGCCTGTGACCATGGAAATACGTGTTTGACACACATTAAGCATTTTAAGCGTGTTTTGTAATCTAATATTAATAATTATGTGAAATAATTATACTAGTATATGTTTATTCATTGGTAAACATGTAAAATAGATACACATACAGTATTGATTTTCAGAACCTTCACAGATGCCCTGCAGTCCCAGAACAGACCTCAGGAGGTTTACTGACCCTCAGCTGAGAAATGGTGGTACTGTACAGACAAACTTGACTACATGGGAACCAGCAGTAATACTATTCTAAATAATACATCACTTTCATCTGGGTGGTGTATAAATACAAACAATACAAAACATTTTCTAGCAAAAGTAGTATCATTTGAGATTTTAGATGTGTATAGGTACTCTTGGTTAACACAACATGCAAACTGTTGCTGTTGCTGTGCATCGCCATGCAGCTGTTGCAATGTGTCATGAGAACAAGAGAACAACAGAAAAATAAACACCACATTCAAGTTGTACAGACTTGGAAACAAGTTTGTATGTGTATTGTTTCTTTAAGCAGTTTGTTTTGAAATGACACACAAATTAACAACCCTAAGAAATGCTTTGTACATAATGGGGCCTTTCATTCCTCTGAACTGTCTTTCTAACAAAAAGAAACACAGTGCTGGCTTTGAAAGTCAGAAAAAGACACAAGCCAGGTTTCCATTTGGCTGTAAGGCTCATTTTAACTGAATTTAGAGACAACTGGCAAAAGAATAGGAGAATTAGTGTGTGTGTCCGTCCAGTACCATCATGTGACTTTTAGGATTAGCGTCGTCGATATAAGCATCTTGTCAGGTGCCATGAAATCATTGTGGCACAACAAGATTACCTAATTAAATGAATGTTGGTCAAACCTCAAACAGTGAAAAACAACATAGAAAACACAATGGAAATACTTTTGTTGGTTTCATGTATTGATTTCAGAAGGTTACAGTTGATCGCTAAGTTTCTATGGAGTCCCGTCCCTCACACCCTGCGTGGTGTCATTGGCTGGGAACTACACACCATTGCCCAAAGGCTGATGTCCAGAAACATTGTACAAGAAAGCCTATGACTCAATGCCCCACACATGGATACTGGAGTGCTTGGAACTGTACAAGATCAACAGTACTCTAGGAGCCTTCATACAGAACTCCATGGGGCTGTGGAAAACCACTGTAGAGGCCAACTTCAAGCCCATTGCACAAGTCAGCATCAAGTGCGGCATATACCAAGGTCATGTCCTGTTCCCGCTGCTGTTCTGCATAAGTCTGAACCCCTAAGCCGGACCATCACAAAGACTGCGAAATGTTGCAACCATCAGCCACCTCCTCTACATGGATGACATCAAGCTGTATGTCTAGAGTGAGTGAGACATCGACTCACTGATCCAAACCACCAGGATCTACAGCAATGATATCAGGATGACATTGAACCTGTACACCAAGGCTGAGGACTAGTGAGCGTCAGAGCCACTGTCCAGGATGAAACAACAAAGATCAATGAATATATCAGAAATATGGCCCCCAATGACAAGTTGCTAAGTGAATACCTCAGGCAGCAGAAACCCAACAGGGAGGAACAGCTGGAAGCATCATGGGGAGTCAAACCCCTGCATGGCATGTACCATCGCCAAATTGAGGAAGTGGCGGATCTCAGAAAATCCTACCAGTGGCTGGAAAAGGCTGGACTGAAGCCAGCACAGAGACGCTAATCATAGCAGCACAAGAGCGATAGGAGCCGGGACCTACCACACGAGGCAAGATCCAGGCTGTGCAAAGAAGCCCCTGAAACAATCCAGCATGTAAGATGCTAGCAGGTAAAGCACACATAGAACACCATAACCAGGTGGCTGGCATAGTGTACAGGAACATCTGTACAGAGTTTGGACTGGAAGTCCAGAGGTCAAAAAGGTGGTGTAGAATGACTGCGCTAAGACCCTGTGGGACCTCCAGATACAGACAGACAAACAGGTGATGACGATCCAACCGGACATTGTGGTGGTGGACGAAGAGCAGAAGAGGGCTGTGGTGATAGATATGGCGATCCCGAGTGATAGCAACATCAGGAAGAAGGAACACGAGAACAACTGGAGAAATACCAGGGGCTGAGAGAACAGTTGGAAAGGATGTGAAGTGTAAAGACGTCAGTGATATCTGTGGTGATCGGAGCAGTCGGGGCTGTGACCCCCAAGCTGGGCGAGTTGCTCCAACAGATCCCACCAACAACATCTGAGATCTCTGTCCAGAATAGTGCAGTGCTAGAAACAGCTAAGATACTGTGCAGGACCCTCAGGCTCCCAGGCCTCTAGTAGAGGATCCGAGCCTGAAGGAGGAACAGATTCAATTCAATTCAGGTTTTTTTTTTTTTTTTTTTACCATTTTGGGCATTTCCACTCAGGCCTTTAAAGCCCACATTGAAAATGCACACAGAAAAAAATGGATAGAAACCCGCCTATTGTGCTGAAAACATTTGGGAGAGGTGCAACCCAAACATTAACAGCTGATGTGATAAAAGAAACACCAACACTCTCAAAGCAAAAAACAGACTTTTACTCAACTGTAAGCAATGAATGAGAATATTGTTTTAGTACAAAACTCAATCAAGTCACATTATGCAAATGGAGAGGTCAGAGATATGTGTTTTCATTTATGCTCTAGCTGTCAGTCTATTCCATATTTAGTAGTGTTGTTTCTAATCAAGAGTAATTTCTCCTCTTAATCAGGTCCAAACTCCTAAAAGAAAGAAAGACTTAATATATACAGTAGTTCTCTAAGAATTATATACTAGCTTGTAATTAAAAAAATAACACAGAGACAGACACACAATCAGGCACATAAACAAGTCATCTGTGATATACAATATATATTAATCCATACTACAGTACAGCTGGCTCTCAGTGCTGGCAGAGGTATCCATCAGCACAAATAGATTAAAAGCAGCCTTCATATCACACTTAAGCTGAACTACATAGTCCCTGCTGTTGTGTGAGTCTGGACCTATTTGTGAGTGCTTTCCACTCAAACATGTGTACAAATGTGCAGAAATGTTGATGCTGAGCATTTAACATGCAATCATGAGCAAAACATGCAAGCTACTTTTTTCTTTGAAAAGTCACTTAAGGTGGTTTATAATCAAGTGATTATAAGTGCAAACATGTATATGTATTTGTGTGTGTGTGTGTGTGTGTTCTTTGGTCAGCCCCTGCACAGATGGTATGGCGTGCCCCTTTGGAGATGCACAAAGTAATCCCTCAAACACATGGTGGGCTTAATCGGAGTGTGTGTTTGTGTGTGTGTGTTTATCAGGAGAGACAGCAAGGGTGTGTAAATGACACAAGAAAATGGCATGTGCGTGTGTATGTGTGCGTGTGTATGTGTGTGGGATGCTATTATGTGGACAGTGTGCTACGCGATCAAGTGGTAGTGGCTGTGAAATATTAATGAGTCATTATCACTACAAAGTGCCTTTGGTGTCCTCATCAGTCACTCAGTCATCATGAAAATGTAGCAGAATAATGAAACTCTGAGGTCTTATTATAAGTGACCAAACATTTGCACACATATCAGTTCAATTATAAGTCTATTAAAATGATTTTCCTTCAGTTTATACCATTTTTTTTCATTGGATGTATGTTATTTTGGCATGTCCCACACACTGCTCTGCTAACTACAGTGTGTGTAATAAGTGGTTAAATGATACTAAATCAACATTTTTTTACATGATTTTATTGTCCACATCAAGTTATTTGATAAAACAAGTCATTTTGATAATGTATATTCTATTTTCATAATCATACTGAACATTTTGCATGTGTCCCTGAAATTGCTGTCCACCCTGTCATTATGGGGTAAATGCCCCTTTAAGAAACCCTCTGATGTTTCAGTGACATTACTACCAGCATTTTGTCTTTCTTCAGTGGAAGCTGAAACAGTGGCTAGTTGCAGAGTAAGTATTTACACTTATGTCTCGTAATTTTCATCATATTATGTGTGTAGTTGGATGTTGTCAAGCTTAACATGTCCACTCTGTCATAGTGAAATATCAATTGATATAAAAACCTTTCAGAAATTCAAAATATATTTGTTAAACAGTACACAGTCAGCTTGCTAACTGAATCATGTTGCTAAGTGAAGATCCACCATGTGCTCATTAAATGCTAACATTAGCCAAAAATGTCCACCCTATCATTGTCCACACTGTCAGCAAGCTTTCCATGACAGGGTGGACCTGGTTCATGACAGGAAGAACATGTGCATTGTTTAGGCCACATGCTGATAATGTTACACATATTACAACAGCTATTACACACATTTTCTAACAGTACATGCTATACATAGTAAGAATGGACAATATGGATTTTTTTTGGCAATATCGGTATCAGCAAGCCTAGTTTGATAAGGCAAGCCTAGTTTACTGGTACCACCAATTAAAGTGTGTAAGGGAACATTTTGAATCTTTTTCAAGGAATGAGATCAAAATGAGCTGAGATAGCAAGGAGATATCGGGAACGTCGTGATGCTGACCCGGACAGAAGAAGAAAGTACCTTGAGAAAGAAAGGGACAAATGGAAAAAAGACAGAGAGACTGGAAAGAAGAAGGGTGTCAATGAGCTGAGTGAGAGGGAGAAGAGGGCAAAAAGAAAGAAATGGAGAGATGACAAAAAGGCAAGCCAGAGCCAGAAACAGGGCCAGTGCTTTGCTACAGTCAGAGACACCACCCAACTCCCCTGCAGCTGCTGAAACTCCTGAAAATCAGCGTGAGCCATGGCCCTCCAGGTTAGATCACTGGATGTTTAGCTGATGAGACTTATTAGAAAGTTTAGATTTATTTGAAGGACAATTATCATTTCATGTCTGTGTAAAAGGGAGGAAGGTGTTTTGGACTGCCCCTGCTTTAACCTTCAAGAGGTCACTCTAGCTAATGTTCCTGTTTCATCTGACGAGTCCCCAGCATGTGGAAAGACACCAGATAATCCTCGGAGAGCAGAAATGATTGAGGTAAAGCACATTGGAGAGTGGTGTGTTGTTAATTACGACAATGCAGCATACCCAGGTGTCATCATGGATGCAGAAGGGCACAGTGTGAAAGTCAAGTGTATGCACTGCCATGGCATTAACAAGTTCCACTGGCCAAGTCTCCGGGACGACATCTGTTGGTACCATGACTGGCAGGTACTTTGCCTGATACCAGAACCACAGGCTCTGAACAAGCGCTCTGTACAGATGGAAGCATCTGCATGGAAGTATGTGGAACAGCAACTGCAGAATTGAGCCGTGTCTCTTCAGAAAGGGAGAGACTGTTTGGAGATGTGTCTAAGTGATCTTTCTGTAATATTCTGTTATTTCAAATCAACCGTTCTCCACTTAAAAACATTTTTCTTCTTGTTCTACAGTTAAATGTTTGACTTTCACTGTGCAGAATGATGTACAGAGTTTAACACTATAAGGCCACATTAATGGCTCATTTTGGGCATCTTTATTCAGTGGGTGCATGCAGGTACAGTGGATCAGAACCAATCTGTTCAACTGGTAATTTCCCCCTACACAGGAAAAGGACCTCTGGCATATATTTTTTACATAATTTCCTTTAGATTTTTTGCATTTATGAGGCCATTCAATGATATTTCACAATGTGTCCACCCTGTTATTTTCATGTTCTATGAAAATAAACAAATTATTTTCACAAGTTAGGAAAATCTTTTGTGTGATTTCTTTATAAACAAATGAGGGCCAAATAGTATCTTAGATATCTTTGTTGTTAGATTTTATCTAGAAAAGAAAGTGCCACTCTTGCAGATTTTATAAAGAAACAAATAGTTTGCCATAATTTCATTAATATCCAAATACTTTTCCCATTAACTGAAATATATTGTTGAGGAAGTGACTAAATAGCTTTCTGAAAATGTACATTTTAAAATCACTATGTAATTGCAATGTATTTGCTCTACTTTGAAATTGTCCATGACAGGGTGGACATATTTTGTTATTCACATATACATTGTCTGCTTGCAGTTAATTTATAAACAGTGTGGGAGCTTGACCAATATGCATTTCTAACACCATAACATCTACTTAATACAATGAATATCAAGTTAAATGGAAAATCTCAGCTTTTTGGGGGGGAAATAGGGGAAGTCTCAAAGGCACCTTATGGTGATATTGACTCTAATATTAGTAAACTCATTGACAAAGAAAGCATTTTTTGTCAACCAAATCTTCTAACTTGGTAAATAACTGGAGCGACGGTGCCCCCCAACAAAGCCATAAGATCAGAAGGTCCACAGTTTGGGTCTAAGAATTCAGCTTGGCCATTGTGGAAACAGTGTTAAAGGCGAATGTCATCACTTGACTTTTAAAGCACAACCAAACAAGCAAATAAAAACAAGTACAGTGGGATGTGATCATCAGCAGCTATAAGGTGTGTTTATAGATTAGGGAACAGTGATGAATGAAAACCCTGGTGAAACTAGAAAGTGGCACAGTAAAGTTTATCACTGCAGTCTTGCAAATGATGCAACACTAGAATTTAGGCGATGTTGAGACTACTTGGATTGATAGTTAGTGAGGGAATATAGCTTAAGGTTAATACACCAGCAGTATGGGAGCGTGCTTGTGTTAGTTATTCAGCTACAGAACAGCTCTCCGAGGTGTCTACACCAATCAGAAGCTTTCTAAAGCTCAGTTAACTTGGCTTTTTAGCTCTGTCTCTAACAGGCGACAGAGCTAACTTCACACTCATTATTCAACAGATGTATTTGTTCCACTGATGTCCTGTTTCATTCAGTCATGTCTCTGCTATAGAGCAGTTTTTAGTTCGATGGAGCAGGGCTAAACAAAAATTGATGCTGCAACACAGCTAATAAGGTCAACAATGTTAAAGACCATTTCTTGACACAAATTACTTACTAGTTCACCAGAGCTGATGTGAAAGATTAGCAACCATTACAGCACATCAACTTATCCAGTCATTTTGCTTTGTTGATATTTGAGCTCAGTAGCCATACACATACATCCCTCTCTTCAGTCCTCTGTCAAGAGTAACTCACAGCATTAGTGAGCTTCAGCCTGAGCCTTAGAGAACAGGTTTGTGTGTTTGCTTCTCATATACAGGGCTATGTATCAACTCCAGACTTTCAATGGACGGCTGGTGGACCATGAGGAGATAATCACTGAATCTGACAAAAAGGTGTATTGGATTATAACTGCAGGCTACACCTTACAGTTTATCCTGAGAGGGGCATGAGGTTTCAAAACTACAAATGTGAACCTCATTGGGGTGCTGGCTGACAAGTTAGAGGACCAAAGTTACATCCTCCAGGAACCACAGAGCCCTGTCAACCTCATACCTGGGCCACGTGTTTTTCCAGGACACCAATAACCCCATTCTCCTGTCAGAGTCTGGCCAGTTCGCAGCAGGATTGTCAGATCAAACAGATCAGACCATACAGTCTGTGGTCCAGTTCTGGCCCACAGTCTGTAACATTTTAATAGTTAGGCCTAGCTCTGCTCAATACACTTTATACTGGTATCAAAGTTAAAATGTACTGATTTACTCACACTTGTACTGCACAGAAAAATGCCTGATATCATTTTTTTTTTAGTTTTTGTGCAATAGATGCCACAATAGATGCCACATGTAGAGAGAACATCATCATCAATATACTGAGTTCATGGGTTTAGTCCATGTATCAGAAGTATTGGAAATAATTCTGTGAGTCCAGGTGCATCTCTAGATGTCCTCATATGGAGCTCTGGGCCACTCGACCTTCTCTCCACAACACAGACACAGATCATGTCCCCACCAGGCCAGTGAACCTCAGACAGATGGACCACAACCAGAATCAGTGACATGCACTTCACAGGACACCAGTGTATTCACTTTAACCACTTTAACCAATCTATAGGCTGACTCCATTTTAATGCCCTGTCCACTGTCCAAAGCATAGAAAATTGGACAAATTAAAGATGACAGTCCATTCAAGAGATGATGAGATATTTCAGTCTGGACCAACTTCAGGGTTCTTCAGTGATTCTGTCACTTTGCCTATGAAGTAAGAGGTTCCTTACGGCTAATAGGAACACTTTAAAAAGACATTAAAATTGACTTAGTACAGGACAAATACAGCAGTGACAGAATTCCATGATTCAGCAAAGATTTTGAATAATTCATTTAAAAATATGAGGATTATGGTGATATGGGAACAGCTGCTGCAATTGTGTAATTTAAAAGTGGCCAGTGACCTGAAAATGTGTTTATGTATGGGTAATAAAATGTGTGAGTGTGTATGCATGTGTGTATCTGTAATGTACTGTATTTTGAATATCTTTTTCTTGTGACTTTAATAAGGACTCATGGAAGCATTGTCTTGAGGTAAAGGAGTTTAAAAACAATACAAGATTAATCTGAGCAAATTGTCACACATTTGCAAAAAACACAATTACAACCCATGTACAAATCAAAATGTGTTAAAGCCCATAACAATACAGTATTCTCAGTGATGTGGAATTAAAAACGTTAGCAAACAGCTCTTCCATTATTGTGCATGTGGTGTGGCAGTGATCCTGAGCAGTGACAGTAGTGGCATCAGATCAGGAAACACATTCTGAGGGGCACCTACAGTCACTGAAACCTGAGAAGGTAATGAAAAGGAAAACTAGTATTAAAAAACAAAGAGGGAAGAAATTTGCCTTTTAAAAGTTGCAGAGAACCTGTTAAGATCTTAACAAACATTTTGACAGTTTGAAGGCACAGCTGAATCACTGACATGAATGACCACTAATACAAATAACATTAATATTTTTTGTTATTACAGTTAAATTGTTTGCCTAGAAAAAGGGTCACAGGGCACTTTCACTCCCTCAGAGCACTGTTTTGATGCAGATGGTAATCAGTGTGTTCACATGCACTCAAGTATCCAAGTTATTCATAGAAAGCTGTTTATTTGGGTAATCGAAGCACAAATTTACATACAGAGAAATTTCAGTGAACTTCAGTGAAAATCTATCTGGGAAATCAGATCTCCCTAATCCCTACCCAGATTACAATAACATATTAGTCATTTTTTTTAGACATTTAAGACTGTAACCTGTTGCACTGAATGTCATGAGAAAACGTGGTCCGACACCTAACAAGAGACACATACATCAAATGGCTGTTATATCTGCCTATCCGTTAACGGGTGGCCTTTGCTCAGCCTCACAAATGCTTGGAAATAACCATGAAATCTTAGGGGGGTTGACTGTTGACACAATTGTGTACTGGGGGTAATGCTACCTTTCTGCACCCAAATGTGACTGTGGCACTTAATTGTCCAGCTTGTCTTGGCCACCCTCCACCCTCTGTTGTTGTTGTTGCCCTCTGTCAGCTGTCAGTCTGTCTCTCAGCTCTGCTCACACACCACACTGACCTGTGTGCTGTGAGAGAGACTGTTACCTGTGTCTGTACAGCTATACAGAGACACGATAATATGAAAAGACTGCCACCACCTGTTACTTAGCAATGAGGATGGTAGCTCTATTGCTGCTCACTAATGTTGGGATTGACAGTTTTTTTTTTTTTGTTTTTTTTTTTTCCATGGCTTTGTGTGTCTAATAGACTCTTTAGATAACCTATGTCCACAGGACATTGGTTACAAGTCATCTTTGATGTTTATTGCAGTGGAACTTTTCCTACTTAACCAAGGCAAGTAAGCTTTGCAAGGTGGCCACAGCTCAACAAACAGTTTAAGTCAAGTAGTTAATACAGACTGAGAGGGCTAAATGGAATGGAATGGATTTTTTTAGACATCAAAGATTAGAGGTAAAAATCTGCAAGATGACATCAGAAATGAGATTTTGTGGAAATCATAGAGAACAGTACAGTACACGCTGTAAGTGGGAGGTGATGACATACCTCCCACTTTGATGGACATTGACCTACAACTGGCAGTGCCTTGTGTTACTTTTCCTTTAAGGCCACAGTGCCATTTAGACCACAGGAAGAAGAGAAAATGCTTCTTTTCTCAGGCTGAAAACAATATTTTCCCTCTTCCCTTTCATGTTTGGTAAATCCTCAAGAGAGTCATCATTTCTTGTTTTCTGCTCCGTCTGTCTCTTTCTTCGTGTCTCTGCCTTTCCAAATTTCTCTGTCTACCCTTCCACACCACCCTCTCACTTGTCTTGCCCTTTATTTGTATGCCTCTGCTTCTTGACCTGAAGTGGCCTTCCTCCATCCCAGCAGACACGGTGACTTCCTGATGGAAGAGCTCTCTCAGCTCAGTTATTGTGCCTTGTTGTGCAGACAGACATGGTATGGGAGTAAACACATCCTTTAAACTGTTATGATTCAGTGGTTCATCACACAAAACTGAGTTATGTCTTACTTTCTTGAACACGTACTCCCATACAGGTTCACATTTCATCACTCTTTCTTGTTCCCAAAAGTCTATTCAAGTAGAGAAAAAGTTGGTTCCCTTTAAACTTTGATGTCTGTGAGTCTGATATGGAAACAAAATATGTGGTAGTGTCAGGGAACACAACTAATAAAGAGTGTGGATGTCTCATGTCCAAACATTAGCATGCTAACATTTTTCAAGCTGTGGACAGAGGTTTGGTTTCACCAATTATTAAATAGGCATGATTAAAAATCAGACCACTACACTTTAGAATACACATCTACATATGCTGGAGAGGAACGTAGTCACAATAGGACATGAGCTTCTTGAGGGTTTCCATGGGACCCACCAAAATACCATCAATGTAAGCACCCTCAGCGGACATCTCCTATGCTCCTATGTTTGCCTGGACATGTCAGGTGCCCACCATGAGACTCTAACATGACATGAACTCTAATCAATGATTCTGGGGCTCAATGCCATGCCATTTGTCTGACGAAATGGAGACAGCCATGTGGTGCATGACGTCTCATAACCCTCCTGGATGGAATATCCCCACAACACCCTGTCCAGCTGCTCTACTGGCCCGTCTCCCTGTTAGTGTTTCAGAAGCTACCAATCCCCTCACTTTACCGAGGCCGCTGTCGCCTCTCTACAGCTTGTGCTTGAGAATTTCTGTCTGTTCTGTGCCATCCACAGTACAGTCTTTATCTGTTGCATCCTGAGTTGATATACCTCATTTATTTGTATTTTGTCATTAATTAGATACATTAAAATGTTTTATGAGCTATGGTCTACAAAGTTTAAAAACATTAATTACAGTTAAACGTTACATTAGTCACTAATGTATATTAGCTGTCTTACAGCTAACATTATGAGGTTGAACAAATTACTCCTTAATTAATTACATTTTTTTACATGGACTTTTCTGAAAATATTTTTCCTGTGTTGGGGTTAACCTAAGCCTGCCTGTAAAACAATTCCAGATCCATTGAAACCCTAGTTCACTGAGGCTCAACGATGAGTGTTAGTTGATGTTCCACCCATACAGATAGACCGCCAAAACAGGTCAGACCCCTAGTGATGGAAAGTAAGAGAAGTACAGTAAACTGCCATATTAAAAAAAGTGACAGTAATGTGTACTATCACATAGACATATTACATTTGTACATTAGAAATAAATTCAGTAACCCAAAGATGATCTTTTTTACCCTTGCTGTACCTTCTTTTTCATTGTATGAATGACTGTAAAGTCTCTAATGTTTCTCAAATGTGCCTAGATTAAAATTCATTAAATCACAATACAATTATTTAGTCCACACACACAGTATTATTAAATTATACATTCAATCTAAAGGCCAACACACACTCAGTTATCTATAAAAATTAATTAGATTAAATGTATTCCCTTCACCCCTCCTTGAACCGCCACCTTACTGTGGTGGAGGGGTTTGTGTGCCCGAATGATCCTAGGAGCTATGTTGTCGGGGGCATTACGCCCCTGGTAGGGTCTCCCATGGCAAACAGGTCCTAGGTGATGACGGGCCAGACTAAGAGCGGTTCACAAAGCCCATCATGAACAGAAGAACATCAAGGACCGTTACGTCGCCCGGATTGACAGCGTTACCGGGGCCCCACCCTGGAGCCAGGCCTGGGGTTGGGGCTGCAGAGGCGAGCGCCTGGTGGCCGGGTCTTTGCCCACGGGACCCGGCCGGGCTCAGCCCGAAATGGCGACGTGGGCCCGCCTTCCAGTAGGCTCACCACCCGCAGGAAGGTCCATGAGGGGCCGGTGCAATGTGGTTTGGGTAGCAGTCGTGGCGGGGGGCCTCAGGGACCTCGACGACCCAATCCCTGGACCAAAACTCTGGCAATAGGGACATGGAATGTCACCTCGCTGGGGGGGAAGGAGCCTGAGCTCATGTGCGGGAGGTTGAGAGGTACTGGCTAGAGATAGTCGGGCTCACCTCCACGCATAGCTTGGGCTCTGGAACCCAGCTCCTTGAGAGGGGCTGGACCCTCCACTACTCTGGAGTTGCCCAGGGTGAGCGGCGGCGAGCTGGTGTGGGCTTGCTTATAGCTCCCCAGCTCAGCCGCCATGTGTTGGAGTTCACTCCCGGTGAACTGAACGAGAGGGTCGCTTCCCTGCGCCTTCGGGTTGGGGATAGGTCTCTTGCTGTTGTTTGTGCCTACGGGCCGAACAGCAGTACAGAGTACCCGGCCTTCTTGGAGTCCCTGGGAGGGGTACTTGATAGTGCTCTGACTGGGGACTCCATTGTTCTACTGGGGGACTTCAACGCTCACGTGGGCAACAACAGTGATACCTGGAGGGGCGTGATCGGGAGGAACGGCCTCCCCGATCTGAACCCGAGCGGTGTTCTGTTATTGGACTTCTGTGCTAGTCACAGTTTGTCCATAACGAACACCATGTTCGAGCATAAGGGTGTCCATCAGTGCACGTGGCACCAGGACACCCTAGGCCGGAGGTCGATGATAGACTTTGTTGTCGTTTCATCTGATCTCCGGCCGTATGTCTTGGACACTCGGGTAAAGAGAGGGGCTGAGTTGTCAACCGATCACCACCTGGTGGTGAGTTGGATCCGCTGGCAGAGGAGGAAGTTGGACAGACCTGGCAGACCCAAACATATTGTGAGGGTCTGTTGGGAACGTCTGGCCGAGCCCTCTGTCAGGGAGGTCTTCAACTCCCACCTCCGGAAGAGCTTCTCACAGATTCCGAGGGAGGCTGGGGACATTGAGTCCCGAGTGGACCATGTTCTCTGCCTCCATTGTCGACGCGGCAGGTTCGAAGTTGTGGACGCAAGGTCTCTGGTGCCTGTCATGTCGTGGCAGGCAACCCCGAACCCGGTGGTGGACACCGGAAGTAAGGGATGCCGTCAGGCTGAAGAAGGAGTCCTATCGGACCATGTTGGCCTGTGGGACTCCTGACGCAGTTGACAGGTACCGGCAGGCCAAGCAAGCCGCAGCCCGGACGGTCCTGGAGGCAAAAACTCGGGTCTGGGAGGAGTTCGGTGAGGCCATGGAGGAGGACTATTGGTCGGCCTCGAAGAGAATTCTGGCAAACCGTCCGGCGCCTCAGAAGGGGGAAGCAGTACTCTGCCAACACTGTTTACAGTGCAGGGTGGGGAGCTGTTGACCTCGACTGGGGACATTGTCGGACGGTGGAAGAAATACTTCGAGGATCTCCTCAATCCCACCGACTTGCCTTCCAATGAGGAAGCAGGAGGCTGGGGTCTCTGAGGTGGACTCGTCCATCACCCAAGCCGAAGTCACTGAGGTAGTTCGTAAGCTCCTCAGGTGGCAAGGCGCCGGGGGTGGATGAGATCCGCCCTGAGTACCTCAAATCTCTGGATGTTGTGGGGCTGTCTTGGCTGACACGCCTCTTGCAACATTGCATGGAGGTTGGGGACAGTGCCTCTGGTGTGGCAAACTGGGGTGGTGGTCCCTCTTTTTAAAAAGGGGGACCGGAGAGTGTGTTCCAACTACAGGGGGATCACACTTCTCAGCCTCCCCGGGAAGGTCTACGCCAGGGTACTGGAGAGGAGAATTCGGCCGATAGTCGACCCTCGGATTCAGGAGGAACAATGCGGTTTTCGTCCTGGTCGTGTGGAACACTGGACCAGCTCTATACCCTCCACAGGGTGCTTGAGGGTTTATGGGAGTTTGCCCAACCAGTCCACATGTGCTTTGTGGATCTGGAGAAGGCATTCGACCGTGTCCCTCGTGGTATTCTGTGGGGAGTGCTCCGCGAGTATGGGGTCCAGGGGCCTTTGCTAAGGGCTGTTCGGTCTCTGTACGAACCGGAGCAGGAGCTTGGTTCGCATTGCCGGCAGTAAGTCAGACCTGTTCCCAGTGCATGTTGGACTCCGGCAGGGTTGCCCTTTGTCACCGGTCCTGTTCATAATCTTTATGGACAGGATTTCTAGGCGTAGCCAGGGGCCGGAGGGAGTCCGGTTTGGGAACCACAGGATTTCATCTCTGCTTTTTGCGGATGATGTTGTCCTGGTTGGCTTCATCAGGCCAGGACCTTCAGCATGTACTGAAGCGGTTTGCAGCCGAGTGTGAAGCGGCTGGGATGAGAATCAGCACCTCCAAATCCGAGGCCATGGTTCTCGACCGGAAAAGGGTGGCATGCCCTCTCCAGGTGGGTGGAGAGGTCCTGCCTCAAGTGGAGGAGTTCAAGTATCTCGGGGTCTTGTTCACGAGTGAGGGAAAGATCGAGCGTGAGATTGACAGGCGGATTGGTGCAGCGTCCGCAGTTATGCGGTCGGTGTACCGGACCGTCGTGGTGAAGAAGGAGCTGAGTCGAAAGGCGAAGCTCTCGATTTACCGGTCAATCTACGTTCCCACCCTCACCTATGGTCATGAACTTTGGGTAATGACCGAAAGGACAAGATCGCGGATACAAGTGGCCGAAATGAGTTTCCTCCACAGGGTGGCTGGGCGCTCCCTTAGAGATAGGGTGAGAAGCTCGGTCACTCGGGAGGAGCTCGGAGTAGAGCCGCTGCTCCTTCGCAGCATCGAGAGAGGAGTCAGCTGAGGTGGCTTGGGCATCTGTTTCGGATGCCCCCTGGACACCCCTCCCTAGGGAGGTGTTCCAGGCATGTCCCACCGGGAGGAGGCCTCCGGGGAAGACCCAGGACACGCTGGAGAGACTATGTCTCTCGGCTGGCCTGGGAACGCCTCGGGGTCCCCCCGGAAGAGCTGGAGGAAGTGTCTGGGGTGAGGGGGAAGTCTGGGCATCTCTGCTCAGACTGCTGCCTCCGCGACCCGGTCCCGGTCCCGGACCTAAGCGGATGAAGAAGATGAAGATGAAGTATTCCCTTCATATGTAATTTTTTGCATATTACTTTATAATTTATGAACCAGTCTCATCATTGCCACAAGACCCAAATATAATATATATTTATTTGTATTTTATTAAATCCAGGTACATCAGTAAAAAGCAGGAAGAGGAGTGCTGTCTGTTCTCTTACACCTCCAAATCATACTGTCATCTTTTTGTCTTACAGGTTTGTTTTAAACTCCATGAAGAACCTTGTATAACAAACCATATGTTATTGTATCATATCTTCCTCCAAGCCCGTCTTTAGATTCTCCCCCTCTTTTAAATCTTATCACAACAGTTCGTAACATTTTGATGCAGTCTGCGTTTTAGTTTATTTCAGTTTTTCAGTTGAGTCAGGCAGTGCAACGGTTTTTATCTGTCAAACCAGTGAAGGGACATTTACTTAAAAGACAACTATCTGAGTTCTGATGTATCTTCAAACACCTGCAGGCCCCAGGCGATACTCAGTTTCCATCACCTCTAAAAATAAATACACCCAATTTTTGTGCAGATTTCCCACAGGGAAAAATCTTCTTCCTGATGGTTATCTCCAGATCATGGCATATGGATAAATATTTTTGCTTAAAAGGGTTTATTTTAACTAGCTCATGAACTGCTAACCAAACAGTTTTAGAGTGACTGAATCTGTTTTTCATCTGTTGTATACTAAATCCTTTTTTTTGAGAGCAGTTTTATTGTTTCTTTTATTATCTTTTTGTAGAACCACTGACAATGCATTTGATAAAGTTTAAGCTTCTATCCTGTACAGCTTCTTTGATTTGAGAAACTGAGTTTGACTGGCTGTCAGACTTGTATAAACATGTGATATCAAACAGTGCAGCTGTCAAGCACCTGAATTGATTTGTGATTTGTTGATTTTTCTTGTTCACTCTGTTGACCCGAGCTGGCCTCTGTCCACAGCAGCAGTCTGCTGCTGAGTGTTCTCACTGCAGTTATTGTGCACTGTGCTGTCAATGGAGCACAGTGAGCAAACAGACTCCCTATTTTTTATAGAACATATGCATTTCTTTACTTTACTCCACAATACATCAAAGGGCCTACAATGCTCAGCATAAATTAGTATACCCCAACAGATTAGTCAGAAAACCTTTAGTTTCCTTTCAGAATCAACATTTTCTATGGGATACTATACTACAAAATACTCCCACAAATCTGGGCCATTGTTTGCAAACAAGATTTGTTAATTTGCACATACTAAAAAGTAATTTTCCTAACAAATTCATTAAAGACCATGTTGCAAAAATGAGTACACCCCAATGAAAGTCTTAGGAGCAAAGCTAAATTTTAGACTACAAAATTCTAATCAACAAGAATTCGAACACAGGTGAGTCTAATTATTAAAACAGGTGTCCTTAGCAAACAGTTGACTATAAAAGGGTGTTACTTAACAAAGAAAACCCCTTCACATTTCATGCTGTCAGCAATGGCACCACACACAAGAGAAATGTCACAAGGACCTGAGAAAGAAAATAATTTCTTTACACAAGAAAGGTGAAGGCTACAAGAAGATCAGCAAAGCTTTACTGATCAGTCAGAATACTGTAGCAAAAGTGATACAAAAATTTAACAAAGATGGAACTGCAACCATCTCACAGAGACGTCCAGGCCATCCACGGATGTTAACACCTCGAGGAGCGTTTTCTGATGAGAAGGGTTGAAGAAAATCGCCATGCAAGTTCTCTGCAGTTAGCTAAAGAAATATAAAGCCAAACTGGGTTGACTGTTTCCCGTGACAAAATACAACACACACTGCAGAGGAATGGCATGCATGGGTGTCATCCATGAAGGAAGCCTCTCCTAAAGCCCATGCACAAAGGAACCCGTGTAGGATTTACCAGGGCCCAGGCCCAGATGAAGACTACTGGGACTCTATACTTTGGAGTGATGAGACCAAGATACATGTTTTTGGAACTGGTGGCTTCAAAACTGTATGGCATTGCAGAGGTGAGGAGTACAAAGAAAAGTGCATGGTGCCTACAGTGAAACATGGTGGTGGCAGTGGTCCTTATGTGGGGCTGCATGAGTGCTGCTGGTGTTGGGGAGCTGTATTTAATTGATGGTATCATGAATTCACAGATGTACTGCTCTGTATTGAAAGAGAAGATGCTACCATCACTCCATGCCCTTGGTCGTTGGCTGCACTTTTCCAACATGACAATGATCCAAAAGACACATCTAAGGCCACTGTTACATTTCTGAAAAAGAACAGGGTCAAAGTGATTCAGTGGTCAAGCATGTCTCCTGATCTGAACCCAATCAAACACCTCTGGGGAATTCTGAAGAGACAAGTTGAGCATCACTCTCCATCCAGCATCCAGGCTCTAAAAGAGGTCAATCTTGAAGAATGGAAAAAGATACATACTGCAATATGTCACCAACATGTTCATTCCATGCCTAGAAGTCCTTCCATGCCTGTCCTTAAAAATCATGGAGGTTATACAAAATACTTGACGTAGTAATTTTTATTGTGGGGTGTATTCATTTTTGCATCAACTTATTTGAGTAAAACTGATAAGAACTTATATTATTAACCCTACATTCATGTTACGAGTTAAACAAATGTTCTATAAAACTCTGGAATAAAATTTTGGAAATTGTTCTTGTGTTTATTGAGATATTGATTAAAATCTTACTTTTCAAAGGGAGGTGTACTCATTTATGCTGAGCACTGTATATATGGTTATTGCTAAAGGTCATAACAATGTAACACTTGATTTTGTTTAATTTAAAAAAGACTTGTAGTCCTTTATGAGTTCAATTTGAATAAAAATACTTGCATTTGGCAGACAGTCATCCATTTAAATTGTATCTGTGAATATTTTAAATATGGTTTTGTTAAACAGTTTCAGCTGGCATATTTAACTGGACGTAACCAGGGCAACGTTGCTAACACTACTCTCACCGTTTAAATAATACCTCATTTTAACACACAAATACACAAAGATGGATGTGGCGTCCATAAAGGTTGCATTAGTGCATTGAAAATAATGATATTCCTCACTACTTACTTAAATTTTTTTTTTTTTTTTACCTTTTTCAGAACTGCAAATCTTGACCTGCCTACCAGTCATCACTGCTGAGGTTTGATGTAGTTCTCATCACATTAACCCAGCCACCAGAATTGTCTCCCTTTTTTTTTATCTCAAAGATAATTACATTCAATATTTCAATGATAAATTGATCACCAAACTAAAATGTCCTTGGATTTCACTTCCAAACTCTGGTCACCTTACCATTATGGGGTAATTCTGATGAAAGTGAGAATGCAACATTCTAGAAACATATATATATATATATATATATTTGCAGATCATGTGCCGAAACCTCACACCTCACACAGACTTTAAGAAAAACAAAAAACGAAACTTAAAATGTAAGTTGAGTCATGAAATGGTCTGATTAAACTTTGAACATTAGTTAAGAAAACTATGTTTCATCATGTATGTCAACAACCAACCAACAACATATTTCTATCTGACAGATAAACAAAGACTTTCATATGTATACCACACTTGGATGGGTGCTCTCTAGACTCCAAGGAGAAGTGCTTATGGTGTGTTAGGACACATTCATTTTTTCCCACAGTATCTCTGATGAAATGTCCTCTTCCTTGAGGCCTACAGGTGAAATGTGTCCTTTTAAACTATTAGCTGATCATTTTTTAAAATAAGATTTGTTTTATTCCAGCAAGCCTTAAGGTCATAAGGGACATCACCTGAATCTGGATTCAACCAATTTGTAACTCTCAAGTTTTATTGTGCTTACATCAATCAATATGTGACATTGTTGAATCCCGAGTTTTCCCCTGTACAGGTGGAACTGGACCAGCTCTCCGTTCAAAGGGTCCGATCCCTAATAGCCTATAGGTATTACCTAGTAGTTTACTTTAGGGATAATTTAAGCTGGTGTCGAGGAGACTCGCCTAGTTTCTCACTGCCTACATCCGAGCGTCTACCCTGCTACCTCCAACCTGGCACTAGGCTGAATAGCCAATGAGCCCAGTACCCGATCGGCCACGCCCGTTCACGGCAGCTCTCCTCTAAGTGATCCTGGCACTTGGTGTGGTTACTAGGAATAAATTTAGAGACCTGGACAGCAGGTCCCAAGGGTCGGTTGATTTTGTTGGCTAGAGTAATCCAAAAATAGAACCTCTGTGATGATGACACACCCTATTACCCAAAACACTTTTCCAATCAAAAATCCAATGTCCAGATTCTATACTTTAATTGCAGTGTTTAGTTTTATTGCAAAAAATAGGCAAGGGCAAGCATACAGCATAAAAATTACGATTAAAATAATAGTTGAATAATTAAAATTAAATTAAAGTTAATAGTTCAATTTAAAAATGTTAATGATTAAAAGTTCAATAATATGACCTGAATCAGAGGCTGTTGCTGTGTGGAAAATGTCCCAAAAATAGAGAAAAAGAGAAGAGCCACTTGGCCACAGCAGTTCTTCTTTTCAGCCGAGTTGTGAAATCTGGTAAAAATCTTGACCTTGTACAAAGTCCAAAATAATACAGTGTTCACAATCTTGCTGCATGAGCGGAGAGAATGTCCAGAGTTTGATTTGAAGTTCCTCAACTGGGTGGCGATGGATAATCTTCGTTCGGTCGATCCTCTATTTTCAGTTGAAGTCAATCTGGAAATTTCTTGATGTTGAATAACTGCTCAAAAACTCTCTCTCTTGTGGTGATTTTTCAGCTGGAGTTTTAATGCCTAGATGTGGTCGATCTGACATCAGGTCTCCGCTGCCGAAGATCCCCCGAAGACTAACACTAAACTTCCCTTTTACTCTCCCTTTTATACCTTTTTATAATTTATTCTTACGTGATATGGTCTGATACACAGTTGATGCCCACTTTTAATCCCTTTTTTGGTTATATTTTCATATCTGACCTTATCATTGGTTACAGTCGCTGGTCAAGCTTACTTCTTCTTTTTCCCGTTTTGGCTAAGGATGACTTCATTGTCACAAGACAGTCACAAGATGATTACAACACACAAATCAACAGTTTTACACCTCTTATACACGATCATTTCATCAAATCATTCATATTGATTCATTAAAATATTATAAAATCTCAAAAATCACTTCATTAATTATTTCACATTTTACTTAACTCTCGGTCATAGTTACTTTAATCATCATATATGGTTACATACTGCTCTTGCTTGTATATGCATTGTGTTACATTGCCTCGGTGGAAAGCACCCCTGATTCCTGTTATCTTTAGATGAACAGTACCTTACTGCTCCTAGGTGGGCCTGTTGTAAGGCCTTCATAGTGATGGCAGAGAGGGATTTTCAACCTTACTTGACACCCCCTCCTTGATATCACTCGCTGCCATTGTAGATCCTTAGTCGCTCATGTCTAGGAAATCGTCGTCCTCGTCGTCTGCTTGCAGTGTGAGCACCTCGTCCTCGATCATTGGAAGGGGACAGCTGTGAGTTGACTGAAGACTCGCTGCTGCTGTCGTGATCCTCTCCTGGTGCCGTCTCCACTGGTTGCAATGGGGTCGATGTCTTCTCCCAGACGTCGAGAACAAGAAACTCATCCATGCTTAGAGCATCTGCCTCTGGTTCAGATGGAATTGAAGTCATCATGATGTCGCCGCTGTCGTAGGTCGTTGGTAGCAGGGCTGTAGCCTCTCCCGGTTGTCCCTCGATGTCTTCCACTGCTGCTGAGGGGTCCTTGGGTAGGCGTTGGTGGTATTGGGCTCAGCAGGGGCATGGCTGGAACACTATGAGATCTGGTTGTTATTTTGGGTATGTCGCCGCCTTCAATCCTGAGGACTTCTGCCCCGGGACCGGTGATCTCTTGCACAAGTGCATCCCAGTACCAGTTTACCTCATGCGTTTGAGTGCTCGCCTCGGCCGTTGATGATGCCTGGGGAGATCTCCCTGCCACTGGTATTGGGCAGGCGCGGTCCTACTGCCACAAATCTTCCGTCCATCAGGTGAGCCGTCGATATTCTTTGCCCCTCTGGAAACTCCCACAGCTTGGTGTAGATAGTACAGTAGACACAATCTTGGTAGATTGCCGATGGCATTAGTTGGTCTTTGCCCGCTGCTATTGAGTGCCACATGACCTTAGCGTTGACTTCGATGTCCAGAATTTCTTCCATCGTTACTACTGGCACGTAGTTGACATCGTTATGGCAGGCCAGTCCTCGGGCAGTTTGGATAGGGGAAAGTGGTTTTTGTAGCATTGATCGCACCATAAGGCTGATGCCACATCCCAGAGGTGTAAGGCTTGCTTGAAGGGGACGCCACAATGAATGCAGCTCGCTCCTTCCTGCAGGATAGTAACACAAAATTTATTTATAAAGCGTCTTAGCATAAGCAAGCTGGGTACCCTATTTTCTTAGGTGCCCATTAGTCGTCACTCCCGGCTCGCCTCGCCTTTGAGCTAGGGAAGCCAACCAAGGGGATTGCAGCTTGATTGGTGGTGAGGCCCCCGGCTTGGCCACTGTCTCGGGTCTAGGAAAGCAGGCGGCATAGGTCATGAACCAAACTATCATGGTTATCTGGCCGATTCGGTCTCTCCAGTACAACACTGAGAGAACTCCCCAGCCCAAGGCCCAGAGCAAGATGGCGCCGAGTTTGAGCAGCCAACGCCTTCTTCCTCTTTCTTGCAGTGACCTGGTCAAGATGATCAGATAAACTATTACCCCTATGGCCATCATGGCTTCACACACAGCATTGGCGAATCTTAATGGCTCGACGAAGACTGTGTGACTGAGTCTAGGATCATCCAGAAACCCACTGTAATGCTCTGGCATTGCCCCATTCGGTCGGTGTTGATGGTAAAGCGCGCCCTAGCATGTAGGTCACAAACAGGGACAAGCCTAGGTCTTCTGGAACATAAGTGACTTGGCAATCTCTTTCTCGAATCGCCCCAATCATTCTCCAAGATGGCTCAGGTCTTGTGCCCAGCAATAAAGGCCGTGTGAGAAGAGCTGCGTTCCAATGTGCTCACTCTGAAGAGTGTTGTTTGGGTGGCAAAGCAGCCTCCCATAGGGTGAGAAGAGCACGGATTGTTTGGGTGGCATCAGTTGTGCTGTTGGTTGTTGTATTGTTGCTGTTCATTGTTCTTGGGTTCTTTCCCTACGTTTTGCCTGCTTGTTGCTGTTCATTGAGATTGGGCATTCTGACTCCTCCTTTCACCGTCGCGCCTCCCCTTTCCGGAGGAGGGGTCTTTCATCTTCCTCTTGCGCTGGCTTGCTCCTCCCACACGGATGTAGGGCCATTCTGTGCCAATTCCTTTCACCAGCTCCCGTGATGATGAGTCCCACAATCATTAACAAATAAGGCCAAAGTTTGGCGAAAAGGTCACCTATCCATCCTGTAACGACTCCAAATCCTTCTTCTATTACCCCCACCGTTTCTTCCAGCACAGTGGTGATGGTTCCTCCAATGGCTATTTCTGCTCTTTCTAACCAAGTGCACTCATGCTCTTGTCTACCAGTGCCACAGCGCATCCAGTTCTCTTCTGGTGAATGGCAGGTACCGTTGTTGTAGATTCGGTTTGGCCCCAGCCATTCGAAGCCGTTGATCTCCTTTCCTTCACACAGACTTTTCCTGAAAGCATGTCCTTCTGCCAGGATGATCTTTGGGTCTGCAACAAATGGCACAATTTTCCCTTTCACTTCTTTCCGTTGTGACATTCCATGCCCTAGGATAGCTTTAGCACAGCCAACCCCAGGAGGGAATGACCTTCTCCACTTTCCGTTCAGCTTCTTCCATACCACTTGATGCCCATAGGTCTCATACTCTTCACCGTAGTGTGCTTGACAGTGGTCTAGCCAACCAGGAACGTCTTTACAGTGCTGTCGCGCCAGGCCGATGGTGCAGGTGGTGTTGGCTTGGTCACATGTCATGCTCCAAGGCCTTGGACTGACGAAAAGGGTTCAGGTCCATCCCACACTCCTGGCCATATGTCTCGGTCCTTTGGCATATACTGTGGCTATGTACTGATACTTAACCCAGTAATTGCTGCTGTTTGACAGGCATGGAATTACCCACTCTTGCACTTCTTCTTTTTCTAACCCCCACCAGGTTATTTCATCGTTTCCTCTCATACCCTTCTTTCCAGGCTTGTAGCACCCCTTTGATGGTTTGATTTCGACGTACTTCAGTGCAGTCATAGATCCACTCACCCCATCCCTTGGTTTGAATCTGTGTGATGGGGCATCTTGGGGATTTTCCGTCATTCACGAAAGTTGTACCATTGAGGTTGATAAACAGCTGTTCAGCCACACACCTGTCAATCTCTGGAAGTCTCCTGGAAGTCTCCTGCAGGAGCTGTCATCAATTCTTCTGGTGTTGGAAGCTTTTGGACATACATTTCAGTCCTGTAGGGCCCTTGTAGGCCCAATCCCGTCCATTTGTATCCCGCTGGAAACATTCCTTTGAAGTGTTGTAGTGAGACGATCCACGTCCAAGGCAGGGTGTCATTCAGCCAGGTTTCGTGGTACGCAGTTGGGTGTCGTGCCGTAGCTGTTTTTGTGGGCATAAAACCATGGTTTTGTGGCTTGCGTGACTGACCATAAAGTTCTGGGATTTACAGTCACCATTCACGTTCCAAAAGCATGGAGCCAAGGCCGTGAGCTGTTTCATCACACAATCTTTGGTGATATTTTTAAGGCGCTCTAGGTACTTACTTTGCTTGGGGTTGAAATCTGGGTCTACCAACTTCAAGGTAGATTCCGGTGGTGGGGTGGCGATGGGTGACATTGTACCTGGTGTTGGGGTAGAGGTGTACTCTGTTGTTGGGGTTGAACAACCAGTGGAGTTTTCGATGCTCTGGGTCCCGTTGTGGGTCTTCGGTATCTTCATTAGAGGTCTTCTGGTATTTCGTTCTCTTGTGTTCACACATTCGAGGTTGTAATGCCCCCAAAAGTCCCACCTTTGGCAGGGCTGTCACGCAGGTGTCATTGCGTTGTGGTGCTGGGAATATCACTTCCTTTTCCCAATATCCATGATTCTGAAACCCAGGCAATGGTCTGCATCCCCATGAGCAGTACCATCCTGGTGTTCCTGATTCTGGATGTATCCAAGTGCAGCTTGTGTTCAAAGCCTTCTTTTCTTTCATCTGGAGCGTCCTTACTAGGAATCCTTCTTTGGTGACTTCCACGTCCATTAGGACCTCTGATCCTTTCGTCAGGTTCTTTCCTTTAGTTAGGTTATGACTTTCTTCAGTTTCATTGAAGGTGACCCACCATTCCTCTGAAGTCTGATTCACCGTCAGGTTCGTGGTGTGGTTCTTATCCCATACCATAAAGATGTTTCTTGGTTCTACCATCCAGCAAGCTTGCTTGTACGGTTTTGGTGGTGCCATACTGGACCCTGGTATGGGTTAGGGCCCAGGGGTGACTCCCGTAGTGATACAGGATGATCAAAACTACTATCAATCCCATTATCACTGCTGCAGCGGCCTTTGCTGTTATACACATGCAGAAGATTGTTCGCTTAGTCCATCGTCGGTTCCAAAGTCGTCGTCGCTCTTCATCAGTGTCAGTCGATTCAAATTCTTCTAAGTCTGGGGGGCCGATGCGTCTTGTCTCTCTTCTACTGCTTCGGGGCAGGAGCGGAATCTCCATCCCTTTTCCTCCGTGTATGACCAAATTATTTTTTCTCTGCACCGCTTCCACTCCTTGCAGCAGTATGGTCCTTCTCTTTGTTCCCCTTAGGTAAGAGACTAGTGGTGGTGGTCCTATATAGGACCCGTCTTCTGATCTGGTGATCTTTCCTTTGAGCAGCGCTTTATGAATTGGTGACCGGAACTTAATCCTTTGGTCCAGCCCTCTCCACACCCATTTCCATGCTGTAATCAGATGATAGTCGGGTTTCGGTAGGGGTCCTTCGGCTGGGGTACGGCCGCTCTGAAGCCCTAGGTAGGCTTTCTCCCACTTGTCTCCCCCACCTCTTGATTGGGTTATTTGCTCATATAGGGGCTGTGCAGTCATTGGTGCTCCCTTTTCGGGCTCTATTCTGAGTTCCATCCTTTTTGCTTCGGAGTCCTGCCGGAATCCCCATCGCTCGGCGGGTCATGTACGCCAAGTCCGGTACCGGTGGTAGAGGCAGTTTGTTGTAGTCCTCCTCCATCGCTCTCAGCCTTTCAGATGTTGATTCTCTAACCACACAGCTCCAGACTCCTTTTTCTGCCTGTACTAACTGCATGAGGCCATATAAGCGCTGTTGCTCCAGATTCGGTACGGTCCTAGGTCAATTTCCACATAGATCCCCTGCCAAGGGTCTGCGTAATTGGGTCCCCATCTCAGCCTGAATCTCTTCCCTTTTATTTTTTGTACATACACAGTGTTCAATATCCAGGGTGCCGAGTTAGGGCATTTTGGTATAGGGCACTTACTTCTTCTTACCCTTGGGTATCGGTACCATTGCAGGTTTTCTTCACTGATAAACTGGGATCTCGTCTGGGTTAATGAGGCGTTAGGCTCTATTTTGCGCATGTATTCTTCATTGCTGCAGAAATACCTCCCGGAGGCCCAGTAGGGTCCCGCATAGTCTTTCTTGGGCCAATCTAGTTGAATTCTGTCGGTGGGGGTTGCTAAGTATGGGGGATTTCCTGGCCAATTTGTAGTATATTTGTCAATTGCTACTTTCCTTTTGTCAAGATGCATTAAGTCTTTTTGTTGTCCTGCCATTGATGAAAGTCAGTCGTTCCCTCTTCTCTCTCTTACTCTCTTACTGCCTCTGAGAGCTCTTCCTAGCTTCCCAGCATTGGCTACAACCTAATCGAATCCACAACCTAAATCGGTTTGCTGATGTTTCTTCTTCTGCTGCAGGTGCAGGGCTCACTGGCCTGGAGCCTTCGTTCCACCACCTCGACGTCTGCTCCAACCGAATACACTCCCTTGAAAGGCACTGCGACCATCTGGGCAGGTTATTCTTACCCTCTTCGTTTGGTCTGGCCTTATGGGCGTGTCTATTCTGCTGGCCACCGATCCTGGAATCTGCGTCACTCCATTTCTCACCCATCCTTCTGGCGTGACGTAGCACTCGGCCTTCTTCAGTTTGGCTTTGGCTCCCGGGTGTCCCCAGGCGTCTATGCCGGTGGTATAATAATACAAGTTGGTACCTCTGGCTCCTTCTTCCCGAGGGACGTCGGGTAAGTCTTCTAGCGGAATATCAGTCCTGCTGATCACCTCCCCGATCAGTCTCCCCCAGGTGGTGAGTTCCCAGGGTCCTTCCCAGCCCTCAACTTGAGCCAATTCCCTGACGTCATCTGGTAATTCCTCCATCCCTGATGTGTAGCCTGGCGATGCCGGGTCTCTGAACACCCTCAACACCAATGGTACCTGGCATGTGGCTAGTGGTGGGCTGGCCATTTGTCCATAACTTTCGGATCATACGGCCACCCATGATGGATTGCTTCTTCCAGGGCCGTCTTTCTTCTTCCGCCTACCCTCAGCGCGGTGTTTGTGTCTGCTGACTCGGCTGCAGCCGCGGTCGGGTAGAGCGGTGGCGCAGATGGGTCATTGTGTGTTGATCTTGGCGGTGTTGCTGTTGCAACTGGCACCGGCGCCCATCCATCTTCTTCAGGGTTAAAGGCTCTGATGGGGGTCTATGTATCTCCTTACTTGCCATCCTTTTGCACTTCCCACTTGCATTAACCGTCCACTCCTCGCCTGGAGGGTGCAGCTATTGCAGTAGTGGATGAACCCACCATCCCATTGGCAGGTGCATTCTGCCGGCTCCAGTCTTGTCCCTCGTAGGTCCCACTGGGTCAAGATGACGAGCCTAGGCAGGCAGGTTATTCGGCAGATGCCACAGACGTAGGCATCCATAACCTTTACCGGTTTGTAGTGTAAATCTTTGAGCTCACTCTTGGCCCCGTCAGCTTTGAGCGGCTTTTCACTCCCTGGTCCTTCCCACTGGACCGTCAGCGTGGATGGTCTTGAGCAGACCACGCACGTGTTCTTCACCTCCTTCCACTGAATCACCTCCTTCTCATCTGACAGGAACCCTCTTTTGGCACAATCCAATTTCCTCAGTCCCCTGCCTGCCCAGAGGCCCGATGTCGTTCTTCTTAGGGCAACCACCCCGTATACAGTGGCCAGCCTGACATAGGGCGGTACTTCTGGTGTGTTGCTGGCCATTCTTGGTTCCTAGATTACTTCTAGCTTGGAATTGGCTTGAGCTGTGCAACCCCTTGGATTCCCTTCTTCTTTAGTAACACTGTGTTACTGTCTAATATCTTCTCTACTATGTCTGAGGTTCTCGTACTTAGCTTTGACTGCTGTGTTGGTTGGATGATCACGAGCTTTTACCCAGACTCTCTGTCCGACGTAAAATGGGACTTTGAGTCCCGGGATCTTCTTTTTGTCTCCTTCGTTCCGCCCCACTTCCTGTGACGTAAATGGGCGTTGATTTAGCTCTTCCGAAGGGGAGGATCTATCTACTCGATACCTGTCATTCAGAGCTCGTCCAACCTCTAGGGCCTTGGTGCTCCATTCTTTGGTGTTGGCATTCTTCCCAATCCAGTTCTTGACTAGGCCAATGGTTCGTTCCACCACTCCGTTGGCTTGTGGTGTGTAGGGGGGTGAGTAGATCCTGATTACCCCATTCTGTTGACACCATTGGTCCACTTGAGCGTTGCGGAAGTGCGTACCATTGTCTGTTCTCAGCTCCTTTAGGCACCCCCAGGCTCTGACACACTTGCTCCAGCATGCCAACCACGCTGCTGCCGTTCGCTTTTCTGACTGGCTTGATCACCACATACCCCGACATAGAGTCCACAAGCACCAATAGGTACTTTTCACCTTTCTTTCCCGTCACCCCCATAGGGCCGGCCACGTCCATGCATACTGATCCCCAAGGAACAGTACTCTTTATTGTGAGACCTTCCACCCGCTGTCCTCGTCGCCCTGCGTCGTATTGACCACATACTTCACAGTCTCTGAGAATGCGGCGGACCTTGGTCTCCAGGAACCCAAAGTTGCTGCTTCTCCAACTCCTTCCGTGTGGGCATGGTGCCTGCATGGCCCAGCGCTTCATGTACGGCCTGCACCACTTCCTCCATCCACGGACTCCTTTCGGGACCACCTTTCCCTTAGGTGTCTTGTCCCATTTCTCGATTCCGACAAAGACAATTCTTCTCTGTTGCACATAGCGGTCCACTTCATCGTTTCCGCGCCAATGTGCCCCCTCCTTGCCGTGTGCCTTCTGGTGCACCACGTCCAGATTCATGGTTAGCCTCAGCTCGGCTATTTTCTTCCATAGGTCTTGATGAGCTACTGCCTTTCCTTTCGCCCCTTCAAACCCATTTTCTTCCCAAATGGTCAGATCTTCTTTAAGGGCTTGTGCACAGTAATGACTGTCTGTTATTATTCTTGCTCTTTTCACTTTACGCTTTCCCAACTCTAGAAGGCCTTCTAGAATTGCAGGTTACTTCTCCTACTTGGGCACTGCCTGGAACACGTCCTTTCTGTCGATGTTTTTCCTTCTCATTTTGTTTGAGAATATAGCCCCAATAGGCGGTGTTGTCCAGTCCTTTCTTTGAGCCGTCGGTGTACAGCACCCACTCGTACGGTTCTTCCTGAGTTACCTCTGTTGTTTGTTGTTTTTTGGTGGTTGGTAGCGTTGGACCTAACTCAAGGTCCGGATCGAGCAGGATGTCTTCCCATCTTCCCCATCTGGCATTGGTGGCTTTGGTCCCTTCAATGGTTCCTTTTCTTAGGAATCGATGTACCTGGCTCTGGGTGATGACTTTGATTCCTTGCCCTTGGGCAAGCTCCTTCAAGGCTCCCCAATACCTGGCTAAAACCGCTAACTCTTTTTCTCTTCTTGGGGGTACTTCTTTTCCACGGATGATAGGGTGTAGCTCCATAGAGTTACCATTCCTCCTCCTTCGTTGTTAACTCTCACCATGGCATCGTCGTCTTCGCAACTTATCTCTGCCACCAGACGGGCGGTCAGACTTCTTGGCTCTAACCTACCAGCTTCTTGAATAGCTTTCTTGAGTTTTTCCAGGTTTTCCTGGTCTGTCGCTGTCCAAGTCCATTGAGCTTGAGGCTGACCTTCAGGGTCTTCTTTTTTCTTCTTCAGGCATGCATACAACGGTTTTGCATATTTTTGGTGTAGTGTGGTACATGGTCTCTAACGTAATTGCAGAGTCCCAAAATCTTCTGTAGATCGTTTTCAGACTTTGGCGGGGTGATCTGCTCTAGCTTCTCTTTGTAGCCTTCTGACAGTCCTAGATCTGCAGCTACTTGAAAGCCTAGATAAGTCACCTCGAATTGTCCAAACTGGCATTTCTTCAAGTTGAGTTTCAAACCTGCTTCTGTGAGTCTCTTTATCCACCTTTTGCAGTTTCTCCAAGTGTTCTTCTTCTGTGTCATCCAGCGATGAACACATCATCGATATAGATGGTCGCTCCTAGGTCTTTCAGGACGTCCATGACCGCTGATTGGAATACATTGGGTGAATTCTTGTATCCCTGTGGGAGACGCTGCCAGACGTAGGCTTTTCCTTTGTGGGTGAAGGCTGTCTTTCCTTGGGACTGTTTGGCTAGTCTCAAGGAGAAGAACCCATTTGCTAGATCAATGCATGATTTGTACTTCTTGACCTGCAAAGTTTTCAGAGCCCCTTGTGGGTTTATCAGGCTAGCTCTGTTGGCTATGGTTCGTCGGTTGAGAGCCTTGAAGTTGATAACTGGTCTCCAACCTCCTCCTGCGGACTCTGGTTTCTTTACTGCTTGAATCGGGCTGTTGGTGATGGGGCTTGGCTCTTCCCTAATGATTCCTAGGGCACTGAGCTCCCTCACTATCTTGTCCATCTCCTCCACAGCTCCCTGGATTCAAGGGGTACTGGCGCACCGGCGGGTGCACTCCTCCCTCGATGGTGTGGACGTATTTGCCCCCTAGATCTCCACAGTCGTTCTTGAACCTTGCCACGTTGGCCTGAGCAATAATCTGCTTCAACCTTTCTTTGCCTTTGGGAGAGAAATCACTCTCCTGAATCTTTTGTTCTGTAGTCTCTGTCACGTCTACTGGTTTGTACCAGTTCGTTTGTGTGGCTTTGCTCTGGGCTGGTTCTAGTCTCACCACTCTGGCTTGTAGCTTGTCCAAACGGCGTCTCAGCGATCGTCGTAGTTTCTTAGGCAGTTGTAACTCTTTTAAGTCCCTTGTTGTGATGAGATCGTAAGGTCCTTTTAACCATACTATCCTCTTCCATATCCCAAACGGCATCTCTTCTAGGGTCCCGTTCGCCAACTGGACCTTCAGGTGTCCTTTGGTTTCAAGGCTTCTGCGGGTCATCGACACCTCAGCCCCTGAGTCTACTAAATAGGGTTCTTCCATCGACTTTGGTGTAGATGTCGTCCCCCACCCAGTAGGCATTTTCCAGGGTGACCCGCGCCTTCGTTGCCATTACTTCTTCTGCCCTCCGGTGGTCGCCTGACGGACCTCTCGGAGGGCTTTCTTTTGCTCTGGTGTCAACTTGCGGTATTCTTCATCCGGCAGGTGCTCTCCTGTTCGTGGGGCCAGCAGCCGGCTTTGGCTTTGGTGGAGTTGCTTGAGCTCCTGTCTGCTGTCCCCAGGTGCCTGGAGGTCCCCTGGCTGGGTTCCCCTGGGGCCTGGTGTATTGCGGTTGTGAATACTGCTTTGGAGCTGGTTTCTCTGTGGTTTTAGGTTGCTGCTTTACTTCTTTCTTTCTTTTGTCCTCCCAGAATTGGCGTTCCAGGTCCCAACTCTTTACTGCAGCGTCCATCTGTACCACTGTCGTTTCATTGGTAGGCATTTTGACGAAAGTCTACTTCACCTCGATGTCCCTTTGTGACTGCTTTTAGGGCCTTTACATATCTTTTGGGCACGATTACCTGCTTCAAGTTGTGCCATACCTGGGCCAATGTCTGGCCTTGGTCCAACCCAGCTCGAGCTCTCGCGATGTGGGCATCCTCGTCGTCTTCATCCTCAAGCACCAATCTTTCATAGTGATTTCTTGCCGGTTCTTTCCGATCAATGTGTTGGCTGGTTACATGACCTAACCACAGCCTCTTGGCTTCTTCGCACTCTGTGCTTCCTTCGACGAGGTGCCACACTTCTTTCAAGTACCCTCTGATCTCTTCATTTGACCCTTTTGCTCGAACTAGTGCTTTGATCTTCTTGAATTCTCTGAACTCTTGCCCATCGGCTGGAACTTTTACTGGTTCCGTCGGCACGTCGAGTCTTATCATGTTGGTCTGTAGCTGGGGTACGGGTGAGCTTTCTTCTTCGTTGTCGTCTAGATTTTCTTCCTCATTCTCTCTTCCGACCCGGCGAGACTCCTCTAGGGCGGCTTTCTTCATTTTCCTCAGCAAGACATCATGGGCGACCCCCATGTACGCCACACGGAACTTACTGGTCAGCTCCTTACAGCTTGTAAGAGTGGGGTAGAAGGGCATCATAAGAACATTTGCCCATTCTCCTGCCGTCGCTGTTACTCCTAGTGTCTTTTTCTCGCTCTGGTCGGTTATCCATATTTCAGGGAATCTCATACCCGGTCTGCCCAACTTCTGGAGCATATGCCTGGCGTCCATCTCTGGTTCTCACAGGCTCCACTCTGATGTCGCGGGCCATTTTCTCAGATGCTTGTCTTACATCGAGGATTTCTATTTCTTTCTTCTCCCCCCTTCGACGACCTATCTTCAGCTTCTTTACGCTCCTCAACTGTCTGCTCAGCTGTGGACAGCAGGTCGTCGTCTTCTTCTGAGACGTTTGCTCGGTTGCTCAGCGAATCAACCTTCCATGGAGTGCTTGCCTTGCATACCGGTGATTCCTCACGTAGGGGCCCTGGAGTAGATGGCTCAGACACCCTCACTCCCGGAGTCGTCGGCCCTACCCAGGCTTCTGCTGCGTCGTCCCCATGCGAGGGGTGGCTCTCACGGTAGTTGGAATAAACTCTTTCTTCCCGCATCTGGGAGGTCGGTTCTGTCTCGTCTGTCATAGGTTGATTATGTTGCCTTGGGGATCGTGAGGGAAGCTCTGGCCTGGGGTCATACCATTCCACTGCTCGCAGTTCTCTCCCCACTCGTTCCTCACCGGGTGATGGTCTGGTGTTTGCCTCTGTTGGGGGCGTCACTTCCCAGGTACGGGGTGAATGACCGGGCTCGGCCTCGTCGCTCCTCACTGCCATGGGCTTCCACCAGGACTCTCTGCCTTCGTTCTTGGTCTTGTTTTGCTGATGTGACTACTACCAGTTCATTGACGGACCCTTTCAGACCCGGCATTACCGCATGTGGAGATTTACTAAGGCCATAGCTGTCTTCTCGGCTTCCTCCCACTGCATGTGGCCGGATCTCAGCCCGTCCACGCAGATCACCACTCTCCTGAGGTGGAACTCTTTGGCTCGGTCGACCCCCCTTTCGAGGGCTTTCAGCATGTCTTCTCTGTATGCAGGCGACTTTTCTTTACCTGGGTACTCTTCAATCGGCAGGCACATAACAGCATAGTACGGCAGCCTATTACCGCTTATCATGACCACTTGCCGTTGTTCTTCTGCCTCGCCCAGTCTTCTGGTCCGCCTTTCTTCAACCTCATCCTTAAACTTCTTCCCCGCTCGGTCTGCCAGCTGGGTTCGGAAAGTCCGGTTTCGCACTCTCAGGTTGTCATCTGTGAGCACCAGCAGTGCGTGGCCATCGATGTCCCAGGGGTCTCCGATCCAGTGGTAGGCTTTGAAGCCCACTTGGTCACCAAACCGCCGAGCTCCTGATGGCATTGGGGGTTAGCTCCGGGAGGTGTTCATCGTCTCTCAGTCCAGACCTGGGGAGAGAGGATTTAGTTTTATGCTTACGACCGGGTTTCTTTGGCGTAGGCCCTGGATGGGGCGCAGCCGGTTCTTCTTCCTCACTGGACTCTGGCTCCCACTGACTCCGGCTGGCTGCTTCCATTGAATTCTGAAGGAGCTGCCTTTGCAGGGGCCAGGTGCTTGTTCTGCTTTTCCAGCTTCGACCTCATCCCCGCCAGTTGACCTAATATAGGCGTCAAGTCATTCCTCACCGTTCGTAGGAAGGGGTTGCCTCTCTTCATCAGAAGCCCCTGGGGGTTTCTTCCAGCCCGTTCTCACCACCACTTTCTTGACTGGAGGCTTCGCCCTTCTCGCTTCCTGTTGTCTCCGATGGATTGGCTCTGAGTGAGTCTCTTTCTCTGAGAGGTTCCTAACTGGGGATCCTCCAGGTTCCAGTCGGATGAGGACCTTACTTACACTGCCTTCTCTTTCTTCTTCTTCTGGCTAGTGCTCCTAGTTCAGCCCCTATCTCCTTCAATTTGCCTATTATCTCTCTATACTCACTGTACTGGCCGGCTGCTCTCGTTTCTGGATTTTCTAGGATGCTCTCAATGCCCAGTACGTTTGCTGTCATCTTCACAACTGCGTCGTACTTCTTGTTGGGGCTTATCAGTGGCTTCGATGTTGCAGCCTGCCCAGGTGGTATTCAGCTGTTTCACCCACCAGGTCAGCCACTCAAGGACGTCAGCTTTTGTCTTGATCTTTGTTGGTGTCTTGACAATCACCAAGGCTTGCCCATCTCTCGTGAAGGTGCGAGCATAATAATGTCCCTTGGCATCTAGCTCTGGTAGCAGTTCCTCTGCTATGCTCTCTATTTGACCCACGTTGTACGTCGGCATCTCATCTATGAAGTACTTCTGCATTGCTGGGCTCCATGTTCGGATTCCTTCTCCCCACACGATGAGTCTGTGTGGAGACTTGAAGATTGCGGGTACCGTCTCATCAGGTCGCTCCTCAGGGTCGGCCCTCCTGGTCGTCCTGGTGCTCCACTGAATGATCCGATGCCAATCCTTGCGCCTCTGCCGCTGCCGCCATCTCTGTCTCAGATTCTCACAGCCGCAGCTTGTCTTTGTCTTCTCGAGTCGGCTGCTCCTCAAAGCCTCTCTTAGCGCGTCGAGTCAGGGATGAGTTTCAGCCTCTTCTGGCTATTCAGCGCCGTTCTCTGGGTCCAGCCTGGCTGTCCCCTGTCGGTCGCTCGTCCCCCGCTGATCCTCAAAGATCTTGGCACGAGGTGTTTTCTTCTGGCAGGTCCCTGCTTGAAGGCTTATACTCACGTATTGATGAGCAGTCCTCCTTCAGGTCCGCTGTCTTCCGGCGCTCGGGCGGTGTCCCGCCGCACGCCTCCTTCTCTCGGGTCGTTCCGCTGGAACGGTGGTTACTTCTCCACCGGGGTTCCTCCTCAGGCTTCCGGATCGAATGAATCTTTCAGTCGAGCCCCACGTTGGGCGCCAAAAAGTGTTGAATCCCGAGTTTTCCCCTGTACAGGTGGAACTGGACCAGCTCTCCGTTCAAAGGGTCCGATCTCCTAATAGCCTATAGGTATTACCTAGTAGTTTACTTTAGGGATAATTTAAGCTGGTGTCGAGGAGACTCGCCTAGTTTCTCACTGCCTACATCCGAGCGTCTACCCTGCTACCTCCAACCTGGCACTAGGCTGAATAGCCAATGAGCCCAGTACCCGATCGGCCACGCCCGTTCACGGCAGCTCTCCTCTAAGTGATCCTGGCACTTGGTGTGGTTACTAGGAATAAATTTAGAGACCTGGACAGCAGGTCCCAAGGGTCGGTTGATTTTGTTGGCTAGAGTAATCCAAAAATAGAACCTCTGTGATGATGACACACCCTATTACCCAAAACACTTTTCCAATCAAAAATCCAATGTCCAGATTCTATACTTTAATTGCAGTGTTTAGTTTTATTGCAAAAAAATAGGCAAGGGCAAGCATACAGCATAAAAATTACGATTAAAATAATAGTTGAATAATTAAAATTAAATTAAAGTTAATAGTTCAATTTAAAAATGTTAATGATTAAAAGTTCAATAATATGACCTGAATCAGAGGCTGTTGCTGTGTGGAAAATGTCCCAAAAATAGAGAAAAAGAGAAGAGCCACTTGGCCACAGCAGTTCTTCTTTTCAGCCGAGTTGTGAAATCTGGTAAAAATCTTGACCTTGTACAAAGTCCAAAATAATACAGTGTTCACAATCTTGCTGCATGAGCGGAGAGAATGTCCAGAGTTTGATTTGAAGTTCCTCAACTGGGTGGCGATGGATAATCTTCGTTCGGTCGATCCTCTATTTTCAGTTGAAGTCAATCTGGAAATTTCTTGATGTTGAATAACTGCTCAAAAACTCTCTCTCTTGTGGTGATTTTTCAGCTGGAGTTTTAATGCCTAGATGTGGTCGATCTGACATCAGGTCTCCGCTGCCGAAGATCCCCCGAAGACTAACACTAAACTTCCCTTTTACTCTCCCTTTTATACCTTTTTATAATTTATTCTTACGTGATATGGTCTGATACACAGTTGATGCCCACTTTTAATCCCTTTTTTGGTTATATTTTCATATCTGACCTTATCATTGGTTACAGTCGCTGGTCAAGCTTACTTCTTCTTTTTCCCGTTTTGGCTAAGGATGACTTCATTGTCACAAGACAGTCACAAGATGATTACAACACACAAATCAACAGTTTTACACCTCTTATACACGATCATTTCATCAAATCATTCATATTGATTCATTAAAATATTATAAAATCTCAAAAATCACTTCATTAATTATTTCACATTTTACTTAACTCTCGGTCATAGTTACTTTAATCATCATATATGGTTACATACTGCTCTTGCTTGTATATGCATTGTGTTACATTGCCTCGGTGGAAAGCACCCCTGATTCCTGTTATCTTTAGATGAACAGTACCTTACTGCTCCTAGGTGGGCCTTGTTGTAAGGCCTTCATAGTGATGGCATAGAGGGATTTTCAACCTTACTTGACAACATGTATAGTTATAATAACCATGGTGTGTTTGTGTCCTATGGGGAACAGCAGACAGTAACAAGCTGAATAAGCAGCGATATTACACTTAAGGATGCTCTTCAGTGCCAATTTAGGAGTAAAGGGGTAAATAAACATAAAGTCTAGTGGAACAGGAACTTGATAAGATTTGAAGACTGACAGTGGTGCCAACAACACACAAAGAATAATTATAATTTTGTTTAAATCATTTATTTCCCTGAGGGTTGATTTTGTTTTTTAAACTTCAGTTGTTGTTTTCTTTCTCACTGAGATGCTGTGACTAAAAGCAGACAGGCCATGGAAAAAGAGGTGTGTTTCAATAAAAAAACTGTTCCGCAATGATGGAGCCCTACAGGAACAAACGATAAATGTTGTCTAAGGTAGACATCCACTGGCCGGGTGTCAGAGGGGGATTGTTTTTTAGTGTGTTGACTATATTCTGATTTGCCCACAGTGCGCCCACACTATGGGCACATTGGGTATACTGTGGACATGCTGTGGGTATACTGTGGGTATACTGAGCACGCTGCAGGCACACACATGGTCCCCAAAAGGGCCTGTTTGCTTCTAATTTATCATGTTTCACTGACCACCAATAAATCATCCAGCCTTAATTAGTGGTTGTTTAAGGCCCAGCACACCAACATAGGTGTTTTAACCTATTCTGATTCATTAATCTTATGATGAGGTTGAAAGCAGTTATGTTGTAATTATGTGAACATGATAAAGGTGTAACATCTCTCACCCAAGCCGGTGCAACAAAACTAATCAAATGGTCAGGCTGATGTCAATCAAGCATATGCTATATATGTCCTATACAGCACACAGTCCTCAGACAGAGTTTTGTCAGGCAAATAACTTTCAGGCTTCAGTGCAAATGCATTCTTTTTTTTGTGTATCACAGTGCTCAATGTTTAGGAACCATATAAGGCTACATGTCATATTTTCATCTTTTTTTTTCTTTTTATCCCAGTGCTTAAAACATAATAGAGAGGACTGCATGTGTTTCAGTCCACAAACATAATTAAATTATTATTAAAGCCTGAGGAGTGGTGTGAACAAAATGTATACTTGACCTTCAGTAAATGTATTGCTAAATTAATACCTCACTTGTGAAGCACCACCCACTGGCAAGTAAGAGGAGAGGCCTAGGTAACACAGGTGATCTGCTGAATTTGTCCTATCACATGTTCTTTTAAAAACAGAGGAGAGCAGACTGCTGCCTCATGCAATAGGTTAGATGAGCGCAGGTGCAAAAGTGCACATCCAGTATCTCCTTCACACACAAGTACACATTCCCGCTCTCCCCAGGTGCTACAAGAAGAGTGGCTAACCTCAAAGTACAGAGTATCAGACATCTGAAAGTCTCATTGGTAAAAATGTTCATGCATGCCTGGGGGAAGAAAACCTAATTAAGTGTTTCTTTGGCGTAGGATACATCTGTCCACCTTACATTGGCCAAATGCACTAAGGAACATTGTAAAATATCTTCTCAACTGAAAAAGATGTACATGAATATAGATATTCTTTCATCATTGTTGGCAGAGCTATAAAAATATATATAAAAGGTACACTACATTGTAATAAAAATAGACCAATCAAAAATCCCAATAATCAGAAAGCAACACTCTTGTGAGGACTAAATATCTAATCTGACAGTCTTCTGACTGATCTGAGTAGCTTGTTTGTTTTAAAGTCTGAGTGAATTACTTTTTTGCCAAAATGGCTCTATTATATGGCTCCAAATATAATGAATGGTGCAGTAATACACTCCATATTAAAAAGAAAATAAAAAAGCTGTTTGACACTTCATATATATTGGTGTGGTGTGGATCCAAATGCAGACAGCATGAGACAAGACAGGGCTGATGTAGGTGAAGAAGCACTTGAAGCTTACTATTGAAGCTTACTGGCAGGTCGACAGGTAAGTAGGCAGGCAGGTACGGGGCAGGTAGACACCTCAGATGTTGTACCTTAAATCCACTCCCCCAGTTTGCGGCTCACAGGCCCCACTGCTCCCATCACCACTGTTGCCTTTTCTAGCTCCTCTTTCAGGCCTTGGTACTTTTCCAGCTTCTCGTGTTCCTTCTTCCTGATGTTGCTGTCACTGGAGATTGCTACATCTGTCACTACTGCCTTCTGTTGTTTGTCGTCCTGTTGGTAAGCCATCACCAGTTTGTCAGTCTGGATCTGGAAGTTCTACAGAATTTTAGCTCAGCTACTCTCAACCACTTTGGGAGGTGTGTTCCAATTTGACCTCGGGAATTCCAGCCCATACTCCGTGCACGTTCCTACACACACACACACACACACACTGTCAGCACCGGTAGTTCATTTCAAAGTTTAGTTCATGTCCCTGATATTTCATTTTAGACCCAAGGAAAGATTTAAAATGAGCAGAGCAGAACAGACCAAGCTTAAAAGAAAGCTGGAGCCACCTCAGTTACCCATCTCTCTGCCTGACATATGATGAGATGTGAAGTTTACTGGCCGCAGGAAGAAAGGATTTCCTGTGGTCTCGTGACTATCAATGATGTGTAAAATAGTATAGACTTAGACTTAGACTTAGACTTAACTTTATTGATCCCTTTGGGATGACTCCCTCAGGGAAATTTACGTTTCCAGCAGCATACAGGTAGAGAAGCACACAGATGAAAAATAAAACAGTAAATACTTAAAATACAAAATATAAAATATAAAGAATGGGAATAAAATACTATAAGTAAATAGAAAGAGCTGAGTATGGCATCGTGTGAAATAAGTTATGGCTTTGTATAGTATAAGTTAAGAGTTATAAATTAAAATTATTGCACATTATTGCATATGATGGGGGTTATTGCACCAGAGGAAAAAGTGTCCAAATGTGTATGTATGTATGTGTTGTACAAGTAAATGTACAATGGCTACCACCCCTACTCTATGTCCTCCTCCCCCCTTGTGAGGAGTTGTAGAGTGTGATGGCATGATGGACAAAGGAGTTCTTGAGCCTGTTGGTCCTGCACTTGGGAAGGAGCAGTCTTTCACTGAACAGGCTCCTCTGGTTGCTGATGACGGTGTGCAGAGGGTGGCTGGCATTGTCCATAATATCCAGCAGTTTGTCCAGAGTCCTCGACTCTGCCACCGTCACCAGAGAGTCCAGCTTCGTGCCGAACCACAGAGCCGGCCCGCCTGATCAGTTTATCCAGTCTGGATGTGTCCTTTTTAGATATGCTGCCCCCCCAGCACACCACAGTGTAAAACATCTGCAGGAGTTTGCTGCAGATGTTGAAGGACCGCAGTCTCCTTAGGAAGTACATCCTGCTTTGTGTCTTCCCATACAGGTGGCTGGTGTGCGTTGTCCAGTCCAGTTTATTGTCCAGCCACAGCCCGAGGTATCTGTAAGAGTCCACCGCCTCCACCTCAGCTCCCTCTAGCAGGACTGGTCGTGGTCTTGGTCTGGACCTCCCAAAGTCGAATAACCAGCTCCTTCGTCTTAGAGGTGTTGAGCTGTAGGTGGTTAGTGTGGCACCATGCAGCGAAGTCCCCTACCAGTCTCCGAATACTCCTCCTCTCTGTCATCCCTAATGCACCCAACGATGGCTGTGTCATCAGCGTATTTCTGAATATGACACAGCTCCGAGTTGTAGCAGAAGTCTGAGGTGTACAGAAGTCTGTGTAAGGGTGAGAAGAGGGGCCAGCACTGTGCCCTGGGGGGCTCCAGTGCTGCTGACCACCGTGTCGGATGTGATGTCCTTCAGCCCGACGTACTGTGGTCTGCCAGTGAGGTAATCGGAGATCCAGTCCATCAGCTGGGGGTCCACTCCCATCCTGCTCAGTTTGTCTCCGAAGCAGAGAGGGCTGGATGGTATTGAAGGCACTGGAGAAGTCCAAGAAAAGAATCCTCACTGTGCCGCTTCCCTTATCCAGATGGGAGTGGGCTCGATGGAGCAGGTAGAGGATGGCATCCTCCACGCCAACACCTGGTTGGTAGGCGAACTGCAGGCGATCCTGGGCGTGCTTGCACCTGGGGTCTGAGGAGGCTGAGGAAGAGCCGCTCTGCAACGTCTTCATCAGATGTGAAGTGAGTGCCACTGGTCGGAAGTCATTCAGCTCGCTGGGCCGGTTCTTCTTCGGAACTGGAACGATGCAGGGATGTCTTCCAGAGGGTGGGCACTCTCCCAATCTGCAGGCTAAGGTTGAAGATCCGTTGTAGTGGTTCCCCCAGTTCTGCCGCGCAGGTCTTCAGTAGTCTTGGACACACTTTATCTGGGCCTGCGGCTTTCCTGGGTTCGAAGGGCTTCCTCAGCTGTCCTCTGACCTGGTCAGTGTGTCCCCATTTAATATTCTGGTTACTAAATTTAGATTTGTAGTGATAAGATTAAAATGTATGTTCACTATGCATTTTGATATCAAGCTCCAGTCATCAGTCTTAGTCAATCAGGTCACTTCTTCTTTTTCTTTTGAAAGTGTTGCACTCCCCACTGTGATGTTCTGACAGTTTTGTAATGGATGAGGAAACCAGGCAGGCTGCAGCAGAAAAGCTTTTCCCAAGAGGGAACTGATGTCCTTGGATGCAGATGGCGTGTTGCCAAGGGCAGATGATGTTCTTTTTGAGTTGAATTCATATTTCTGCAGGCGCTGAATTTCCTGTCATGTTTTGCATTATTTTTTCATTTCGCTCCAGTTTATTTTACTTGAATGATTAAAAAGGTTACGTTCACTTAATCCCTGGCAACATAAACACACAGCCAGTAATGTCACAACAGTCAATAACAAGGGAAGCTAACAGTCTGTTTAAACTACTTACACTATTTCTTTAATTTAAAGATAACCCCCACTACGTGATGATAATCCAGAAATAAATGGGGGGAAGGTAGATAGAAAATCAGAATATAAACATCAGACAAAAAGAAGAAAGAAAGAAAGTTTTGGTTTTGGGCCAGGATGTGGTGAAATCTGGTTGTTGAAATGAAGTTCCCAGGTGAAGATTGAAGATGAAGCTGTAAATGTCCCAAAGCTTCGTACATTTAGATGCTGTGTAGAACACAAAAACATGATCAGCCAACTTGACATTTCCAAAAGCAGAGAAATATTTTGGAGGTGTACTGCATTTTAGCTTCTAGCTACCTCAGCTCAAATACATTTACTCTAAATTGCTAAAACATTAGTTGTTCCTGAAATTCCAAGTTTAGGTGCCCTCAGTTACTCAGTGCAATCAGAATAGTCTTGGTAACATAGATTTTTCAGTGTACTCATCTGTGTAAACCTAACCCTTACCCTAAACCCTGCAAAAATGCAAACTCAATGAGCCAACAAAGACTGCCCACTACAGATCTTCACAGGTCCATTTGGTTCTGAGGAAGCGAGACCTTACCAGGGACCTGAGTTTGACCAGGTGTGTTTGACTGTCACTGGTCTCCGGGCTGTGTGACAATACACATACACATACTAATACCAGGCATGCTCAGTTCTGATAAAAATTCTCCTCTGTGCTTCCCATCATGGCGTGGAGACTGAAGCAGGAATAATAGTATGTCCCTTCACTTTACTGCTGGTCACACTGAGCCTATGAAGTAGTTAGTAATTAGCTGCCAGTGCCTGATTCATGAGCAATGAACACATTCAACACAACTATCGTGGATTAAGTTAATAAGACAACTGAACATGTCTGTCTTTAAATAGATTGCTCACTCTGACTCTTGACTCTGCGTTAACATTGCTGCCCATCTAGTTTAACTATTATGGACAGTACAGGTTTGCTTTGTGATTAAAAATTATTATGCCAGTAAATTAGGTGGTTAAGTAAGGTAAGCAATGGTGCTCCAGCAGATGTTTGAGTGAGAAAATCAATATATGTAGCAGAGTTAGGTAAGGAACAATGATGTTGATTAGGTCAGCTCGGTGGTGCTCTAAGTCGTGATTCTCGACAATGGCTGGATGAGCCACCAGAGTAGGGGTTTAGAACTAGGCAAATCAGACCAATCCAAGATAAAGCGATGAGTTTCACATGATTATTTGCATCAAGATATTTCAGTTCTTTGAGTAAAAGTGCAGGATTGATTAGGAAAACCTGCTGATAATTGTGTGGCAGTGTATTTTGTATAGTAATATAAAAATAATACTAATACAATGAAAAAGAAGAGGAGCAAATTTAAAAACATCAGGTTACGTTTCAGCAGCCCCAGACTTCATATCTGCAGAGAAACAGGCGGTTTAACAGACCTACTAGCTGAAGTGGAATACCTCTATATCCTTGATATTCCTCACAGCCAGAGCTAGTGACAGTTACATTAGTAGTCAATAAAGTTTGTTTAAATGTGTCAGTACAGTGATAATTTTAAAAGGCCTAATTTTATTTGCAGTTAACTCTGCGGTTATGGGACACATGGTGAAATTGCTGCCAGTACTTCAGCTAAAGGTCAGATGATATTATTAAAAGTTTTAACAATTTAAGTTGATTAATAGCGATGCAACTACAATTGAATGCAACTACAATTGAAAGCAATCCATAAAATAGTTGAGGCCCTTCCGTCTGATCCAAAGTGATCAACTGACTGACCAATAGTGCCATCCACTAGTGTGGTTAAAAAAGTGCTCATGCACAGTGAACCTGGGGATTGTTGGTCCTCTGGGATCTGGAGCCTTTGGGTAGTTGCCTGCTTCGTCCATTATGGTAGTCCAAGTATCATTTCTTAGAGTGATATTTTTATATATATATATTTTTTTTTATCATAGTATTTTTTTTTTCCTTCTTCTGTAAATGTCAGGCTAGTTTAAATGAGACACTATGTACCTCTTTTTGTCTGACTCTCTCCTCAATTTCCATTTTTGTTATATTACTGTTTGTTATGAACTTTAAATGTCCATTTCCTGCATTGTTGGGTTTCTTGCATTGTGTCTGACATCTCTGCTCTTACCACCAGGGCTGTTCAGTATGTGTGAGTGTGCTCCCACTTCACTACAGGCTAAACCCTTTGATCATCCAGCACTTTGTTCTTATGAGAGAAATTGACAATATGCGCAGTGACAATCACATTTAGGTTCCTACTGTTGTCTCTTCTTTCTTGCAACTAATCAGACAAACGTGTGATGTGTGTTATAAAAAAATACAAGGCTCCTTTTAAGTTTTATAAGAATGGAGCAGACAGCAGTTTTATTCCGTGTCTCATCAACATATATCTGTTCTAGCTCTACCATTTCATTCAGAGAGCAAACTGTTCTCATGTTTCAAACCTTTAGGTGATATATTCTTAACAGTTCACATCTGTTCCTAACAAGATCCACAGGGTCTTCCAAAAAAGAAGGATGATACTAGCCTGAAGCAGTTTACAGTATGGGTGGGTATTGGCAAGGACTTCACGATACGATACGTATCATGATACTTGAGTCACAATACGATACATTATTGCTATATTGTGGTATTGCGATATATTGTGATATTCTACATAGTACACTGAGAAATTTAAAATGCAGCTTAAACTTCTTGTATATATTTTTCTATTATATATATATATATATATATATATATATATATCTTATTGTATATATGTTACTTATAATACTTAGTATACATTTACAGTTTCTATTTTATTTGTATAACTTATATTTTAAGGTCTTTATTTTATTACTCTAGTTATTTATCTCAAATTTTATTTTATATTTTTATTTTTTATATTTTTTTTGTTGACAGCCTCTATTGTTTTTAATATTCTTTTTAGCATTGTTAGGAGAGCCTGGGATTTAAGAATTTCATTACCAATGATTGCTGATGTAAACTTGTTGTGTAATGACAATAAATTCTTGAAATCTTGAAATCTAAAATAGAAGTTGTATATATGTACATCAGATGACAGTGATCATTCATTCAGTTTACAAACTGCGCACTTTTTGTCCAGCTTATTAGTTCCCTCTCTTCCATTTGAAAGCCAAAGTGCCTCCAAACGTCAGCTTTGGACTGTGTTGAATTGTTTCAAGTTTTGTCGCCACCGCTGTGCTCGCTTCTGCTTCTTGCCTGTCCACTTCTTCTACTCCCTCACTCACCACTTGAGGAAACACTGCGCAGCGAGGTATTGGTACAGCGACACCTTGCGGAGCGGAGGTGCAGAAGTCGTTCACAGTTGGCCCAAAACATGACTTTTTTAAAAAAAAAAGGTTTTATCATAGAAAATCGATATTATATCGGAAGATATAATGAATGTGGCGCCCTAAAGGCGAGATTTTATATGGCGCCCCCCTCCATCGGTGATTTACATACGTTTACAAAAGAAATCGAATAGAAATACAATATAAATACCCTTACCACAAAATAAAAATCCTGTAAATAAGTGAATAAATAATAATAATAGTAATAAATTATAAATACAACAATCAACATCAAACAATTTAAATAACCACACAGTTTGCACACAATAACTCTGCATAAGCAGGAAAAACGTTAGCTAGCCAGATAATAAAATAAGAGACAAATAATAAAAGCGTAGATTAGGCCAATGTAGACACCTACTGAGTAGGTTTAATCTTTACAAATGATCCATAAAGTAAAGAGCCTCCATGCCGCCCAGCTACAGAAATATAAAAGTGCTTATTTACTGATTAGCATGTTGAGGCTAATCGCTCAGAAGAAGTTATCAACTTCACAGTACACTGTGAGATAACTGATGCTTCATTTCATTACTGTATCTTTACTTTACCTCTTTCTTTCTCCCGTTTTTCCTCCTCTTCTTTTCTTTTTTTCTTCCCTGTGCTCCGGACAGTTCAGCTCGTTTTGACATTTTTACAAACTTCTCTGGTCACATCAATAAATCTGCCCCTCCCCCCACAGAGAGCGAGCAGGTACCATCAGCCGGAGGAGGGGGGGGCTTATTTGGTATTTTCATTTGTAGTGATATTATTAATTGGGCATTTCTTTACATTTGAGTCTATGTGAGCTTTTCCATTTTAAGAGTTAATAGTAATAACTAGTTTTAATATAATTATATTGAAGGTGATTTTTGTCCCGATTTTGTGGCGCCCCCTGGAGGCCACGGCGCCCTTAGCATTTGCATATATTGCCTAATGGGCCAGCCGGCTCTGTGTGTAAGACAGGGATGTGTACACATATAAGTAAACCACCAAAAACTAGATCCAAAGTCAGATCTAAATTCTGGAAGTAAACTGGGTGTTAGAGGTCCCTTTGTGCAGTTCTTTATGTTTTTTTTTTTTTTTTCAAATCTAAAAAGACATGAAGTTGAGGCAAATTAGCCCAAAAAGGTATCAATAAATTTGAGATACATTTTCACACAAGATGAAAAATACAACACAATTTAGTTTTGTTGTTAGTGTTTATTTTGTTGCCACTCTGATATTCAAATTCATGTGATTAACACAATTAATAGAAATGAAGTCGTTAGACATTATAATATATAATTATAATATAATATAAACTGTTTAATATGAATAGAATTGAATAAAAATGTCTGTAACTCATCCTGATAGTGATTCTAATAGCAACCTCTGCAGCTCAGCAGTCAAAATGCAGCTTATGTTCCTTGTGTGTACATGGACTAATTGTAATGCTGTCTCTTTGCTGTCTTTGGCTTAAGTGTCCCTCTGAACCAAATCAGTAAATCCAAAATTATATCATTTCCAACTATATATTTCCAATTCACCTCCACAGCCTCTCCCTGCAGCATCACCCAGTCTAACTCTTTCTATTTAACTCACTTTTCTTCCTTGCTCTCTGTCTGTTCACTTATCTTCACTGTACACTGTTGTTTTCTTGTTGCTTGGTCGTTTGGTTGTTGTTTATCCACCGTTACATCAGCTCAGAGTCAGCTCATGAATCTGTACAGGAGCAGTGATTAAGTGCCATCAGATCCTTTGCTCTGATTGGCTGTTTTGATTCAGGTGGTGGATTCTTTTCCAATGAGCTTAGAGGCAGCAGGTGGAGCCAGAGGAGTTTGAATTAGCAGTATTTGAACCTCTCATTCATTGCCAGATCATTTTGTCACCTTCACTGGTAGCTTGGGTCTCAGACCTGCTCTTGCATTGCTCCTTGTGATTGTTGCTGTCACTACCCGTGTTCTCCTGTGCTTCAGCTCGCTGCCTGCCTGCCTGCTCTGCTCATGCTGCCATCTGTTTGCCTGCTCACTCTCTACCACCATTCAGTGCTCTGCTTCTCAGCCTGATCAGCTGCTGGATCATTCCCTCTTCCAAGCGTCACTCTCTGCTTGGCTTACTGCTCCATTACTGATTTATCTTATAATGTTATGATTGTTAGCTAGCGGGCGTACCAGGTTTTAGCACAGGATATTATTGCTGGCAGTAATATCAGCAATGGCAGTAATATCAGCTTCAGGTGTATGACCACCACCCTCTGGAGAAACAAATAACTAAATTTGCAATACACTCTGATCTGGATTAAGGAAACCCATAACTGTAAAAAATAAACATAAATATAAAGTGTGAACAGACATGTATCACATTACATCTTGATTTTACCTGATCTGTAATTAGCACTCTGGTTGTAATATATGTCCACTTTGTTCTTAATGTTCTTTTTAATGATGCCGTTGTGGCACCCTGGACATTTTAGTACTCATGTTTGTTATAACCATGGTCCCCCCACACACCATTCTGTTAGTATCACTTAAAACACTTATACAGTGTCTCTTTAAACACCTGCTTCACCTGAAGTAGCTTTAGAATATAATAATAATATTCATTTCCAGCAGTATTTTGCAGTAGTGGCTACGGTATAAAATTGACAGGTGTTGTTCACAAGACACTGGAATTGTAACATAGGTCAGTCAGAACAGCATCAGAGGAAACCAATACTCCTCCAAGACTGTCTTTTTGTTGTATTTGCAGATGAGAGAAGTGCACAAGTACCATATACAGTTATGTTAACTTTATGTTATGATAACTTATTAGTGGTGCCATGTTTTTATGTTTACAAAGCTATTTAAGTCAGAGAATAAGGCAGCTAACGCACTCTTGTCTCTGTGTCTAATCTGAGCATGTCAAGCATCCCAGCGTTGGCTTCAGGGCAGTGACCTGACCTTACAAACATATTGTTCTTATGCAAAATGTTTATAACATAAATGTTACAAATGTATCTGATAAGAGCAGTATTGTGGTGGTTAATAGGCTGTTCATGTTCATGTTGTGTTACACAATTAGTGACTCACTGCATGGAGGCTGTCTTTGTGTTTGGTTTTGTTGTCCGTCAATCTTTCCAGCCCTTTCTGCCTCTTATCTGGTTGGCAGGTTGTGGTGGCAGCAGGCTGAGTTAGGAAGAATACTTTTCTCTCCAGCCACCCCAGCTCCTCCTGGGGGACATTCTCAGTAAGCCCAGTATCCAGAGGACTCACAGTTACAACTGAGGTCCAACTTTCAGACCAATGCAAGAAGCATAGTGTGCCCTTTAGGTTCAAGGTGTAAGATAAACGCACGATGTCTGGGTTGTGAATGGGTGTGTAGCTTGTTAGACCAGAAGTAGAAGTTTACATCCTCTTTTTTTTAATTGACCATAACCAAAATAATTCATGTACCAAACACAATATTTCTCTCACCTCAACTGTACATGTTGCCACAGATATTGTAGAAATAATCACAAAAATGTTGGCATTGGATTAAAAAGAAAAAAAATATTCTCATTCTCTGTGTAATCCAGGGTTTCTCAAAACTGTCCAGTACAGATGGGATATGTAATATAAAGTTACCTCAGTGTGTTCCCAATGTACTTTGGGTTCTCCTCCCAGTTGAATACCTACAAAGCATTCAGGACATATTATATGCCTGAACCACCTTATCTGGACTCTTTAAAGGAAGAGTGGGTCTATCATCATTATGAAAGCTCATATTAGTATTCTTCCAGTCACTCTTGAACAAGACTGCGATCCCTCACCTCCTTCATGTGGAACAATAACTTGCCTCCTAACCCAAAGTACTTAAAACTGTAAGCCTTAAAATGTGTATAAAGATGCTGCATGTGAACATTTTTAGTGATTTTAGTATTTGTTTGGAAGTATTCATGTCCATATTATGGACTTGACTTATTATATCTTTTTACCTTATTCTGTAAAGGTATTCTAAAAGAAACCATTTGTCTCCGTAAATCAGATTCATGCCAGCCAGTCACCAGAACTAGAGGTAAAGAACTCACAAGCAGTGAATGTAGAATAAAAGTGAACATTCATCAGTTTGATGCAAACAGCCACTATAAATAAAATAGCATGGATAGAATCAACAATTAAACTAAAAACTGGGCCAGTGTAGCAATGCTAATGAACAAATATCAACATGCACAGAAAAATTGGGTATGACTTATTCATTCAGTGGGAATTGCATAAATATTTTCAACTAAATTTTTAATACTGAGGCCTTGATTTATCCAGTGTTTGCAGAGAGAAGTGTGTGGTACATCTCCAAAGTCACATCATAATACTACTTTTCACTCATGGGCAATAAGTGGAAAGTACCAAGTACCGCTGGTCAATAAATTTGTGGTTTACATGTGTCACACATATACCGTATGTAAATTATACGTAATATTACCTTTCCTACATTTCTTCTGTAAATAAGATTGTGCAAATTGAGATTATGTCCAGTTCAATGAACTCTCTCTAAACATAGCTTCTACAAAGTACTGTAGCACATATAATATCCTTTAAAAGGTGAATATAGTCTGTGCAAAGTTTCAGCATCATTATCAACAAGTCAGGCAAGGAGACAGTTTCCCTGCTGGAATCACATCAAAGAAAACTCCAATTACAAAGGGGCTTAAGGGTGCAGGGTTTCCAATACTTAGCAGACTTCATTTACAAATGAGGCACTTTGTGCCTAAAATAGGTGATGAAGGGGCTATTTACCTGCATGCTGCTAATTTAAAGTAACTGTTTGTATGAAAACATGCATATTAATGCATACCAAGTTGTTTTACTTGACACAACTTAAAAAGCTTGAAGACTTTAAAGTTAAAGCTAAAAAGGGTGTGTGGGGTGGTTACCATCTAGTAACTTTTAATATGGTTTGTTTTAGTGGCCTTTAAAGACCATTTCTCATATGCTTTAACCATTGTGGCTTAAATGGTTGAGTATCCATTTCAGGTTCAGACATGTCAGTAATAACAGTCAGACTGCATACAAATGGCGTACAGGCTCTTTAATCAGCAGAGATAATCGTTAAAAAGTTGTGTAAGTGAATTTAAGAGAGAGTTGATATTTTGGATACTTGATGCAACCAAAACACAATGATTTCACCCATTGCCTTGCTCATACATTTTCATGGAAGCTGTAACATTTTGTAATTATGTTTTATTGTTAAGGTCACCAACTTGTATGTTTTAATCTCAAGTGCTGTAGTGTATACTCGTAAGTCCTATACAGATAGTAATCCTCAAGGGAGAGATTGACTTCGGCCCTCTATTAGTGTGAATCTATGTCCTTATAATAGTGGAGTGAAAACAGACACTTTAGATGTCAAATTTTAATTCAGTTTTAGATTAAAAACCTGCTTAAGTATTTCCAAAAAGCTCACATCAGAAGGCACATAACCACTCTCACTTAAGGCACACTCAGTCTAGATTGTACCCAAATTGCATTTTGAAAGTCTGGGCAGCAAGAAAAACACACACAGATGTGTCTCAGTCCGGATGCTCTGACCACTGAAATTGGATTGCAAAGTGTCTTTTGTGTCATTTGCAACACAACAGTGTAACGTAAACTTGCCTCCTCCATTATGAGCTCTGCGCTGTAGATTAAGTGTGATTCTGTGTGAGTTGAAGGGGCATCCATTTCTCATGCTTCCACCTTGGAATGCTTCATCACCAGCATAAATGCATAGCATTGTTACTATGGCGACCTATGAAGATAGGTTAGGGATGTTTGGACACAAAAATTTAATTTAACCACTTGCAGTGCAGACAGTTTGTCTTAAAGATCTGATCTGAGAGACAATAATGACACAGTAAGAGTCTGCAAATATGATAGCAGCTCTGTGAGGCTACACAATGGTGCTTTGTGCTAAATCCTCAAAATGACAATGCTAACATGCAAATATTAGGAGAATTGGTGCTCAGCTGTGCTTACAATCTTAATTAACTATGTTAGCATGTTAACATTTGCTTATTAGCACTGAACACAAAGTAGAGCTGGGGCTGATGGGAATGCCATTAGTTTTGCACATATTTGTCATTAACCAAAGTGTCCAATGATGGTGCTAGATGGAAAGCTGAGGAGTCACCAAAGTCACAGCATCACTTTGAAAGAGTGAAAGATTTGAGGTTCTCTGGTAGCAGAACTCTGAGACAACCACAAAATAGAAAAAATATGCATAATTTTTTTTCCCAAAGATTACTCCACCCACAGGAGTAATTGGGCAACTGAGGCATGTAACATGAAAGTATTTTTAAAGGGTTTAAAAGCAGTATTTTTTCTGCCTTTCTATTTGAAAGTTTAAAGCCTGTTTCACCTGACCAAACCAGGATCGCTGACAGGTGTGTTGAAGTCCACCTCACTGCAGCAAGATAAAAAAGTTAAACCACTGGGAGGTCTGCAAAGACAAGATTTTCTATCAGGTGACTCATTCATTTGTTTTGCCACCTGGGAGCTGCTGGACAACCTGTAAAAATGACACTGACATATTACCACCATATAAGGTTGTTATGGCTAGAGTTGCCTTTTTACACATTTATTTGGATTTGTTCATGTCCACCTAATGAATGTTAAGTACAATATTCATGCTTTGTTGCTCTGGTTTGGACAGCTCCTGAGAAAAATATCTGACTCCTTAGCTGCTAAAGGCTCCACTATGCTCACCAGCTAATGGCCAACTTTTTCTGTTTGTCACAAGCACAAGACAGTTGTATTCAATTAGAAGGCTCTGATAAACTGGCTGTATGCTAACTGTCCAGCATCACCGTTGATGTGAATGAAATTGTGAGCCAGTAAAAAAAAAAAAAAGAAAAAAAAAAAGAAAAAGACACCAGGCTGATCCATTGAGCTGAGAGGGTCCATTGATAATTCTAAGATAACTGCAAGGGAAACCTTTCATGTTACATATGATCTAAAAGTTTACTTTGGTACAAAAGTCAACACAGTTGCAGCAGAACTGTTGGAGATGGAAAGATAATATGAAATACTTTGAGTATGTTTTATATGTAGTCACCCCCATAGAGGAACTTGTGTTATATTCTCTTACAACACAGATTTAATTAGGCTTTTTTGACACAGATCAAGAGAAAAATATTGTATTATTTCAAAATTAAAACAGTTATCTGAAAAGTGACCAAAATGTATGAAAGAAATTATACTGCACATGTACTCACCACCTCTAATAGAATGCAGCTAAATAATAACTGGTGAAGCCATTTGCTGTTAAAAGTCATAAAATTGGTTAAATGGAGATCAGCTGGATATATTAAAGGATTTTGTGTGACTGCAGAATAAACACACTTGTATCTTGAACGCCTAACTTCTGATTAGTCAGTGTCCTCCACCATGAAGACTCAAAGATTTCTGAGGGGGTGAATACACTTCATAGGCCTTATGACAAAGTGAGAGAATAGAGCACAGAGAGACCATAACCATGTGGTCTTATGCAGCACAAAGTGGACAAGCTGGTTCTAATCTTGCCTGGGGCTTAAGAGTCAGATTCCCATAGGAACCTCCAACACTATAAATGTAAGCACTGACATGGGTGAGAGGCAGTGTATATTAAAGTCTATAGGACACAGATGACACCAAAAAAAACATGAAGTTTAAGAATATTTTCAGTCTTATGTCATTTAGTCTCTGACTTCCACAGTTTTTAAACTGATTTAAACTTTAAGGACTGGTGATTATCCTCTGAATTTAGTAAAAATGTTTTTAACATTATCTTAACATATACATTCTTACTTACATTTTTTCATCATGAACTAAATAAACAGAATATGATATAGAGTTGTGTATACATTGACCTGTGACACCACTCTGACTGTGGTTATTATTTTTCAATACATGGCAGATCACTGACATGGACTTACCTGGCAAAAAGGTGACTATATTATAATACTGATGTATCTGCTATACTCATTATGTAATCAGGTGCATCTTTACTATACATACTATACACAGAAGGAGGTATAGACTACACTTCATCACAGTGCAGGTTAGTCACACAGAGTGGGTGTTTAAGAGTCAATAGGGGCCCAACAGGTTCCCTTACATTCTCTCAATAGGTACAAAGTCTTTGGTGTAACCATGCTCTTTTTCTGACCATAGCATAGCTGCCAAGTGCAGATTATGTAGAGGAAAATAGCTGTAAAACACACAGTCATCAGACGTGGTGTTCTGTGTGATGATAGGGAAAGTTTTCCATTCAGTTCAATGTGGAAGAAATCTTTTGTTGAGGAAAACTATGATGGACATTTCACTGTGCTGTTCACAGGCAGTTTCACAAAGCAGCCTGATTCAGTCTGCTGCGGGCCTATTTGTTTCATTCCTTCATCTTCTATGCTAATGTAAATATGCATCTGAGTTGGAGGTTCCTGGTAAATTTAACTCACATGGAAACTCAAGAAAGCTTCCCAAAGCTTAACCTTCTTGTGAATGAGTATAGTTTTGAATCCAGCAAAGTAAAATTATTTCCTCACTGTAGGCTACTATTTTTTCTGTTTAAAACAATGAAAAGACAATAATGAATCTCTCTTGAGTCACTGTCAGTAATTTAGTTATCATGAAGTAAATAAATAGGTGAAAAATAACTAAGTACATCTGCTCAAGTACAATTATTACTCATGCTAGTACTTTAGTATCATGATTTAGAGCTACTTCTACTCCATTACATTTTACAAGGAAATGTACTTATTTAGTTTTGTAGTTTAGTACAACCCATGATTTATTTTGCTACTGGTTACTATTTAGTATGAAGATTTTGAATGCAAAATATCATAAGCTAAACCACCCAGCAATGTCTAAAGAAGTTCAATATATCTTTTGCTATCATTTATCTTTTGCTATCATTTAAATCCTGTTGACAAATTAAATGCGTAACAAAGCAATGTAATACACAATATGATATGATGAAAATACAATAATTTTCTATATAAATAATATATATATTTTTGTATATTAATAATGGATCAAATGGCCGTAGCGTGACAGAGCTCAAGAGAATGGTCTCCAGCTCTGCAGTTCCTCTGAGCTGGGCAGACCTTTAAAGTGTCTTTGAGCTCACTGTGCAGGTTTTACAGTAAACCTGTTAGATCTCTGTGTGTGATGTTTCGCTTGTGATGGAGTCTGGCCCCTAAGTGGCCAAAAACATAATTAATGTTGCCTTAAGTACATTTGCTTTATAACACTGAATGATAATGACTTAATTACAATTATAATTTGATTTCAGAATTTACGTTGTGGGTCTACATTTCCCCTTTTACCTGAGGTGAGACTGTTTAACTTTTGAAAGCAAAAATAATACATCCTTGCTTTTGCAAATGAAAACTTAACTAATTCATAAGCAACAAAATTACACCTTGCTTAACTCAGTCCTCTAAGGGCCTTTATCACTTGTCATACTTGGTCTGGTTTGAATAGCTTATTATGGTGGCTGATGTAAGATAGATTCTTCTGTTAAAATGACTCTGCTGAGTCAGTTTGCTCAGTTTAAGACTCTTCTCTATATGTCACAGCCCCTTTTACCATTAGCCATCGTCACATAATTGTCACTTGTGGTCTTAGTGGCCACTCAAAAGCAAAAGTTACATAGTGTCACTCTAAGTAAATGACCTGAACAATTCCAGCTTATTATCTCATTGAAACTTAAATTTTTTGTTGAGACTGTGTCAGAATGATGTGGTTCACTTAAATGAGTTTTTAATGCTGTGGTTTGTGGTGTTTTGGATAGTATTATAATGTTTGTGTACTCTTACTGGTGTTTGTTGCACCTATGCCTGTGCATACAGTATCCAAGTGCAGTCCCATAAATAAAGGTACATCTTCTAATTGCTAGAAAAAGCGAAGACTATCACATAAGTTATCCATTTTGCACTATGACGAACTGCATTTACTTTGCATTTAGTCTTTACATGTACTTAACCCACACAGCATGTCCTGAGCAGTGGCCATAATTCTTTGGTAATGTCTTCGGTCTTTGTGCGAGGAAAACGGCATTACAAAGATCAGTAATGTTACAAAAATCAGACTGTTGGTGAATCTAGGGACAGCGGTGTCTTATTATGTACAATTCTGCTCTCTAGTGTGCGATAGCTAAAATGCTAGTAAGCTGTACATTGCCTGTGTTTTGATGTTGTGTATATTATTAGTGTTTTTTTTTTTTACAATGGCTAAGTCATATTTCTCTATTTGACTTTACTTTTTCAAAACTCTTTATACAGTTCTCTTTATTAGCATGCAGCTCAGCATAACAGTTAATTTAACATCCAAAATGCACTAATGCAACCTAAAACACATCTCAGGATGAACTCGTGTCTGCCAACAGTAACACTTTGTCAGTCATTATATACTGACTATTAATGACTAATAAAAGGTAGCATTACATTTAGTATCACTGTTGTCTTTGTAAAAGTGTCTTTTATTTCTTTGTTTAGCATAAACCACGACACAAATAAGGCCATTTATTTATTTGATAGATCATGCTGCCTTTCAGTTTATGTCACAGAAATGAATCTTAGAAATACACTTCAATAGGCTTTTTTGCAGTGCACTAAATGAAACTAAAGTAATTCAAGTAATGTGATAGAAAACAACTCATATTAACTGTACGTCTTATTTGAAGAGCTACAGATGTAGAATTTCAATCAGTGCCAGTCTTCTGTCCTGTTCACTGGTGTTTCTCCACATCTTTAGTCCTCTCCTGTAAACCACGTGGGAAAGAATATTTTTGACGTCTGATCCATCCTGACAATCTTGTGCAGATGTGTCCAAACATGCAGCATCCATTCAGTCAAGAGGGACATCTGATCAGTGGACGGTGCTCATAAACTTTGCACCTTTATGAGAAAAAAAATTCCTCTGTGAGGTTTGAGGAAAGGTGAGAAAGGTGGAAGAAAAAGTGTCCCCATCCTGGGACGGGCTGTAGACATCTGTGACTGGAAGAGACACTGAAACGACACATCGTCCCACACAAGTTCAAAAACCTTCTGGATTCTGCTTCACGTGTCACGTAGAGGTCATCTAGCTGGAAATAATGAACAGATAAAGGAGCCAAGTGGCCAGCGTAGGCATGGAGTTGCATTACATAACAGTGACCAGTAGAGAGCACCAAAGTTCTTTACCTGCAGCTTGTCTTAAAGTATTCTATGATACTCACACACGGTCAGACAATGACAGTACTAACACCAGTCATTGATTTATTTATTGCTGTGATGGTGGTAAATGGCTTAATCGTAAATGTTCAATGTCTGAGCTTTAAAAATGTCAAATTTTTGCAAGAGAGTTGCAAAATAATACAACAAAAGAGTAAAAATTAATTTGAACTGAAACTTTATTTCTCTTCCATGCACCCAGCTTGTAACTGCTGTCATGAGAGGGTGTATGATCTGATATTGACTGTGCGTGGCATGGGCTCAGGGGCTCAATAATTCTGGGGCCCCTCAGCTTCTGTTTGTAGTGACTCTTATTAACAGATTTTTCTGGAAAGTGAAAGATGTCATTTACTATGTTTCTCTTCTAGCTCTGTTTAATGTATGTATCAAATCTTCTATTAATTATATTTTTATATTTATTAAAATATATTATCATATTTTTGAAAATCATTTTATACAAAATGCAGCTCAACAGGGACATAGTAAGTTTACATCGAAGTTTGTAAATTGATCTAAATATGTTGAGTGAGAAGGTCCATTATTTAGCTTGCAGTTGAAAGCTCTCTTCAGATGACCCACTGTGTGTGCTGGTGTCTGCCTCTGCAGAGAGCCTGCCCTCTGCCTGCATTTTTTTTTACTTTGCTGTGTTCTGGATGTTTCTGGGCATCAACCCTTGGTCAGTGGTGTGTAGCCCCCAGCCAATAACAGCTTGAGCACATGTAAGCACATGGGAGCACTAGAAGCTTTGAGTGAGGGAGGAGGGGTCAACTTTAAGTGCTGTGTTTGTTAATAACTGACAAATCCTACTCATTATGCCTTTAAGATTGTTTTGCAATATGTTAATGTTAGACAGCTGGGCAGCTCTCCTTTAAAGCCTGCCCCCCTCTTCTTTGGTTTCCAACAGGATTTTGTTTAATTCTTGTAAACAGTGTGGATCTACTTAGACTTTGGCCACTATATGTAAAGAAACATACATATCCCCTTCATGTATGTTTTTTTTAATATTATGGCCATTGACAATTCTCATTTCTAATTGGCTTGGAGTAGTGGATTAATTTCTAGTAACAGGATAGTATCCCTAGACACTTAGGACGCAGGTGTTAGTTTGTACTTCTAAATGAGAGCACTAGTATTAAACTGTAGATGAGGACATCAACAGTGAAGCTTAGCTGAAGAGCTCAGAGCTCAGGTTAATTGTGTGAAAGCAGACAAATAGACAAGAAGCTTCTCAGTCAGAACCACATAAAATGAATCTGAATGTTTTAGATATTCATGTGAATTTGGAAGTCCAAGGCAAACTGCCCTTTACATCAGGTGGATCTTACGCTAGTTGAATTCATACACAGAAATGCTGAAACTACAAGTTGTGGTTTTACATTTTTTATTACTTTTTTTTTAGACGTTAATCTATAATGAAACAAAAAAATTATCAGTCTCGTTCAGATAAAAAGTTCATAGGTTTTTATTTTCAGGTCCTAGTTGTCTTTTCCAGTGTTCAGTGTAGTATAGCAGGCTCATGAACAGAACAGAAAAAAATTAAAACTATTTTGTACTTTTATCATCTGCTGTCATCACAACCCTAACCCCAAAACATTTTAATGGGAACATCCACTGTTATTATTATATATTGTATTATTATAATATTATGCAGGGTTTCCTAAGGGGCACTTAAATAATTTAGCATTGAATGTTTGGGAACTGTTAAGTTCTAAATCAAAGCCAGAGGCCAAGAAATCAAGACTTTTAGATATATAGATAGATAGATGACTTTATTGATACCCAGAGGAAAATTCAGTTGTCATTTCGAAGACAAAGACAAAGACATGGCAAAATCACAGAGAGTGCAAACAGATATGGTAGTAGTGTGCAAAATGGAATCAGCCTATAGACTGGTTAAAGTGGTTAAAGTGAACGAATACTCTTATGTCCTGTAAAGTGCATGTTACTGCCGGAGCCCCGGTCCTCTTTGTTCTCTCCAGTCTTGCAGGTTCCTCACTGATTCTGGTTGTGGTCCATCTGTCTGAGGTTCACTGGCCTGGTGGGGACATGATCTGTGTCTGTGTTGTGGAGAGAAGGTCGAGTGGCCCAGAGCTCCATATGAGGACATCTAGAGATGCACCTGGACTCACGGACTCATTTCCATTACCTGTGATACCTTCACACATGGACTAAACCCATGAACTCAGTATAGCTACAGTTTATTAAGCGACCCATGTATAATTCCATAATATGACTGATGATGTTCTCTGTACATGTGGCATCTATTGCACGTCTGTCCGTCCCAGGGAGAGGGATCCCTCATCTGTGGCTCTTCCTCAGGTTTCTTCTTTTTCCCATAAAGGGTTTTTTGAAGTTTTTCTTGACTCGGTTCGAGGGTCTAAGGACAGAGGGTGTCACAACTGTAAACTGTAAAGCCCTCCGAGGCAAACAATGTCTTGTGATTTTGGGCTGTAAATAAATAAATTTGATTTGATTTGATTTTGATTTCATTTACCCGCTAATATTATTCTCTCTGCAAAACCACTGAATCCTACATTTCTTATAATGCAACCCTGATGCCATCATCAGTGTTATCATTTGTCAGGTAGGAGAAGGACCATTAGTAGACAGACATTTTCAGGTCTCTCCAGAGGTGATAGATTGGATTCAAGTCTGGGCTCTGCCTGGGCCACTCAAGGACATTCACAGAGCTGTCACTATAGCTGCTCCTGCATTGTCTTGGTGAACCTTTTGCCCAGTCTGAGGTGCTGAGTGCTCTGGACCACATTTTCATGAAGGATATCTCTGTACTTTGCTCAGCTTTCCAATCCTGAGCAGTCTTTCAGTCCCTGCCACTGAAGAACACTTCCACAGCCACCACCATGCTTCACTGTTGGGATGGGATCATGCTGGTGATGACTGGTGTCTGATTTCCATGACAGTTAATTCTTGCATTCATCAGACCAGAGAATCTTGATTCTCACAGTCTGAGAGTCCTTTAAGAGAGAGGCTTCCATCTAGCCATGCCATAATTGGTGGATCCCTAAAGTTCCCGTTTGATTGCTAAGTTTAAGAGTCGTTGTTGTTCCAAACCTCTCTGTTTCAGAATTATAGACGCCACTGTGCTTTAAGGAACTTTAAATACAGCCGTAGCCTTGCCCGGATCTGTGTCTTGACACAATCCTGTCTCTGAGTTCTGCAGGCTATGAACATATCACATAACACATAACTTTTTTTCTGCAATATGCATTGTCAGCTGTAAGACATTTTTAAATACTCGTGAGCCTTTCCATCCATTCATCCATTTTCCTCTGCTTATCTGGGGCTGGGTCACAGGTCAGCAGGTTAAGCAAGGTAGCCCAGATGTCCCTCTCCCCAACAGTGCATTCCAGCTCCTCTGGGGGGATCCCAAGGTGTTCCCAAGCCAGATGAGATATATAATTCTTCCAGTATGTTCTGGGTCTGCCCTGGGGTCTCTTATCCATTGGACATGCCAGGAAAACCTCCAAAAGAAGGTGTCCAGGAGGGATCTGCAACAATGGAAAGGGTATTTTGTCTAGACAAATAACATTTTAAATCCATATCTTGGGTCTTTTGCAGGTCCTGGATGTAGGGCGGCTCACAGCCATTCACAGCAGGTTAAAGAGGCACCAGTGTCCTGAACTGAATTCTGGCAGCAGATAGTGCAATAGCAGTGTGGTGTGGGAGGACTATGTGGGCTTGAATACCACTCAGGCTGCTACATGCGCGGCAGTGGTCAGATGATACACGCAGCCCGACCAACAAGTGGGCTGTCATAAAGATGTTGGCAGTGAAGGACAGGCTGTCATTCAGTGTCACACCCAGGCTCCATACGGTCTAACTCAGGGACACCACAGAGTTCACTGAGATAATGGAGAAGTCATGGAGATTCCAGAAGATTCCTTCCCTGAAAGGAAGAGCATCTTGGTCTTGTCATGGTTAAGCTTCAAGTGTTGTGTAGACATCCACTGGATCAGCCAGACATGAAAAGATTTGTGTTGACACTTGGGTTTCAGTTTAGGGAAAAGGCAGATTAATTGTAATCTCATCTGCATAGCTGTTGTAGGAAAACCTTGTGGGTGAATGACAGAGCCTAGTGACTTTGTGTAGAGTGTAAAGAGGAGCAGACAAAACCCAAAACCTTGAGGGGCACCAGAAGTGAGGTCACATGGCTAAGGCACAGATTATTTCTAAATTACCCTGTGAGTGTGGTGCTTAAGGATATAAAGGATATAAACAGGGACAGTGCCTGAGACTCTCTGTTCTTGGAGAGTGGAAGAGGTGGTTCAGTGTGTCAAATGCTGGTGAAAGGTCCAACAGAATGATGACACTGAGGCTGCTCTAGCAGTGTAGAGTTAATCAAGGGCAGTATCATCGGTTGAGTGGCCTGGTTGTTATGCTGGAGATAGGTGTATATTTATGTGAATGAGTATTGGCTTAAATCCTGATGAACATGATGGTACCTTGCATGGAAGTTTCCCCCATTAGAGTATGAATGTGAGTGAATGGGGTGAATGACATGTATTGTAAAGCCCTTAGTGCAGCTAAGTGCAGGTCCATTTACAATATTTACAATTTACCATGTGATGAAATGGGAAAGGAAAGGAAGGGGTAGGTAGTCCAGAGATTCCAAAGAGGCATCTCCAGAGAAAGTTAGGCTATTGTTTCACTTCCTATGGGGGACTCCTGTGAAAGAGTTTATCTTGTGTGATTAGGCTGCTGTTTCAAACCAGTGCTGGCTTTTTACACAGAGGATCTGATTGATCTGTTGGATACAGAAGTGCTTACTACATCTCCTGCTAATTAATAATACAATGAAACTGATGTTGGTGGCCACCAGTAATCGTTTCCACTGCTCAATGACCAAACAACAGAAATGAATCAGTTATGGACTTTTTTACATTTTGGAAATAGTTCCAACTAGGGAAGCCAAAAGATCTCACAAGTGTTACACTTTCCTGGAAAACCTTGTCCTAGCTGAAGGACAAGGCCCACAATTTCAAAACCTGGTTAGACACTTTAGGAAAAAAAATGTATATATATATATTTTTTTTTTGTTGTTAATGTTCCAAAAGTAAGCATCATTATTTGAATATATGGGTTAATCTGTGTTTATGTAAGTGTCTGTTATTGTTATAATAATAGCAATGGTAATATTATGTGTATCTATTACTCGAATTCTGGAGTTAAATTTGTTAACTCTTATGCATAAATGTAAGTATGTAAATAATTTAACTTAATGCAGACTCCTCCAAGGTTCCTAAAACCCTTTATTAATTCCAAAGATTCAGAGGACATAACCTCATTGTCCTCACTCATAACCATAGTCTGGCTTTCCAACTTCATGAACCACACTAGTTGGGGGTTGAATGCCTTGCTCAGGGGCACCACACTGAATTTCCACATTTTGTTTTCCTGCCCAGACTCCCCAGCAATACTCAGAATTAGAACTGGTGACATTTTTGTTATTCAACCTGCTGCTCTGGCTTTAATTGACAACCTTGTAATGCTGGAAAGCATAACGAAATGCTGGCAGCAATATGAGCTTATTAGTTGCAAACCACTGGAGGATCATGTTTATTCTGTTGTCAGGAAACAACTAATGAAGCAGGATGACGAGGCTGCCTGGGCTCACCTACTTTCTACTGGCATTCAACAGTTACCGTCATAGCTGTCAGTCACACAGTAATGGCTGTGCTCTCACAATGTTAGCCAGAGGCGTTTGACAAGTTACACACCCTTTACCTTTACAACAGGCAGCAGATAAAATATCACAATTTATGTAGTATACTAGCTCTTGTAAGTAAAATTATGTAAGTTGTAGTTTTTACATTCTGTTCAAAAACCATTTGCAACATTTTTATATGAACTAACAAATTTTGTTTCTTTGATTGCTATGACACACTAATTCCTTGGTCACTTCATTTCAAGTTGGTTGATGAGCAGTGTTCAATAAACATACTCTTCACTATATTCTATACCAGGACTGCCTTTTGGGAAACTGATTCCTGATAGAAAAGTTAAAATAAAAAAAAAAAAAACAATCAGTGTAAAACCTCTTTTTGTCCAACCAGCAGTGGACCTGTCCACCATATTTGTATCCCTATTAACTACCAGTTAAGCCCAACCTTGGTTTAACTAAAAAAAGGTGGTCCTGGTCTGGATCAAACTGAACCATGGTTTAGTTTGTTTCTATTGGAGATGCCTACAATCACCAAGCCCTACTCATTCAGCTTGACAGCCTGTGGGTGTATATCAGACCCTTCTCTCCTTCAGCCTGTAATGACTTCACCACAGAATTCTTAGGTTGTCATAAACTGGTGTCTTTAGTGTTTTGCTGTAATTTTTGGTGTAATTGCTACTGACCAAAGTAAAAGGTTTGAAGAGGTACTACCTTGTGTCTGCTCTATTTCTGCACTCAGGTCCTCATTCTCTGCCACTGTTATAAGTCTTCCTGACTGAACTGTTGCAAAGCAAGGCATAGAAAAAATATTGTAATTTATATTATAATTTAATTTAAATTTAGAAGAGAGTGGCCTTGATAGATAGATAGATAGATAGATAGATAGATAGATAGATAGACAGATAGACAGATAGATAGATAGATAGATAGATAGATAGATAGATAGATAGATAGATAGATAGATAGATAGATATATAGATAGATAGATAGATAGATAATGAATAGATAGAAGAATGATGATATGAATGAATGAATAGATAGATAGGAGAATAGGAAATTGCAGTGTAGCAGCAGCATTACACACAGGGGCAATAACATGGGAAATGAGGAACGCTTTCACGAATTTGCATGTCATCCTTGCGCAGGGGCCATGCTAATCTTCTCTGTATATCAGTATTATACTATATAATATATTTTAACAAGTGCAACTTCTGGGTCACTTTCCTAGGAACTGAAGCTCCATCAGATACTCCATTCTGATCTGGCTGGTTTGATTAGGTCATGGTGGATTCTTGTCCAAAGGACTTAGGGCAGCAGGTGGAGCCAAAGGAGCCTGATTTTTTTTCACACATCATCTGTCTCATTATCTGTCTCATGTATATGTACTGTCAGGACATAGCGACAGAGCATATATGACTAAAAGTTAGTTCCAACACAGCAGTGCTCAACCAGAGGCACTTGAGTATCCCCACACACAAGGTCCATCCATACAGAGCCAGCGCTGTGCGTAGAGGTGAGCCCAAGTATATCTAGGTGGTACTGCTCCACCTCCTGTACCCGACCCCAATGCCTAGTGTGCCCATAGACTGGCAGCTCCATGCCATTCTTTTGGGAGGTTCCCCATGGGTCAACGCCCACTCTGGTTCCAGGGTGGTGCCTGATTCCCTAATCCGGGATAGGTGTTGCAGTTCCTACATGGCCAATTCAATTATGGTCTGTGAATGGACTTTGCCTTGGGAGACTCCAGCAGGAGCTATTGACCCTGACGTTTAGGTGGCGATTCTTGGATGCTGACTATGGACTTACCAAAGATAATGATGGTGAACTTATACACATCCATTGTTGAGTCAATCCTCACCTCCTGTATTACAGTCTGGTATTTTTCAGCCTGTCCTTGTCCTTGGCAAAAATTCCTTACCCAGGAAAAAAGTGGTGTTCACCTGCATCATCTTGTGCTTAATGCCCAACAGCAAAGGCTCTATTGTCTTCAAGGCATTGACAAAATCAAAGAATGTGATCCTCACTATGATCCCAGCCTTGTCCAGATATGAATAAACCTGGTGTAGCAGGTAGAGGATGGCATCATCCACTAGCTGTCATCCCAGCTGCCTTCCCCTGTCTGGTCATTAGCTATAACCAGTAAGGCTTCTCATGCCTTTCCACACCTCCTTGATGCTATTCACTTCTCTGGTCTTCTTCTTTCTTCTAGAGGTTCCTTGATGTGTCTGGTTATCCAGGGTTTATGGTTTGAAAAAAAGGATAAGTCAGGGCAGAAATAACATTTTCCACATGAGTTACCCGGTGATGAAGTGTGTGAGCCCCTCAATGTCCAGACCATATGACTCAGTCAGCTCATTCCAGTTTGTTGCTTCAAAACAATCTCTTAGCATCTCAACAAGGAGCTTGTATTATGGCAAAACAGCAACCAGGTTGTGATCAGACCTACCAAGTAGTGGAAGGACTCTTGACAGTAATAAAGCCTCAAAGCTGGTGATTTCCTTGTGCAGCCATGTCTTAGTGAAACACATTGCACTGCACTCCCAACATTTCCAATATCCTGATACAAAACAAAACAAACATAGGAGGATAGTCAAGGAGTTTAATTGGCTCACAGCACAATCTTCCCTCCTGCTTTATCTGCATGAATTTCCTAGAAGAAAAATTCCAGAAACAGGCTGATGCAATGACATGTTGAGGATTGTCATGGAAGAATCTAAGGGTTTTGGCAGAGGGGGAGGGGAAAGGGGCTAAAAAAAAGTTAAAAGGGAGAAAAAGGCTAAGAAAAATATTGCTTCTCTGTTTCTGTCATATCTGGCTTTGGATAAACCGTTTGATGTGGTTTACAGGGTGGATCAAAGAGAGGAAATCAATACCAATATTTCTCTGGCCTGACTGGCTGAACATCTGTCTGATCACCTGAATGCCTCTTCACCTCACTTTCTTTTTACTCATCTGTCTGTCAACGGGTGTGATGGCCAGAATGCATGTATGTGTATTTATTCACCTGCGTGTCTGATGGCCTCATTTACCTGTCTGTTTGACTGCCTAAGCCCTGGACATGTGTTGCCTTGCATAGAAGAGGAATGAAGAGAATTCTAACATTGGGATTGGATCACAATTTTCTTACCTGGTTATCTGATTGTCTGTTTGCTTATTTGTTTCTTTTCCAATTGGCAGATTTTTTTTAAATTAAATTCCCCTACTCACATTACTACTTACTACTTACATTAAAATTATATTCATATGAAACATTACATGGACAAAAAACTATTTTAGTTATATATGTATGCATGACAGGTATCACAAGTGTTGTGTTTGTTTTGATTATTGAAACATCAAAATGAAAGAATGAATGAAAAAAGTTGGTGAAATGGGCCCCTTTTATACAAACACTCCTCGACTTGTCTCCAACAATAGCTGGCAGCTTTTATCAGTAATCAATATAAAAACTGTTATAAATAGCTGGTGAAGCATTTAAGAATGAAAGAGACAGATCTTTTTCTCGTGGAGTTGGTGTGGGGATCAAAGCAGATCTGGATATTGGAACATGACTCCATGTCTGCAGGAAGGGTAAATGGCAACACATTAAGGGCATTAACTATAACCATATGGTGTTCTTTGTCTTGTTTCCATAGGAGAACCCTTTTTGGTTCCAGGACGAACCCTTGCTGAAAAGTTCTAGAGAGACCCCTCCCATATTGTAAAAGTTCCAACCAGAACCCTGTCTGGGCTTCCTTCCCAGAACCTTTATACCATTCAAAGGTTAGTCTAACAAGAAATCACCCATGGGTTTCTGCCAAGGGTTCTGCCAGGGTTCTATGAAAAACTGTACAGTATTCTACAGATAAGGCAAAAACAGTATCCCATATATTGCTTGTTATCGTCACCCATCATTTTAACAATCTATGTTACAACTATTCCATTCCATTCTAACCGCTTATCTGGAACCCAGTCGCAGGGTGGGCCAGGGTGGACGTCCCTCTCCCCAGCAACACTTTCCAGCTCCTCACACGGGATCCCGAGGCGTTCCCAAGCCAGATGAGACATATAATCTCTCCAACTCCTATCTTAAGAGCAGAAGTGGCAAAATATATTCAAATAAAGTCAGTATTATACTGAACTCAGATCAGTCGCTGCATTTGGCAACAAAATACTGAAGCGATGGCTCATATTTCCCTCCATGCATAATGTGGGACTGAGTAGTTTGTTAACTTAGCTATTTTATGTTTCTAAATACAAATGTTACTTTTTGTTAACCAGTAGCGAGGTGGTTGATATATTTCTTGGCATTTGCTGTATTTTGCTGCTATGTCCTGAATTCTCGTCACCTGTGCTGAATGACATTCAAAGACATCTCACAGAGCTGCTTCTTGTGTCTCATTGCACACCTGCAGCTGAAACACAGAGACTTCAAGGTACATTTTCAGTGTAATTTACAAACTACTGAATTGCCAATTGGAGTATGTGAGAAAACGAAACTTCTGTAAATTAAGTTGGCTTAACTTTAGTGGAGTGGGCAAACCCACTGATATAACAAAAAGTTTTAAGTTAAATCAACTTGGCATTTACATAATTGACCATCAAATAACAATTCCAGCCCTTCAAGCATTTATGTTAAATCACTCACGTTTTCATTATACATTGTTTAATTTCAAGGCATTTTTCAGGTAACTGGTTCCCTTTTAGGATTTACCGTAATCATGTTTACATGTTTTGAGGCTTGCAGTCGAAGCTTCTCTGCAGCCAGCCACCAGAGGGCCATCGAGATGTTTTGGCTACACTTTTGGTGAGCCGTCATGTCATCCATCTATGGGGCAACCAGAGCTCTGGTAAACAAAGGAAGCAGATGAAAAGCTGTAAATTAAATGGGAATGTTGTGTTATTTTCTCTCATATAGTTATCTTTCATCTTCTTACAATAATCTTTTAATCCAGTGAAGTTATAAAGAAAGTACACAAAGAACTTTGTGTCTACATATTCAGTCCAATTCTAACTATTTTGTTGACCCTTATACTTCATGTCTTGCTTCTACATTCAAAGTCAAATGATCTCTTGTACTTTTACTTATTTCTGCTCCAGTACAAAAGTAACGTACAACGCTTTAAAAGAATAACCTGCTCATAACAGACTGCAATTTTTACCCAGGTGTCTGGGGTTGCATTCCTCCACACTGACATCTTGAATGTCAAAACCAAAAAGCTTCCCATCAGGAGAACCAGGTAGGGGGGATGTGCAGGTCAGAGATCAGAGCCAGGAAGATGGATTGAAGAAGGAAGGTTCTGTAGTCAGCAACCCTCCGCTCTCTTCTCTCCTTTTCATCTCGTCCTCCTCACTCTGGTTGTCAGCTTCACTTCCCTGCACTGCTTTGTCTAATCTGAGCAGAAAGCAGGTGAGTCAGGCTGATGATGAGACATCTGACTGCCGGATGTAAAGAGGCAGTGGGAACAGGAGGAAGAAATGGAGGAAAAGAGATACAAGGCCAATACGGCACCACACTATCTAATCTCTCCAGCCGGGAAAACTAAAACAGGATCAACCTGATCAACCGCTTCATAGTTTTGAGTTCAGCTAATTTGTTGTAGTCTGATACTGTTATTATTAAACTAAAGGAGCACATAGACTGAGAAAACAAATTCACCAACACAAAACAGTGAGCCAGTTTATGCATTTGTACGTCTTTTATTGTTCTTGAAAGAGAAAAAACAAGAGAATAAACTAAGACAAATGTATGAAAATTATGAAACTGCGTCTTGGAGGAGAAATGAAACACTACCACTCATCCTGTCCATGCTTTCTGATCACATTTGAAAATCAAGTAGCAATCTAATTACCTATTGAAAAGCAAGTTGCTCTGTCTATGCAGAATGATGTCATCAACTGGATGGGTACAGCTTTACAGATACTCCCATTTCAGTCAAACTCATTTTTTAACACCATGCCAAAATTGCCTTTACCATATATAAGTACATTTGATTTCACAGGCAGTGTATATGGATGTGTTGACAGCTTAAAAAGTTTTTTTTTGTTGTTGGTTTTTTTAATTAGTGACTCTCTGGGATCTTATATTTATAAAACCTCAACAAACTTATCAGCTTTGTGTCCAGCAGCAGTAGGCAGCTGTTTTCAGTTACAACATTTGTGGAGATCAAGCACAGCTAATGCAGAGTGACTTGCATTTATGTTCATGTAAATGTGACTCCAAATGAATGTTGCTCTGTCTCTGCTCAGTCTGTAAGTAGGCAATCATTAACAAACATGTTCATCTTTCAATCAGGTGAGACTCAAATGAAAGAACGGCTTAGTACTGCTCCTGCTCAGATACTCCTCAGACACTCCTCCTGTTCTGATTGGTTGTTCATCGGTTATTCGGGTGTGGTGAATTCTTGTCTGATTTTCATCAAAGATTATCTGTCTCGTGTTCTACTGTCAGGACAGAGTGACAGTTTTAGTGAATATGACTATCATTTTCATACAGGTTAACAACTTTAAAGAGCAGTTCAATCAGTTTATAATACTTATTACGTACAGCACAAAAGGTTAAAGGGTGTGACATCATCATTTTACTATCCCCTGAAGGAATCAGAATTAGAGCTGAACATCAGGCTGTATGATTAGTGGTGTGTTCACCTGTTTCAATGCACTCAACTTAAATCAAGCTTTCCTTCAATCTGGGGTCAGCAATCAATACTTTGTCATAGTTCAAGACAGAGCCATCCATTTTGAAAAGATCCATAAAACAAATGGTTTTCTCATGTAAAGAGGTTGAGAGACTGTTACTATTTCACTTGTTTTCACTCATTAGGAAGAAACAAGGGTGAGACCAAGCAGGAAGAAGCACTGAAAAAGGGTCTACCCAAAGGTCACTTCTGTAGTTTCAGATGTATTTGCCATTTGGACAGAGCAACTGATTTTAAACTTTAGAAAGGAGGATTCTCTGCCCTGGGCATAAACCATGCTCATGTTTGTACCATAAGTTTCTAAAACAGGAAGAAAAATGGCAGTGGAGCTCATTTTCAGTGTTTGTGTGCTACGTTCACTCCTTGCTCTTATGCTGGTAAAAACTATTTCAAAACATCTGCTGTCCTCAAATGGCTCTCTTTGCCAACAATGCAAAGATCCAACCAACCCAAACAAGCTGCTATGTTGCTCCCAGCTCCAGACAGATATCACTCTCCCATGTGGAAATTGTTCCCAGTTCCACTGAAAGTGAATGCAAGGATGTGGATTTTCTTGGGTTACTAAACTTTTACTAAATTTTACACAGCTCGTATTATCTCCACCATCGTAAAACATGAGTTTTGATTTAGAAATACCCAATTTATTGAATAACTGAACTGAATAAAAACTGCACAGATGAGTAATAGACAAAGTTCATTCTGTTTCTTTGTAGTAGAGATCTGACCCGGCTCCCTGAACATGGATACATACCATCTGACAAAAAGTGAAAGATAAAATAGGACATGCATAAACTAGCAAAAAGATTTCCCAAGATTTCCCATTCCCAAGATACTAAACAGCAGTGTTTTTCAGGTGAGTCTGCACTACTTTCACTAAACAGACAGTTCACTGCCATTTCCATCTGGATGATAAGTTGTGTCCCATATTTTGGCTTTGACAGTTCAATTTACCACAGTTTCTTTTCAAGATTATTCCCCCTCTGTGTGATAGTCAAAACACTGCTCTCTGAATGATTGCCCTATAAAAGCCTCAGTATAAATCTTCCCTAAAGAAGCCTAGCTGAGCGATTCATTGTGCAGCTGATATGAGGTAGAAACGCACTGTCTCGGAGTCTCATGATGGATTTCTATAACGGAAGGCTATTATGGAGGAGGCTGCACTGTTATTGATTATCCACATCACTATGAAGTCTTCTGCTGGGGTTGGAAAGCTCACAGATTCAATAAAATACATGGTATGTTGCCAAATAGCATTCTGCTATTCTGTTAGAACAAAGAAACATTAAATATGAGGTGAAATAGCAGCATAACACAGCTGGGCTTGGTTAAACTGAAATATCGTTGCAGAAAATACCAAACATGTTGCAGCAGGACGTTTCTGGTCTGTCCCTGCCTTTTGTCCCATTTGGAGGAATCTGCTATTTGCAGTACAAAGAAAAACCTATTTTTAACATAGTACAGCAGGATTTAGTAGCACTGAAATATCACTGATTTTGAGCTGGCTTCTCATTGCAGTATTATGGTCTGCCAACCGATCAATCCACCACTATAGACATTTACTGTACACCCGCCAAGGGAACTGTAGGACTTTTAAGATGAACTGTAAGACCACCAAACTGGATTGTTACCAAGCACCTGCAAAGCAAATTACATTCTCATTAGGTTAAGCTTTCATACATTGACCATGTATGAGACTGACCCAGAAGCTCCCAGGGAAAAGCTGAGGGAAGTTGCTGTGCACTGCTCTTTAACATATGTGAAATAATTAACCAGGCTTCACCACTTAAAAATAAAAGACAGGCAGAGGAATACAAATTAAAAGATTTATTTATTTATTTGTTTATTTGACAGGGACAGTGCACATTAATGATTGTCTATTTAAACAGCAATAGACGTAAATATGACGGATTATAGCAATAATGCTAATTTGCATCTGTAGTCCCTAGGCAGGTAACATAAAAACATGACAATTAGACATAGAATAGGACAATAGGTCACAATAAAAGCACATTACAAAACAGCTTTCAGCCACTGTTTGAGGTGAGTTTTGAAGGTTGGTAATGTGGGACACTCCCTTATGGGAGAGGTGGAAGACTGTTCCAGATCTTACTGGCCTTCACAGAAAGAGCATTTTGTGGGCTGTTTTTCTGTGTTGGACCTCACAGTCCCCTCTAAAGGAGGCCCCTGGTCCTGAGACCGCTGTGAGCCCTTTTTTTAAAAAAAGTCAGACATGGGGGATGGGGCGAGTCCATGTAACAACTTGTAGATCAAACTAGCAAATGTAATTTTTTTTTTAATTCTCAAAGCTCATTAAGTTGTACTTCTCTAAGATATTACAAACATGGCATGATATTGGTTTTCTATCGAAGACCTTTAACGATTTTTTATAGAGTGATTCTATGATTTTGCATGCATGCAAGATATTTGAATTCAGAGTCAATTTCTAGTTCCTGTCCTCCTAAAAATACTCCTGAATGTTTGATGTCTGATAGTTGCTTTGTGAACATCATACAAACAGTTTTAGTTGAATTCAGAAGCAGGCAAGATTTAAAAAGCCACTCATTTACAGGAACCATAGCTGAAGTAAGAATAGAGGATGCTTCTTGAATAGTGAAGATGACAGCGTCATTGGTGTACATTTGAAATTCCACATTAACACATGAATTTGGTAAATCATTAATATACATAGAAAATAACAGAAGGCCAAGTATTGACCACTGAGGTAATCCAACAGGGACATCTAGAAAAGTTTATTTGACACAGTTTATACAGACACACTGTTTCCTCACTGTTTCTAAATATGATTTTATCCACTGAATAGCATCTGCGGAAAAGTTAAAGTCAGTTAATTTAGACAGAAGAATTTCATGATTTACAGTGTCAAATGCCTTTCTCAAATCTAAAAATACAGCACCAACGCAAGCCTTAGTGTCCAACATGCATTTAATCTTTTCTATAAACAGACAGCTTGTAAACTCTGTGGAGTGATTTTCACGGAAACCAAATTGCATTGGATGCAAAGGGGAGTAGCCTTTATTTAAATGTTCATTTATGATTTTTGCTACCCACCTCTCAGCAACTTTAGAAACCACAGGGAGGATACTGATTGGTTAGCAACTTCCAGCTCTGTTATTTCTTGTAAAGAAAAGACAGGCTGTGCAGGATTAAAGGGTCTGGCGGTAAGAGCAGACGGTGGAAACATTTCAGTTATCTCCCTGACTGAGTTGAGGAAAAAATGGTTGAATTCATTAGCTAGGGTAGTTGGATTAGCTAGTTAATTTTGAGCTCAATATTTTTGTTTGAGTCTTTCATTTCTTTGCCAATTAATTTATTGGAGATTTTGCCAGATCTTTTTGGCATTCCTTTTTGCTTCAACAATTATATCCATAAAGAATTTTAATTTAGCCTTTTGCAGACTTTGAGTGACTTTATTTCTTTATTATACTTATACTTAGTAGTAGTAGTAATAGTACTTATACTATTATACTTCTTTATTATACTTACTTTATTATAAAGATGTGAATCTTTGTCTATCTGTTATAAGACCAGTTTTCAATGATTTTTTAAGTTGTTCATCTCAGTCCGTCATCATTTTCTTGCATTCATCATTTAAACAAGGTAATGAGTTCCCCTTTCTTTTATGTTGGTTCCCCCTTCTGGTGAAGTTTAAGATGCATTACAACGTTACTTTACTGAAGCTCTTCACTCAGTATTTTTTTTATATACACTGCTCAAAAAAATAAAGGGAACACTTAAACAACACAATGTAACTCCAAGTCAATCACACTTCTGTGAAATCAAACTGTCCACTTAGGAAGCAACACTGACTGACTCCATCCATGTCTCGCTCCATCCACCAACGCCATACGTTGCACCACAGACTGTCCAGGAGTTGGTGGATGCTTTAGTCCAGGTCTGGGAGGAGATCCCTCAGGAGACCATCCGCCACCTCATCAGGAGCATGCCCAGGTGTTGTAGGGGAGGTCATACAGGCACGTGGAGGCCACACACACACACACTACTGAGCCTCATTTTGACTTGTTTTAAGGACATTACATCAAAGTTGGATCAGTCCTGTAGTGTGTTTTTCCACTTTAATTTTGAGTGTGACTCCAAATCCAGACCTCCATGGGTTAATAAATTTGATTTCCATTGATAATTTTTGTGTGATTTTGTTGTCAGCACATTCATTCACTATGTAAAGAACAAAGTATTTAATAAGAATATTTCATTCATTCAGAAAAAAGTATTTAATAAGAATATTTCTAGGATATGTTATTTTAGTATTCTTCCTTTTATTTTTTTGAGCAGTGTATATAGTTTCCCACTTTAATGTTTTTTTGAGCAGTGTATATAACCTGGTCCTCCTGTGGGGTGACTGGTTCCCTCCTGTGGGGTGACTTAATGTTTCTTCACATATATGTCAGCCTTCCTCCTGTGGGGTGAATGAATGTCTGCAGTTCCAGAAGTGTCACCTCTTCATCTAGTGTTTCAGTTCAGTATGACTCTATTGAAGTCCAAATATGGGCAAGGACCTCAAGGTGCTTAAGAGTCCACCCTCTCCAAATCTGCTCCCTGGATTGTGACTGAGACAGGGCCCTCCTCTTCCTCTGTTAGTCCACCACCAGTATTTCGGTCTGCTGATTCTGAGCTGCAGGTGATTGTTGTTGCACCATGTAATGAAGCTATTGATCGGTCCTCTATGCTCCTCCTTGTTGTCTTGTTGTTGCATCATACAATGGAGGAGTCCTCAGAAAATGTCTAACAGCTTATATTTGTACGTGAACATGAAATCTATGGCACTACCTTTGATTTAACACGCAGAAAAAAGAAACACACTCAGATAATATATAAACAATTTACCACAACACAGCTACCCGTAACCGTCCAGGTGGAATGTTTTCTGCACACACAGGTACCTTTTCTATACACGGGAGAGACTCACTGCCAGTATCAAACCTGCCAGACGAGGTCACATATACAGTATGTGTCACCACATGGCTCCCTTCTTTAAAGCTGAAGAAGGAAACTGTTAAAAACAGATAAAAACAGGATAAACACAAAGAAAGGATAAAAACAAAAGTAGTTCATTCATTTATTTCTTTATTTCTTTAAAAATCCAGGCTAAGTCAATGTCCAACTTAACATGTGTAGCAGATTTAACAAACTTTTCAGCCCTTTATCAAATTAACAGTTTCATCCATTAAATTGAATGGGTCACACAAACACCAAGTAACAAGGTTATGTAGAAGCATCTGTAATTTATTCAGCAATGAATTGAGCAGTCAGCAGTCCTGTATGATGTCCATGCATTCTCCAACAAAATGTTGTGGTGGTAATGTTGCAGCTCACTTGACATAAAATCCTGCACTTAGTAATCACTAACTCATTAAATCAGCTCTGTTTTAAAATATGCTTCATTGACATAAAAATTAGCATGTAAATTATCTCATGTAAATGATCTCAAAGGGGTTTTGCCTGAGGCAGATATGAAGGCTGACATTTCTCAGTCCAGTGGGAACAATCCATGCTGGCCACGTCCGCACCATCTGCAGCCAAAAATCACCAAAGTGATGTTACAGGACCAGGCAGGCAGCCACTGAACAGTTGGCCTCACAAGTGTAAAAGAAGCCAGTGTTTCAGGGGCTCGTCCCTGAAATCTGCAACAACTATAAGTTAATACCTGAAAGATGTCACAGTTATATCAGGGTTGTGGCATTAGTCTGGGAAACAGAAAGAAAAGCCCTCCACTATCACCCAAACACAGCACAGAACAAAAGTCCATATTATTGAGATTACTTCCTAGTAGTTCTTACTTCTCTTGTTGTCTAGTTTACAATGAAATGGGGCTAGACAGACAGATGGATGACATGTGACAAAGGGTCAGGGAAGGATTCATGCTTACAGGACCACTGGTGTGCTCTACATGCCTTGTACAAGGGAAGCTGTAGGATGCCCTGGAAGCCAACAAATAATCTTTGTTTATCAGCAGTGTCTACAGAAATGTCATTTCAAGAAATGAAATTTGACAGCTGTCAGGATTGTTCTTGTTTTAACTTTTTACGTTTTATCAAAAGCAGCTGGGATTCTAAAAAAGACTTTCAAGATGTGTCATCAGGGAAACTACTTCTTTGCAAGTGATGCTCTCACTTCATTATTATTCTCTAGGGATTTACAAAAAGATATTTCCGGAATTGATAGATATTATTGTTATTATTATAACTTTTATTTTTTTTTAGAATTATTCAAATATAAATAAAGACATAACATAAATAACAAAAACAACATTTAATCTCACAGCAAAAATAACAAGTAACACAAGCAGTACAATATACTGTACAGTACACAAAGTTTCTCTCTAAAAGGTATTAAGGTAAAAATATAAAGTAGCACAAAACTCAGTTACTCAAGTAAAGTACAAATACTGCAAAACTGTACTTAAATACAATACTAATTTAACTTACATTACATTCCTTCACTGAGTGGATTGGTTTTTGGATCACAGGACATTTAATGAACCTGCCATGTCAAGTCAAAATCATTAGTGCTATTCAATAAGTGGAATAAGAGGATAAGCTGCTGAGCAGACTCACTAGACAAAGACAGCATACCTTCACCTATACTGGATATATTGTTTTTGTACAAGAAACTGTGCAAATTAACATTTAGTATGATCCAAAGCTTCACACCGGTGAGGCAGACAAGAAATGTAGAAGCTATTCTATTCTAGTATCTCCTTTCCCTCCAATTATAAAGGCACTGTAGGGCACAAGGTGCAGCCTCGCTGGAATATATTCACAGCTGAGCCAAGCTGTGTGTAAACAGGGTGAGGAGTTTGCCCACACATACTTCTTTTTGTTTGGGCTGTGTATGCATAAGAACAACAACATTTTAATTAACAATGATCTTGGCATATAATTATATATATAATTATAATAATATGTGCTGGTTGAAGGTACAGCTGATCTTACACATATGTTATTTTTTTATTATTGTTATTTTTTTCTGTCATATAACTTAAAGATTTATTGAGATACATTTTTTAAACTAAATCTCTAAACAAACCTGCATGGAAGAGGTTTGTTAGCAGTGTTTCTAATTGTCTTTTTTGTGTGCATGTGAAAGACTAAGACTACAGACAGAGAATCACTGTGACAGTGACACTGTGGTAAAGGTCCATACATTGAAAATTTCTTTTAGCTTTTTTCTGAAAAGAGGGGATCAAAAGCATACTGGATATCAGATCTAGTGGTATTTGATAACGAGGTTTCTTCTGAAAATCATGACTACCTGCAAGTTAGTCTGTTAGTTGTTGTTTACTTTAATGAATTGGTGAAGACATCAAAGCTCCTCCAATGGACAAAGATGTATCTGTGATGTTTGTGGTCTGTAAAATGAACTTTATGAAAAAGTCTATGTGAGTTAAATTCAAATGACAAACTATAAGACCTAATCTAAAATAACAGCGATGTTGACAAGGCTAATGTTAGCCTGTTACTGAAATCTGAATGTAACACTGTCTATGAAACAAACATTCAGATCACTGCAGACTGACAAACAAAATATACATATACATATCTATATTGACATAACTGTTAGAATTATGCCAAAAAAAATCACCAAAAAATCAGAAAAAAATCACTAAAATGTAATGAAATGTAATAAAAAGGTGTTTTGGCGTTTTGAAAAGTGTCCATGGAGAGATGTTGTCACCTGTCTCTGCTCTGAGCTGTTTGGTTTTCTACTGTGCAGACACAAAAATGTCAGTATCTCAGGACCAGCTGCAGATAATTTGATCAGATTTTCAACATATTGATCAGAAGAAAGAGCTTATTAGACAGCCATCACCTGGAAAATCACTGAGCCTACTCCTTAAACTCGCTGGAGTGGCACTAACCACTGGCATTGACTATGAGGACAGACTTGTCCAATTTTAGTGTAATTGGTGTAACTAGTATAACTGAGCTGGTGGAGAGCAGTTGTGATGAGCATTGACACTGAGCGCATCCAACAGTCTGATCACTGAAGGTAATGGTAGTATTATCTTGACCGGACTTGGACACAAGGGATTTGTTTCATGGTGTGAAAAATCATTGTTTGGATGTGTCTTGATGGTGGACTCTTAAAAAGTCAGAATTTCAACGACTAACAGCCCTACTTTATTTCTACAAGGAAGCGTCCACAGCGGAGATGTTTGTTAGTTTCTCCCAATCACTGCAGTCAAACTTTCTACCTGACTCACCCTGTATTCTTTCTAAATCAGGAAATGTATTATTTTTGTTTGTTTCTTGTTACCGAGTTTGCATAAAAAGGTCATAAAACCACCTAATGCACCTCTTTTCCTGCGTCCCAATGGCTGCTTTCATATTCCTGCATTATTTTTATTGCAGGAAATGAACCTGTTTTTTTATGAAACCAGTAGCTGTACAAGAATTGACCTGAGTGACCAGCCAATATCACATTCTCCTCTTCTGAGTCTCCATAGCAACAAACATTACAGCCTCTGTCACTACATAAACAGTCTAGTCACCATGGTGAGTGTGTGTGTGTGTGTGTCAGTAGGTGTCCCTCTTTGCATGTGTAAGATATTGTTTGTGTGTGGTGGATGTGAGTAATGATGACTGGGTGAAGAGTTCTGGCTGTTGCGTCTGACAGGCCTGGCAGACTGAAAAGTAATTGTGATCAGTCCTTCAGCATCTTTCAGCGGGGCATCAGGTGAGGACAGACAGATGCTTTAATAGACAGGATCAGATGAGCAGCGAGTCAACAGCTGAGGCCTCTGTCTTAGACAGTCGTGCAGTCAAGATGGACAGGTGGCGATGGCTGTCATGGAGTCAGAAGGAGTCAAATGGAAATGTCTTGATTGATCTGGCTGTGTTTCAACAGATCAATGCTTGCTGAAATGGACTGTTAAGTGGCCTCTCAGATATCTCAGAGTTGTCAGTAAACAGTCAAAGCTTTGGAAATCTTCTTCAGACAGTGTGATCTGATTTGTGAAGATCCTCTCAGAAGGAGTCAAATGGAAATGTCAAGAAGCCAATTTTTGATCTGGCTGTTTTCAACAGAAATGCTTGCTCTGTAGTCCTCTCATATCAGAGTTGTCTAAACTTTTGTTTCCATGTTGATTTGTGAAGATCCTCTCATGCAAGAACTTGCTGGGTAGACACATTGACGTCTGTTTGGTTAATGCCTGTGTAATGGTCGAGTCTAGCAAATGGCAAATTAAATGGCAAAAAATGGCAACTAAACTTCAAAGTTTAAACTCTGGTATATTCCCCCATTTGATTTGATCTATTTAGGCTGTCAATTGAGCTCTGGAACAGACCAAGCAACCAGACAGAATACTGTAAAATATTAAACCTATAATAGAGGAGAAATGTAATTTTAGCATGAATTTAAAAACTACATGACTAAAATTCCTTGATCAATTTACTTATCTCAAATACTGTCAAGGGAGTGATCTGTATACATAAGCAAGATCATTTGGAAATATATCATATATGGAGGGCATATTTAGCATGTGAATATTGGACATTTAAATGATACTTGTGAAATATTATAATGCAAAACACCTCTATTTCTTCCGTGTTTTACTGTTTAATATTTAGGTCCAATTATGTCCACTTTCCTTCTTGACAAATTCTTCTTGACAAATACTTGCAAATAAATGCTATTTCTTCTTTGCTTTCTGCTAAATTACCACAATAGTGCTGATAATGCAGGATGACATCACTCTGTTGAATGAATGAGCTTCCTGCCAGTTCACATGATTTAATGCTTACTCCTCTTAAAAACTAAAAAGACAATGTGAAACCCAAAGCCAACCAGAACTAAAAGGTCATAACTTGTAGTTCTTAGTGGACAGAGAACGGTGTAATTGTGACAGGATGCCATAATCAGTGGGATCTTCTATAGAGCCAGTCTAAAGAAAACCTATTTCATTCACAGTCCTTTCTTTAATTTACTCACTGCACTTTCTTCAACATTCAATATAAGATAAGATAAGATAAGATCTTTTTTATTGATCCCACAGGTGGGGAAATTCCACTGTTACAGCAGCTCAAAACAAGTAAAAGAGACATTAAATAATAGACAAAAAGAACACAAAAACAGTATGTACAATAAATAGTGAATAATAATAATAACAATAGAAAAAGAAAGAAACAGAAACAGTATTTATATACACAGTCCTCACCCAGTTAGATGTGCTGTGGTGAGGTGTTATTGCACAGGTGAATATGGATATGTAGCAGATATGAATTAACAGTATAGTAAATGAGTGGAATGAAAAAAAAGACCATAAAGTGCATGGCTAGAACATCAGTAAACATCAGTAAACATCAGTGCAATGATGAAACATCAGTAAACATCAGTCCTACTGTGGTATGAAAGTGTTTGTTGTAATGACAAAGATTCATAGAGAAATATGAACCTGTTGTATCAGAAAATAGCCAGAATCTGAAATTGAATGTTTAACAAATATTATTCAACAAGTCATTGTCACATTTTATAATTGAATTGCAAAAGCTTTGATAGCTACAAATACATGACTATCTTTCTTGATGGCAAACTGTTTTTTGAATTTCATGCTGTTTATACAATAGAAAAGGTCTAATTTCTTTTTCTTTTTTTAAACTCTCCCCAAGATGACAGTACTCTTTCACACAAGTTTTACTGAATCAGTTTTTATGTTCTACATTGCTGCTTTGTAGAGGAGATTGACTTAGGTTGACAAAAACATAAAAAACAACCTTAGGAAGGCCTCTTCCCATCTGGAGTGCCAAGATCACCCCTGTCAGATAGAGCTGAGACTGTTACGCTCAGGTCATCATTTTCACTAAGATAGACAGGGTTTCCTTTGTCTCTGCTGCCGTTTACATGTTAAATGGTAGCTAGTTTACATTGTTGTTGTATATTGTATATAGCACAGATTGCTGGCCTGGACGCTGAGCGATCGTCTTTGTGTCCTGTTGTTTATGTGTCTTGTATGATCCTGGCTTCACACCAGTTTCCTTGTAAGGGACAATTAAGATTCTTTGACTTTGACTGGACAGGTTTCATGTTTCCTACCTCCTTTCTTGTGCAGTTGTCTCTGAAATCTGCAGGCTACTTGCCTCACAGGTGCTAACTTAAAAAAAAATCCCCCCTGTCCTCTTCCTATCACATTTTTTAGTAGTTATTTGTCTTTTTGAATTATTGGTGATAATGGTTATCCAAAGTTCATATTGCTATCTTTACCTACAATTAAATACTAGGGCAATTATTTAGGACTGCAAACAAATTTAAGTCTAAGGTTTCTTTAGGTTCTAGTGTTTAAAGTCCTCCAGCAAATCAGAATCCAGAATTTTCTGTGATCATGAGATCATTACAGTTCTCACAAAAGTCCTCTTCCTATGCTGTTGCTTTTTCATAGACACACTGGCGGTGAGGACTAGCCAGAACTTAAAAAAAAAAAGCAATGCTGTTCTATAAATACTTGAATGCAGTTCTGTGCAGTAAAAGTAATCTGTCAGAACAGCTGTTCCTAACTCGAGTCCTCAGGCCTGTTCAACTTCAGTTCAGCCAAAATCACAAGCTGTAGATCTAACACAGAAAATAATCTTCACCAGTACGCGAACTGGAGTAATTAAAAAAACAACTGAACAGACAACAAAAAACAAAAAAAAAATACAAAAATTACCTGGTTATCCTATATAACATTATAATTTATGGACACTCAAATTTATGTATTGTTTGTCCAGCATCAGTCTATGATTAACCTTTAGAGCTTCTATATATTTTTAACTTCAACAAGAATTTAAACCAGTTCTATAGAGTTCTTAACTGGTTATGAAACAGTCTCAATTGATACTGGTGCTTCTTTATGACCTACAGAAGCAAATGAGGCCAACAGCTACAAGAATGGCTGTTTCTATTAGTTTCTAATAGTCATTCTTTATGCCTGCCAGCAGGTTGAATGTTTCTGTGACAACAGACAGAAAGGTGCCGGGGTTTGCTCTGGCTGAATTCAAGTTGCTTCAGCTGCTAACTCTGACCAAAGTAGTCTCCTACAGCAGTGAGTAAAGCAAAGGGAACATGTAACCTGACGTTAGGGGAAACACTGTCTTTGTCCACAGGGACCGCCAAAATCAACATAAGATGAAAAGTTCATCGAGCTGCTTTAAGGAAGCATAGCAATTTAATCTGAGGCGTTTTTGATGCTTCTCTTTATTGGATGCATACTTCAAACACGTAATAATGTCACCCAGCCCACTGAGCTGTATGAGATGGGGTCAATTCAGTCATCATAGCTGTACCCAAGGAAAACACCAACAAATGCATGAAGCGCAGAATTAGGCAGATACCCACTGATCATTATCATTCAGAAGAGAGCACTCAAATGCTCAAATCACCTAAAATTCAGCCCCCTAGACAGCCTTCATTCCAAAACCCTCCAAACCCAAAAGCTGAGCCCAGAAAAAAGTCCCCTAGGTGAGTTGGCGCTCAGACTAACTTCCCCTCTCAGACACTCTGAACAGTCTCACAGCAACACTGCCTTCCAAAAAACAATCAGAGTAACTCAAATTATAAAGCAACGTGAAAAAACCTGTTTGGAGCAGTGGGAAGAAGAAATCAAAGGAGATCAGAATGTTATCTGGCCCTAAAAGGAGGTGATGAGCTGGCAGAATATCTCTCTATGATCAGAGGCAGAAAGCAGAGACAGATCCTGACCAGGTTCACCACAAACTGGACATTCAGGAAGACACACAATATCAAGGCAAAAAAGGAATAAGTTCAGGGTTTAACAGGTGAGGCTGAGACAGAGACGCTACTCTTCTCCTCTTATCCTACAGTGTAAAAGATTTACTTTGACAAGTTCTACTCTGTAACATCTCATGTTCACATATCAAAGAGCTTCATGACTTTTCAAAATTGCTGATTGCAAATGTTGATCTAGACAGACACAGCACATGCATGCATTCTCACACACACACACACACACTAACCCATTTGATGTATATATGAAATTAAGGAATTGTATCATTATAATTCATTTTGATGCTGTGTTAGCATTGTTTTGGAAATGTTCATAGATAGGTAGAGAAACTGTCATGTTACTGCAGTACAATGAATCTGTTGGAAAATGAGATCTGCTGTCTTTGCAGTGTGTTGTGGAGTGGGTGTGATGATCGTCCATGATGGAGCAGTTTGTCGAGTGACCTCCTGCTCCTCACTGACTCAAACGTCTCCATGTTCTGACCAATAATAGTCCCAGGCTTGTGACTGAGTGTGTTGATCCTGCTAGTACTGATGCTGCTCCCCCAGCAGACCACAGCACAGTCGATGGCACTTGCAACCACAGATTGGTAGAAGATCTCTAGCATCTTGTTACGCACACTGAAGGATCTGAGCTTCCTCAGAAGGTAAAGTCTGCTCATCCTCTTCTTGTACACAGTGTAGGTATTGGTGCTCCAGTCCAGTCGGTTGTTCAAGTGGACATCTTAGTACTTCAAGTCAATAAAGCTTCTTTGACTTGAAATAGAACTGATTAAGTCAAGGTCTACAATTGCTGCTCAAACCAGAGTAAGCGCAGATGAGCTCATTGCATGTTTCTTGCTCTGGGAATGCACCCCCACATTTACTTAATTGTAGTCAGAGCACAGACCCAGCATGTACCTCTGGATATTAAACAACATGGCTCTCATGAGTATGTACACAAAGGTTTTGTGTTTTCTGCAAACTTAAGTTTTACAGTTTAACAGAGTGGTCTCTTGAGGGGCATTAATCCATGTAGAGGGAGAAGAGCAGAGGGGGGAGCACACACACAAGTGGTGGAGAACTTTCACACTAACAAGTGGAATCACCTTAATAACAAAAGTTAACTTTTACAGAGGAGTAACAGAAAACACCCTGACTGGAAATATTACAAATAGTGAGCCTCTGCATCAGTTGATTGAACCCATTCAGAACATTATTGGTATCCATGTACCAAACATCAGTGGTGTCAGGTGAAGTGCATGTGTGGAGCTTGAAGGGTACTAACAGACAATAACAACCCCAGCAGCCCTGTTCTCCCTGCTGCTATCTGCCAAGAGATACTGCAGTACCATCTGACTCCAGAGCAGCTTCTCTCCTCAGGCTGAGACATATAAATTGACCCTCCATTCATACTCCAAAGTTATTAACAGTTTTTTTTTGTTTTGTCCTGTTTCCTTTATTTGCATGTACAGCATAAATAAGTTAGAATTTAATTAGTTAACTATATGTTGTATAGTGCGCTATACAAACTATTACTTAATTTAATATACAGTACTATTTACCAGCTATTTACCAGGAGGCACAAAGGAAATCTTTAAAGCCATTCAATAAAGTTCTCAGATGCATTCAGTCCCACAGCACTGTGTATGTGTGTGTGTGTGTGTGTGTGTGTGTGCATGATCAATACATGTGTTAGATATGTATATTTATGTTAGTCCTATTTTTTATCTCTGCAGGAGTCTAAACAGATGGGCTGTATCTTTTCCAGATGAACACATCTGTGTAAATGGTCCCAGTTGGTTCAGTTATGTGGTTGCTGCATAAAAAACTGTTTCCTATTATTCTAAATAGTTAATTATACATATCAATTCATGTACATTCCATTTTGCATCGCACACTCAGATCCTCTGTACCTTTGTTCCCTGTATGATGCCTTAATGAATTCCAGGAATCATCCAGAGCCTGGGTTACTGGCTTTAAAAGAGTCGGTGCTAGGTTAGTGCAATGGATGACCTGTGAAAGCAGGTGGTAAATTAATCATCTGGCTTAGGTTCAACATTCCGTTGTTCATTCTCCGTGAGTCCTGTGATCTGTTTCTTGACCCAGAGGCCTGTGAGCAGGAAGGTCAAGAAAAGTCTCCATGGAGGGAGTGAAATTCCTTCTCATCACATTACACCTCACACACACGCTGGTTGTTTTTCATTTGAAGTCAACTTTTATGAGTAATTTTAGTCAGATTTGGTTGTGGTTGGCCCTGCAGAGAGTATCAGACTCTGCTGCCATGAATCCACTGAGCCCCATGACACCTGATGCCAGTCTGTAGCATGACCTAACTGACTGCTGCACCCTGAAACAGAGAGGAGTTTGTCTTCTATTTGGAAACTTTATTGATTGCGGAACTGAACATTTTGTTTTGTGTGTGTGTTTTTGTGTTTTTAGGCCTACAGCTGGTACTTGTACACTTATGTACTGTACATATACAGAACAACACAGATTCAACTATGGATAACAGTCCCAAACAGACTGATGACATGTGTTGCCCAAAACAACATTACACTTTTTCTGTGTATGATAGTATGGATAAAAACAAACAACAGGATCAACCCAAAGATATCACTGAATGTACAAAAATGAAAAAAAATGACAATCCTTCTGCCCTCTAACAGCCTGTTATATATTCATGAACTTCTTAAGGCTTAACAATTATTTCTAGGTGGCAACACTAACATTAAGCTGCCTAAACTACTCTCACCCAAGTAAAGAGGCAGCAAACTTGACCCAGCCTCATATCTACACTGGTGGCAACAAAATTCAAAAATTAAATTATGCTTTTATCCATCCATCCATCCATCCATCTTCCTCCGCTTATCCGGGACCGGGTCACGTGAAGGCAGCAGTCTGAGCAGAGATGCCCAGACTTTCCTCACCCCAGACACTTCCTCCAGCTCTTCCAGGGGGACTTCGAGCTGTTCCCAGGCCAGCCGAGAAACATTGTCTCTCCAGCGTGTCCTGGGTCTTCCCTGGGCCTCCTCCCGGTGGGACATGTCCACCTCCAGGGGGCATCCGAAACAGATACCCAAGCTTACCACCTCAGCTGACTCCTCTCGATGCGGCTGAAGGAGCAGCTGGCTCTACTCCGAGCTCCTCCCGAGTGACTGAGCTTCTCACCCCTATCTCTAAGGGAGCGCCCAGCCACCCTGCGGAGGAAACTCATTTCGGCCGGTTACACTGACCGCATAACTAATCATGGATGCTGCACCAATCCACCTGTCAATCTCATGCTCCATCTTTCCCTCATTCGTGAAAAAGACCCAGAGATACTTGAACTCCTCCACTTGAGGCAGGACTTCTCCACCCACCTGGAGAGGGCAGGCCACCCTTTTCCGGTTGAGAACCATGGCCTCTGGATTTGGAGGTGCTGATTCTCATCCCAGCCGCTTCACACTCGGCTGCAAACTGCCCCAGTACATGCTGAAGGTCCTGGTTTGATGAAGCCAACAGGACAACATCATCTGCAAAAAGCAGAGATGAAATCCTGTGGTTCCCAAACCGGACTCCCTCTATCTTAGGCCCCCTAGAAATCCTGTCCATAAAGATTATGAACAGGACCTGTGACAAAGGGCAGCCCTGCCGGAGTCCAACATGCACTGGGAACAGGTCTGACTTACTGCCGGCAATGCGAACCAAGCTCCTGCTCCGGTCGTACAGAGACTGAACAGCCCTTAGCAAAGGCCCCCGGACCTCCATACTCACAGGAGCACTCCCCCACAGAATACCACGAGGGACACGGTCGTGTGCCTTCCCCAGATCCACAAAGCACATGTGAACTGGTTGGGCAAACTCCCATAAACCCACAAGCACCCTGTGGAGGGTATAGAGCTGGTCCAGTGTTCCACGACCGGGATGAAAACTGCAGCATTGTTCTCTCCTGAATCCGAGGTTTGACTATCAGCCGAATTCTCCAGGGTAGAACAACGGAGTCCCCAGTAGGAGCACTATCAAGTACCCCTCCTGGGGACTCCAAGAAAGCTGGCAAGTACTCTGTATTGTTGTTTGGCCCTTAGACACAAACAACAGTATGAGAGACCTATCCCGACCCGAAGGCGCAGGGAAGCGACCCAGCCACCAGGCGCTTGCTTGCTGCAAGCCACAACCCCAGGCCTGGCTCCAGGGTGGGGCCCCGGTAACGCCAATCCAGGCGACAATTGACGTAAAGGTCCTTGATGTTCTTGAATCCATGGTGGGCTTGTGAACCGCTCTTAGTCTGGCCTGTCACCTAGGACCTGTTTGCCATGGGAGACCCTACTACTACCAGGGGCGTAATGACCTGACCTGACAACATAGCTCCTAGGATCATTCGGGCACACAAACCCCTCCATGTTCAAGGAGGGGATTTATGCTTTCATTTTCGGAAAAAAAAGGATTGTTAATTAGAAACAAACAGGTTAAAACTCATGCATGCATGCTTCAGACATGTTTTCTGGTCTCTCTGACTTAGGTTAGAACACAGGTATAGCATTATAATATATAAACATGAGGATTAATTATTTTTTCATGATAATCTTAGAACAACAAGACATGCTCTAAACCTCTTTCTGTTAATGCACTAATCCTAAATCATTTTTAGTGACACTACACTACAGTACAAATAGTACTTGTCAAGTGGCTGAGAGGACTATTTTGTACCTTCTGAATAGTCTTTCATGCTTTTAGGTTGAAGAAAGCCTCTTTAGAAGTAGATGTTATTTTGTATCAAGGCTTTATAAAAAAATATTTATATTTTGTACATGCAGAACAAAACACTGTGCAATGTTTCAACCGGACTGTCTTTTTCTGCCCTTTCAATTGTCAAGGATGTGTTAGGGTTTAATAAAGTAATAGAATAAGAATACACGACATCACAAGTCACTGGTAAAAGAAACCGAAAGCTTACAACAAAATCTATGCAGACTTAAATAAGAACAGGTTCCTGTTTCTGCTTGTTATATGCATCAATAGGTGTGTGATAATTTAGGAAAGCTATGATGAAACTTAGAAATAGAATATTATCCCAGGGTGAGCACTATTGAAATTGGATCACAGAATATCAAGTTTAACCTAATCAATTTAGCCACTGAGTATAGTACAGAAACAGAAAAACAGATTACTAAAATATTTAGAGCCCAGCTATTTGGAGTCCAGTCTCAGGCCACTTACACTTTTCTGGACTGAAAAATAAATTCAAAATAGGAGGGTGTTTGCAGGGGAAATATTTACAACAGCATTCTCCCATCATGCAGTGGAAATTTTGAATAATTTCTATACTGTATTTATATTAAAATAGAGGGAGAGAAATACGTCTATAAAGGAGATGACTCCAAACTTTTTAACTGTGGTGGAGATAACTGATAGAGAATGGTATATTTGCATGTTTACTACTACAGTGCTTTACTGTTTATCTTTCATTTTATCTAGTCCTGAGTAGTGTCTGCATGTATTACCTTGATCCTGCATATAACCTCAACAGCCTTTACCAATAATGTTGGGCAGCCTGTATGTGGCCTGAGAGGAATAGGAAAAGATAGCTGTTTGGTTAGAGATAAAAAAAAATAAACTTGTCCCTGTGCTTCAAGTCAGCCTTGATCTTTAACAAACAAGCTCTTTGAAATATGAACACATAACCATGGAAATGATAATCATGCTTTAGTTATCAGGGGCAGATATGGTACAATATTTTGCAGATATGAAATATGAAATGTAGTCCATCTGCTTTAGCTCTGCCAACTGAATCAAGCCCTCTAAAAAGGTCAAATCATAAGTGTGAATGTGTGCTAGAGGTACCATGATATTAAAGACAGAGGAGCAGATGGTCCACACAAATCTGACATCTGGTCTTAGCATCTGATTTAGTGCTGATGTGGGAACCATCAATGTGTCACAGTCCTCATTCATGTCACCTCCCAAAGTGTAACTCTAAGCATAAGAAACATAAGCACTAAGAAACATACTGTATATCACATTCCACTTGTTTACCTTCTGCCTCTTCGTACCCAGGTGAAAGTTTTTTATTTGGCCGTGTGTCAGACTGAATATATGTACACAGGTTGTGTATCTTTTCCCATCAGGGCATGAGCTGTGTAATTAAATGACTTTGCTGCCACTGAACCATCCTTAATGGCTTATTTTGCAGGCTTGGTTGTTGATCATTACTAAACTTGAGTGCCAGCTTAGTGTTTGGGGACGGTAAACAAAGATGCAATTGCATGGTCCTGAGCTGGCAATGTATCATTATGCCATGATGTATGTCAGGTATAATAGGGCTCATACTGCTTTGGGTGTGGGCTGAGTAATGTTGTGTGTCAGAGTTGAAATCTGAAACTCAGAACAGCAAAATATGGTCAACAATACACTTTACAGTACCTTGGTCCTTTTCTGTTTTCTAATGTAGCTCTGGATTCAGACGGTGACACAGAAGTTTTATTGAAATGATACACAATAAAAGAGCAGTGTGTAGACTTCATTGGTTTTGAGCAGTGAGGTTAAAGATTGAACCCAGTGAACACCCCTTTTTTGACATGTTTCAGCGCTCATCTGAGAGGCTTCATCAGTAAGTCACTGAAAAACCACATGACATGGTTAAATATCAAATCATCTTTACATGTCAAAATAAGACATGTTGCTGTGCTATGTTAAAATAAATTTAGAACTGCAAGATTCTATTCTTAAACTGTGAATATAATCCCAAAAAATAATAAAAATAATTGTGGTTTAGCGATTATAAGACTGTATGACTAAATACAGGACTTTTATTTTGTGTATATATTAGGTTACATTTAATGGACTACAAGGCTTTTCAAAAGGATGTCAAGCCTGTTAATTGGCCTACATTTAAAATTGGCACAAAAGTTAGCACTTGATATTTGATATTTTTTCTTCAAAATAAATAAATTAGTAAATCCTCTGTATTGCTGGTTTCGGTTCAGCAAGTATAAAATATAAGTAAGTAAAAGTATAAAATACTGATAATTGCTTTTAAATGTTATGCCTACATATGACCTACATAACCAACCCAGACCAACAGCGAGAAGAGTGACATTTTCTATTAGTTTCTAATAGTTATTCTTAAAACCTGCCAGCAGGGCAGATTTTTCCTCGACACGCTGTCTCTGAATTTAAGTTTCTTTAGCTGCTAACTGAAGGTCCGGTGTTTTATTTTCCTTGGTTGTAGGACATCCACTTCCACACAATATTGAAAAATAACCTTGAGCACATATTACTGGCCTGAGCTGTTTTTGAAATTAGCCATCTTTACATTGCCTGAGTGCACTGGGCCGAACACACCCCGTCGCCCCCCAGAGTCCTTGGAGAATTGTGCCGAGGGCATTTTATGACAGACTCTCTCTGCTGGCATGTTGCTCCTGTTTGCATCACTCTGCTGCTTTCCCACACTTGTCCCTGAGAAACTGAATTAAGTGAAAACGGTTAGGAGAAAAAGATATTATTTGTTTCTGATGGATATTGCCTCATATCAAAGGCCAGCATGGATGACTGGAGAGCTGCTGTATGTGGCGGCGAGGCGAGTGGGTGGAAGCACAGAAATGGTTTGGACTGACATCAAAGATTGGGACCACGTAGGACTTCTTTGTTGACCAAGTTGTTTGAATGTAGCTCTTTACAAATTATACAGTCATTATTTATCACCAAATTAAAAGATTCATTTCACATTTCACTTTTGAAGTTTATTGTTTACTGTTCAGTGAATGCAGTTTAGGCGTGTAAGAGACATCAGAGCTTAACAAAAAACTGACATTTTCAGTCTTGGATAATCTGTTTTTCTTCTCTCTCTGAATAGGGGATGGTATTTATATTCCTAAATTTATCTCCTATCCCTGTCTGTTTGGGAGTATAGAAATTTAGGAGAATACTGTCTCACTTACAACTAATGCATAACAATTTTAATGTGAGAACAAGAGGATGTCCTTGAATCAAAAATATCATTGTCAAAACTCATGCACAACAACAAGGTTATTATGATGCCTTCTTTATCCATCAAGGTATTGTGAATAGCTCATAATCCTTTTAATGCCCACAGTGGGCCAGAACCTTGTTAATCTCAAAACCACAGAAAGAAATTATTTTTGAATAAGCAAAGTGTTTGGGTGCCAAATACAAGTGGGCTTTTAAGCCTTTATTCTAAGCTGCAATGTAGTACTCCAGCATTAAAATAAGTCATATTTAGAGATTTACACTACTCTATTGTGTTTGTACAACATGGACGTTTAAGAGGTGAGGTTGCTTGAAGAAATAGCATCACATGATACAATTTAGGAAAACAGAACAACTGTTGTCACATATTTCAGATAAAGTTTCCAGTTCTTATTAAAGTGAACAAAAAGTTAAGGATCTTTTCTGCTGTTGTTGCCTGTCAGTCACGTAATGAAATGAAATGACCCACCAATTCTTTACATTTTAGCTTTCCCACAGAGACAAACCGACTACTCACCCTGCTTACTGCACTCTTAAAAGCACTCTATGGAGTTTTAACTGGTTATGAAACAGTCAGTTTAAAATACAAGAAAACAAGACCAACAGCAAGAAAAGCGTCTATTTATATTAGTTTCTAAAAGTTATTCTTCAGGCCTGCCTCTAGGTTCAGTTCTGGAAAGTCAGGCAAAGCAGGACTGAAGGTTCATCGCTGTAGCTGCTGACCACTCTCCTCCTTACAGCGAGGAGTGAAGCAGAGAGAACATGTAACCTACCGTTAGGTCAATCACTACTGTCTTTGTCCACAGGGACCACCAAAATCAAGACAAAATGAAAAGTTCTACTGAGCTGCTTCAAGGCAGATAAAGCAGATAAATCAACCAGTACTGATGTTAAGCAGGTTTAATTTGTAGTGAGTTTACACTGGAAAAGTATTCAGTCATACAAAAGTGTTTGCATTATGCCCTGTTGTTTCCCTGGTGTTTTCTGCGTTCCTTGTATTGTCTTGTATTGTTCCTTGTGTTATCCTGTTATCCTGTCTTGTGTTTATTGTGTTCATGGTGTTCCTTGTGTCCTCCATGTCTGTCATTCTGTGTCCTTTGTTGGTTGGTTCTTGTCTCCTGTCTTTGAGTTTATCTTCTCCAGTTCTGCTCACTTCCTGTTTTATTTTGTATTCCTTCCTCTCCTCACATGTCTGCCACTTGACTTCCTGTCCTTGTGTGTTTCCCTACCTGTGATTACTTCTGCTCCTCCCTTATTAGTTTCACCTGTCCCCTGTTAGTCTCCTCACCTGTTTCCACTTCCCTGTCCCCCACAGTGTATATATACCGGTCCCTTTCCTTTGTTCCTCGTTGGATTGTTGATGCCATCATCCCTTGTGTGTTCTTCTGTGTCCCTGCCTGCCTGCCTGCCTGCCTGCTTGTTTCCTACTCATCTGTTCCTGCCAGTTTATACCTGCCTACCTGTATCCTGCCTGAATTACCCATAAGAAATAAAAAGAGTCAACGACATCTACTCTGCCTCCACTTGTCTGCATTCTGGGTCCAACTCTACTGCATCAACCCTGGCAAAAATAAACCCTAAATGTATCAATGTATGCTATTATCCCACAAAGGATGTAGGAGATATTCACAGCTGGGAAAAAAATGTTGCTGAGGCAGCTCCAGTGATATCCCTATGTCACAGATAGATTGATGTCTTAGGAGTCTATTTATAGCATAATTTCATGTTATTATAAAATGGTGAAATGTTGATTGTTTTGTATACTTACAACTAAAATAATTACCTCTTGCAGCCAATCCATTCATCTATCCATTCCCTATAACACTTATCCTCAAGCAGGGTGAAGGGGGTGCACACTCACATTCTCATTATGGGCAGTGTTAGAGTCACCAGTTTTAACCTGCATGTCTTTGGTTCGAGGGAGGAACCACAGAACACCCACACAGGTATAAAGCAACCATGAAAACTCCACACCAAAGGGCCCCAGCCGATCAGTGGGTTCAAACTCAGACCCTGAGTCGTATATACGTTATACGTCATACAAACTGCCAACTTTATGCATCATAGTAGCACTATTGTGAGGACTGGGACAAGGACTTTATGCTGCAGTGTATGTTTGAGAGAGAGAGCGAGAGAGAGAGAGAAGGGAACAGAAGGTAGAAGGTGGACTGAATAATTCTGAGTTATTAATAAGTTACTCTGAATGCTGCTTTGTATATTTTTGACCCACCCTGAACCTGTGATATTTTCTAGCAAAACACAGTCAAAACAACCAAACAGTGTCCTCTACTAGCTCATCCAGTTGAGCTTCAACGCAGCAGCCCTGCTCCAATTCTGACCCCAGGTCCCTTCCAGCTTAGTGAGGAACTCTTTCAAAGTTTTGACTCAAGGTGTTGAGTCTAAAGATGAAAATTCTTGCAGCTACAAGGTCCAGTTAAATGGCCACTGCCTATACTGCATAACACATCATTTCCTGTGATGTTACTACAGCTGTGTATGGATTCATTTAGTTAGTACTTTGATATGGTATGATTGTTATATAAATATTTTTCAGTTTTCAGATGCTTTGATTTGATAATATAATATTGACTACTGACTTAATATTGGAGTTGTACGATATGGTGTACTTAAACACCTCTCAGCACATCCGACATATGACATCCAAGTCAGCACTGCTAATATTTGCAGCTAGCCTGGTACACATAATAGTGAATTCACACTACCTGATGACTGATGTAAAGGCTTGAGGTTGCACTATGAGCACGGTGGAGCACAGGTGGGTTTACAAGTCCTGCAGCACTGGCTGGAGGTGCATCTGTTTCTCGTTTATTAGTAGTATTTTTCTAAACCTTACAACACACCAACATTAACATCACACCCAGCGGCAGACTCAGCAGTCGTATCATGTTGTCTCCACTTGGAGAGAACCCATTAGTGCGCCAGATCAGGGTTTTGTCAATGGAGGGGCAACCTGGAGAGAACTTCATCATGTTTTGTCCACTGACAGGGCATCCATTAGGGTTTATTAGCTGGTGTTTTATACACAATAGCTAGCTGCTGCCTTACAACAATAAATACAAACCACATGTTGCTTCTCATTATTCAATCATTATGCTGACTAAATTTAAAGTTAGCAAACATTAAAAAACAAGATATATGTCAAGACTTTTCCTGAATACCCTGGGCCTAACAGCTGAGGACATGTAGACATATGTAAAAATGTATGTAGATCTAATAGCATATTACACAGCAGAAATAAACACCATATCAGCCAGTCAGTCTGCAGTTTTGGGCTTGCATGTCAAAGTACATGCCTGTTTCTTATTGAAAGTCATTATTTGTGACTGTGACAATAGCTGTTCTCGAGAGGAAAGAAATGAACGAAAAAGCAACAGTGAAAGTGACCTTGCTTTATCTGAGCTGAGGAAATTGTTACAAAAAGGGTAACACAACATCATTAGATTGAAGTGGTTTGGATAGAGCAAATGAAAACAGACACAGACACAAAATATGCCATCAGTCATCAATAATTGTTGTGATCATATTATTTCATATATATTTAACCACATCGCCAAGCCTTACTGACTGGTATAACTGCTGTGACCTAAGTTATTGTTGATGTACTGTGGTCCCCTGATCCATATAATCAGACAATAACCAGAAAAAGAATAATAATAAGACAAATCCTGTTATAAGGTTCCAACACTTCATGATCTCTAATAAATCCCAGATTGTCCTGTTCTCAGGTGTAAGGCAGAACTATTTTCGAGGCCAAGCACAGCATTATGAGGAGTCCAGGCCACAGATGCTGTCATCCTGTTTTACACTTACACTTGTTTTACACTTTTTAACGCCAATAGAAAGAAGCAGTTTTTCAGGCTGGCACTCAAGGATGAACATTAGTGTGCATCCTGTGCCTTGACTTGATCACAAATCTCTTATAAGGGTGTGTGTGTGTGTGTGTGTGTGTGTGTGTGGATGAACATGGTGTTGGCGTGTGCGTTTGCACGCTTTGTTCACTCAAGTGTGGTTTGTTCTAGACTGGATCCTTCTGCACCCACTCAGTTTATACTGTTTAAAGGTGTGAAGTGCTGAATAGTCTGTCCTTGATGCTCACATAAAAGAGCAATGATTATGTTTTATTTTGTTCTTTTTTTTAACAAACCAGTACTATTTCATGGCACCTAGAGTGATGTGAGAGTTCTTCGTTAAAATACAAAATCATGTTTGTTAAATAAAAATCTTCAGTCCTTGGATTTAAAGTCCTTGGATTTGAATGGAAATCAATCTAATTGGAAAGCTGTGTTAGCAGCTCTAGCATCTGACTGAATTACAGGTGATTTATTAGATCATTGTATTTACCCCCTGTCAATTATAGATAATAAATTTAAATCATGCTCTTGGTATCAAAATGATGTATACCAGATGTTTATTCTTTGGCCTTCATATTATTGAAGCAAGTTCGCCCCTTCCTCATCTTCTTCTTCATCCGCTTGGTCCGGGACCGGGTCGCGGAGGCAGCAGTCTGAGCAGAGATGCCCAGACCTTCCCTCACCTCACCAGAAGACACTTCCTCCAGCTCTTCCGGGGGGACCCCGAGGCGTTCCCAGGCCAGCCGAGAGACATAGTTTCTCCAGCGTGTCCTGGGTCTTCCCAGAGGCCTCCTCCCGGTGGGACATGCCTGGAACACCTCCCTAGGGAGGCGTCCAGGGGGCATCCGAAACAGATGCCCAAGCCACCTCAGCTGACTCCTCTCGATGCTGAAGGAGCAGCGGCTCTACTCCGAGCTCCTCCCGAGTGACCGAGCTTCTCACCCTATCTCTAAGGGAGCGCCCAGCCACCCTGTGGAGGAAACTCATTTCGGCCGCTTGTATCCGCGATCTTGTCCTTTCGGTCATTACCCAAAGTTCATGACCATAGGTGAGGGTGGGAACGTAGATTGACCGGTAAATCGAGAGCTTCGCCTTTCGACTCAGCTCCTTCTTCACCACGACGGTCCGGTACACCGACCGCATCGCATAACTGCGGACGGACGCTGCACCAATCCGCCTGTCAATCTCACGCTCGATCTTTCCCTCACTCGTGAACAAGACCCCGAGATACTTGAACTCCTCCACTTGAGGCAGGACCTCTCCACCCACCTGGAGAGGGCATGCCACCCTTTTCCGGTCGAGAACCATGGCCTCGGATTTGGAGGTGCTGATTCTCATCCCAGCCGCTTCACACTCGGCTGCAAACCGCTCCAGTACATGCTGAAGGGTCCTGGCCTGATGAAGCCATCAGGACAACATCATCCGCAAAAAGCAGAGATGAAATCCTGTGGTTCCCAAACCGGACTCCCTCCGGCCCCTGGCTACGCCTAGAAATCCTGTCCATAAAGATTATGAACAGGACCGGTGACAAAGGGCAACCCTGCCGGAGTCCAACATGCACTGGGAACAGGTCTGACTTACTGCCGGCAATGCGAACCAAGCTTCCTGCTCCGGTCGTACAGAGACCGAACAGCCCTTAGCAAAGGCTCCCCGGACCCCATACTCGCGGAGCACCCCCACAGAATACCACGAGGGACACGGTCGAATGCCTTCTCCAGATCCACAAAGCACATGTGGACTGGTTGGGCAAACTCCCATAAACCCTCAAGCACCCTGTGGAGGGTATAGAGCTGGTCCAGTGGCCCCTTCCTCAGTCACAATTAAATAAACACGTTCAGAATATTAATTATTTAAATATCTTCACAATTACCCACATAACAGCAGGAATACAAAATTAAACATTCTTTCACTGATATGCCTGGCATAATAACATTGTCAGGGCTCCATCAGTCTGAAAAGACATTCATTAAAAAATCATGCCATTCCATATTTTATTAATTAAATGATGATGTTATTGTGAATTTAAATAGCTGGAATGGAGTTATTTAAAGAGGCATACTATAGTAAGATTAGATTCAACTTTATTGTCATTACACATGTATAAATACAGAGTAACGAAATGCAGTTTAGCATCTAATCAGAAGTGCAAAGAAGCAGCAAGTGCATTATAAATAGTATGTAGAGTATGAACAGTATGTACAGGTAAGTAAGGTATCTAGTATACAGAAACTATATAGATATGATATGAACAATATATATATACAGGTGTGCTATACTAATATACAGAAGGGCTATATTAATATACAGATACAGTGAAAGGATGGATATGAATATGAACAAGTATGTACAAGAACAGAGATGGATGTGAACACTATATACAGGTATGTATACACAATTATGTGGTGGGACAACAGGGGCGCAATGACAGTGGGCAATGTAGGGGTGTGGAGGAGTTTGGGGTGTGGGAGGGTGTGGGGGATCAGAGGGGGACAGAGTTCAATAGAGAAACAGCTGTAGGGAAAAAGCTGTTCCTAAACCTGCTGGTTTTAGTTCTGGAGGCTCCTGTAACGCTTCCTGGAGGGCAGTAGTTGAAAAAGAGTATGTCCAGGATGAGAGGAGTCCTTAAGAATGCTACGTGCCCTTCGTAGACATCGCTTCTTCTGGACGTCCTCTATGGCAGGAAGTGGAGTCTTTGTGATGCGTTGGGCGGTTTTCACCACCCTCTGCAGTGCCTTGCGGTCCGCGACAGAGCAGTTCCCATACCAGACTGTGATGCAGTTGGTTAGGATACTCTCTATCGCACACCGGTAAAAGTTGCCTAGGAATGGCAGTGGACAGGTGGTTCTTCTTCAGTGTCCTCCAAGAAGAACAGGCGCTGATGGGCCTTCTTAATCAGGCTGGAGGTGTTTGCAGTCCATGAAAGGTTCTCTGAGATGTGGATCCCCAGGAACTTGAAGCTGGAGACATGTTCAACAGCCATGCCGTTGATGTGGATGGGATCATGTGTCTCCCTTTTCACCTTCCTGGAAGTCCACAATGAGCTCCTTAGTTTTGTTGGTGTTAAGGAGCAGGTTATTGTCAGCACACCATGTAGCTAAGTGCTCGACCTCTGCCCTGTAGTGTGACTCATCATTATCACTGATGAGTCCAATCACCGTGATGTCATCTGCAAACTTTGTGATGGAGTTGGATCCATACATAGGCCTGCAGTCATGGGTGAAGAGGGAGTAGAGGAACGGGCTCAGCACACAGCCCTGTGGTGTGCCAGTGTTGAGTGTGATGGTGGAGGAGCAGTTGTGGCCTGACTTGACATGCTGAGGTCTGTTGGTCAGAAAGTCCATAATCCAGTAGCGGAGGGGGGTACTGATTCCAAGATCCCCAAGTTTAGTGATTAGCTTGGAGGGAATAACTGTGTTGAATGCCGAGCTGAAATCAACAAACAGCATTCTTGCGTAAGTGTTCTTGTTCTCCAGGTGTCCTGTCCTCCTGAGAAGAGTACACAGAGTACACAGAGTACACAGTGCAGCGCTGTAGATACAGCATCCTCTGTGCTCCTATTGCTTCGGTAGGCAAATTGGTGTGGGTCCAGTGTGGGGGGCAGGCATGTCTTGAGGTGTGCCAGGACCAGCCGCTCAAAGCACTTCATCACAATGGGTGTGAGTGCTACGGGGCGGTAGTCATTCAGGCACGTCGGAGAGGAGTGTTTCAGGCACTGGCACAATGGAGGTGGTCTTGAAGCACGCTGGTACTGCTGTCTGGGCAAGTGACAGGTTGAAGATGTCCGTAAAGACCCCTGCAAGCTGCTCAGCACAAGCTCTGAGCACACGTCCCGGAATGCCATCAGGGCCAGCAGCCTTGCGTGCGTTGATTTGGCTCAGTGCATTTTGAACGTCTGTGGGGGAGAGTGTGAGGGTCTGGTGATAATCAGAGGGTTTGGGTTTGATAGTCATGTCCTTGTTGTCCTTGTCAAAACGGGCGTAGAAGTCATTCAGCTCGTTGAGGAAGGACACATTCATGACTGTCTGTGTGGAGTTGCTGGGTTTGTAGTCGGTGATGGCCTGGATGCCCTGCCACATGCGTCGGGGGTCAGAGTAGACAAAGTATTCCTCCACCTTCAGCTTGTAGGCTTGCTTGGCCTTTTTGATGCCCCTCTTCAGGTCTGCCCTGGATGTACAGTAGGCCTGTGCGTCACCCGATCTAAAGGCACTGTTACGCGCCTTCAGCAGAAGCCGCACTTCCTTATTCATCCATGGCTTCTGATTAGGGTATGTGTTGATCTGTCTTTCCGTGGTGACACTGTCAATTGTGGTGGTGATGTATTCCAGTACAGAGTGTGAGTAGGAGTCAATGTTTGTGTGAGAGCCAAGGGTAGCCTGAGAGGCAAACTGACTCCAGTCTGTGTCTCTAAACCTGTCCTGGAGTAGAGAATCCACCCCCGCTGGCCACACTTTGATGGTCCTCACAGATGGTTTCACACGGTTGATGAGTGGTGAGTACTTGGGCATGAGAAACAAAGAAAGGTGATCAGACTGTCCCAGATGGGGGAGGGGGGTTGCTGTGTAGGCTCCAACAATGTTTGTATAAACATGGTCCAAAGTTTTGTCCCCTCTGGTTTGGCAGGAGACATGCTGGTGGAATTTGGGAAGTACTGTCTTGAGGTTGGAGTGGTTAAAGTCACCCGCCACAATAAATGCAGCCTCTGGATATGCAGTTTGTTGTTTGCTAATAGCCTCATACAGTCCGTTCATGGCAGCTTTAGCATCCGCATCCGGGGGAATATAAGCAGCAGTTATTATAGTCGAGGTGAACTCCCTCGGCAGATAGAACGGTCTACACTTAACCATGAGAAACTCCAGGTTAGCTGAGCAGTGTCTTCCAACAATGACAGTGTTCGTGCACCAAGCCTTGTTGACATAAATGCACAGTCCTCCGCCCCTCTTGTCTTGCCGGAGTCAGCTGCTGCTCTGTCTGCCCGGAGAGTGTGGCGTCCGGCTAGCTCGATAGCATTGTCGGGAATTCCGCTGTGTAACCATGTTTCTGTGAATATCATGACATTACAGTCCATAATTCTCTTGTTGTGGGTGATCCGAAGTCGTAACTCATCCATTTTGTTCGCCAGTGACCGCACATTAGCGAGAGGAAAATGCTGGGTAGAGAAAGCCGGTGTGGTGTTAGCTTTAGCTTAGCTCTCATCCCTCCGCGCTTCCCCCGCCTTTGTTTACGGTCTCTTCGCCGCCTGCGAGCACTTCCGGTCGGCCGGGTAGCCTGCGTAGCGTCGGGTGTTCTTCTGAGCTCTGGGATGAGACGAAGGTTGCTGAAAAAACAGTCTGGAGTTTTGCAATCCAATATCCAGAAGCTCTTGTCGGGTGTAGGGTGTAAAAGAGAAGCTGTTCTGAACGAACAGACCCGAAATGAGCAGGAATATCGCCGCCAGCTTGCAAAATCTGAAGAGACGCTGAGCCTCGCGTTGTGCACGCGCCGCCATCTTGGCATTGCGATTTAAATTAGTTTTAAATGTGGAGTTGTTCTGTAGTAAAATGGGGTCCCTGTTTTGTTTGTCTTCTGCACACGTGTCAGGATGTACATGCACACATGTAACAGAGGCAAATCTCCATTTTGAAATACTGTCATTTGTACCTAGGGAAGGGCACGTCAGAGCACACAGCTTGCTAAGTTATTAAGAACACACTTTATTTTGAAAAATAAAATCATTATAAAAAGCAAGAACACCATGCATTAAACTCACAAACTCATCAATTCACACTAAAAAAACAGTTTCACATCACACAGGTCCAATAATAAAACAGCAACACAGTTACTAATTATTTCCCATCGAGGTCATGATTATAATGCATTATAATGTCTTTTATAAATATTTATAATCATCCATGACATCTTATAAAAAGGTTTAAAACTGTAATAAGTGGTGGACGTAATGTAATATTTGACAGAATAGCACTGGGGTTTGCCCCATAGTGAGTTGGTTTTTAAATGTATTTAATGTAATGTTTAATGTAATGAAATGTCGAGAGAACTGAAACAAAGAGAACAGGATGGATTGTGGGCCTGACAGGTGGTTCGAGGTGTGGTTGAGGTGGGGACATGCACACAATCACACTCTCAGCTTAATAGTTTCATCACTTCATTATTATCAGCAACCCTACAGCTCCAAGTTATTTTTGTTCATTAGTCATTGAATTAATTCCAAATATCTGAATCTCCAAGACTGAATGCTCAGGTGATTGTCACTGATGGTTACAGGTGGTATGTGAGCCTGAGAGAATTGGAAACAGGCACTGCTTTCTTGCCAAACTGCTTTGGCAACATATGTGTGTTTCCCAATGCCTGTTACAATATGGTATATTAAAATAACCATTCATTTAATGGTTAAAACTAATTTCAGGAATTTTAATTAATTAGATTTTTTTCCATGCAACAGTTGGTTGCCAAGAAATGTCCTCTTTACACAGCTGACATTTGTTTTAATTAATGATAATTTGGAAGAAGCAATCATTCCTACTGGTTGTGATGACTTCAGAATCAGCAGCTTCATTATACAGTTGCTGACATGTGGACAGACAGACTTTTTTTCATAAACAGGTCATCAGAATCCTGTAAATTCAAGGATTCAAGGATTTTTTATTGTCATTCCAACACAAGTCAAACATGGGAAAGGAACGAGATTAGCTACCCTGGTCCCGGTGCAAGCCAAAATAAATAGAATAAGTATAAAAGATTAAAAAAGTATAATATTACAAAATAAAATAAACAAGATAGAAAAGCAAAAATGAGGTAGTGCAAAATAACAGAATAAATAGGATTAACTGTAGTGCAAAAAAGCAACTGCATTCTGTGCAGGTGTTGCAGTGTGCAGATGTGTATTGTCTTTGGGTGGCTGTCAGAAGAGGGAGGGAAGTGGAGGGGGGGGTGATGATGGTGGTGGGGCAGCAGGGGCTACAGGGGTCCTCCAGAGTTCAAACAGTCTCACAGCTTCTGGGAAAGAAGCTGTTCCTCAGTCTGGTGGTCCTGCTCTTAATGCTCCGCAGCCTCCTGCCTGAGGGGAGGGGGACAAACAGTTAGCATGTGCAGGTGTGAGTGGGGTCCTTCATGATGCAGGAGGCCCGTTTCCTGCATCTGGAGGTGTAGATGTCCGTGGTGGTGGGTAGACTGCATCCCACAGTCCTCTGTGCAGCCTTCACCACCCTCTGCAGAGCCTTCTTCTCTGCCGCCGAGCAGCTGCCGTGCCACACGATGATGCAGGAGGACAGGACGCTCTCCACCACACATCTGTAGAAGGAGGTCAGGACTGAGCTCCCCAGCCCGGCGCGCCTCAGCCTCCTGAGGAAGTAGAGACGCTGATGTGCCTTCCTAATGAGACATGAAGTGTTCTTGCTCCAGGTGAGGTCGTCAGAGATGTGTACGCCCAGGTACCTGAAGCTGGAGACCACTTCCACCGCAGTCCCTCCGATGTACAGGGGAGAGGGGAGGTGTCTGCCCCTTCTGAAGTCCACGATCATCTCCTTGGTCTTCTTCACGTTGATGCAGAGGTTCGAGAGACTGGTCATGGCCCACATCAAGGACTGCGTCGAACGTCACTGTGGACCCGCACCAGTATGCATATAGGAAGAACAGATCCACAGAGGACGCCATTTCTTCTGTGGTCCACACAGCCCTCACCCACTTAGAGAACAAAGACTCTTATGTCCGCCTGCTCTTTGTGGATTTCACCTCTGCGTTTAATACAATTATACCGCAGACCCTGGTCCAGAAACTCACAACACTTGGACTGAGCTCCACCCTGTGTAACTGGGTTCTGGACTTTCTGACAGACAGACCGCAGTCTGTGAGGATCCACGACGTCTCCTCCTCCTCCATCAGCCTCAGCACCGGCTCCCCCCAGGGCTGTGTGCTGAGCCCCCTCCTGTTCACCCTGCTCACACTACGACTGCTCAGCGATACATCCGAGCTGTCTGATCGTGAAGTTCGCGGATGACACAGCTTGTGGTGGGACGGATCGCTAACAACGACAAGTCCGACTACAGGCAGGTAGGAAGGTTGGTTAACTGGACTTATTCTAATTCAGATAAATAGTTTTCAGTCAGTTACTTTAATTCTTTTTATTTAAATGTAGTCCAGTGAAATTTGAATAACACAGGACACAAAGCTATATTCAGGGATCTTTATTTCTTCGACTACTCTTAGAATTTGAGAGTAGCGTTAAATTTATTTGGAAATAATTTCGAGTACTCTGAAACGTGACTCCCTACTCCCTCCTACAGAACATTTAAAGAGAAATCCTGGTTGCTTATAGAACTACATTATCTGGCACTTCCAATACCAAAATGAACAGTTCCCCAAGCTCACTAAGCAACTTAAACACTGGGATGTCACACTGAAATACGTTTCATTACATAAAAAGAATCAAAGTGCATAAACAAAATCAAAGTGCATAAACAACTGTAGTGGTAGTGCTTCCTACTGTCACAGACAAAAAGGGAATAAAATAGAACCACATACAGTCACTTCCTTACAGAAAATGAAATATATGACACCTTCATATCAAATGATATTGTGCAAAATAAATCCCATTATATTCACTACAGACTGGGTGTTATCTCAAACACTTGTGCAGCAGCAGGACATCATTCACCTCATACAGTACTACACAATGAAAACAAATTTCGGAAATCATGCATACACATCACATGTACATGAGCTTCACTCAACAGCAAAACACATCTCTGTAAAATAAACTTACAATGTTTCCAGCACAACTTATCCATGCTGTATGCTAGTTAGTTAGCACATGGAAAATCAGAAGGTAAAATCTATAAACATCGTAACCGAACACGATCAATACCGGCCTCAAATATGCATTTGGTACTTTCCGTAAAATCATATTAATGTAAATCCTTTGATTACTTTATACAGAATAACAACATTTCAAACCTATTTACCTCTCTGGAAAACAGCAGACGCAACAGGTGAGATGCTCATTGAAAAAAAGGAGCGCGATCCACTTCCTGTCTCTATTCGTTACCTCACGCTCTTACTCGCGCTATCTCCACCTCAACTTGGAGACTGCACAGGGGCCCATCGCCATCTAGTGGCACCTAGAGGAAAATTCAATTTTCCACTAGGCTACATAAAAGTTAAATAGTATATTGATATTCTTAAACAAAATGTAAGAAATATTAAAGTCCGTCCATCCACAGCTGCATGTCTTTTTCAGAGTCACAGGTGGCGCAGCCCAATAAATCATTACTGGAGTCAGTGAAGAAGTGGCTGATTTGAAACTCTTGTTATCAGTTGAATCAGTTACTTTGTTTAGCTTCTCCAGCTGTGTGTAGATCTGCTATTAAAGATCAAAGACTATAAAATGTGATTCTTATAGTTCAGAGACATGTATGTTAAGGAACTAATCATTTATAACAGACAATTATACAAATGCCATTGGTGTGAGCAGTAACATGATACGAGTGTGACCTGAGAGCACCAACACCATGCTCCATGGCCGATTCGACTGGACAGTTCAGGTACTGTCACCTTTGTCTTCACTTCAATAAATAAAATCCCGACTGTAACACTGTTGTACCTGATTCAGTGTCAGATGTCCCTGCCCAAATCCATGTATGACTGATGATTAAGAGTATTTTGGGAAACGTTTCTGTGCATCACACCGGGGCGAGGATTAGGATTAAAGAGCAGCTGCACAGTGATTGAAGTGTGTCTGCGGATGTCTCACCAGGCTATAGCTACGTTAAATAACACACAGTTCCCAAAATAGCCCAGGCCTCTAGCGCTTATGGAGTCGAGGTTTGGGATCTTTTCTTTGCCAACCAGTGACACTGTGTGACATGTTGCACATCACACAGCCTGGAAAAAAAATCTGTTAAGCTTCTCCTCAAAATGTATAAGGTGCTTTTTGTTGAATGTCTTTAAATTGTACTATTGGATCAGTACCATGCAGGGATTTGATTTGTCATCCTTTTTCATGATAATGGGGTGTATACACAGGGCAATAGCAGCTGGGTCCATGAGAGGACCCCGAGGGTTGCCAGTACGTGGAGAGGTGCCAGTTGACCCCCTGGGCACTGCTGAGATGCCCTTGAGCAATGTACTGAACCCCTGCGTGCTCACTGTGCCATCCTATGGGACAGCCCCCTCACTCTGACATCTCTTCATACATGAATGCATGTATATGGGTCCTATTTGTGCATGTGAGTATTATGGGCGTGTGTGTGTGTGTGTGTTAACAGAGTGAAAACATGTAATTTCCCCCTGAGGGTTTATTAAAGTATGTCCTCTTCTTTGTTGAAGGTGAGTGGAACAGAATGAGTTCTTGCAAAGCTACACAGCCTGACTTCATGCAACATTTCCTTTCGATTAAAGAGAACAGAAGTGGAAGTGACATGTTAATTTGTTCTACTCTGAATGTAGTACAGTATCTCCACAAATGGAGGAATGCATTTAAGATACTACTCTTTCAAAACCACTTCATCTGCTTTGAAATAAATGTAATATATTGATACATTTCTGTTGGACAGCTTAAGGAAATTGGTGCTCTAACACAGGTTAAACTGTTCTTACGATTGAGGAACTCCTTTCACTGAGGGGAGGGCACAACGAACTGTCGTCTACCTGAGAATAAAGTTCCAGCTCTTTGTTCATTAAAAAGTTTCTAGTGAAACTAAAGGACGAGGTCTTTTTTTCCCAGAGGGGACAGCAAAAGCCCCCAGATCTATGTGACACTACAGCTCATTAAAAAGGCTGACAGTCCCGCTGCCATTTTATTACTTTCCATTTTCTGTCTCCGACTGTACCAGCCTGACACGTTAAAGGAATAAAAAAGGGTGTAAAATCAAGTGTATGAGAGTAACAAGGAATAGGAGGGGAGGCAGGGAGAAAGAGACTATTTCTGTTCAGTGATTACTTGTTCATTTTAGCTGGATGAAGTTTCTAATGAGACAATAAATTGTACAATGTCTTTGCTTAGTTCCACTATAAGCCAGAAGCCTTGCCATAAACAGATGAAGATATTTGTATATTATTTATATGGAAATGTAAAGTACAGCATGTAATTCATGCTCACATGCCAGTGTGGAAGCTTATTAACACATTTAATTCAATAGTTGCTGTAAATTTCGTTATGCTGAAATATGGGTTGAACCAAAATATTACCAGTACATATCCAAGTTAACATTTTTTGTACCGGCAGTAAGTGTTACTACATTACCAAATTTATTTATTAAAATAATACATACTTACAAACCAGCTCATCATGAAGTAACTGGCCGGTCTTATTTCAGCAGCCCTTTCGCTTTATTAGTCACCTCATAGTTCATCTCCTACTCTTGGTGTGAACATGTTAACAGCTCACAGTCTCACCACATTCTTCTGTAAGAAATATCAATTTGTGTGTGGGGATGGCATATGTATCTTAAATTTTATAATAAAATTCCTTCTCTTTGACTGGTTGTGCAATACATGTAGTTTGTGTGTACAGGCTTTCTATTCTATGTGATTAACAAACTTCATAAACCAATCCTCAAGATGCAGAAAATCACTAGTAGGTAAAACATTTAATAGTTATCTGTGTTAGGTTAGAAATGTTGCCAGGCTCTTCAGGGCCAAGTCAACTACTGAAGCATCAGGGTTTTTCCTCATTTCTTTTAACCACTGAATTGGCTATTATATGGCTAAGGTGATGAGTGGCTTCCAAAAATGATCCACCATGAAAATGAAAATGTAATAAGCTTAAATGAATTATATCATATTTATAATTTAGAGACCTCAGCCGATCAACAGCATACACTTTCTTAGTATATATTTTTATATTTCCCTTATTCCATAGTTTACTTTTTTGTCAGGCTCTTTTATCAATAATTCTTTGTTAATTTGATTGTTTTTCTTTGTACAATGTTTTATCAAAGTGCATGGAAAATAATAGAAATAGAAACAGAAAATCAGGAGGAATGAAGAAAAAATTAATTCAAAAGCACAATCATTCAATTGTCTGACTGGAGCTCAGTAAGCTTTATAATTCTGATATTTCCGTCTTAGTTATGACAGCAGGAATTGTTATTGTGATTTCAGTTTTGCACCTTCTAAATCTATTTCTTTCTTCACCGTCCTCACCTGATCCTGGGCTGCAGTTGCTGAGATCGAGATGTGCTGAAGAATACAACAGCCTGGTGGATGCATCTAAATCCTGATTGTGTTTCACTGCCTATCATTAACATTTCACTGCTGTCACACTGCTCTCATTGTATTTTTATTGTGGGTCTGTCATCACCATAGCTATAACTCTAAACCTGTTCAGGACATCATGGGTCCTACTGTTCATGTTAGCTTAAGGCAGTACACTTCATTGTTTTATTGTAACCTTCTTTCGAATTTACCTCCCTACACAGAGAACTGAATGGATTTTTCTTAATTTTCCTGTTCTCGAGGTCTCTGGGTCAAGAAAGAGTCCTGCTGGACTCACATAGGAGGAGGAGAATGTTGCTGATAAATCATAGATTTATAGAGGGAGTACAGGAACTGAAGAACTGAGTTTGAATTGCAAAATGAAACATATATTCATTTATGATTTAGTGATTATTGAATCATATCCATATTATTCATTTTCCTTTTCAAAGTGTGGTGCATCGAGGTAAATTAAATTCACCTCAAGGAATTAATTAAGTTAAAACGTTACATATTTTAAATTAATTAAAAAGTAAAATTCTGTTATTCAGTGTAAATACTGATTATTTCTGATAGCTGACATTGTATGCAATCATTCTACTTTAGTTTTTGTACCAATTAATGTGTTTATGATACATAGTTTGGTGTCCTTGTGAGGCTTATTAATTATTGTTACATGTTATGGTATCCTTCGAGGTATAATCTTACAGTGTATATTTTAGTAAGCTGCATAAAGACATTCTGTACTAACTGTATTATATTATGTCTTGACAGTACAGAACATATTACAAGGTCAACTGCAATATTTATTTATAATTATTTTTAACTTGTTATCTGTGTCATCTATATGAAGAGTTAGCAAATGCTAGCATGTTAATAGTCTAAATTAAAAGGGAAAAGGATAGTTAAACATTACCATGTTGTTATTGTGAGTATGTTAGCAAGCTGATGTTAGCATTCAATTTGATGCCCTTATCATACACCAGTGGCCAGATGTGTAAACAGTGTGTGCACACAGAGGCCATGTGTTCAACATTTCTCACCCATTAACTGAGATATATTAGTATGAGGATGTGGAGTGAGGAGGTGTGTGCCTCATGCATATGTCAGAGCAGGTTTGAACATTGTTTTCTCAAGACAGCTGCTGGTGTTATAACAAGGAGCAGATGAAATATCTTACAGACTAAACTTTTTTTTTTTTATTATGTGGCCGGAGGTCTCTTTCCTCCACGCCACTATATGGCACTGTGCCGCCTGAGCTAGGGCGCACTGACAGATCAGTGGCGCAGAGCAAGTATTTAAATCCAGGTGGAGCACACCTTGATCTCTCTTCCTGGCCCTTCCATGGTCCGGTGGCTACAGCAGCGTGACGGCTGGCTCAATTGGCGTGGCGGCCCTTGCATCATAAACATCTCTAGATAGGTAAGATGCGCTGCCGTCTCCTCGTCCATTCATGCAACAACATGCAGACTGTTTGTCTTCCTCACCGCAGCGCAGGCTGATCGCTTGTGTGTGCGGGGGGAGTGATCGCGCCGCAGCTGCGTGGTGAGTCGCCTTGTCCGTAATTCTTTTGTGCAATGTGGCTCCCTGCTAACTTTTATATTATGCTGCAGAATTTTGCCGTTTGGCCCTCCATCTCCTCTGGGGTCGTGCTGACGCTGCACCAGTTGGTATGTATGGGTTTTATTTTTGATTATCCAATTATCAATTAGTGTTATTTTATAATAAATTTATTTGTTTTACATTTTAGCAGTCCCGGATAATTGCCAACCCTCCTGTGGGTTTATTAATCCCTGGCCAGCTCTGCTGTTTTGGCTCTGTTGAGCCTTCCTGTTGTGGCTCTGAAAGGCTGTTTGGGTTCAGAAGTCCCCCGTTTTGGCTCCATCGGGCCCTCTGGTTCTGGTTCTGGCTTCACGGCACCGTTCATGCTCTCCCTCTCTGGAGGCGTTTGGCCCGGTGCTCTACGGGGCTCATCCGAGCCCCTGCTGAACTGTTTTTAGTCTATTAGGTTTCATTTCTTTTGTGTAATTTTGTTCTGTTTATGGTATTTTGGTTTATTTGTTTGGTTACATTTAGTAGATTGTCCTGTCTTTCTTTTGTTGTATTGTTTTAGGTTTGAGATCGTTTGTGGCTTTGATTTTTAACATTTATTTTGTGTGCAGGTGCTGTGGGCCTGAGGCAGCATCCCCCCTTCCCTGGTGGTGGTTTTCTTCTTCACGAGTGTTTTGTTTGGGGTAGCACGGGTGGTTTGGTTTGAGAGTGTTATCCCCTTCTTGGTTAATGTTGCTGTGGTTAGCCCCAGCCCTATATTTTAATTGATCTTGCCCAAACGTTCATGTTTGATTTAGTTTCGTTTTTTTTATTATATTAAATAAAATGTTTTGATTAATTTGAACTGTCTCTGCCCTGTGGTGTAAAACGAACCTGTGTGCCTAACCATTATATATTGGGTTAGAAGTTCCCGGGGGTGAAATTCCCCTGGGTGGCGTTGTCACAATAGACATTTCTTCCTGGAACGGCACGCTCGTGCCCCCCCTCCCTCGTCACGCCACAATTATATTATATTATTATATTACTTTTATATTATGTTGGGGGTTACATTATGGCAGGTTACATTATGCTGTAAATGAACAAAAGGAGTGTATGAATTTAAATTTTTATTTTAAATAGTTTATGTGTGATGAATTTGATCAACTGTTACCTTTTTAACATTTGAGCCAGTATGACATGGCAAACCCTCTATGGTGACCTGTGGGACTGCAAAGAGGACTCCTGCGCGTGTCCACTTCCACAGTGATTGTGACTCATGCAACAGAAACAATAACAAAATAAATATTTCCATCTTTGTGCATGAAGTGTTTTAGTGGTGAATCTACAGGTTTATGCAGTTAAGTTGAACACAGACACATCATCCACTTCTAAATGTTGAATTCAAGTTGAATGTTCAGTCTCCTTTCAGTTGTGATTAGAGTTAAACCAACTCCAAACTGCCTTTTTAGCTGCTAAATGCCCATGTGTGTGCCTTAATCTAGAGATTATAGCCAAGCAGTTGGACTCTCATCCTGGAAGTATTTCTCTTCACATGGACAAAAATAGCGTATGTATACAGACATTTTACAATTTTTTGAAGAGATTACATAGCAAAGTCAGAAGATCTGAATTTGGTAATGCTAACTGCATTCATACTTTTTACTGATGCTGATATTCTGTGGAATGCTGTGGAGTTGCCAGCATTAATCTGGTCACCAATTTCCCTTTATCCTTGAGAAGTAAAAAGTGGTTCTTTGGTAGTGCTCCATTATAGTGCTTAACGAGGTGAGCCTTGAAACGGATCCTCACCCGCTGTCTATTGAGATCCACTTTGCAAACTCTCATCATACAAGATAAATTGATGCTGAGGATGGAGGAAGAAGGTCAGAGAGGAAAGAGCAGGGACGTCTTCGTGCTTAATGCGGGGGAAGGAGAAGGAGGCAGTGACAAATGATAGTGGGAGGAGAATGAGAGCCGGAGAGGAGAGCAATCTTGGAGAATCTAACACTGAAATGCACAGGGAAAGAGTGAGAGAAAATTCTAAAGACTGACACATGGAAAAAGTGTGGTTCTTCATTAAGCTCTGTCCTGAAGCGTTGCAGAGAACAGAGTGCGACAGCTCATTAACTTCCATCATGCCTCACTGTTTTCTGCTTATGAGGGGAGACCACAAACCCGGAACTGCTTCCAAGACGCTGCACTTTTTCTTGGTCGTTGTTCTTGTTATGTTGTGAATGAGTTTGCGGTGACTAAAAAGGCTCTGATTGATGTAATAATACAGACAGGAGACGAAAGTGAAGAGAGACACATCATTATCTGAGCTCTAAACAAAGGACTTGGTGCTGAAAGGTGTTCTGAATGTGTGCAGAAGGAGGGAACAAAATGCAGTTTCTATTTGCACCACACTATGCTGATAGACATTTAGTTCGACTGTGAGTGAACAGCTGTAGGACTTAACAGAGAGCCAGCCTGGCAGATCTGGATTGTGACAGCTGGTCATTCATGCTCAGTGCTGGAGGCAGTTAGGAGTACAGGAGCCTTGTAAAAAGAAAAAAAAAAAGAAAAAATTGCCTGTTTAGAATTCATGTCTTTTTAATATTTTTTCTCTGCATAAAACTGTGTTAGTATGAGGGCTGTATGAGGCAAGATTTCAAAAACCTCAGATAGTCTCTCAAAATCCAGAGCATGGCCTTAACAGAGATGTGAGACAAAGAAGCTTTAATTCAATGTAACCAGTGGATGAAAGGTGTGTGTGCTCTGACAGTGTCTAAAGGCAAACATGTTCATACCTGTTCAGAGTGGCCACACTCAGAGTTGGGCTGTCATTGAGAGGTGTGAGATGTGGTGAAGAATTGGGATAACAGCACACACTTTTGGAGAGTCTATCCACACATGCATTCATTGTGTTTCACTCAGTTGCACATGTAAAAAGTGACTGAAGTAGTTGTATGAAAAATGAAAAAGGAGATCAGTGTGTGTCAGAATGTGTGTTGCAGAAATTGTTGGACACAGCCCCCCTGCTGCTTTCACCATCAGAAAAGAAGTTTCAGAAGCTGTTAGATGATCTGAAAAGCACTTCCTTTGAAGCCCACTGATGTCTTCAGGCCCTCTGTCCACCCTCCACCACAAGCAAAAAAAAAGCGACGCAGCTTATGGCCACTAACAGAGCCACCCACATCATAATCCAGAGAGCTGTATCCTCTACATTTATGTCATTCATACATTCATATTTGGGAGAAAAAAGAATCTGTATGATTCCATCTCAACCACCACCAAATCTGTTTAAACTCCATTTTGTGCATGTTTTAATACTATTGTCAAAACTGTTAAATTTCCAACTTCCAAAACCTAAGAAATTAAAGATCCTTTTTGGGGACACCAATTGCCTATTTTCATTCCTAGGTGACCTCTTGTGCTAGTTTCTAAGGAAATAAGACAGCTGTAGCATTCATTCATGTTTACTAGTGTGACATCATGTTCAGAGGTTTTTGTACTTGTGTGGGACGATGTGTCGTTTCAGTGTCTCTTCCAGTCAAAGATGTTTACAGCCCGTCCCAGGATGGGGACACTTTTTCTTCCACCTTTCTCTCCTTTCCAAAAAACCTCAGAGGAATTCATGACCACTGTCTCCTCATGTTTGGCTCTTAATGTTTCTACCAAAATGAGATGTTTCAGTATTGTATGAACAAGTATGTTACTGAAGCATCCTGTCATTCTGTCTTGTTATAAGATGTATAAAATACTCTTACTATCAAATAAAGACTTAAGGTATACAGTAGTTTTAAAGTTTTAGTGGGACATTAGATTTGTATTTCACAGTTTGAGGTTACCGTGTCAAAATGACAGTTCCTTCTGTTTCTTTACCTGTTATTGTTTTGATTTTTTTCCTTCCATCTCTGTAATCTCTCCTCTCATCCCCTCCACTTAGCCTTCACTCTTCTTAACCTTTGTTCTCTCTGGCTCTCTTGTCTTCTCCCTCATCATCTTATTTTCTCTTAACTGCAGCATTTCTTTGATCTCAACAAGCTCCTGCACTGGAAGCTCTACAGCAGCTGGAGAAGGGCACTTTATTGCCCACACAGTGTGTATGTGTGTGTGTGTGTGTGTGGAAGAAAGGGCTGACTGTGAGGGGGGTAGAAGAAGAGAGGGAGGAAGATAAAGCAATAACAGTGAAGAAGAAAGACATGGTGCTGGATGCATGTAATAGAAATTAAGGGTCATGACTGAAGATGTCACGCATGGCAGGTATGTTTTATTAAGTAGAATATGGTTGATTACCAGAACTTTTGTAGTGCTGATAGTATGTGACAGACTTTGTAATTTCTTTGTCATTTTCTACTTACCGATTATGAGAAAAATCATTTAATAACAGCGGTTATGACTGAATGAAGAGATTCGGAAACATTTACCAGTTTCATTTTCCATTTAAAGCCTCTTTATTTGGAACAGAAAGTTGAATTAGATTTAATAAAATGCCTTTTGCATTTGTCTGATAAAAGTAGAATGAATTTTGAGAGAAGACAAAAACAGATGTAACAAGATATACAGCCATTAACTGAAGACATAATATGTCTAATATAATATGAATATTTAGCTTTTGCTAGTGGGAGTATTAAATGTGTTTTTGTGCATGTATGAAAGTGTGACGTGTAAGTATATAAGCATATTTTCATACATGCTTATTCTTGCCATTTATATTAATGCAGTTGGTTTATTAAAAGGGGTTGGTTATTGGTTTATTGGTGGGTGGAGCTGCCCATGTTGACCATCATCAAACTGGCTTTCAAGAATCACAATCAGGCTTGCTCATACAGCTTTAAGCCACATCAGCAGTGTGGCTCTAGAAATGGTAATGTCAATTGGTCCACCACTGAGACATGGATATTATACCAACATCAACATGTTAGAAATGTCATTGTGAGCGTGTTAGCATACTGGTTTTAGCAATCAGCTCAAAGCACCACTGTGTCTCAGTACAGCCTCACGGAGTTACTGGCATGACTGCAGTCTTTTTAGTGTTGTTTTTACTAAATATACAGGTACTAATGAGAAAGATTGTTGATGCTCAGTCCTAAGCATCAACAATCTGAGTCCTAAAAAAATGTATTGAAAATATGGCGAGAGACATTTTATTACTGTGGTTGCTATAGAGTTTTTAACCTCTTCAAAGATTCAAGGATTCAGGGATTGTTTATTGTCATTCCAACACAAGTTAAACATGGGATGGAACGAGATTAGCTACCCTGGTCCCGGTGCAAGCCCAAATAAGAATAAATATAAAAGTAGAATAAGTATAAAAAAAAAGTAGAATAGTACAAAATAAACAAGATAGAATAAGCAAAAATGAGCTAGTGCAAAATGAGTGGATAAGTATAAATAAACAGAGTAAACAGAATAAATAGGATTAACTGCAATGAAGATAGAGGTATGACAGTGTACAAAGTCATATACAACATATGACAAACATACAACAGCCAATATCTCTTGAGGTAGTAGTATGCAAAATAAGATTTTAAAGTGTCTTAATTTGTGGTGTGCAATGTTCAGGTAGTGCAAAAACAAAAGCAACTGCATTCTGTGCAGGTGTTGCAGTGTGCAGATGTGTATTGTCTTTGGGTGGCTGTCAGAAGAGGGAAGGGGGAGGGGGGGGGGGGGAGGATGGAAAGGTTGGGGGGGGTGGGGGCAGGGGGCAGCAGGGGCTACAGGGGTCCTCCAGAGTTCAGCAGTCTCACAGCTTCTGGGAAGAAGCTGTTCCTCAGTCTGGTGGTCCTGCTCTTAATGCTCCGCAGCCTCCTGCCTGAGGGGAGGGGGACAAACAGTGCATGTGTGGTGTGAGTGGGGTCCTTCATGATGCAGGAGGCCCGTGTAGATGTCCGTGGTGGTGGATAGACTGCGTCCCACAGTCCTCTGTGCAGCTTTCACCACCCTCTGCAGAGCCTTCTTCTCTGCCGCCGAGCAGCTGCCGTGCCACACGATGATGCAGGAGGACAGGACGCTCTTTCCACCACACATCTGTAGAAGGAGGTCAGGACTGAGCTCCCCATCCCGGCGTGCCTCAGCCTCCTGAGGAAGTAGAGGCGCTGATGTGCCTTCCTAATCAGACAGGAAGGAAGTGTTCTTGCTCCAGGTGAGGTCGTCAGAGATGTGTACGCCCAGGTACCTGAAGCTGGAGACCACTTCCACCGCAGTCCCTCCGATGTACAGGGGAGAGGGGAGGTGTCTGCCCCTTCTGAAGTCCACGATCATCTCCTTGGTCTTCTTCACGTTGATGCAGAGGTTGTTTTGTCTGCACCAACCCTCCAGTTGTTCCACCTCCTGCCTGTAGTCGGACTCGTCGTTGTTAGCGATCCGTCCCACCACAGCTGTGTCATCCGCGAACTTCACGATCAGACAGCTCGGATGTATCGCTGAGCAGTCGTGTGTGAGCAGGGTGAACAGGAGGGGGCTCAGCACACAGCCCTGGGGGGAGCCGGTGCTGAGGGTGATGGAGGAGGAGGAGACGTCGTGGATCCTCACAGACTGCGGTCTGTCTGTCAGAAAGTCCAGGACCCAGTTACACAGGGTGAGGCTCAGTCCAAGTGTTGTGAGTTTCTGGACCAGGGTCTGCGGTATGATTGTGTTGAACGCAGAGGTGAAATCAACAAAGAGCAGGCGGACATAAGAGTCTTTGTTCTCTAAGTGGGTGAGGGCTGTGTGGACCACAGAAGAAATGGCGTCCTCTGTGGATCTGTTCTTCCTATATGCATACTGGTGCGGGTCCACAGTGTGCCACAGTGACGTCGATGCAGTCCTTGATGTGGGCCATGACCAGTCTCTCGAAGCACTTCATGACTATCGGGGTGAGGGCTACCGGCCGATAGTCATTCAGGCCTGTCACTGTGGGCACGTTTTGGGGATGGGGATGATCGTGGCAGTCTTCTTCAGGCAGGTGGGGACTGCCGCCTGTTGGAGAGAGGTGTTGAAGATGTCCGTCAGCACCTCAGTGAGCTGGTATGCACAGCCCTTGAGCACCCGCCCGGAGATGTTATCGGGACCAGCAGCTTTGCGTGGATTAATCCTCTGGAGGGTCCTCCTCACCTCTGCTGCGGTCACCCTGAGGGGCTCTTCTCCTGGTGCTGGGGGAGGTGTTCGGATCATCAAAGTGGGCTTAGAAGTTGTTGAGAGCGTTGGGTAGAGAGGGGTCCCTGGGGCATTGTGCATCTCTGGTGTTATAGTCTGTGATGCACTTTATGCCCCTCCACATACTCCTTGGATCGTTGGACATGAAGTGTCCCTGGATCCTCTGGGCGTATGCGGCCTTGGCCCTCTTCACTCCTGCAGTCAGCTGTCTCCTAGCCGCTCTGAGTGCCAGTCTGTCACCAGACCTGAACGCAGCATCCCTGGCTTTCAGCAGAGACCGGACCTCCGCATTCAGCCAGGGTTTCTGGTTCGGATATTCTGTTGCTGTTCTGGTGCTGGTGACGTCCTCTGTGCACTTGCTGATGTAGCCGAGGACAGCCGATGTATAGTCCTCCAGGTCCACCTCTCCCTCACGGACAGCTGCCTCCCTGAACATCTGCCAGTCTGTGCGCTGGAAACAGTCCTGCAGTGCGTGGGACAGCATCACTGGGCCCACACGGTGATGGTCCTCTGCGTTGGTGTGTGGCGTCTGAGCAGAGGACGATAGGCAGGAAGCAGCATGATGGAGATGTGGTCAGAGAAGCCCAGGTGGGGGTGGGGGACGGCTTCTGTATGCGTCTCGTTTGTTGGTGTAAACACGGTCCAGCGTGTTATTTCCCCGTGTCGGTATGGTGACATGCTGGTAGAACTTAGGCAGGGTGTCTGTCAGGTTTACGTGGTTGAAATCCCCGCAACCACGTAAAACGCCTCCGGTGTTTGTTTGTGCTGGAGCGAGCTGATGTTGTTGTGAAGCTCCTTTAGCGCTTCGTTAGCACCCGGCGGGATGTAAACAGCCGTAACAAACACCGCCAGTAAACTCCCGGGGCAGATAGTGTGGCCGGCACTTTACAGTCATGTGCTCTATCGCCTCGGAGCAGCAGTGGCTGTTCACCAGAGTACAGTTTGTGCACCAGCTTTTATTCACGTAGACGCGCATAATCGCCGCTTCCAGCGGGCTTTACCCGACTGCTGGTTGCGGTCCGCTTACGGAAGAGAAGCCGGCCGTCGATCTGGAAGGCTAACTGGGTCCGGCATGTTGTCCGCTCAGCCAGGTTTCCGTAAGACAAAGCACCGCACAGTTCCTCATCTCACGGGAGACCCCCAGCCTCAGTCGAAGTAGGTCCAGCTTGTTGTCCAGGGAGCGGACATTGGATTGGACAGGAACAGGGACGGGATCGGTGGTCTCCCAGGCGTTAGCCTTTAGCCTGGCTAGCAGTCCGCCCGTTTGCCCCTCTTCTGCTTCCGCGCACACCGCTTCCTCTTGCCCTCTGTCCGGCGGGCAGCGCTGTGCGCCAGTCCGGTGTCCTCAGGAGCTGCAGTCTGCCCAGCAGGGCCCTGAGTCCGAGGTCCGCTGTTTGTAATGTTGTGCTCGTGGCCGAACCGTCCCTTATTTTAGTAAGTTCGGTTCGGCTGTACCTTACACGCTTGTTTACACAAGCAAAACCGGTAAAGTTGGCCTCAGGACCAACCAGAAAAGTACTAAAGTGGGGCTTGACCCCGGGAGCACGAGAAGCCGCTGAGAAGCCGCTGCACTGCTGCGCGCATAGCGCCAGTTGCACTGCAAAGGAAAAACTGGAAAACTAAGACTTAGACACATGCAAATTTCTTTTTCTTTGTTGAAAAGTAATGAGATAGCATTCCACTGATCCAGTATAGGAAGAGCTTCTCTCTCTCTTTCTCTTGAATTTGTCTTTCTCTTGAATTTGTCCATTGTACCCAAACTTCCCTTGTACTTTACAAGAGTGCAAGTGTTCACATATTTATCATTATACAACACAAGTTTGTTGAATGAAATTCACATTGTAGTTCCGTTATACCACACAAAAAAAAGAAAACATAACAAAAACTTAAAGGTCTCAAAGCCTGAGGAAAGAAGCTGCTTTATAGTCTGGTGGTACAGCAGCAACTGTCTCGAATACTTCTGTATCGCTTGCCAGACAGCAGCAGGTTGAACAGGCTGTTGCTGGGGTGGCTAACACTGAAAACATCTGAGAAACACTGTCAGTGATCTTTGGCTATGTATGAGGGCCAAGCATCACTGGTGTTGAGGTGGAAAAAGGCAGACAGTAAACAGTGGGAGAGAGGGGGCTATGACATGCTCTGTAACCACCTGGCTTCCCAGGTGTGTAAACAGGCAGCCATTGTTTACACCTAAAACAATTATTGTTGAATTTATTTATTTATTGCTGCAAATTTTGCAAATATCTACATAGTCCCTATAAGACATGATACAGACCCTGAGCACTCAGCGTGATATGATCATAATACCTCAGCCTGCCAACGTCAGCACAAGAGCCTCCTCTTGTTTACACAATGTGTGATGTCAGATGGCATATAAAGAATCCATAAATTCCCACACATCCTACTTCTGATTCTTCTGAAGTGTAATCGTGACATGAACACTTTCCACCAGTTTATATTTACAGAACATCCACTCAGCACACCATCTGGTCACTTAAATATGAGCTCATATGAGGAAATGTAATATACAGATGGGTGTCATCCTGAAAGAGACCCCTCCCATCAAGATAGAAATGTTTCATCAAAGCATAAAGGTGATCACTGAGAGCATCTTTGGACTGATTTGCAGAGACCCTTCCCTCTAAGCGGACAAGTGGACCCAAACCGTGTCAACAAACTGTCCCCACATTAGAACAGAGCCAGCAGACCCCTTCACTGTAGGGGCCAAGCATTCAGATTTTTCCATTTTTGTTATTTGTCATCCATTTTTTTTAAATAGTGTATAGGTCTAAAATTCTTCATATTCAGAACCAGTAGATGTCACACTGGAGCAACAAAGGGCTGCAAATGGACACAAAATAAAACTTGCCACAACCATTTAGAAATAGTCTGTGAACAAACAGTAGAAATATGTAACTTGAGTTAAAGTTGCCGCCTGTTGTGGGGCCTTGTAGAGTGCTGTGTGGGGACCATGTAGCTGAGCAGACCAGTAGAAAGACAGCGCCTCCTCACTGACAGACAGCTGCTGAGCAGCAGTGAGCTTTGGAGGAGAGAGTCCAGGGCCGACCCAGAGTTTCTGGAATGATAAACAGCCAGAGACACACTGGACTGGTCCAGAGCCATTTACTGGCAGGAAGAGAGCTCAGAGTTTATTTTTTAAATTTTAAGGACAAAAGCAAGCTGCAGAGGTGTTTTAATATAATTAGTCTCTCCTTATTCATATTGACTGCTGACTGGAGGGGAAATATATGAAGGAGGGGAAAAAAGACTGGAGGAACATAACAGAAAGAATCTGATGACCTCTGATTAGTGCGGAGTTTAATCAGAGGCTGAACTGAACAAAACTTCACACACACACACACACCCTCAGACTCTACTTGGTGGTGCTCACTAGTAGCTAATTACCAGCTTCAGCTACAATCAATGTTAGTTAGAGTGGACTCACTCGAACTAACATGCATCATCCCAGCTACTAAAAGACAGGACAGGAAAGCCCGGATCACAATACACACACACACAGAGTATAACTTCATCCTTTGATCGGACTTCATAACTCCACTATATCTTTACATAGCATACAGTTCTTTGCTGCTGTATTAATGGTCTGAACATTGTATTTAGAATGGATACAGTGTGCATTATTGGAACTCACATAGTAAATGTGTATTCTGTTCTTAAATGTTGGATAGATGTTTTTATTCCTTTGAAATGGATCTCTGCATCATCCATGTTTAACTCTGTGTTTGTCAAAGAGGATTCATCTGGAAATGTGTGTGTTCATATGGAAGAACATCAGCTTATTCTTTTAAGAAATAAGTTAACTCCTGCTTTTATGTCTCATGGAGAAAGTGATATAGTGAATATATATGTAACCAACTGTGAAGAAAAGACTATTATAAACTATTAACTATAAACTGCCACAACTCCCTGTCATACCACAGAGGATACTCTTGATCTGGATCTGTCTTTCATGGTTTGTCCTAGCCCACTTAATTTTAGTCAGTGGAAATCCTAGTACTAGGAACAATGATATTTTAGACATTAGTGTCTTTCTAACTCTGTGTCTCTTCTCTCTTTCAATGCAGCATGACTGCAATGTTTCATTGTCCACATGCTTTTGACCATCTAGGTTATATTAGAAGGTTAACTTTATAACCATGGTGGTATTTCCCATCTCTTAAATTGAACATTTAAATACTCATATAGCCTTAAAAATATGTTGCATGCTGCTCTATTTTTAATGTGTCTCTTGAGAGTGATTGCAGTTGTTTTCACCATATAGGAATACTGACTCCATTTTCTGGAGTGCTCACTGGTCAGTCCGTTCTAGTCCAGTGAATTTAACCTGTTCTAGATCAGGGTGGCCATACAGCATTGGTTACCATGGTGATATACTCCAGGTAAAAGTAAGGCAGCTTTCTAGGTTAAGCCTCTGGGATAAAGTATATGAAGAATTCTTAACCAAATCAAGAGTCATGATAAGTCAGATAACAATGGCCAGATTGAAAGGAAAGATATGAGTAGACTCCTGGCTTTTAAGAAGAAAACATTTACCAAAAGCTCTCTAAAAGTACATCACCTCACTGTGCCATTCTTTGCTCTGCCATGTGAGGACAGTGTTGAGCTGAAGGCTTTCACAGTGAATTCATTTCACCACCTCTCCGACTGCCTCCACTCTGACCTGTACACACCCACCACCCACACACAGGCTGCTGGTGCCGACGTGTCCAGCTTTTGATCGTCACAAAAATGTTGGCCTGTGTTATCACAGATCCTTATCAGTGGCGTTCTACCCCATCTTCTTGCCTTCCCCCCATCTCTGCATAACCCCATCCATCTCTGTGCCACAAAACAGGCTGGTATTATCCTTTAACAAAACCTCTTTGTGGTCCATAAAAATCAGGGTCACGTCTGTATAACGGTTTCATAAGATTTTTTGTTCGACCTCTTCTAAATATTCTGCACCCCAACACACAGCAGCACATTAGAAGAAGTAGAATAGTAGAATTAGACTTTTGATTCTGACCAGCTCATGAATACCTACTTGTATATACAATACAATAAGTCACTCATGAAAGGAGTTCAATTGTTAAAAGTGATAGATCCCTTCAATTAACTTTTTTTTTCATCTTGTATATGAAACTAAAGCCCTAGACCAATGTTATGACATGATATCATTAAAAATTATAATAGAAGGATTATATTACTGGTTAGTATTATAATTAATATTTACACTTTGTCAGAACACACTCTGTGGTCATTTCATGGCTGCTGTGAAGTTGTGAGGTGTAAAAAATCAGCAGCACCTTTCTGTCTACAGACACCACAGTTATTTTTCAAAAATGACCACAAAAATTAGTGTTTCTGATATTTTGTCAACCTTACAACTTCACAAATGTAAAATTATATTGTACATGGATTGTGCTTTTCACTTTTATATATATTCCTTTCAATAATTAATATTAACTAAGTAGGATTTTTTATTTCATTGAATCCTTGTGGAAGACAGACATTTCTAAGGTCATGATACAGACAGATATACTTACTGAAGAAAATACCTGTTGTAACCTAAGATAATTTTATTCTTTTATTGCCTACTGCTTCATCAGCAGACACCTTCATTTGTGTTTTGGTCTCAGTGGACTGTGGCCCTGAATCTGCTGCTCTGTCCCTCCTCTGTGACTGTCGTCTCCAGAGCTTCTGCAGCTACAGCCAACAGAGCAGAATGCAATAACTAGTCTTTTCAAAGCATTCAATGCTTCATTTTGTTGGAATTTTTACTTATTTTTAGCTCCTCCTTTACATTTTTTGGTTAGTTTTTCACATAAAGCAAATCAAGTGGACCAATAGTAAAGTAAAAGATGCTTCACATGATTAGTTTTCCTGGATAAATACATGACACATCAAAAATAAAAAGAATATGTAAGGACAAAATGTTTTATATTACTATTCATCAAAATAAAGTCTCAGGTTTTTTTTGTTTTGTTTTGTTTTTTTTTGTCTCTCTTGTGTCCTACTTCCTTCCTGTTTTACTCCAAACCTCTGAACTCTTTTCTGAGTCAGGTCAGGAAACAGACAGCTTCCTGGGAGCCTCAGTGTCCAAATCATTCCTGAAACCAATGCTAGGACAGCCAAAGCAGGAAGTAAAGAGACAGTGATGATGCACGTGGGGCAGGAGGTGGTGAAATATAAGAAAGACCTGCTTTATGGTTCACAGGTGTGGCTTTGATTTAAATCTATCATCACCTCTAACAGCCGACTGTGGTCATGGACGCTCTTCCTGTGGGAGCAGCTGGCAACATATCTCATCCTGTTTGTCAGGCAGGCAGGTGATGAGGTAATATTTTTGTTATGACTAGGCAATGAAAAATTTTTTTTGATGATGGTAAAAAAAAAGTGTGCAGTTCCTCTAACAAAGTACAATGAAGCAACAAGGGAAGTACCAGTTCAAACAAATTAAAACGTATTTTTTCATCTGGTTTTCAGCATTTACTTGTGTTGTGTCCAGTTTGAAAGGTCATTTTAGCCTGGCCTGGTGTGCTGATTCAGGAGACGGTTCTCTATACTAATCACGTCCAGGGTTGTGAAGCCAACATAGCCATCCCAGCATGCACTGGGGTTTAGAACAACCTAAAAAGGTCATGGGTCTGTTACACATATGACAGAGCACATAAAGACAGAAAGCACATTCACGAGACTGCCCATTAAACTGTTCAAATACCTTAAACTAACTTTGTTTTCCTGATCACGACTTCTAACAGCAATTAAAGGTGTAAATGCAAATGCAAATTTACACTAATGGAAACTGCCTCTTGAAGGTGTCTCTTGATGGCCAGGCCCTTGGCCCCCAGCAGCCAGCCTGATGACAAAAACCATACAGGGCAAAAAAGCCTGAGGAGGTGGATGCAGAGGCCTGGACCCACGTCGTCTCTGAGGGTAACAACCCTGCCAACGCCAACAGTGGAATGATCAGTTCAGTCAGTAACAGGACTTCCATTGTTCCCTGAAGAACATCGTGGTCTGCACTGTCAATCTGGTCTGATTCACACAGAATAATTTAAAGAGTGATGAAAGTTTTAATTTCTCTCTGTGACCTCACAGGATGCCTTCATTGTTACTCCTCATCATACTCTGACTTTGTGGTGAAGTGGTCCAGCCCAGTCAAGGAACAGGCTCTTGTTGGCTTTGAGGGCTTCAAATTTAAAACCGTACAGAGAGTCTAAGGGCTCCTGGCACACAGCTGGAGAAGTCCATCTGGAGCAGAGACACAGAGCAGCACAGGTTGAGGGACAGGCGAAGCTTCTGCACACTTACACTGGGCACCTCAAGCACGTCTTCAACCCAAAGATACTGCAGATGGTTACGGACCTCACCAAGCCTGCAGAGTACACAGGTGTGTGACGTGCAAACGGGCAGAGTGCTTGAGGATGTTGGTAACCCTGACACGATCAGGTGAGATCAGCCCGGTCAGGTGGTCAAGCTGACACACCCACATCTAAGCCCTCCGGTTTGGCTGCCCCCAAATAAGACACCTCTCCTGAGGCACCTGAGGTTCAGACTCAGAATTGCTGCATGTTTCAACTGGAAACACTGAGACTGAACCACACAGGAAGTATTAAAATCTTTTTCTTTTGTGCAGTGCTGCTGTACATTTTGTTGACAATTATTTTTACTTATGTAATATTTTTAAAAATGAACTCTTGGCTATCATTTTTAGTTTGTCATGTGTATAAATACAGAAACAATACTTCAAATATAAGAAAACTCCCTCTACAACTCTATTTGGGGGTTTTATTATTTCTCATTAATTATGAGGTGTTACACCACCTCTCTCATGTTAACTGCAATACTAAGTAGTAAAAAACATGACATGGATTACTTGTGTTGGTGACACACCTCACAGGTTTATTAGTCAAAACTGTTTAAAATGATCATTGGATCATCAGTTATTAATATTTCTAACAAAGTACAGTGGAAAGTTTTTTAGTGACCAATTTGACATTTACTCAAATATAAAGAAATCAAAGGGACATCTTCACTATTAATGGGCGTACGCTATTTAGAGGACTCACAGGTTGCTTCAGTCACAGGATATGTCCTTCGACACCCATATTAAAGCATATTTCAAGGTCTGCTACCTTTTACCACCTGCGCAACATCGCAAAAAATTCGGCACTTTTTGTCCCAAAGCGATGCTGAAAAATTAGTCCATGCATTTGTCTCTTCCAGGCTGGATTATTGTAATTCACTTTTATCAGGCTGCCCAAACAAGTCGTTAAAGACTCTACAGCTGGTCCAGAATGCCGCTGCTCGGGTGCTGACTAAAACCAGGAAAAGAGACCATATTACTCCAGTATTGGCTTCTCTGCATTGGCTCCCTCTAAAATTTAGAGTGGATTTTAAAATCCTACTCCTCACATATAATAAGGCTCTACATGGTCTGGCACCATCATATCTTAATGAATTGATAACTCCTTATCAACCGACTAGAGCGCTTCTGCGCTCCCAAAACGCATGAGGCTTACTTGTAGTTCCCAGGGTAGTTCCAGAAGTAGTCTAGGGGGCAGAGCCTTCAGCTATCAGGCCCCTGTTCTCTGGAACCAGCTCCCAGTCTGGGTCCGAGAGGCAGACACAGTGTCAGTGTTTAAGAATAGACTTAAAACCTTCCTTTTTGATAAAGCTTATAGTTAGGGTGGGCACAGGCTCGCCCTTAGTTATGCTGCTATAGGTTTAGACTGCCGGGGGGCTCCCATGATGCATCCGGGCAGGCACCCTCTTCTTCTTCCTCTGTCTCTGCTTCCTCTCTTTCTTCCTCTTCCTCTTTCTCTGCTTCCTCTACTCTTATTATGGTAGTAGTGCAAACTGGAGTCACTTTTAGAAACTGGTTAAAGTGGCTAAACTGGTTAAAGTAGTTAAATTGGTTAAACTGTTAAAGTGGTTAAATGTGAGTACTCTTATGTCCTGTAAAGTGCATGTTACTGCCGGAGCCCCGGTCCTCTTTGTTCTCTCCAGTCTTGCAGGTTCCTCACTGATTCTGGTTGTGGTCCATCTGTCTGAGGTTCACTGGCCTGGTGGGGACATGATCTGTGTCTGTGTTGTGGAGAGAAGGTCGAGTGGCCCAGAGCTCCATATGAGGACATCTAGAGATGCACCTGGACTCACAGGACTCATTTCCATTACCTGTGATACCTTCACACATGGACTAAACCAATGAACTCAGTATAGCTACAGCTTATTACGACTCATGTATAATTCCATAATATGATTGATGATGTTCTCTGTACATGTGGCATCTATTGCACGTCTGTCCGTCCCAGGGAGAGGGATCCCTCATCTGTGGCTCTTCCTCAGGTTTCTTCTTTTTCCCATAAAGGCTTTTTTGAAGTTTTTCCTGACCGACTCAGGTTCGAGGGTCTAAGGACAGAGGGTGTCACAACTGTACTGTGCAGATTGTAAAGCCCTCCGAGGCAAACGATGTTTGTGATTTTGGGCTCTAAATAAATAAATTTGATTTTGATTTTGAGATTTCCCCACGCACATTCGGTTTCTGTTTCTGTTTCATCAGAGAGCTGACTGCTTCTTGTTGTTTGAGTCGACTACACACGGTTGCCTAAGGAACACCAAGTTTTACAGCTGTATCTCTGGCTCCTTTTTGGCAGTTTGTCATAAGCTTCGAAGAGACAGATCTTTCTCATTGAGAGAAAATGGCTGTTTTTCCCATCATGCTTTCACTGTGTATGCTGTATGTATGTGTATGCACCAGTCTGAGGTAGCCAGCCACTGGTTCATGTATGAAAAGACCCAAAGTGAACAAAGTGAAAGTGGACTCTTCGGTTATTATAAGCAAATCATATTATGTACATATTACATATATTAACATATATTTATGTTTACAGCTGGGAATCACCTATCTAAATTTCGTTATGTGAAAACATAATGACAATGTTTCAGTTGTTGTGAATCAATCAACACAAATTAAATGACACTATGACAACTGTGACCATTCCTTTTGGTTTTTTTTTTTTTTGTTTTTTTTTGGTTCTCTCTTTGGTTCTCTTCCCCCTTTAAAAAAAAAGAATGAACAGTATTCTTGGCTCAGGAGGTAGAGCAAATCTTCTGTTGATCATGTGGTTGGTGGTTCGATACCCAGCTCCTCTTGTCCATGTCTTTGAACCACACTGAATCCTAAATGCCATGACAAGATGGTCAGTGTGTAGCTTCTGGTGAATGACAGACAGACTGAGACAAATGTGCCATATAAATGCAGTCAGATGGCTTTTGTTGTTCAATGAGGCCGAATTCCTTTATTGTCTCAGTAAAAGAACACTGTATCACCACCATCTCAGAGAGGCACTAACTTTTTTTATATGTGACTAAAGAATAATTGTTCTACTTATTTATAAATGCAAAACACCCGTCAGTTTTAGAATTCAGTACACAGAGTACTCTAACACTGCACATCACCACAGATTACAGGTTAAGTTTCAGGTGATGTGGGTGTCAGCAGGTCTCATCCACCCCCCAAAACAATTATTTAGCACCATTCTTCTCTAATGGACCTTTCTTCTTCTCTTTCTACAGTCCCTCTCTCTAATGATCTTCTTTCTTTTTAAAAACAAAATTATGAAACATCATCATTAAAAGAAAATTTTATTTGACAAAGGCTTAGGTAAAATTGTACAAAGACATCTTACATAAAGTAAAACAAGATTAGTTCAAGATGAAGAATATGGCTGGACTGTGTACAGCAGAGTTTTAATGGATGACTGTAATGAGTCGACATTGTATTTGATGAATGTGATGCGATTGTGGTCCAATTCCAGTCTCGACCTTAACTCTATTTATTGATGAAGTGACACAATACATTTTTATTACTTCTGCACAGGCCACTAACTTGAGCTGTGGATGATTCTTATTTTTTCTTATAGAACATTTGGTGGATGTGCTACTGCCAGTGCTGCAGTCACACATGGTGTCCACAGTAAAGACATCCTGTTTTTTGTCTTTCAGTAAGGTGCTTTGCTCTGTGACGTTCAGCAGACAGATTACAGACACTCACTTTATTATGTTGTGACATGAGCTAACTCAGGAAATTAGCTTCTTCATGAACTCTGAACCTTACAGTTCATTCTTATGTTTAGTTCGTGAATAAATCTGTCAGTCACTGGACAGTGGTCTCATTAGTCATTTAATGTTTCCAAATGCTCTTGGGTTCACAGTAAGTGGTTAGTGTCGAGTCATGCATGGGTTTTCAGCTCATTCCTACATCTGATTCCATGTGGCAGCTTTCCACTAAGAGTTGAGAGTGTCAGCTGGCAGATGCCAAGTCAATATCAGTGGACTGCAGGTGGTCACAGTATCTCTGTGACACTGAAAATGATTTCTGCCCTATTGAAAAACGAAATGGCCGTCAATGAATTCCATCACTGATGTCTTCCATGTCTCTACAAGTGTTTGACTGAACGCAAATCAGTGAGAGCGGCACACACAGCAGAGAGACTTTCTTTATTGCCAACAGTGTGGAATATTGGCAGGCCCACTGTGGGTCTAACTGGCCTTGCAGAAGGCTCAAGTTCTGTCTGCTTCTTGACAAATATATTTAAATAGCTGATCCAGAGAAGAAATTGATCAGCTGTTGCACTATTGTCAAACTCAGCGACTGGTTTTAAATTCAACTTGTGGACATGGCAGTGGATGTAAAGAGCAGCAGAATCTCTCCTTGACAGTGCTGTTGCCCTCAGACATTAACAGATACCTAAAAATCAATTGTATATTCCCATAATGTTGATCGAGTGATTTAGCACCTTACTCCTTACAGTTTGAGGGTGAAAAAAAATCACTAGAAGCTGCACTTGTGCTGAGGGAATATTCCAGCTAAGGACACTGTTCACACAAAGAGCAACTTAACCCTCCATGTTGAAATCCATAGAGCACATTTGTTGGCTGCGCCTTGGTCCAGATTTTTCACTTTCCCTTTCCTTTACGCTCATCTCATTTTTAGTTTGCAGATAAACCGAACAAATCGATCCATGGACATACCACAGCATTTTTATTCTAGGCTAAGATGTACTTTATCTTTTTCATCAAACTTGTCTAGTACAGCCAAAATGATCTCTCTGATGCATGAGGTCAGCTGGGGTTGTCTTTTCATGAAGTTACTACAATCGTTTATGTTCTAATATGAAATATATTATTATTCATTAAGTATAGTAGGTACAAATATTTGATTTAAAAATATCTGATTTGCTTAAAACATAAAGAGCTGCTATGCTGAAACAAAACAATAAAAATGTGGGATGTGAAATTGAAACTATGAACTGAAAGATGCTAAAAACAACTCTGTTGAGCTGAAGGTAACTGCAGAGGTGGTCCTGATTTTGAAACACCTTTCACATTACCATTACCTCTTTTGAACCATTGTTAATATAAAAGTAACTGAGCAGTATGTAAAATATAGTGGCATTTAGCAGCCATCAGAACTAAAGTGTTAAAAATAAGTATAGTTAAGAAAAATGAGTCCTGTAATTTGAGATTTACTGTGCATTTAGAGATGTTTTTCTGGTGAAGCGTTATGTCCAACAGAGTTAATCAGCATGAGTGAATTTTAAATCCTTCATTACGATTCAGTTTGCTGTCTCTTTTATATAGATGTGACATGTGGGGCATCAGATCCATGGAAAAGATAAATGGCGTATAATGCATATTGAGCTCAAAGATAAGGAGAAAAGAGCTATCTCCGTTCTCCACATGTCTGTTCACTAAAACTTTTCTCTGCGATCCATAAGAGTCGTAAACATTATGGATATGATTTGGATTGTCATATTAAAAATAAGATAATAATGTTAAATGGACGATGGATAATGCTGGGGTATTGTCGCACCAAGTGCAGACACACAGACTTTTAGAACTGAAGAGAGACACTGATATAAAAAAAAAAAAATAATAATTAAAATTAGTTTTAATTATATTTGCTATTATGGTAATGATCTTTGGCACCGTTAATACGATGGAAAACTGCGTTCTGTTTTCTCTTCCTCTGACACCTGACTCTGGTCAGAAACACTCTGCTGCACCAGCTCAGATTAAGTCCATCTCAATCCATCTAAGCAACGTAAAGAACCGATTATGCTGTTTTATGTTTTTATCTGTATTTACACATTAAGATGCATAATACAGTGCTGCGTCTTTGGAGAATAAATGCATCTCAATTAAAATGAATAATATTTCCAGCAAAAATATGTAATGTAAATTATAATATTGTATTTATTGTAGTTACCTCTAGTTATCTTATTATGTGATCCTTCACAAATATTGTTGTTCATTGTGCCATTGTCGCTACAGAACAAGCCAGTACAACAAACTAAACTGCACTGAATGTGTGTTTTCTTGGTAAGAGGTGGGTGAATGTGCATGAGCGTAAATGACTGATCAGGAGAAAGAGACGTGAGAGAGAGCTACAGTGGGCACCTACATAAGGACATGGAAGAGTATGCATTTGAAGCTCAGTATGTTTGAGCGGGTATGTGCATCTACATCAGAAAATACCTGATAGCCTCTCCCTGTGGGCAGGGATGCATGTTTTGTATACGTGTTGTGTGTGTTGCTCTGTGGCCTGTGACGAAATGTGTGTCTTAATCTGGCCTGTCTCCCCTCCTTATATTGTTTCTGTCTGGACGAAATCACCCAGAGAAATTTGTCTGACATCGGGCTTTGTCATGCCTAATTTCTGCTAATCCACAGAGACACACACGCAAACTCTCTCTCTCTGTCTCCTACACTCACACAGACACACGTACACACAAAAATAGCACCAAATGGAGTCGTATCAAGGAGCACCATGCATCACAGAGAGACGGAGCAGAACAAGTTAATTTGTACAGTGCCAAGAAACACTAATTCCTTGTAGCGTTTGTTAATTCCCATCATGGGAGCAGAGACAGCTCCTCTGTGAATAACAGCTCTGAGCTCTGACAGGCCGTCAGCCGTGCATGTGCATGTCCCTGTTTATATTTGTGAGCTTATTGCTACTGCAGTGGGAATCAGCTTTGGAGTTTGAAAGATAATGAATAATGAATAAATATAATGAAAAATGCTCAAGCACACTTGATGAGTTTTGAGGTGTGTTGTGTGTGTGATCCAAATAACAATCCTGTCACTTTTCAAGTGATGCCTCTAATTAAGCAGACCAATTAAGTTACTGTCGCCAAGTATATGTGTGTGTGTGTATAAGATGAAGATAATAATATAATTTTATCATTTGTAATCTTTTTATGCTAGTGACTCCTCAGAATATGGTCGAGGTCTTTTTACTGTGCTCATGTATGGAATTTTGGCAGACCTGGTGTGAAAAAAACATGAAGAGTCGGAGGTCATTGAGAATCTACACTTCATCTGATTCAGAGGGACTAAAGCAAGGACAAGCTGTTTCTAATGTGATTGAAACCTGATGTGCATTGGATGATGGTAATGAGGGGTCACCAGGTCATGGGTAGTAATCATCTATGAATGCAATTTGCATTTGTGATGAGAAGACAGAACTGTGCTGAAGTCTGATGTTTGCTGTCTGTGTTCTTTTCTTTCCTGCCTGTTTCTGCTCTGATCATATCTGCTCTCTTCTGGTTTGTCACACTCTGCTCTGTTCTTTCTGTGCCCTTTTCTGTCTCACTTTAGCTTTGATCTCTTCAGTTTCCTGCTTGTCCCTCTAATTCTGTCTTGTTCTGCTGTATTTGCCTTGGCAGTGCCTTGCTCTGTGTGGCTGTCGTCTGTATGCCTTACATATTTACTGTAAGCCCACAACTAAAATGCTGTAAGTATGGTTTCTTTTTGTCTTGCGGTACAAATATCACATGATTATTTCACTGAAGGGTGAGAGGCCTATTTTTCAATAAAGCCAGAGGCCTCTTATGTAAAACATGTGCATTGATTTAACACTATGAGATCACAAGCAAAGAAAATCCAGTTCATCTTCTAAATGTTGACCTTCAAAGCTTTAGATCAGCTCTTAAGTGGAGCTCGGTCCAGTTGTCACTGTACTTGATATGGGATGATTGCATATGGAGAAAAAAGGCCTGTCTGTGTGGGGTACATGGGGTAATATACAACTATTAAATGCAGAATACATTCTCTCCTTCAAAAAGAGTACATAGATAGGTTTCTGAGTAACTATAACTTTAAAGCCTTTAGAATTGATCTGGTTTGATCTGGCAACAGGGAAGAATGCATAACAGTCTCCTCACCAAATCAAGACATGGTTTGTGCTGAACTGCTCAACAGCTATGGTCATGAATGGCCCCTTTGTGCCTTTGCATTTGCAACTGAGGACAGTGCTTTATTGTGAAGCAGCTACAAGAAATGTATGCCATGAAATGGAATTTATCTACAAAAAATTGCACAGATGAATGGTACAAAGAGATGACCTAGTCATCAACTGTGGTCTATGACAGCACACCTCCAACATGTTATAAACAGTGGTCTCTGATCCTAGAGAAAACATTTTTATATCAAAGGGCTTACATTCTTTATATCCTGATGTGTCTGTTTTAATCTGGGTACAGTATTAGTATTATTAGTAGTATATCTGGGCAGTATTATGTTTTTTTCATTTACTGTTCCATAGCTAACTTTACAATGTTAGCTTGTAACTCCAGAAATCAAAATTAAGCCTTAAAGAAACTGGTGGCCGGATTGTAAGATCAGGACACTTATAAACCCATAAACAGTGCATTGACTTTGGCCATGTGGTATAAACCTAACAACTTTCAGATACACCATGTAGTTTTGGAAAAGAAATTTGATAATTAATATGGTAACAATAGAATATTAGATCACAATAGAATATTTTCATGGCTGAATACAGAAGCCGTCCTCAGGGCGAACACTATATGAAGTTAGAAAGGTGGCTACTTAGAGGGATCTGCAAATACAAACAAAGCAGAGAAATTGAGAATTGTGTTTTTCTTTGAGGACAGTTGTATAAATAAATGTATAAATGAAGACTTTTCTTTTCTGATTCAATTTTTTTCCCCAAAAACTACATAGTGCACCTTTAAAAACAACGTCTATCAATGTCATGAAAATCTTTTAAACTCTTAATAAAACACTCCATATCTTATCAGGATCAGGCCCTGAATTATAAGTGCGGCCAGCTGGCCCACATCAGTTCCACCTGTTAAAATATAAAATGATTACATTAACAACTACAAAGTGCTGTGCAGTGACTGTTTATCTAAAGTGATATTTTTATACTTTGCAGAAAATCTTAAACATGTCTATGACGTCTATTATCAAAAGAGTCAGCGCAGTCCTGGTGGCCACTAAAAGATGTGAATGGGTTACAATAGAAAGGGTCTGATATGTCTTTACTGGGACAAAAATCCAAAGACCTCCTCATGCAGATACACAAGAATTGCATGGAGAACAGTGGTATGCTTTGTGCTGATATCATCTAATTGATGACGATTAAAATAGTGTAAATACTGTGACTAGTTTTCGAACCAAATGTAGAAGTTAAAAGCTCATATGAATCATTAAACATTGCTCCACCATTACACATAGATTTAACCTGTAAAATGTATCAACCCTGGTTCACCATGGGCTTTCAAAATGTCAGCCAAAGCATCCACACTCCTTCCAGTTTTGGAGGCGAGAAGTGTGGCGATCTAGCTCGTCATAGAATGTGTTAGGCAGGTTCTGGTTGGTCATCAGTTGGAACTCATGAGTTAGTTATTTCAGTATTAATCAAAATGTGCAAAACTGTGTGAAAACTACACAAAGTGAAACACATATTGTTGGCAAAGGAAAAACAGGCAAAAGAGTTGATCCATACTACCGTGGACTACATATGAAAAGCAGGCTAGAGGTTCATGAGCTCTTTCACAAGTGGGCAGGTCATCACTGTGGTCTGCCGCCACAAAGCAAAAGTGGCCTGCATCATATTACTGACCAGGAGTAGGTCCTGAAGTTGGCCATTTTAAAACTGACGCTCTTGTTTCAGCCATTCCATCCAGTGTAAAATCCTGCTTCTTTCAAACAGGAATGTTTTATGGTTACTATATCATGTGTTATGTTGATTAGTATTTGTTTGTTTGTTTGTTTGTTTGTTTGTTTGATTTGTAAGGTTTGTTAGTTTTCTTCTCAAAATGACAAAATGGTTCAAGTCTTGTTTGACACTTACATGTTTTAAGTGATAGAAACTGAGGCATCCCTGATTAACCCTAGAACACTAACGTCGGGTGATTTTCACCCACGCGATTGTAGTCTTTATAGTTTTTATAGGGTCCCCCATGATACCTTTTTTTTAATCAGACATTAGCATAAGGGGAAAACAATGTATGTATTGTTGAATATATTTTGATGAGAAGTATTTCTTATATCGGGTAAAATATACCCAACGTTAGAGATGGTCACTAACTGATACGTTAGTGGTTAAATGTGGATCAGCCTAGACTGATCTAGTCTGAAGGGCCTATTAAAGGGAGTTACTGTTTGTCAAATGAGAGGGGGAGAACTCCTTGTTTCCAGTAAGATATACCAGTGGAAAGGCGACACAGGGTAGGACAGAATATTTGACTGCTGGATCAGTTCTACTGTGACTAGCAACATATAGTTCCATATCAAATGGTTCAGATGGGTCAAATAAAAAAACAAGCAAGACTGAGAACTTCAGATGGGAGCTAGAGGTGCAGCGGTAACCACAAGAAAAACCAAGAAGTTTTCTGTGTTTATGAATAAAAAACTAATGTTGATACATGCATCAAACAAGCAACAGCAGGAAAAGATGCCCAAAATGATGAGTATATTCTAGATCTCCCTCTACTCCAGATGCTGGTTTGCTGCATTCCACGCCTCCTTTGGACTGTATAATATATCTTCCCTAAATCAGTGCTACATACAGTACAGTGTGAGAGTATACACCCCCAAATCGCTCAGGCGTCATAGGTGCCAAAGAATGCGGCATAGTAGTACTAAGGAAAGCTAAGATGTGCCAGGTGTGCATGTGAGCATAAATATGGAAAATGTGAAAACAATGCAATTGTCAAATGCTGCGATTATGGAGGTGAGCACAGTGCTGCATTTGGAGGGTTTGGACTACAGAATGAAGCCACAGAAGAGCAGAGGGTTAACATAATGAACAAAGTTTCATATGCAGAGGCACTCAAGGAAATAAGGGGGGCAGGAGCAAACTAGAAAAATGTAGCTCTGTTTGTGTTAACTTCAGGTAAATTTAATTTAGTTTGTACAACATTATCACACTGAGGGCGTGCTTACATTTAAAAGTGCCAAATGGTTTGGTCAAACACGTAACTTTTTATTTGCTGGAGCAAATGAATGCATGAGCCCGTCTCTAAATGGAGGGGTGCATCTGGAATAACTAACTGGGGGTATAGGAAACTGAAGGCCCACTAACTTTTCACAGTCCGTTTAAACTGTTCAGCATGTGTGCTATATGGTGTGGCAAAAAAAGACTGATGTGCAGGCTTTCGTCTGATTGTTTATTGAAGAAGAGTATCACGTTCAAGTGACTGCGTCAAATGCCTGCTTAATCACCCTGAGTTCATAAGCTCTGTCTGAAAATCTATTCTCATGTTCAACAAAATCAGCCTCTTGATTACAAACACATTGTAGGCATTAGAACTGGCCATATAGATTTCTTTTGAAGATGGTGGGGGTTAAAAGAATCCATTCTGAGGATAGTGTCACACGAGGTAATCTTTCTAAAAAGAGCGGTATGTAGCTATAACCCAGCCCCCTTTCAAAATAGTTATATCCAAAAAATGCATGCTGTGCTGAGAGTAGTCAATAGAGAGCCTGATATACTATATTTAATCAGAATATTTACATATTAGGTATCAGAACATATTGTTCTGACTCAGAAACATTCACTTGCATTGCATTCTGACTGCATGGATACCAGGCATAAAATAAAAGCCCTTTCTTAGTATAAATGAGAAAGAAATAATGTAACATAAAAAATAATGTGAAATAAGTCATACAAGTTTAAATGTGATTATTATTCGGATAACAGTAAAGTAGCCTATAGTAGTCTGTAGAGAGACATCATAAGGGATGGGTAAATCTTCATGTGAAACTACAGAAAATAGAAATGAATTGGATTGCTCTGTCTGTTTCTCATTAATTTGAGTTTGCCAAAGGTTGTCTGTCTATTGAATGAGAAAATAACTAAGAGTGTCTCAATTTCATATTTAATTTCTAGGTACATTGTAATAATTTGCTGTAAAAATACAGCTAAATTCTAATTCTAACAGTAATGTTGAATTTACTTTGCTCCTGTCTCAACTAAAAACACAAACTGAGAATTGCCTGCTCTGGGAGCTTTAGACATCACAGATCAAAAACCTGTGGTAAAGTTGGATTCAAGTTGGGAATCCACTCGATTCCTCCAGAAGAAACAAACGAGTGATGGACCAAAGTGAGAACATTTACAAGCACATTCACACTTAGCACAAAAATATATACAAGCTGTGATGGAACATGGAAAAGCATATAAAAATTTACTTTTTCATTTTTTATGGTTAAATGAATGATACACGGACAGTATATATATAACAAGGCTCCCATTCCCTTTATGGGAACAAAAGTCTGAAGCCGTGCCTCAGACCTTTAGTCACTTTCGGTCCACCAGCCTATCCCACCACTTGCCTTTTATTATCACTGTCTTGAAATTATTTTGATTTTCATTCCATTGTCTTTTGCAGCACCTATAGTGATAATGGTTAATTGTAGATGTGTTTTTGGACCTCACTTCAGTTTCACTTCCACCATCTGTAGTCATCTGTCTTTTCTTTGTTCAGCCAGTTTCATCATAATGCTAGCAGAGACCAGAAAATGATGCTTCACACATAGGCGAGTTAAAGAGCAAGTCAGCAAAGACAGCAAAGCTCAACTGTGCGCTGCTTGCGATTTTTCCTGGAAAATAGCCACTGTTCCCTGTCTCATAATATTGCAAATACTGCAGGCTTTTATCAGCGGGCCATAGGACAATTCACACTAGTGTCACCTCATTCAGTGATAGACAGTGACTTATCTGACATTTTTAAATGACTTACTTATTCATACAAGAGTCCCATGCTAAGATTATTTATAGAATCAAAGAACACTACTTTTTCTACAGATATCAATGGCATATCACGATAATTAAAAATGAGTGGTATCTGCAATAACCAAGCAACCAAAAATCTACTGTATATATAATGATAACTATATGTATACATGGTAGGTAATCATTTTACTACTGAAAAGACTCAATTTAGATAAACTGCAAACTGCAAAACAATGGGAGTGCATGTTAAACTGTACTGGGACTGTCTGTTTTCTCTGATCTCTCTGTGCTCAGGCTTGTTTTGCTTTTAGGTGCTTCACTAGAAATAACCCTGAGAGGAGAACAAAGGCAAGCCAGAGAATAGTTATAGTGCCACACAGCGGCATGACAAAAGCGTAGTGAAAATGGGTTCAAACTACCAATCTGTGGTTCCCATTAAGAAGGCTGCTTGCTATTCCCAAACACAGGAAGACAGGATTAAGATTGATCAACCTCGTCCCCCAAGGAAGAGGACTGCAGCTCTGGGTCTGCCATCATAAGAAAGAAACAATAATGTGTATGAAATGCCCAGCCCCACTTCACATGGAGCGACATGAGGCCAATGAGTGGGTGAAACATCTCATCACAGACTGATTATTTCTGGTGCCCACCATTTACATACGTCCTCTTCACAACAACTATGCCATCGTAAGAGGAAAGATGTGTCAGGCATGAAGAAAGGCAAGACACCCAGATAAGGAAGCAAACAATGTTACAGATGATAAATTACTTTGTTAAACAACTGCGTAATATAATGTTTTTATAACGTTTGCATAATTACAATTTGAATTAATTGCTGTTTGTGAAGTACTGTTTAAGAGCTACTGAATTGTAAAATATTTTAAGCATTACATTTTAAATCTATTGCTTTTGAATTAAACCTGTTTTTGAAATGTAATTGAATATAGGCTAACTTTTTTATTAAATTACATTTTTAATAAAAGACTGTATTTATTTATTTATCAGTACCTGTCCTATTTGTGATGAGACATTGATTTAGAGGAGTTGTGTTGTTACGTTAGATCTTAGATGAAATTATGAAGAGATATGTATTGTACTAGATGGATTTTGAATTATTTTGTTGTTTCGTTAAGTGTTAGTTGTAAGTATTGTTGGGTCTTGTATGGATGACTCCTAAGAAATGTAGTGATACTGATATTTCTGGGAAGTTGTTCAATAAAGGAGACCGTTGAAATCTTGATCTGCAAGAAGTGAGGTGTTGAAGAGTCAACTGTTTCATGTACTAGATTAAAGCTACTTGGGCCATGGTCTTAGATAATTATTGGGTAAATTTCAGAATTATTTATTTAGTATATAATAGACTTAAGTATGAAATAGTCAATACAAATACACAGTGATAGTGGGAGAGTAAGAGAGGGACAGTCAGTCATGAGAGGAGCAGTTGGATTTTGTGATTTTGCTTCTGTGTATGGCAATGAAGAGACAGAACGTGAGAGACCTTCAAAAAAATGGTGTATGATTTTGTTGATTGATGATTTTTCTGAGCTTCAGTATCAGTCTAGGAACAGGAAAATGTAGACAACAAAACAAATTAGCAAAAGAATAATTAATGTGAACTGACTGTGGGCCACAACTTGCATTTATGTTTCTTTCCCTGACCCGAGTCTTTAGTCAGCCAACTCATGAGGCAACCTAGTGGTCATCCATTCTCTTCATTTCTTAGAGAGGTGGAGAAAGTGGATATGTGGTCAAACTTTCCAGCTTGTCTCTTCTACACAACCTAACCCATTCACTGCAACCTTCACTCCCTGTCTCCTCTCATGCCTTATCTGTCCTATCAGCTCCTCCCTCATCCGACTACTTCTCACTCATGCCTCCCAACTCTGCCACGGACACCCTCCTCTCTGCTTTGTATTTATCTCTGGACTCTCTCTGTTCTTTCACCTCTCAACAGGCTTGCCCGACCCTCCAGCTACATGGCTGTCTGGCTCAGTGCGTGCTGAGAGAACGTCCTAAAGAAAAAAAATGGCGTAACACCACGCGCTCTCAGGACCTACTTACCTACCAGTCTCAAAAGTCTTAGTCCTCATTCTCCTCCTCCTGAGCTGCTGATGTGCCAGCATGTGACATCTGACCTCTGCAGCTCATCCAGAATGCAGTCTTCAACCTGGCTACTGGTGGCTGCTTGACTCCAATTCAAATAATCGTCTTCTTTGCTACACACAGCCCAGGCCCATCCTACATTCAGGAAGTGGTTAAACCATACACCCCAGCCTGTCTACTATTCTCTGCCAATGTCATTTCACTTGCTACTCCTTCACTATGAGGGGGGCCCAGTTACTGCTCAACAAAATCAAGACCATCTAAGTTTATCTGTTTCTAAAAGTAGCACTTACAACAGTTCATCATATTTGAAAATGTAATATTTGATGTGTTATTTCCTCATGGTAAAGCATCAGTTACATAAATGTAGTGTAATGAGACAAAGCTATATGGCTGATTTGGATGTCGAAGATGACAAAGATGGAACTCTTTGAATTACTGGTTCCAAAGAAAATGTTGTCACACACTTTATTTTTACAGTGGTAATAACGTGGTTTGCCGCACTGTGTGTATCTCTGTTAGGTCTCATTTGTAAGCCACTTTACGTGAATACTGTATACACAGTCCAAGGCTGTGACAGACATCTGTGCAGCCCATTATGGTTTCATTCATAAAAGAAAACAGTGATATGACTTATTTTCTATATTTTTGGGGAATATTGCTGTAGGTGTCAACTGGACAAAGATAATGATGTAACTACTTACTCACTGACTGCGGTGAGGATATCTGTATCATGCTAAGTCATTCCATCAGATGTGAGTGTTTGATTTCATTAAGTTGAGTTACACTGTGACTCTGTACAAATTAACTTTCATACAAGAACATACACTGTCAGTACATGATGCTGAATAACAGAATCTCACTGTATGTGGAGGACACAAACACTTTTTGTGTCTCACTTTACATCATTGAGGGCTATCATATCAAAGTCTTTTTCCATGAAGTTCTGCATAATTTCTTTTCAGACCAGCACACACTTGAATTATAATCACTGTGTCATGGTTATGCATAAGGTCAGTGTGTGACTCCACACCATAGACCAGACCAAGACCAGACAGGCTGAGCATTTACATCAGTTTGCATCAGATGTGGTCTGTTCCTCATCCCTAGTGGGCTCTCTGTCACTGGGGAACATTGGGTACAATGTGGACACAATGAGGAACAGTCCAGAAATTTTCACATATTATTTTTCTACATCTCTTGTGGTAACTCAATTATACACCATAATAGACATGGTACATTTATTATCCACAGCTAGGGTGGTAATTGTAATCAGTTGTCTTTATCTGTCACAAAAGCGTTATTTACAATCCAATCTCATAGGTGAATTGTGTCTTATAACGAGAGATAATTGATATGATGCCAGTGTAGTGTCATGATTTGATAATACAGCAATCTACAGCTATTATTAAAAAATGAATTGATTAATTAATCTTCCTTCAAGTTCAAGGAACAGAGGCTTGCTAAAGTGTAACATGAAGTCCTCCAAAGTCCAACTTCACAAGAAGGTCTATAATGAAATTCATAAAACAATGTGCAACATTATTAAATTGATGGCAAACCCATTCAAGGTGATACCAGGAGATTTCACTACACACTCTGAAGTCAGGGGACAAAGGGAACCTCTGTGCAACCAAATTTCATTCAATTCATCATTAATCATATGAGATATGTTACACCTATATAGAAGATAGATGTTTAGCGTATACATCATGTATGTGATCGATCTACCCTCAGTGATATACACACAGGTTCCATGTACAGGTAGAATATGCAGCCACACAGATTCAAAATGCTACAATATGTTTCTGCTGCTCGGGTTCTTGCCTGTCATAGTTATATAAAATGACCCTGAGCTTAGGATCCCCTTGACAGTAGATGTTACTGCGCTTCAAGGATCATTTGACAGACATTTATTTCTGTGGTCTTGAAATGCATCTTCTCAAATAGCTCCACATCTTGACAATTTTCCACTTGCCAGTCTGAACTGCAGCTCATAAAACACAATTACACTTGTACAGAGCTTTTGGTGTTACATGACCATGAAAATTCAGATAAGACCACTTTTTTCACCCAGTAAGAGTGAGCAACAGCACAGAAATCAGAAGGCTGAAAGTATGCCACTCTTGGTTTTGTGACAAATGTCAATTTTGAGTGGTATGTATGTGGAATAGGTAACCATTCTTAATGAGATGCCATGGCTGATTCCGATATGAGGATAGTAGTGGTGTGACACTTAAGTGTCCTATGCTGATACTTAGTGGCACTTTGACTTGTGGTATGTGGCTGCTGATGGACAGGCATATGGCATGTGAAATGTCCACTGGCACATGATGATTCTTACTGACATGCTACTTTATGCCTACACTGGTGTATGTCTACTTATCAGTGGTGTTCCACTGACTGGTGTTCCACTTAAAAGGACATTTTAATACCATCCCCATAGTTAGCACTTGATTCTCAAGCTAGGTTTTGCTTAATATACTTGCCATTAGTCATATAGCTAGCTCTGCTAGTCTAACATTTAGCCTAGTCACAATACTGTCTTCACTAGCTGCCTTGTGCCGATTGGCAATGGGACCATAACATTATATTGACAATAGGATTAACTGATTATGAGTTAATCTTAGATCCTTTTAAGTCTCCTTTCCATGGATCTGAAACCCTGCATCTCCGTTCTCCATATGCCCATTCACCAAATTTTACTCTGCGCTGCTTAAGAGTTGTTAACATTATGGATATGATTTGGATTGTGATATTAAAAATAAGATAACATGAAATGGAACATGATGCTGTGATATTGTTGCACCAAGCAGACACCCAGATCTTTAAAAAGGAGCCACTGTTTGTATAGAGGAGGTACTGATATTTATTAGATTGTTAAAATGTTTTTAATCAAATATTTTTAGAAATCACCTCATAACCTGGTGATCAGGTTGCCAATCAGCATTCCCCAGCAACCACGATTGTACAATATAAAAATGGAAATGATCGCCCTATCCTACTATTTATAACAGTTACAAAACAAGATGTTCAGACTGTTCATGAACTTAATGAAAAGATTTTGGCCAAATGTATTCAATGGCAGGAATAAGTGAGTGCACACAGCTACAATAAATACTGACTTGAGGCTAATTGGCTCAGATAATCAGTGAAAAACAAAACACGTATCTCCACATTTGCTGGTCAAAAACATTGGAACTCCATTAAGCTTGACTTTGGTAAACCACAATTAATATAATGACATGCAAGTATCTGACCATATATGAATACACAATACCATCTTTGACGACATAGCATTCAATTATTTTGAAAAACACAGGGTTTGGTTGGTCAGTTTTTTTTTCTTCTATTTCCTTTCTCAGATGACGTTATTTGGATAGTTTTCAGAGGCCTGAAAAAACATTTAAAAAGTTAAGAATAAAAAGGATAGGCTGGTTGGGAACCACTGCTCCAGTGTAATGTTGTGGTGTTAGGTGCTAGGTTACAAGTTGAACATGTGGCATCTGACACGTGGAACAACTGTGACATACTATTTTCATCTGGAACACATCAACGACATATGACAGTTAAGAATCATCATAAGGCATTGAATGGCATGCAGCAGTAGAGCAGGAGCAACATATGACTTGTCAAAGTGGCATAGAAGTGACACACCACCATCTATACCAGTGAAAAGTTGTATATGCCAGTGAAATAAGATTCACACAACATGTACTGGCATAAGCATCGTACATGTATGCTGATTGGAAGTGGTATAATACAATGGAACATGAGTGATGCACAGTTCATCAGTGCTACATACCAGGAGAATAACCTAGCACCCACAGTCGGTATGTGCTACAATAAGAGCATACCATCCACCAGCAGCACACAATCTCAATGTCAATCACTGTGTTAGAATTCACACACTGTCCCTGAGAGCTGTCTGTTAAATGAGTGCATTTCACTTGACTTGTTAATGCTGTTCATTTGGCGAGTTACATTCACAAGGAAAGTAGTCCATATCTGATTAGAAAATACACTGAAGCCATTTATCACTTGCGAACTTCAGGATGCACATACATCCTGAAGTTTGCTGACGACACAACCACCAACAGCCTGATCTCTGGAGAAGACGAGACAGCGTACAGGAGTGAGGTGGCCAGTCTGGTAGAATGGTACGACAGCAACAACCTCTCTCTGAACATGGACAAGACCAAGGAGATGGTCCTGGACATGAGGAGAGAGAGGAGGCAGCACCAGCCTCTGTGATGATCAGGGACTGTGAGGTGGAGTGTGTCAGCAGCTTCAAGTTCCTGGGCAACCACATCTGTGATGACCTCACCTGGACACTCAAGATCACCCAGCTGGTCAAGAAGGCTCATCAACAGCTGTACATCCTGGAAAAAGACTTTGATATGATATATGAGAGGATTCATTGTACAGTGAAACCTGTTTTTATCTGTGCAGATGACAATAAACCAATTGAATCTTGATTGAATCTTAAATCTTGTGCACATCACCATTCTATAATATATACTTAGATATATTTATATCTTATAGTCAGTTATACCAGCATGCATCAGTGTATGTGGATATAGTATGTGTTTACATTGCTTTGACCATCATATTCAGTTTATTATTTTTTGTGTTTCTGCACACCTGCCGTTCACATTATTATTCCAGTATTATATTTCTTTAAAATATTTTATTTTATCATTTATTTTACTGTTTTTATTTTAGGTTGTGTGAGATGTTGAATTTCATTGACAAATGACCGCTTCTATGTAATGTGCACATGACAACAACATCAGATGTGGAGGACTTTCACCTACATTCATACAATTCATTATAAGTCTCAGACACTCAACTTATGCTCCCCATATTGACACTAAGTGACCTGAAAAACATCATTTCCACTGCCTCCTTTGTCTTCAATTTCAATACACCAACAACCACTGCCGACTGTACCAGCACCGCTTTAAAGGATTTCCACTCATATTTGTTGTAAAAGATCCTGAATGGTTAGAAAACCTGTTATCATCCATTTGTTCTGTGTAAAAAAATAATGGCTGCTACACCTAATTACAACAAATTAACATAATGGCAGGAAGGATATGAAGTGGCACATATTCAATGAAGAGGGAGAGGAGGTTCTCTGTGTGACTTTCAAAAGTCAAACTGTGAGCATAACACTGTCATTAAAAACAGCATTCTTAATTACATAGAACTGTCTTTGTACCAAATATGGTGTCATTGAAATATAAAATATGCTTAAAAAAGGAAAAGATTAGACAGGGTTCACATGTTTTCAAAGCAACTTGTCACCTTGTAGGTTAAATTCTAAACTGAATGTAATTTATATTGGAAGTTTTGTGAAAATTACACAAATACTTAAACAAATGCACAAATTAAACACACACAGATGCACATGGATTTGTGCTAATTTTTCTCATTATTAAAAATTATTTTTTTTAATTAAACTACAGATGTCCTTATTAATTAAAGGACCATTGTTGGGTTCTATACAGGTGCAAAAAACACGTTTGGTCTCATGTAATATGTATTTTAAGATGTTCATTTTGAGATGTGCAATATATGGGAGGAGGTAATGAAAAGGTAATACACTGCATTTGATTTACCACCACAGACTGAACACTGCAGCTGGAAAATGTTGCTGCAATTTAACGTATAATGTGGATACCAAATCTTCCACATTTTTTAGTGGGGACACACAGACTACAGCAGACAGAAAGAGAAATACAAATTAAAATACATTTAATGGCTCACAGCAACTCCAGTTCTTTGATTGAAGCAGCCATGATATTTTCAGTTTACAGAAACAATTGGCATTGGCCCATTGGCATCCCATGCTCATTTTGACACTTGAGCTGACAACATGTTGAGAGCCCCTAAGGAGTCCCGTCCTTTCACTATTTCATGCCAATGCCAATTTCAAAGTGAAGTAAAATAACATTACTGTGTGATCGATCAGTTTATCTCAATGCCTGCACATGAATATTGGCAGCTTCTCAGCATTGTTATATATCAGATTTTTAAGCAGGTTGTTATAACTACACTATATATTTATCTAATCCGAATAAATATAATGTTTGGCAAGTCTTTGTAGGGTTTGTTGAACACTAACTTTCAAAAATGCTTTTTATTTTTATTTTATTATGCACATATCACAGCATGTTACAAATCCAAATCAACATATAGAATCAGAATTGGGATTTGTTAACAAGTAGGTTTGCACATACTGGGAATTAGTCTTCTTGCATAAAACTGAACATACAGTAGTAAGAGAGTAAAAATATAAAGCAAGAAAAAAATCAACTACTGTAAAAGTCAAGAAACATCAATAAAATCTAATAAACAATCCACAAGAAAAACATGAATAAATAGGATATGAAATATGTACAATATATCTGTTTCTACAGTGAAATGAAACAGCTGAAGAGTCTGTGCAGGACTGTGCAAGATGACCAGGGACCATGTGCAAAGGTTCACAGTGTGAAGTAGAGAGAAAATGTGCAGTCTACAGAGATGATGATACAGGTGTGTGTTAATGTAATGCATAATTGTGTGAAGATGTTAAAATGGTGTTGTAACATGGTGTTAACACATGGTGATGTGGATCTTTAGTCCAATAGACCTGCTCTTACTACTGCTCCTTGCTATGGTACCCGACACGCAGGTGTCTGGAAGAAAGTCGTGAGGGTGTTGGTGTGTTGAGTGTGGCCTGTGCTGCTTGTGGTGTGGACAGCTGCCTTGGATCAAGAAGGTTGTCTTGTTCAACATGCCACCTCCACTCCCCTGGCTCGAGGTCTACAGATGGGGTTGTACAGTCTGTGTAGTTGGCAGGAATGTATCCTGTGGTTGCTGAATTTGCTGTCGGTAAATGTCAGCAAGCTGTGTAGTGCAACATGAGCCTTCACTAAATGCACAGTGTTCTCTGAGCAGCACTCTACAGGATGACCAAACACCCTCCACCTTGGTCTCAGGACACCAAAAGCATTTTCTATTATGGAAGGATAGAAGTAACAGGAATGAAAGCAGTAGATACGACAGTAAACACAAACACAATATGGTAATGTACGTTACATATACTAACAGTACTATGACATAAAATGTATTATCTATGATGTGTAAACATGTGATATATACTGTGATTTACTGTGATGTTAATCTAATTATGCTGCTGGTCTTTGAAGAGGCTTTAATTTGCTCATACTTTGAGTTAATGCTGCCCAAAAAACAGTGCAAAGTTCCAAATCCTCCAGAACCTTTCCACCGACTGTGTTTGGAACAGGAAGGCAACAAATTCTGGCTGTTTGACAGAGCCTGGCACACTTCAGGAATAATCTGACATGGTGCACCAGCTTAATCTGTAACTTACTGCTGTACTTTGCTGTGAAGATCCTGAGGCTAAAATAAGTCAATATGAGTTCTGTTCTGTTCGCTGTTCTTGTCATTGTCTGTTTTCAGTTTGGTTTTCAGTTTCCTGTTTTATTTTGTATTCTTACCTCTCCTTACATGTCTGTCACTTCCTACCCTTGTGTGTTCTTTGACTGTTCTGCCTCACCCTGATAACTTTCACCCATCCACTGTTAGTCTTCACTTCTCCATCACCCACACTTTCACTTTCAGTTGTTTCCATTGGCCACAGGATCACCTTCATGGTCCGACAATTTCAAGTTTCAAGTTTAGTTTATTTGTCACATATAATTATCATTATTCATCATTCAATACTGAAATGTATCAATGATGATGACATCATGTGGAGTTGGCAAGGATACCTTTAATTCTTTACCATATAAGCAAATACTGATAATTAGATGTGATGAGAGATAAAGATGAGTGATGTGTTAATCCTGGCAGAAAAACACAAAATAAACAGCAATATTAAAGGTACTGAGATAATAAAATTCTAATAAAAATGAACCCAGCAAAAAGAAAAAAAAAGTTAATCATAACTTTGAAGGCATAGCTGACTGAAAAGAAAAGGACAGTGTAGGACTGTAAGGTGAGTAAGAAATCAGAGACAGTGCTGCATCATGCGCATTGGACAGCACATTTTTTTGTAAACCATGATTGATACCTAAACCACACAAGTCAAAAATAAAAAAAATGCACAACCATTAACAGTCCACCTTGGGGCCATTCACAGCAAGCAACAAGCAGGACTACTAATGCTCCTAACTTAGTTGTTTTTAACTTAATCACAATACATCCCATCTTGACCACCTGCAGAAGGTAATTGAAAAATCTGTTCCTTTCACTGAATTGGTTCATACAGACTCATCAAATCCATGTAGAGCTTTTGTGTCAAGTTCCACTTCCCAAGTGAATTTGCACCATTTAACATTTGCTGCATGCAGAGAACCACACTGAAGGAATCAGAGAGACCCTATTTTTTGTGCAGCACCGCAGTTTTTATTCAGCGTAAAAACAACTGTTCCAACGGAGAACCATGGTTCACAGTCAGCTGTGAGACAAGCGTCAAGGATACTTCTTTAATAAACTGTATTAAGTTATTGTACTTTTAGCTCAGTGGCAGATTGTTCTTGACCAGCAGTACTGTATTCATGGCTTGCTAGTATTTTAACAGCTACAGTTTGCCAACCAGATGTGTAAAAAGGCTAAATATCCATTTCTCATTAAAAGTAAATACACTGTGTATTCTTAAAACCTGGTTATTCAGATTATTTAAAATCAGTCACCCCATCACGTTTATGTGTTAACGTTTATGAATCTCCCTGACTAATTTCGAAGTCCATCATGTGGGGATGTGTGTAAATAACGTCCTTACATTTTTTAGGATTTCTCTCCAAGTGATATCAACAAATTAGATTTATACAGTATACAAATGAATTTTGTGGGGAAAAACTTATGTCACCTTCTACTAATATTAGTTAAAGTGTAGTAGTAGAATGGTAACTTTACCTGTGCCTTAACGAAACTGGATGTGCCAACACTGAAACACTAAGTGAAACAGCTAAATCACTACTGTGCTCACAATAAACTTCATTCCATGAGGTGCATCAACTACCAGGTATTCCAGGAGCAAACATCTTACAGCAATGTAACAAATGGACTCTGCAAATAGATTTTGCAACCACCTCAGAGAGCACCAGTAATGAGGTTGAGAGAACATGCTGTGGCCTGTGCAGAGAAGAAAGAGAGAGAGAGCCTTACCTGTGGGAGCTGCAAAGTGATTGGAATGACCTGAAGTTACTGTCCACTCAGTTCATGAAATTATATTTATGGGACAAAAGTGACAGCTTTTAAAGACAAAACCAAAACAAAGGTGACACATAACTGTATGACCGAATTTGATAGCTTATATTAATAGGTAGGCCTCATAATAATAACTAGTGCAATGAAAACCAGTCCTTTCTAAATTAAATAAAAATTCAACAAAACAAAGTACTGATATGGAATAGTATGGTATCAGTCTAAACATGAAAAATAACTTTTTTTCATAATTATACCAAGCCTATATTAATAATAAGAACAGGCAGAACAAAGGACGGGGGATTCAGACATTATTGATGATTGGTGCTCAGACAGAGTCAAAGCTGATGGACAAATGTTTTCCAGTTGTCGGGTTGTTAATGTTAATGTAGAAGTCGATTATCTGTTGTTGCTGTTAAATTCCTCCAGATGCAAAGTCAAATAATGAACTACAGGAGCAGCATGAGCTCATCAGCAGTCAGTCAGATGGTATTTTTACTGTAGCAGGGGACTTGAATCAAATGGACCTCCGATCTTATTGACTTTTTTTGTTGTTCTGTTTTGTTTGTTTGTTTGTTTGTGTGTTTTATTAGTGTGTGTTGTGTAAAGGGCCCACGACATGGATTTTGTCATAAACCTTAATAAATGAACCTGTGTCTTAATTTCTGGGTGACCAGTTTGGTTCTGTACAGATATGGCAATTACTCTGTTGTTCAGGTATGAACATGTTGTGACGTCTGATTGTCCAACTGTGATGGCTGACATGTGTTGCTGACCATCAGCTGTGTTTCGCAGGTGCTCAGATCTACATGGAATCACAGTCACGTCATCTTACTGCAACAGTCTCAAAGTGAAGACAAGCAAAACAAAAATGTCATTTTTAAACATTCACAGCTAAACCTGTCTTTACAGCTCTGTGGATTTCAGCCTTTGAAGCACTCCTGCCATTATGGGAATCACATTAAACATCGCCCCTCTATTAGCTATCAAGACCCAGTGCACTCAAAATCCATTTTCTGCCACACACTGACATTACTAGACCCCCTTTTTGTTCCTGACAGTACAATACACTCACAATGTAGTCACTCCTGTGGAACAAAACCTGGCTCTTACCTTTACTTGAGTACAACACTATGCATTAAAAGGTACTGCCTGTAATGAGTCCAAATAGGGGCCATTATAAAACAGCACTATTGAGTGGACCCTCAATGGCTGAGCTGCTATTAAAATCTCTAAAGCCATTCATTCAAGAGCACTGAAACAGAGTGTGGAGGGGCCTTCGGCTAATGAGCTCACTTGCAATACTTATAGGATACATAATTGGCATAGCACATCTCTCTTAATTTCTCATCTTGCCATAAGTAAATTGAGTCTGTCTTTGTTCCTCTTCTCAATCACTCAGACTCTCTCAATGCCTGTTTTCTCCTTCTCGTACCCTCTGTCGGTTTCTCTTCCCCTCTCTCCCCACTTCTAATTACTCCTTACATTCTCTCTGAAATGAAACACTGAAAAACCCTGCTTTACCTGATACATCCTGAAGAGCTACCACTCCAGTCTAAAGTGTCACTAAAAGCGAAGCATCACAATGCTGTCTGAACTATTGGGGGCCAAACTCTCTAAGTTTCCGTGTTCTGTTCTCCTCCTTTATTAATGTCTTGTGCCCCTCTTTTCATTTTTTTCCTTTGCAATATTCTGAAGTGCTCTGTCTCTCTCACACACTGAAAGGTTTTACTTTTGTAAGATGAGGCACAGCTCAGTAATGTTATCAGTGAGCAAGTTTATGGTTACATAACTGAAGTGACAGTGAATATGAGAATTTGTCCAGTGGAAGATGTAACCAATATATACATCACACTTACATTATGCCACATCTTTACTTAAAAATATTCTCCAGATCGTGTCAAAGTAGGACCTACATACTTACTGAATCAGACTCAGAGGGAACCAAAGAGACGAGTGGCCTAGGGATTGAAGCTAAGTTAAATAACAAACTTAGATGACAGCAGCTCTCAACACATGTGCATCATTCATATATGATTGTGACCTTAAGGAAGGTGTCTGATAACATTGTTTGAGGAATTGATTCACATTCTGCTCATCATATTCTATTAAAAGTTCCAAAAACAGAGACCATACTTGGTCTGTCTTTGTTCTGGGCTGTTGAAGTCAAATAACATTAAAATTTTATCCCAACATCAACTTTCAAGGCCTCTGTTATGGGCATTGTCACTGATACATGCAGCTGTTTTCTGACCCTCTGATATTTGGTAACCTTTGGCTGTCTGTTGCTTACTGTTGTCCCATGTAGTCTCTGCTGCTCTTGTCCTTTTGCACTGCCTGATGCTGTTGTCTACTAGCAATCTGCTTTATGCTTGTGTGCCAGGCTGCATGTCATTCATGTAACTGCTTACAGTCACATGTAATGCTTCTTGTGGTTGTATCTAAGTAGCATTATCTAAGTGACAGTGTTTAAGTGTGTGCTGTATTCTTTTTAACTTTGGTATTTTCTTTTTTAGCACCTACCCTCTTGTCAACCCTCACTGTCAACAAGAATTTGACAGAATTTGTTAATAACTTCCATGGTTGAACAAAGATTAAATAAATAATACACAATAGATCGTTAGTTACTTAGAACATTTATTGTTTCAGGTTTGTATAATTTTCCTCTGTCTCTCCCTGACCAGGTATGCTGAACTCCATGCAACAAATTCAAAGACGTTGAGCAAATGCTTGCTCAGAACTGCAGTGACTAAAGTACAGTGGGTACGGAAAGTATTCAGACCCCTTTAAATTTTTCAAATTTTTCACTCTTTGTTTCATTGCAGCCATTTGCTAAAATCGAAAAAGTTCATTTTATTTCTCATTAATGTACACTTAGCACCCCATCTTAACAGAAAAAACAGAAATATAGAAATGTTTGCAAATTTATTAAAAAAGGGGTCTGAATACTTTCCGTACCCACTGTAAATGTTTAGATTGTGAAAATAGTTGAAAATCTAACAAGTTAAAAGAGGGCAACTATTAAGGCGTATACATACAAGGAGGCTTTCTTCAGTCGTCTCAGTACAGTACAGCCACACTCCTATTTTAATCAATCAAGCTGTCACACACATGTTGGCAAGCAACTCACACAACACACATCAATTAACCCAAAACCCAAATGTTTACACTTCACGTCTGTTTTCTTCTGCTTTATGTGTATAACCACAGTGAGTGTGTATTGGATCTTTGTGCTGCCAAAACACTGGTGACCCACCATCATACTGTGCCTGCATGCTCTGTCTATTTTGTGCTCTCTTGTACTGACCATAAAACTGCCTTCTCGTTGACAAGCATCACTTAATGTTGCTTTAAAATAATTAAATATGTCTTAATTAGGTGGGGTTTTTTTTTTTTTTTTTCAAAGCTACGCTGTAGAGTATCTGTCAACTGATGACACTATGGACCAGTGTTTGGGTGAGTGGTTCCCAGTTTGGGACTCACGTATGACACATGTACAAGTGTGTGGGTGATGCAATACACATTCCCTGCTTTCATGCTTTTCTACCGATGAACAGTTTGTAACAATCGGTATTGGTGCAAACAAGGGAAGAAGAAGAGTAGTTGCAAGTGAACATGGATGTAAACAACACAGGATTTAAAATATCACAGAAAATGGTTTTGCAAGTAAACACATGCAATATATCTGTCAGACCTCAAGGAATCATACAATGTGTCTTGGTGTCAAACAGTGAATGTAAACTTCACTTGGCATTATTATTAGATTATTAGATATTTTGGCTTTACTTATTTACACTGGGAGGTAAACTGAGACATCTTTATATACAGTCTATCATTACAATACACAAAATGTATCAAATACAAAAAATAAAAATTGAATGAATTTCCGTCAGGTTTCTGTTCACATCAGCTCTCTGAAACTGCTCTAAAGCGGTGAATGATTTTTTTTTTTTTTTTTTACTTACAGCTCATGCTGGTGATCATTCAATCTTAATATTTTGTAATTTGGGTTCTACATTTGACACTGCTGGACATTCAGGACACTACTCTGGACTGGTTACAATCTAATTTATCAAACAATCTTTCTCAGTAATCATTGGCGATGCCTCTTCTTCTGTGGGCTCTTTGACCAGTGGTGTTCCCCAAGGTTCTATCCTTGATCCATTGTTATTCTGTGAATACATTCTGCCACTGGGACTTAAAGTATAATACACAAAAACATTGAATCCAGAACTACTGTTATGCTAATGACATAGAAATTTATGTCCCAGAAAAAGCCTGTGATTTATCGTAATTTATTTTTTAAGTGCTGTATGTCCAAAAACTTACTCCAGCTAAATGAAAAAAAAATGAAAATAAAGAAAAGTTTATCCTTATGTTGCAAAACTATCTCATCTCCATAAATGTGAAGCTGTAAACAGAAACCTGGGTGTAATATCAAGGTTTTCAATCTGATTTTTATCAACTGAAGAGACCCTCAAAAATCTGATCTTTTTTTTACTCTTTGCCTGCTCTCGAAAAGGTTTTTCACCCATTTATATCACTGCAAAACAATATCACAACTTTTTCATTTTTTAGATTACATTTGTGTCATTGTTTTATTTGACTATTGTTATTAGGCCACTGATACTTGTTGTTTCTATCATTTAGCAATCACAAAGTTTCCATGATGGTATCTTTGCCGTGTTTTTGTTATTCACAATGTCATCAACTATATTTTTATTATCATAGAGAATCATTGCACTTATTAGTTCTATTCCCCCTTTGGCTGATGGAAACATATTAACTCGCCCAAGATTTTTCCTGTTAGATGGTTATAATGCAGTAGCGTTTACAGACACAAAAACAAAATGGCAAAAGAGGCTGAGAGACAAATAATCAAAAGCCTCTCTCCCTCTAACTTCACAGTGCTGTTTTAGGAATATTGAATAGTTCACCCATGAAATGAAACTAAAACAGAGCAGTGGTGCACAAGATTTGAAAGTCTGTTTGTAAAGCATCATATGAACTTAAGGGTTGGCAAATGAAGAGCGATATTAAATCAACAATCACACACAAAAAAGGAGCACAGGGACAGTCATTGGTTGGTTGAGTGTGTGTTGTAGCCTGCTGACTGGAGGATGTCATGGCTGCGGGGAGTTTGCTGTTTGACCGCCTGCAGGGCTGTCAGCTGTCACTCTGTCTTCACTCTTCCTCTATCTCTCTCATACTCATACAGCCCACACACACAGAAAGACACACATACCTCAAGGTCGAATGTCAAAGCACATCAGTAGGTTATAGCAGATGTGTGGACCAACTAGCGTTTGCTGCTCTGCAGTGGGATGGCTGAATACACCAGGAGTTCTTAAGACATCTGTCTGCTTTCTGAGAAGTAAAATTCATTTGCATATGGAAGAAAATCATTTACATTTTAAATACTGTTTCATTTCCCAATCGTTGAAGTAAGGAAATCAAACCCTTTAAAAGTCTGTTATGTGAGGAGGAATGCCATTTCATAATCAAGAACTGAACTGAAAGAAAAAACTTTAACACAAATGCACTTCATAGTAGCCACAGCAACTACACAGAGCGGGAAACTGAACTCAGCATGAAAGGAACGGAAGGAGGGATGATGTGTGAGCACGTGTCAGAGAACTGTTGTGAGTAGGTGAGTTATAATAGTAGTAATAAACTAATAATAGCTCAGTAATAAAGCGCCATGACAATACATCCATTTTCTACAGTGGAGGAGCATATTATGTGGATGTACAGAACACATATTTAACCCACGTAGGAGACATTCATAGGTTGATGAACTGTCAGTCCAAGTTAGTTAGTTCTATAGACCTAGGAGATAAACCACAGAATTACACTGAATGTATAGATTACTTTAAACCATTAATTAGAAATAATCATTGGTGCCTGATTATAGGGAGTACTGCAGCACCCACAGCACTCCCACATCCTGTGGTGTTCAACAGCATTTAAGATGTACTGTTCTGTGTCTTTTGGCATCTTGGTATTTTCTGCTTGACTTCTCTATTTGGAGAAATACTTCCTGGCAGACATTTTTAATGTACTGAAATTCACAGTCAAGATGAAAATGTTCTTGTTTCTTATTTCCTGAGTTATTCCAACAATATTGTCATAGTGTCAATAATAATGATAATGATCAAACTCTTGTTTTCAGTATAAATATTTTTTTTAAATCTCTTCATGTACTACTTTCTTTTTTCAGAGTAAAATAAATGTAATGAATATCAAAAACAAGATTACACCATGTCAGTCTGAGGGAACATACTGCATGTGTATATTGTGGGGTCTGACTTTGTTTCATAAAAACAATTATACAGGAGAAGTTCTTAAAACTGTGAGCTTGTATTGAGCCCTTCTTGTACTCAGTCAATATAAATGAATAATAAAGTCAAATCCTTACATTGTCTTTTTCACATCTCTGGCTGCCACAGTGGAAAGTGAATTGGAAAAGCCATCTGTCCAGGCCTTGAGGAATGGAACATAGCTTTTTCTTTGGCAGATCCTCGATACAATATTGACCCCAGTGATGTTTCCAATTAGGCGCTAGTTTGCTTTAAAAAAGAATGTCTCTCTTGGGAGTCAGAGTGGTTTCTTTCAGCCTTCAGGCAACAACTTCTCTCTGCACAGTGACTATTGTCGACTTCTGTTTTTTTCAAACCTTTTCTCTCTCTCTCTTTTCATTTTTCAAGTGCCAAACTGAATCACCCTGCAAAAGGAAAGAGTGGCCTGAGTGGGTCATTCATACAAGAGGGCATACACTGTGTGTATGCGGACGTGCACAATTTGAAAAGCTTACCTCGCCTGTTGGCAGCTGTAAAGCTGGGTTTCATTATTTACCGCAAAGGCACATTGTTAAAGCTGTCTTAAAGCACATAACATCATGCTTGTGCAGCAGCACTGCACAGTTTGAAACATGCATGTGAGATTCCACATTAGTTGTCTTAGAAAGGAACATGAGAGAATAAATACTTTAGTATGAATGAAGTGTAAATACACTTCACACAGAGCACACAGTCTTCACATGCACCAACATGATTTCATGTGTCACAAACTGCACTTGTTGTCAAAACTACTATAGCTAAGAGCTGGATCACAGGTTTTGAAGTTGTGTCACACCACTCAAGGCACAGCAGTGAGTTAAGAACTGAGGGTGGACAAATAAAGTCTATACTGAATAACCTGGGTCAGAGAGATGACCCCTGCAGAGGAAATGCTATTCAGACCTTTTAAAATTTTATATGTATTTGTGCTATATCAAAAAAGACTTATTGATCCTCGGGGTGAGAGTGCGTGGACATATTGCAAGCAGCAGAGACAGTCCAATGTGAAAGTCAAAATGTAAGAATAAACATACACACACATACACACACACAGACTGCTATTTAATACAGTTTCAAGGAGATAAATATATACAAAGTGACATTCAAAAGCCACATATATTTTATAAATAATTATGTTTTAGACCATAAAAATATAATATTGTTGACAGTTGACAGCTTTCACACCAGCCTAGACAAAGTACCAGTATTCATTTTAACTGAACCAAACAGGTCTGACATCTCATGACCTGCCTGGTTCCTACCTTCAACCGTCTTTGCGTGGATATATGGGACAACTAAGTGCTTAGTTACCTAAACAGCATGCACACACACACACACACACACACACACACACACACACATTGCTGTTCGAATGCAGTGCTACTTTCTAAATTATAGCACAGATTAACCTGTTTTTTTATTTGTCCTATTCCGGCGGGTTGGCAGGTAGATAGATTACTGAATGATTTACTGCTCTGTGGTTTGACTGAACTGTAGCCTTTTACCAGTTAGATCAGCTGCATGCTTTATACCAAGATGTGAAGAGTTATTTCTAATAATATGGGCTGGATCTGGTTAATCATCGTGACTGCAAAACCCAAGGATCATTCACCCTAAGGTTCCTACATACACAGAGAAGGCAGATAATTTTAGATGCCAAAAATGCAAATGGGTGGGAGAATATTGCCTCCAGTATACTGTGTTGTTTAACAAATGCCAGCAGTTTTAAAAAGGAATGAATTTTAGCTCTAGGAAATGAGTTTTGCTCAGTCCACATCGAGTTTACATCCTAGTATTTTTATTTGAGTTATTTATTGTTAGAGAAAAACATCTCAGAAATCTCTATACAGGGTCCTACTGCAAGTCAGTGATGCTTATTCTCTGACAAACTTTCAATGTATTTTTACTCAAAATCCCACAAACCAACTGACATAGTACATATCTGGGGCTCTATGTTTACATTGGTGCCCTGTGGCACCCATATAAGACATATATATAACATCAAAAATAACATACCAGCTATCCTGGACCCTCACCAGTTTACATTCAGTACCAACATATAGGCAAGAAAGTTAGGGTAAAATATCCAGAAAGTCCTTAAGATTCAGACTACAGCTCTTTTTCAGAACTGAGAATCACTTGTTTTGGGGATGTTACATAAATTATGATACAGTTCTAACAGGTGAAAAGGAATACGAATGTTTGTGTTGTTCAAAATATCAGTTAAAGTACCCATCTGTGAACACAGTAGTAATGAAACAGTGAAAGTTCATTCATTTCTGTTGCATTAGTGTAAAATGACTTCTGATTAAACAGTGTTAAAACCACAGGAAATAAAAACACATTTTATTTTATGGTATTGCCAAGGAAGCAGCCAACAGAAATGACACACAATAACAGTTACACAGTGTCTGTGCATTTTACCATACAGAGTGTGCAACAAACAGATCCACAGAAGCCGTCACTGCCCTCCACTCAGTCCTCTCAGCAGAGCCAGCGTCAGAATGCTGTTCGTTGATTTCAGCTCACTTATCGTCTGTGTAAACCGCTGTTGACAAAGGAGAGATGGGCCTTTTCGCTTGTTGTTGATGTTGACTGTTTTTTTCCACTACTACCTTAGCGCGTGCTAAGATACTCTGCTCTGATTGGTTGTTTTGATTCAGGTGTGGTGGATTCTTGTCTGATGACCTTAGAGGCAGATTATCTGATTATTATCACAGATTATCTGTCTCATGTTCTACTGTTGGGGCGGCACAGTGGTGTAGTGGTTAGCATTGTTGCCTCACAGCAAGAGGGTTCTGGGTTTAATCCCCTGGTTGACACGGGCCCTTCTTCTGTGTGGAGTTTGCATGTTCTCCCTGTGCCTGCATGTGGGTTCTTCCCTGCTTCCTCCCACAATCCAAAGACATGCAGGTTATGTTAATTGGCAACTCCAAGTTGCCCCTACGTGTGAGTGGTTCTCTGTCTTTCTATGCAGTACCCATGGAGTGTGGTTTTCTGTGTGTGTTCTGAATGAGTATAAGAGAGAAATTAATTGTTTATCAAGAGAGCACCATACCAGCTCCAACCACATGGACTCATATTACTGTATGAGATATAAAAAAAAACATGATCATTGAATGTACCTTAATGACCTTTTAGCTGGGACTCTTGGCAAGGGGTTATTAGACTGAGAGCTTCCACAGAATGTTCAAGTCCAGATCCTCACTGTTTTGGTTATGTGTCGGGTTGAGATCACCTTTTGGCACATTAAACCTGTTTTTAGGTCACATTAGCCTGTTTTTAGGCTAATTTACCCTGTGCTAGCCTGGGGCCGCGGAAGCAGCTGCCACTGTGTCAGAATGTGATTCCAGAAGACTCCACTCAAGTTGCTGTTTCCTTGTGCCATCTGCTCAGTCTGCTCAAGTATCTCTGTCTCTGATTCTACATGTCCATCTGGCTCTCTCACATCCCTTCTTTGTCTTTCCCTAAAATATAGAATGTGCCAGTACGGTAGCTGCTGTCTAGTAGCTACTTCCAGTGCCTCTCTGTGTTTCCCCGGACAGAGTTTGCTTACTGAGCTGCACAGTAGGTCAACACAAAGAGGGGAAGTTATACTAAAAACTTATAGAGGATAGTTCTTTGATTTGACTCATTTTTTCACCCAGTAACTGTGGATTTTGTTCCAATCACTAACACCAGAGGAACACATCAGGAAGGGATCATCCAGTGGGCAGTAAGAACAAGAGGCATGATTACAGTGAGGAAAAACTGTTTCAGTGTTCACCTGACTAGTGTTATTGCTATTGCTGCATGTGCCCTTTAAATCAAATGTTCTGTTTTTCTAATCTGGAACTGTAACCTCACAGGTCCCTCCTTACGTTACATAACAAGAATCATACATGTTTGGAAACTGGAAAGAAATACAAAATTTGCATAATCAGGCTACATAAAGAAAGAAAAGAATCGAAAAGATCTGCCATGGTTGTAAGCTACCAAAGACTTTGACCCACATGACACCCACGTACTGTCATTCAGCTATACATGTGTCTATTGCAAAGATCTGCAAGATGCATCGAGTAAACACATTTATATCTAAATTAGATTTCATATTCTACATTGAAAATGTTTGTCATTTTGTCATTTCAATGTGAAATGTAACTTAGAGTAAATTAGGTCTTTAAAATAAACATTAAGAATGATAAGAAAATTGATCTGAGGCCTGTCACAAAGGCAGAATTTGTTGGAGCTTTTGTTGTCATGTAACTATACGCCCACTTAAAGCTTCACCTCGGATAACCTAGTGAATAGAGTGAGAGAACTTTATTAGAATGCTGCAAAAATGCTCTCTGTGTGCATCTGCCTGCTACATTTAGTCCTTGTAATGAGATTTAGGATGTAAATTTCACTGAAAACACAACATGTCTGAGTATACCTTTTTTTTTTTGTGAATTTGTGAAGACACCTAGCATATAAACACCTCTGATGCGCTGCTGTCCTATTTTTGGATTACACACTCCTCTACTGTTGAAGAAAAAGGGGGTTTGGACACAGTGTCCAGTGTCCAAGTAATCCAGTGATAGTTTTCTCTGCATCCATAGCTACAATGCAATCACAAACTGCTACTAGTTAATTCTGCCTACATTTACTGTTTGAAGTGTACTTTTTGATACTGAAGTGTTGATATATCAAAATATAAAACACAGACGAACAAATCAGATTCACACTGTAGCCCAAAGCTAACTACTGGCGACATTATACTCCTGTTTGCATCCTCCAAAGCATAATGCAAGCTAGCTCCAAACTGCATTATTATAAGACAAGGAATAATCATAGGAGTTACAAAAGCCAATAATCTACATTTTCTAAGGCTCAGAAAGTCCTGTAGATACGGTTCTTATATCTCTGGAAATTCTTCTCTATGCCTTTATACACTACCATATTCAAAACCCTAGTGAAAATTATTGGTTTTACCCAACATCCCTCAATTAGCACATGGTGTACCTTGATCTGATCTGACCTCAGTCAGGTCTAAATGCAACATGCACACCTTGGCCACATTCCTCTAGAAAACAACCAACCCAACATGTTGCAATGCCACCTAACACCTAACTCTTGCTACTTCCAGGTGGCTGTCAAAAAACTACAGCTGGGAAAAGTACCAAGACCAAGACCAAGTACCAAGAGTCTGCTGATAGAAAGGGGTTATCCAGCTAATACCACCACTAACATGCACCTCCATTGACCCCAATTACCTTTGTATAGTAAAGTTAAATTAGCATAGTTAGCAGGGCTTGAGGTTAACTTTAGTGCTCACCAGCCACTGTGGCTAGTGGTGTTCCAAGTTACTAGCCAATCAGCATTTTCACAAGTGCTAATTTTATCTGTAGCATTTTTATCTTTATCATTTTATGTCTTTAAAGTTGACTTAGTTAGATTTACAACCCTTACAACTCATATTCAGTGTAAAGCTCCTTCTGTATAGATACCAGTATTCAGACAAAGACACAAAGAGAGTAGCTTTTTATTGCATTAAAGTGGTACAGGGTCAATAGGATTAACAAACTAAAATAAAAACAGACTTAGAAACTCAAAAACTCAAAAAACATTTAAAAAGTAGACAACTGAATTAAACGCCAGTAAATAATACAAAATAGAGTAAATCTCTGCAGTAAAGAACAAACTAATCAATAAAAATTCATAAACGTCCTAACAACAGAGTTTTACTTTATATTGTATGCAGAGGTGTGGTGTTGCTTAGGTAAGTGCACACACATGCATGTGCACGGTTAAGTTGCATCTTGTTTCTGAGGTGATGTAACCACTGTTTCTATGGTGGCAAGATTACATCCATTGATCAGCTATAATGGACCACACTAGTTAACATTAGCTGGAGGAAAAAAAATCATTGTGCCTCTTAAAGGCTACAGGAAGGTGAAGTCATCTTTTGAGTTGGAACAATTTCTTACATGTTACTCAACTGATGAGTTGACATTGTGAATCAATCATCAAAACTTAAATGCCAATTTGACAACTTTGACCATTACGTTTGTTTTAATTGCCTCTTTTGAATGATAGATACTTAAGTGATGATTGGGCTGAATTATTATGTTTAATTAATTATTAGAGGAGGCTGAGTGGCAGCACTACAAGTGATTTTATGCGCGTGTACGCCACCTTCAAAAGTGGCTAGTAAGAGTGATGATGTTACACTCCACTGCTGAAATCTACCTGCATTTGGGTTGATGCTATTGTCACACCCTGTTTGTTGGCAAAGCTACAAGGACGTTGCCCATTGATGCCTTTAGCTGTGTGTCCAGTGAACCTTGTCTTGTGCATTGTTTAAGTCCCTTGAGAGTAATCTGCTTTGATTCCCTTGAACTGAGACACACAAGTCCATTAGTTCTGCCTTGCTAATGTACATATTGCGATCTTACCATGATGCAGGCAGAATTAGAATAACAGTAATACCATGAATAATAGGAAAGTCATTAATACCAGGTGTAAATATAAAGGGCTATTATCAGTATGGAGCCCTCTCTGCCCCCCCACCCCCCCACCCTCTGAAAGCTTCACATGGTTTAGCTGACTCCAATTATAGGTTTGGACATTATAGTTTACAGTTAACAAAATTCATTTCAAACATGTATTTGTAGTTGACACTGAAAAGGAGATTTGCCACTTCAGCATCAAGTCAGTTTCAAGGAAAGGAAAGTAAGATGGCTTTTTCTACTTTTGTCTCAGGCTCAGGGTATAATTTAGACCTAACCAACCATAAAGGAAGTGATTTGTCTGTGGTGTCTCTCCAAGCATACAGCAGGTGTTAACTGAGCTCCGTGCAGTCTTTCTCTGCACAGTTATTCAACTAGAATGAGAGACTCTGCCGCCATGAAGGAGATGCATCATGATATTATGATATTATTATTATTATGAGAGTTCTGGTGCTAACTCAGACTCCACAGCTCTTGTGGTTGAAATCTGGGACAGATCCTGGCAGAGTGCTCAGCAGGGCCTGACCCAGCAAGAGTCTTGAGTCATCTGGTAGAAGGAGGAGCTGGAATGGTGGTGGGGGTCTGTGAGATGAGCAACAAAGAGAATCAGAGAAAGGTCTGGTTTATCAGTGGGAAGAGAAGCAAAAGTGAGCCAGGACAGTGGGCAGTGATTGGATGGATGAAATGAAGTGGGACTAGGGGGAGAGACTAGAGGCGGGACTAGAGGAATTGACAGAGTGTATTATAGTGGAGGTGGGCTGCCTCACCTGGAACAAAGACGTTTCTCTTCTGTTTATGTTGTTAATGCGTCTGTCGGATTCAGCTCACATTGTTGATAAATAATTGATCAATAGCATCATACCTGTGCTTCAGGCTAACTGAATCAAAGTCCTGAAGAAGTCAGTCTGATAATCACTGAATATATATATACATATACATATATATATATATATATATATATATATATATATATATATATATATATACATATATATTAACCAGTTTGGTTTATTTCAAAGTCAGACACTGAATGTCGGTCAGTGTAAGTTGCATAACTTATTCTGATAAGACTTATTTAAAACACACAATGATATGAACACTGTACCTTCCTGGGAAACAGCTTATCCTTAACCGTAACCTTTGAGAGTCTTTGAGAAAAATCAAACCATTTTTCTCTCCTTACCTGAGGTTTCATTGCTTTACATTTTAGGACTATGTAGGACAGCCCAGCCAACCTGTTTTTAAACAGAAATTACATCATATGAATAGGGCAAAGCCATTTCAGCTCATGTAAAACAGTCAGTGATTGGATACACCTCCACAGACAGACAGAATTCAGAGACTGGTAGAAATCTGAACACAAATAAGAGCTATTTAAAACAAATGTCCACATGATTTCCTGCTGTTGTGCAGGAAATCAGATGAACTTTTTTTAATAGCTTTTATAATAGTGTTGTTTGGCAGACATTTTGGATAAAGGAGTCTTAGCCTTACCTAGTCAGATTTGGAGGTACTGACGGAGTATCCTCTGTGGCACCTGGTGTCCCAAAGCCCACCGTGCACCAGTCACACATTCAGACAGTTCAGGAACTATGAGATGACTGTATCATATCCACCACAGTGGTTTATCAGTGACAACACATATTATAACACTAGTTATCAACTTTCATTGTTAACCAGGTTTTCATCAGTCTCTGTGTGCATTCTCATTAATGGGGGCATTTGGTACTCTACTTTACTCTTCATCCACACAAAATGGACCGTGCTGCCTATTTCATTCAAGAGGAACAGTTTGTAATAATTGAGAACTCTGGAGAATACAATACAATACTCAAGAATTGTATTTAGATATGCAATTCTCCCAGTTCTCTTCCACAATGAAGGATACGTGGAAATCATTTTAGTTTTTGACAAAATGTGAAATTATTTTAATTGGCTGGATATTATCTGTGATAAATACCAATAGATCAACATAAAAACACAATCCAAAGCAGTGTGTAGTTGCTGTGCCTTCATCATGTAGGGATGATATGCTGTGTAAAATGGCAAAAACATGAATCCACAAACAACAATTACTAGACTTTTCTCATTTTTCTAGCAATAAATTGTTAGTCTGTTTTTAAAATTTGGATGCATTTGTAGATATTTTGTTACACTGAATCTACTTTGTTGCACTGTGGTTTATTTATTTTGGAGAATGCCTGGTTTTAAGTTTATTTTTTTCTCGCCATTTCCTCGTTAAGGATGGTGACTCAGTCCTAATCACATTCCCTCTTCTTTCAGGACAGCCAGGTGCCACTTACCTCTGCATGGGGGACCTGAGCACTTGCCAAATTGCTTCTGTAAATAACTTGGACATTTTAAAAGACTAAGTGAGTCTGAAAAGACCGAATGCTTGGAGGTATTTTTTGAAAATCATTTGGCCCATCTACCATTGTAAGTTATTGTAATAAACTAATGGACATAAATAGCGCTAAACACAGACATGTTGAGTTAAGACTACTGGGAATATTGTTAGCTTTGCAGGTTTTTTTGGAAACCAAAGTATTGGGCAAATTAATATTTGGACTTTGTGACAGCACTACAGGAAAGATCAAAGAATTGCCAAACATATTAAGATTAATCCTGAGTGAGGTACAAATGTCTGAATCAGTCTAAAAGTCGTGGAGACATTTGACTAAAAAACATTAACCAGGTGACATTAGAGGACAGGTAGAGGATCATGACAGTCATTAGAATTCATCCTCTGGGGTTGAAATTTAATAAGATTTTTTTTAATTAAAGCCAAACATGTAAATCAAATGGTGGAACAAAAATTGACACCTAAGGATCATCAGAGACAATAGGATTCATCATCACCTTTGGAACATCTGTTCCAAACTTCACAACCATTTATTTGTTGAGATATTTCAATCTGAACCTTAGAGGTGGATTGACCAACAAAGCAATATTGCTATGTCGCTAACATAGCTAAAAACTGAGCCATGGCCAGCAAGTATATCTGCCACCAGAGGAACATCAGATATGTTAAAGCCGGGGAGCAGCCCTATTACAGAGCCCAAACCTGCAGCCAGGACTGAGCAGTGACTGAAGCTCCATCAGATACTCTGTTCTGATTGGTTGTTTTGGATTCAGGCATAGGAATTCTTGTCCAATGAGCTTAGAGGCACAGCCCTTCTGTGTGGAGTTTGCATGTTCTCCCTGTGCCTGTGTGGGTTCTCTCTGGGTACTCCAGCTTCCTCCCACAATCCAAAGACATGACATGCAGGTTAATTGACAACTCTAAATTGCCCCTAGGTGTGAATGGTTGTCTGTCCTTCAGTGTTAGCCCTGTGACTGACTGGCGTCCAGTCCAGTGTAATGTGTACCCTGCCTCTTGCCCAAGATAGCTGGGACAGGCTCCTGCGACCCTGTGTGTGTGCTCAGGATTCAGCTCTTAGTCTACTGAAGGACACCTACCTATCTTTCAAAGAAGGTGAGATAGCCCATTTGTATCAGGAGGTACGAATGTCTGAATCAGATTTTGTGGCAATCAATCTAAAAGTTGGGAAGACATTTGACTTAAAAACATTAACCAGGTGACACTAGAGGACAGGTCAGAGGATCATGACAGTCATTAGAATTCATCCTCATAGGGAGTTAGCCTGCATCCCTGCCAGTAAAACAGTAGCACTGTGGCTTTCACACTGTGGTACATTGTGTGAAGTGGAGACAACGGAACTGGTACACCTAAAAAGGCTGTTACCTTTTAGTACCATGTCCTGATTGCAAAATGCTCTCAGTAACAGCAGGTGCACTGACTACCTACTGCAGCACAGCTTTGCCATGCTGCCAGCGAGGCATGACAATGGGCTGATAAAGCTTTCAGTGGCAAAGACAAATGAAAAGGAAATGCAAAGACAAAGGATAAATGCTGTTCCCAAAGTGAGTGACCTGTGTGTGATGAATGATGGGGCAGAAAAAGATGGCTACAAACACTGTCTTCACTCATTTATATCCAGACATATCTGCCACCACACATCTTTACCTGCTTGTGAAATGCTGTCATCGACAACAACCTACATGCTCTGCAAACCATGTGCTACAGTCAGTACTCCACCTACTATATCTTTCTCTCAGATATGAAGAATAAAAATATACCTGCTCTCCTCACAGCTGCACCTATGAGATAAGTCACACACACAATTGTGACAGGAAGAAAAGAAGCCATTTATTTAAATTTGAAATGCGGAGTTTCACAGGTGAGGAGAGGAAAGCTGAAAGCTGGAAGCTCGACACGGTTTGAAGATGTGTGACGTGGCACATTTCCCTGAGCAGACAATTAAGCTTTCAGCATGAAGCTTCAGAGTTAATTTAAGGTGGGGTTTGTTTTTTAAATACACAAGAGTTGTTCTCATTTACGTGAGTGAAGGGTTAGAAGTGTGAGATGTCACAACTTTGAACTGCGATTAACTAAAGTAGGAGGTATCCTTTTTGTTTTTTATTCATCGAGGCATTTTGGGTCTGAGTGTGAATTTACACCTGCACCTCCCACAAATCTAAATCAAATTCAGAGCTCCACTGTCATGTTATTAACTAGAATAATAACTAGAACATTTTTTCTCTTCAAAGGACTCAATTTAGACACACTAGAGACAAGTCTTAACTTAAGAACACTGATATTTTATCACATATTCACTCAGCAGGGTTGAGAAAATACTACAGGAAAGAATTCCATCCAACAAACATGTCTTATCAGAGATGGATATAATCCTATTAAGCACATTGTACTGTTTGCTCTTGGATTAGTGTTAATGTAATGCACCTCACTCAGGATGATGATGTTATTTTTAACTATATTTATTTTTTATTGATAATATAATTACAACAATTAAAAATGAATTGATTGCTTTTTCTGTTCTTGGCACAGTTAAAAACATGTCTATGTAACACTGAACGAGGTACAGCCTGTGATCATTCTTTATAAAGATGCTAGAAAGTTAATGTAGTGTCAGTCTTCACAGATGTTTACATTTATGGCAACTGTTAGCAAACTGTTGCCTATCTATACATCCAGCAGACACAGAGCAACATAAGCATTCATTTGGAGTCAAGTTTAGATACATCTTATACATGTAAATTCAAAACATGTCTCTCCTTGTAGATCTAGTTTGGTCTCCCCAAACTCTGGTTAAAGTGATAAAAAGCATCACATATTTTATATGCAAAGGAAATTTTAAAGATCATTTAAAGTTTAGACAACTTAAGTCAGATTGTCAATAGACTTGAATGTCACAAAGGCTGTATATTATGAATGTGTTCATAATAATGTATGAACATAATACCAGAGAGTAGCCATCCCATCTCGTCCTTTTCAGGGTTTAACATTTACTCTAATAAATTTAACATTAACAGTATTATTAAAAAAGAAAAAGACACAGATTTTCTCTCATTTTCTTCTTTTTTTTCCTGATCTAATAGATATGCTTACCAATTGAATCCTGAGCCATTTTCATGTTGTTTTTCTCTCTTTGCATCCCACCCAGTGTAATAAATAGCTGTATAATAAATCAAGCCCTCCCAATCTTGTGGACCACTCAATATGTATGGGGTGTGACAGGCTAGGCTGACACTCTGATCATATATCTACTGAGATGATGGCAGAATAAATCATCGCTTTTACAGTAGCAGGCTGCCCAAGGCTAGAGAGGCCGTCACTCTTTAGTTCTCTCCCTCTCTCTTCCTCTGCTATGATTTTTTTCCCTCTTTGATTCTCTCTTTTAGGCTCTCCCCCTCAGGTTGGCCTATTTGTAATTCAGAAATTATGTCCTTTTCAGTTGTATAGGCCCTATTCTCGCTTTGTTAAAGTTCAAGGTTGTTATTGTTATTATACAATACAAGATTGCACGATGAAATGCCGTTGTAGCCTCCTCCATTCTACACACAGAAAACTATACCACGACCTGGCATCGACCATCAATCAAGGAAGTTTGACAATTATAACTGCAGACAACAGTAAAACTTTGAAGACCGCCTCTGTTTTGGATGTTGCACGTGGAACCACCAAGTCTGATTTGGCAGAAAACCTGATGGATGGCTCAACTTCACAAAGAAGAAAAAAACACTATTTTATTTGACTTCATTCAGCCTATCTGCATAATTTCCACTGCTTGTTAGCGTGCTCAGGGTCACAGCTATTTTTGTGGACTAGAAATTCAGAGAGAGAAAAAAAAGCAAAATCATTGTCATTGTGCATGTCTATACATGCCATGGAGGCATAAAGTGATTCCAATGTACAAGATAGGGGGCAAAATCTACAGTGTGTGTAAAAATATGGAGCCAAAGAAACGGTAACAGTCCTTTACTGTCTCGAAATGCCTGGTTATGATGCTGGCCTATATATTCCAAATAGCATTTTTCCTTACATGAAAAAACACTTGTGTCTTTAAAACGATGATAATTTTTTAAATGATCAATAATGCTGACACACAAAGTTGACACACAAAGAGATAATAGATAGATAATAGATAGATAATAGATAGATAATAAGAGATAAAGAATGCAGGAATATGTAACCAAGAGAAATACCAATGTGTATGTGCAGTAAGGCACACAAAGTGGAAGCAAACCAGCCACTCTGGAGGGCAACCTGGAGGTCGACGTTGTAGATGGGACTGCTCTGGAAGTCTCAGCGACATAGGCGGAGCCCTTCTGGAGATCGGCCTGGAGGTCAGCAATTTAAGGGTGGAGCCTAGAGGCTGGTGATAAAGGCAGCAATACTCTGAGAAACTGATGATCCAGCTGTAGGTCACGGCAGTGTACAGGACAGGTGGACCACTGGAGAGGTGAGATGTGGAAAACTGTGCCCTTTTGGCAGTGGCTTAGAAGGCAAAAAAAGTGTGAAACGCTTTATTAACTTCACCCAAAGAACATGCTACATCTCCTGCGTCCATTATTGACCATATCATGCTGTCATGGCTCAGAAAAAGCAGGGTTGGACCCAAATGCAAAAAATGCCAGCAGAGTAGTAGAGTTCAATGACTTATTTGAAATTGAGTTGTTTCTGGTATATGCAGACAGACAGGGGGCATTTTGCTTCCACTGTAAAAGTTAAATCCTGCAGTAGGAGCAGTTTCTTGTAATAACAAATGGATCAAAGCAGTCCAGCATAAAGGAAAGTAACCATTTTTAAAGAGCACTGTGGGTTTTGTGTCAACAAGTCTGAAGGGAGATCAAACACGTTCTCCGTTTTCTATACTGTGTGTGGTGATGCAGAATAAACCCAAACTCACTCCTGGCAGTATAATTGCCAAATGACATATGGTTTATTGACAGTGGTTTTCACCACTGCATGAATGGATCTGTTTAAGTAAAGAACAGGTTCCAGCATGCTAGGCATAAAATTGCTATTGACTTTTCATATGGTGCTGCACTGAGTGAGATCTGATCTGTTGCTGCGCACACAGCACAATTAACTTTAACAGCCTTATCTGTTTATTCTGCTAACTTTTCTCCTTGTGACCATAAAAACTGATTCACCTACAAAGGGTGCTGAAAATTCACATGAATTTCTTGTGGCTGCTTTACAATAAAAGACACTCATTGCAGTGGCTAATAAATGCATTATGAAGGGGCAGCAACAGGAAATGTTCAGACTGCATTAACAGGTGACAGCCCAGCATAAATAGCTCTGATATAAGTGTAGAACAGCAATGCAAAAATATGCAGTGAAAGTAGGAAGAGGAACAGTGGAAGCAACAACATACAGCAGAAATTCAGATACAAAAAGGCTGCTGGAACTGCTAACACTGACAATCATGATGCCTGCATTCACTGTCAGGAGCTCGATTTAAAGGAGTTTCTGGCTATAGGCAAACATCATAGTCTAACCTCTGTACAGTGCCATGCCATGCAGGAAAAAATGGACAAGATACCAGTTTCTGTGCCACCTCAACCACTGGATTCACCTGTACAGTGCTGTATATTAGCCTGCTAACACGCTAAACTTAGTTAGTGAACATGGCCAACATTGCCCTCTAACCATCAGAATAGTAACACTGTCATTGTGTTCACAGAGCTGCTGGCATGGCAAGAGCCTCTGACTAGAAGGTTTATGCAAAAACAGTCCAGGTCATCTTACATTTTACCTATTTTGATTTATATTATTTTTGTAGAATATTTTATATATTGATGTTTGCTCCTGGTTCTGTTTATTATATAGTATGTTGATAGAACTGACAGTTTGTCTACTTTGTCTGATCCAACAAACAACTACACTGATTGAGATTACTATATCACCGTATTTTCTGATCCAGCTTGAAATGAATAAATAATTAAATAATAAATAATAATAATAAATAATTTAGAATTATTCCCCCACATATTTTACATTTGATATGGCATCCCTTCAGGCAACAAGGTGCACACCTAGTCTAACAGTACCTTAGCCTACTGTTGCTCATGCCAGTACTAACATGTTCCTCTGCACTGTCTCTCTAGCTCTCCTGCACACAGTCATGACTGAGGAGATGTACGAGGGTTTCTCTCTGGAGAAACAGCCTCCTTATCAGCCCAAGATTGTCAGATGATAACAGCATATAGAGATATGGATAGACCTACTGGACAGTATGGTGTGGATGATAGTTTGTGTGTGTGTGTGTGTGTGTGTGTGAGAGAGAGAGAGAGAGAGAGAGAGAGAGATTCTTGGTAATAAATTCTATAACCCAGGTTCAATCCTCCTCAGGTTGGGAGGGAGTCATTTTAGTCATACACCACAAGGGGCTCTTTTGGTTGTGTGTGTAGGTTTTTGTAAGTATTGGTGGTGTTTCTGGTGGACATACCAAGAATTATCAGCAAGTAAATGGTCTAAACAGTTTAATACATTGACATGTGATGCATCACTGATGCACAGAGGGTTATTTAGAGTTGGAATCATTGTGAAGGAAATGAAGTGAAAAAAATCTAAAAGATGTAACCTTACAGGAAAATATTAGATTTATTCATTTTTATCATGCTAACTAGCTAATTGTTGTGTGCCAGAATTTAAGGTTTATCTGAGAAAATAACTAAATGTTCTTTTAAGATTCAAGGCTTGTTTACTGGTCACTCTACAGCAAAGTGTTGCACAATGAAACAAAAGCTATAGTCCCTTTATACTACACGAGAAGTAGAGAGAATGAGTTGAGGATTCTGAAGACTTGGAAATACTTTCCGTGTTCCACGTCTACCGACATCTGCGGACTTACCAGTCACATGGATGGACATGTGGTACATTCATAGTACAACTGAGGGTCTGCTCTCACCTTCCACCCATGTGCTTTTCCCAATACACACTCTATCCCAGTTAGAAGAAGCAATGCAAATGTTGTTTAGCAACAGTCATAAAAATTATGAAGAAGAAGCATGCACATTAAGAAAGAAAATAGTGACCTCATGACGAGGAGAACTCCTGTGCTTGTCGTTAATAGCTGAACAACAAGAAAAAGGCAAAAAGAGATGATATAATGTGTGATAGTTTAACGAGATTCGGGGACAGGAAATACAGTACAGAGGTAGTGTATAAGATGAGAAGGGTCAATAGCATCTTCGGATGCCAGCTTCTGAGTTTGAGGAACTTATCTGGAGGCAATAAGCCGGGGGAATTGTGGTGACATGTGGAGGAAGGCAGCAACCCTCTCAATGCAGGAGAGCCATCCACAGAACAAGCAACAGGCTGCACTCAGCACCTGCCATCACCCTCAGAGCTTTCTTTCAGGCACCTGTGGGATGTGTGAAATGAAAGTGTGTATTAAATGAAAGTGTGTATTAAAACTTGAAAGCTTAAAAATTTAAAGTGTCATATTTGAAACCCAAAAAAACACAGTCATTGTGTAAATGCTTTAAAGAGCTTTAACGTAAATTTAGTGCAAGTGAAGGGGCGTTTGTTCTGCTTTTAGAGCCACTTGGTCCGGATGCCCTGGCTGGTTGGTCTGATGATGGTGTGGCCACGATGCCTGCACTTCACTTTCTGATGTTGATCAGTGTATTTTTGCCGTAGGCAATATGTGCTTTGGGTGAAAAGACAATGAACACAAATGCAGCCACGTTTATGGCAGCTACTGGCCGCCGCATCTGCCTGCACTGCTACCACCATGATAACATTCAGCACAATGGCAAGTCTCTGAATACTTTAAATAATCTCTCAAAACCTTGCTTTAAGATATGTTTGAGGGAAGAAAAATGTTAGAAACGCAGCTGCAAGAACAAAAATTTCACTCCAATCTCAGGAGGCAGTGGAATGGCGACATCTTGAGCAGCCAATCACTGTGTTGTTAAGTGCGGCCTCAAAAGAAAAAAAAAAAAACAGAATAATAATCACTAAGTCACAATGCAATGCCCTGCATATTCACAGTCTGTTTTTCAGTTTTAGTAATACAGAATGCTGAATGTTGTTAGAATAACATATAATATATTCTTCAAAGCTTCAAAGAGAGGAAATGAGAGTGGTCCTGTTTGAAGGAAAAGTGTCAATAGCAAACTGAATGTGAACAGAGGCCTCCCATGTCCACAGCACAGGCTTTTTAGACCAATTCATCGACTCTGACATCCTCACTGAAGGGTTTTGTTGTGCTAATACCACATCACACTACTGCTGTTGTTCCTAACAGAAAAAAAACTCTTAATTCCAGCCACTAGTGGTTCACATATACAAGCCTTTTCAGATATTCACTTTTTTTTGGTGGGGAAAAACAAACAGTGAATCCTGTTTTTGCCAATATAGAGAAGTTAAACTTCTGTTACATTAGTTAGTAACAGAAAGTAGTAAGACAGTCAAAATCCTATTCATCCTATCTTAGCTGTTTTTAACAAGCACCATTTCTGCCTTGGGTTAAATTTTCCAGCTTGACAAAAGAGCATGCCAATGGCCAAGGCACTGGTGTGGATTACAGTGTTACAGAAATTTAAATATTAGATGTATAAGAAAAAATCTGGTACAACCAGGTCCATCATGCCTGAAAATAAACTTTCAAACATGGTGCACAGAATCCTGTTATGTGTTATTCATCACGTCTCGCCCCTCTCTGTGAGTGTCTGTGAGTCTCTGTGACCATTCAGAACAGGCATAAATGTGTTCTCAGGTAAGATATATAGAAAAGACATCAGAACATGTTTGAGGAACTACAGATCCCAGCTGGCCTGGAATGAAAATAAACACATATGAAAGGACTGGATGAGCAATGTGCAGCTTAAATACACTATAATGTGTGATTGCACAGAAATGAAAAAACAGTTACGGACAGCTTCAAAACCATCTCAGAAGTTATCATGAGGGTTGCAACGCACACTGATTTGATCCCACTGTATTTCATCTCACCTTTCTTACATTTGTCTCCATGCTTTTTAAGTTATTGTGTATGTTTGGGTGTATGCAATTGTGAATGACCTCAGCTTATATGACCCAGTGACCTTTACTGATAAAGAGAACGGCTTGACCTTAGAATGGCTTCACCTCAACCTACTGGTCAGACCACAGGATAAAGGAGGAGACAGACAGAAATGGAGTAAATATAACAGAGGTGAGACAGGCATTTTCAGTAAAGTATAGAGAAGATATACCAGGACTATTAACTCTCATGTACCATATGGCAACAGCTTACCAACAGTTTTGTGAGGTTTTAATTTAGCATAAACCTCTAAATGCTGAACTGTTCTTTTTTGTCTACAGAAAACAAAAACAAAAACAAACAGAAAAAAACACTCACTGACAAAGATGGTCATTACATAACTGATGATGAAAACAGCATGTCCCTTACCTTAGCAACAGGATACGCAACCAACACAGATAATGACCTAAAAAGTTTAGAAAATTGGGTAAAAGATAAAAGCTTGTGATAATAAAATACTTAATAAGCCCAAAGACATAATCGACAGATTTCTTGAATTCTATACAAACCTGTAACCCATAAAGAACAATGTAGAGCCAGCTATATAACTAAAGGAACAACCACTAAGATGTTGTTGTACACAGATGACACACTTCTATGTATAACACTAATATCCCAACACTTCTGACAAAAATCAATCTATTCAAATCTTTTAAAGTTACTGAATCAAATGGACCAAAAGCCTTATAATGTCAGTCCATGTAAATAACCTAGAACACCTGCAGGATTGTTCCCTCTTCTAAGCAAATGTTTCCAAATTATTAGAAATAATACAGACTAGATTTTCATTCAAGGAAACTCTTCTAATTTCTTTGATGAAACAAACAAACAAAAAAGACACTAGTAGTACTAACCATTGCCAAGAGCCTCACCTTTGTCCCCTCCAGCCTGGATGGAGTCTACAGGAAGTGACAGTGACAGACCTCCATTATACTATAGACTTATATACAGGAGATGTATCTGCTCTCATCACACAGCTACAGAGAAAACATAGTCTGGGGATAATAACTTCACCTGCTATGCAACCAGTCAGGGATTACATATGGAAACATTTAAAGGGTTTTGCGATTGGAACACAATCAACAATAGATAACAAACTTGTTTTGCATGTATTCATGTCTGCATTAACATGTTTCCCTGATCCTGATAAGATATCCAGATACAGATCACATGTTAACGCCAGGTGGAAACAAGGTCAGTAGCACTCCACGGGCAGATGGCAGAAAGAAGAAAAGGTAAAGTAATCTTTGACCTTTTGTGTTAAACACTGCCACATTTCAGAAGGAAATATAACAGACTAATACACATTTTGATAATGAATGGACAAATAACCACAAATAAGAAATAACCGGCAGAAATAAACCAGTAAAAAGGGGAACAAATACACCTAAACTGAAACCTTTTTATTGCAAACAGCAAAAAAGAGACAGTGTTTCTGTGTTTCTCTGTGAAACAACCTCTCCTCTCTGATCATTTGCATGTCCTCACATATTACTGGCTTTGATGGTTAATCAACTTAAGTTCAGCAGTAGTTCATTTTAGGTGTTGAATTAAAGCTTAACACTAATTAATGCTGACAATAATAATGCTGCTGCACACATGGCTGATCATGACATTTTACTTTAATATGTCACACCTCATTAACAGGTTTTCACTGGCGTTTATCTGGGAGACAGGTGATGTTAACGCAAGAGTGAGGGTAAAGCTGCTGAGCTAATCACCACTACACTAACTTCATGTTCCATTAAACTGTTGTGTAGAAGAGGATGCTTTTATCTGAGTTTACTAACTTTCAATTACTATTTAATGCTTAAAAGTGACCTTTGTAATGCATCACATGAAAGAAGAGATTTGTCAGTAGGCAGACTTTCATCCTTGACAAGAATCACAATATCCACAAACACATATTGTTGCCACGGTGACATACAACCACATATATTTGGACAGGCACGACCGAATTAGAACAGCTTTTTCCCCAGTTTCTTTTTTTCTTTCCCTCACTTAGTCATTCACCTAGTTTATCACTCTACAGACACACACACACACACACACACACACACACACCCCGTAACTCATCTGGAACTGTCATCCTCCCAGGGATTTATATCTTAGAAGAAGAGGAGATTGAAATGGTGAGATCAGTTGAGCATGATGAGGGAGACAGCTCGAATAGGAGCAAGGGATGATGCACGATCTGTGTCATTCCTCCCACTATTTTCCTCATCTTACATCAGAAACCATGACATCTTGCCCATATGACTTTCAAATTCAAGTTGGGCTTGACTGAATAGTTTGAATTAACAGCATTATTGCATTCATTTGCAGTTAATTATATACATTAATGCATCCATGCATGGTAGTCCCCTTTTTATTTGTGTGATGTTCTAATTTGTGAAGCTGATGCAAAAGTGTTAAGTATTAATATGGGACCAAAATGTATCTACTAACCTTTTACACTCAATTGATGGAGCACCGCTTGTATAGTTCTAGTTGAACTTTTATTTGCACATAGACCATACAGTATAAAACTGGAAAACAGACAAAAAAACAAACAAATAGAACAGATATCAGAATAGAGAAACAGAGAAACAAACACAGTGACTCTCCAATCAAGGATACAACAATACAAATAAAAATTGATAAAAACATCACTGTTTTAAATGAGTAGTAAGACCTTTTACTTTTATTCTATTCCATTATTTTTATCTATTTTTTTATTTAGCAGGGACAATGGACTTCCCCAGAGTTAGCTGGGAAGCTGAATTTCATCAGCAGTCCCATAAATCCACAAAAGAATTATGGCATCAAATGTGATAATTCAGACAGGAATACAGAGAATAAACGTTGCATCATACAAAAGCTAAAGCACCTTGGAGATTGATACTGTGTATTAAATATGGAGATGGAGGACAAAGTTAACCTACCTTAGCTTAGAGACTAGAAATAAATACCCCTACCAACCTAAGACCTAATACCTACCAACACCTGTAAAGCTGACTGTAATTATGTTTCCTGTTAGTTGTTAGTAGTTAATGAGCAAAAATGCATTGGCCTCAGACTCAGGAGCAGAATGCAGTCCATAGCAATGTCTTTGACATCTGACCCACCTGACCAGACTGGTACTGTGCAAGAACGGATTCCTGGTAGTTTACCTATACTTTAAATATTGTTTTTATCCTGTTTACTTCGCAACTGTTGAAATTAAAGATATCTTAAAGCATCTGACTAAAGATGACTAAAGATTACCATTGTGATAACCGTTCAGAGGTGCTTCTCATGGGACTATAAGCCTGTGCAGTATTCTGCCATCAGATAAGCCTTCAAACTCATGGATCTATTACTCAAGCTAGACTTCCTGGGTTGTATTTCATGTCTCACTGTGCCTGAAGCAACAAACACCACCAATTCAATCCCTTGCATTTATATCAACAGTGGGCTATTTTCTCTCTGAATGCTTGCTAAGCAGTTGAATCACTGTTCAAATACACTTGAGTGCATAAATCAGTAAGTGAACCTATCACCATTCATAATGCTGTGACTTTTCGCACTGATTCACTCTGTTTTCAGTTTAGCAGTAAGTTCAGTCTGTTGTTGGACATTCATATATCTGCCATTCTTGTGCAGCAGCGTCACTGTATATGTACTATCCTAACAATATACATGTACTGTAGCAGCTCAAGTGTGCTGAATCTTTCATCTTCTGTGGATCATGCCCCTGCTCAAAATAATGAATAAACAAACTGTCAAGTAAGGTTGAAAATCCCTCTCTGCCATCACTATGAAGGCCTTACAACAAGGCCCACCTAGGAGCAGTAAGGTACTGTTCATCTAAAGATAACAGGAATCAGGGGTGCTTTCCACCGAGGCAATGTAACACAATGCATATACAAGCAAGAGCAGTATGTAACCATATATGATGATTAAAGTAACTATGACCGAGAGTTAAGTAAAATGTGAAATAATTAATGAAGTGATTTTTGAGATTTTATAATCTTTTAATGAATTAATATGAATAATTTAATGAAATGATCATGAATAAGAGATGTAAAACTGTTGATTTGTGTGTTGTAATCATCTTGTGACTGTCTTGTGAACAATGAAGTCATCCTTAGCCAAAACGGGAAAAAGAAGAAGTAAGTAAGCTTGACCAGCGACTGTAACCAATGATAAGGTCAGATATGAAAATATAACCAAAAAAGGGATTAAAGTGGGCATCAACTATGTATCAGACCATATCACGTAAGAATAAATTATAAAAAGGTATATAAAGGGAGAGTAAAAGGGAAGTTTAGTGTTAGTCTTCGGGGGATCTTCGGCAGCGGAGACCTGATGTCAGATCGACCACATCTAGGCATTAAAACTCCAGCTGAAAAATCACCACAAGAGAGAGAGTTTTGAGCAGTTATTCAACATCAAGAAATTTCCAGATTGACTTCAACTGAAAATAGAGGATCGACCGAACGAAGATTATCCATCGCCACCCAGTTGAGGAACTTCAAATCAAACTCTGGACATTCTCTCCGCTCATGCAGCAAGATTGTGAACACTGTATTATTTTGGACTTTGTACAAGGTCAAGATTTTTACCAGATTTCACAACTCGGCTGAAAAGAAGAACTGCTGTGGCCAAGTGGCTCTTCTCTTTTTCTCTATTTTTGGGACATTTTCCACACAGCAACAGCCTCTGATTCAGGTCATATTATTGAACTTTTAATCATTAAACTTTTTAAATTAACTATTAACTTTAATTAATTTTAATTATTCAACTATTATTTTAATCGTAATTTTTATGCTGTATGCTTGCCCTTGCCTATTTTTTGCAATAAAACTAAGCACTGCAATTAAAGTATAGAATCTGGACATTGGATTTTTGATTGGAAAAGTGTTTTGGGTAATAGGGTGTGTCATCATCACAGAGGTTCTATTTTTAGATTACTCTAGCCAACAAAATCAACCGACCCTTGGGACCTGCTGTCCAGGTCTCTAAATTTATTCCTAGTAACCACACCAAGTGCCAGGATCACTTAGAGGAGAGCTGCCGTGAACGGGCGTGGCCGATCGGGTACTGGGCTCATTGGCTCATTGGCTATTCATTCAGCCTAGTGCCAGGTTGGAGGTAGCAGGGTAGACGCTCGGATGTAGGCAGTGAGAAACTAGGCGAGTCTCCTCGACACCAGCTTAAATTATCCCTAAAGTAAACTACTAGGTAATACCTATAGGCTATTAGGGATCGGACCCTTTGAACGGAGAGAGCTGGTCCAGTTCCACCTGTACAGGGGAAAACTCGGGATTCAACACTTGGCGCCCAACGTGGGGCTCGACTGAAAGATTCATCGGGCCTGAGGAGGAACCCCGGTGGAGAAGTAACCACCGTTCCAGAGGAGCGACCCGAGAGAAGAGAGGCGTGCAGCGGGAAGACACCGCCCGAGCGCCGGAAGACAGCGGACCTGAAGGAGGATTGCTCATCAATCATACGTGAGTATAAGCCTTCAAGCAGGGACCTGCCAGAAGAAAACACCTCGTCAAGATCTTTGAGGATCAGCGGGGGACGAGCGACCGACAGGGGACAGCCAGGCTGGACCTAGAGAACGGCGCTGAATAGCCAGAAGAGGCTGAAACTCATCCCTGACTCAACGCGCTAAGAGAGGCTTTGAGGAGCAGCCGACTCGAGAAGACAAAGACAACCTGCGGCTGTGAGAATCTGGGACAGAGATGGCAGCAGCGGCAGAGGCGCAAGGATTGGCATCGGACCATTCAGCGGAGCACCCGGAGCACCCGGAGGACCTGGAGGGTCGATCCGAGGAGCGACCTGATGAGACGGTTCCCGCAATCTTTAAGTCTCCACACAGACTCATCGTGTGGGGAGAAGGAATCCAGACATGGAGCCTAGCAATGCAGAAGTACTTCGTGGCTGAGATGCCGATGTACGATGTGGGTCAGATAGAGAGCATAGCAGAGGAACTGCTACCAGAGCTAGATGCCAAGGGACATTATTATGCTCGCACCTTCACGAGAGATGGGCAAGCCTTGGTGATTGTCAAGGCACCAACAAAGATCAAGACAAAAGCTGACGTCCTTGAGTGGCTGACCTGGTGGGTGAAACAGCTGAATACCACCTGGGCAGGCTGCAACATCGAAGGCCCTGATAAGCCCCAACAAGAAGTACGACGCAGTTGTGAAGATGACAGCAAACGTACTGGGTATTGAGAGCATCCTGGAAAATCCAGAAACGAGAGCAGCCGGCCAGTACAGTGAGTATAGAGAGATAATAGGCAAATTGAAGGAGATAGGGGCTGAGCTAAAAGCACTGGCCGAAGAAGAAGAAAGAGAAGGCAGTGTAGTAAGGTCCTCATCCGATTGGAACCTGGAGGATCCCCAGTTAGGAACGTCTCAGAGAAGAGACTCACTCAGAGCCAACCCATCGGAGACAACGGAAAGTGAGAAGGGCGATGCCTCCAGCCAAGAGAGTGGTAGAGAGGACAAGCTGGAAGAAACCCCCGGGGCTTCTGATGAAGAGAGGCAACCCCTTCCTACGACGGTGAGGAATGACTTGAACGCCTATACTAGGTCAACTGGCGGGGATGAGGTCAAGGCTGGAAAAGCAGAACAAGCACCTGGCCCTACAAAGGCAGCTCCTCCAGAACTCAATGGAAGCAGCCAGCCGGAGACAGTGGGAGCCAGAGTCCAGTGAGGAAGAAGAACCAAGGCTGCGCCCCATCCAGGGCCTACGCCAAAGAAACCCGGTCGTAAGCATAAAACTAAATCCTCTCTCCCCAGGTCTGGACTGAGAGACGATGAACACCTCCCGGTAGCTAACCCCAATGCCATCAGGAGCTCGGCCGGTTTGGTGACCAAGTGGGCTTCAAAGCCTACCACTGGATCGGAGACCCCTGGGACATCGATGGCCACGCACTGCTGGTGCTCACAGATGACAACCTGAGAGTGCGAAACCGGACTTTCCGAACACAGCTGGCAGACCGAGCGGGGAAGAAGTTTAAGGATGAGGTTGAAGAAAGGCGGACCAGAAGACTGGGCGAGGCAGAAGAACAACGGCAAGTGGTCATGATAAGCGGTAATAGGCTGTCCGTACTATGCTGTTATGTGCCTGCCGATTGAAGAGTACCCAGGTAAAGAAAATTCGCCTGCATACAGAGAAGACATGCTGAAAGCCCTCGAAAGGGGGGTCGACCGAGCCAAAGAGTTCCACCTCAGGAGAGTGGTGATCTGCGTGGACGGGCTGAGATCCGGCCACATGCAGTGGGAGGAAGCCGAGAAGACAGCTATGGCCTTAGTAAATCTCCACATGCGGATGCCGGGTCTGAAAGGGTCCGTCAATGAACTGGTGGTAGTCACATCAGCAAAACAAGACCAAGAACGGAAGGCAGAGAGTCCTGGTGGAAGCCCATGGCAGTGAGGAGCGACGAGGCCGAGCCCGGTCATTACCCCGTACCTGGGAAGTGACGCCCCCAACAGAGGCAAACACCAGACCATCGCCCGGTGAGGAACGAGTGGGGAGAGAACTGCGAGCAGTGGAATGGTACGACCCCAGGCCAGAGCTTCCCTCACGATCCCCGAGGCAACATAACCAACCTATGACAGACGAGACAGAACCGACCTCCCAGATGCGGGAAGAAAGAGTTTAATCCAACTACCGTGAGAGCCACCCTTCGCAGAGACGACGCAGCAGAAGCCTGGGCAGAGCCGACGACTCCGGGAGTGAGGGTGTCCTGAGCCATCTACTCCAGGGCCCCTACGTGAGGAAATCACCGGTATGCAAGGCAAGCACTCCACTCCATGGAAGGTTGATTCGCTGAGCAACCGAGCAAATGTCTCAGAAGAAGACGACGACCTGCTGTCCACAGCTGAGCAGACAGTTGAGGAGCGTAAAGAACTGAAGATAGGTCGTCGAAGGGGGGAGAAGAAAGAAATAGAAATCCTCGATGTAAGACAAGCATCTGAGAAAATGGCCCGCGACATCAGAGTGGAGCCTGTGAGAACCAGAGATGGACGCCAGGCATATGCTCCAGAAGTTGGACAGACCGGGTATGAGATTCCCGAAATATGGATAACCGACCAGAGCGAGAAAAAGACACTAGGAGTAACAGCGACGGCAGGAGAATGGGCAAATGTTCTTATGATGCCCTTCTACCCCACTCTTACAAGCTGTAAGGAGCTGACCAGTAAGTTCTGTGTGGCGTACATGGGGGTCTTGCTGAGGAAAATGAAGAAAGCCGCCCTAGAGGAGTCTCGCCGGGTCGGAAGAGAGAATGAGGAAGAAAATCTAGACGACAACGAAGAAGAAAGCTCACTCGTACACCCGTCTACCCAGCTACGGACCAACGTGACAAGACTCGAAGTGCCGACAGAACCGGTAAGAGTTCCAGCAGACGGACAAGAGTTCAGAGAATTCAAGAAGATCAAAGCACTAGTTCGAGCAAAAAAGGATCAAATGAAGAGATCAGAGGGTACTTGAAAGAAGTGTGGCACCTCATTCGTCGAAGGAAGCACAGAGTGCGAAGAAGCCAAGAGGCTGTGGTTAGGTCACGTAACCAGCCAACACATTGATCGGAAAGAACCGGCAAGAAATCACTATGAAAGATTGGTGCTTGAGGATGAAGACGACGAGGATGCCCACATCGCGAAGAGCTCGAGCTGGGTTAGACCAAGGCCAGACATTGGCCCAGGTATGGCACAACTTGAAGCAGGTAATCGTGCCCAAAAGATATGTAAAGGCCCTAAGAGCAGTCACAAAGGGACACCGAGGTGAAGTAGACTTCGTCAAAATGCCTACCAATAAAACGACAGTGGTACAAATGGACGCTGCAGTAAAGAGTTGGGACTTGGAACGCCAATTCTGGGAAGACAAAAGAAAGAAAGAAGTAAAGCAGCAACCTAAAACCACCTAAAACCTAAAACCATCTATTTAGTAGACTCAGGGGCTGAGGTGTCGATGACCCGCAGAAGCCTTGAAACCAAAGGACACCTGAAGGTCCAGTTGGTGAACGGGACCCTAGAAGAGATGCCGTTTGGGATATGGAAGAGGATAGTATGGTTAAAAGGACCTTACGATCTCATCACAACAAGGGACTTAAAAGAGTTACAACTGCCTAAGAGACTACGACGATCGCTGAGACGCCGTTTGGACAAGCTTCAAGCCAGAGTGGTGAGACTAGAGCCAGCCCAGAGCAAAGCCACGCCAACGAACTGGTACAAACCAGTAGACGGACGTGACAGAAACTACAGAACAAAAGATTCAGGAGAGTGATTTCTCTCCCAAAGGCAAAGAAAGGTTGAAGCAGATTATTGCTCAGGCCAACGTGGCAAGGTTCAAGAACGACTGTGGAGATCTAGGGGGCAAATACGTCCACACCATAGAGGGAGGAGTGCACCCGCCGGTGCGCCAGTACCCCTTGAATCCAGGAGCTGTGGAGGAGATGGACAAGATAGTGAGGGAGCTCAGTGCCCTAGGAATCATTAGGGAAGAGCCAAGCCCCATCACCAACAGCCCAATTCAAGCAGTAAAGAAACCAGAGTCCGCAGGAGGAGGTTGGAGACCAGTTATCAACTTCAAGGCTCTCAACCGACGAACCATAGCCAACAGAGCTAGCCTGATAAACCCACAAGGGGCTCTGAAAACTTTGCAGGTCAAGAAGTACAAATCATGCATTGATCTAGCAAATGGGTTCTTCTCCTTGAGACTAGCCAAACAGTCCCAAGGAAAGACAGCCTTCACCCACAAAGGAAAAGCCTACGTCTGGCAGCGTCTCCCACAGGGATACAAGAATTCACCCAATGTATTCCAATCAGCGGTCATGGACGTCCTGAAAGACCTAGGAGCGACCATCTATATCGATGATGTGTTCATCGCGGATGACACAGAAGAAGAACACTTGGAGAAACTGCAAAAGGTGATAAAGAGACTCACAGAAGCAGGTTTGAAACTCAACTTGAAGAAATGCCAGTTTGGACAATTCGAGGTGACTTATCTAGGCTTTCAAGTAGCTGCAGATCTAGGACTGTCAGAAGGCTACAAAGAGAAGCTAGAGCAGATCACCCCGCCAAAGTCTGAAAATGATCTACAGAAGATTTTGGGACTCTGCAATTACGTTAGAGACCATGTACCACACTACCAAAAATATGCAAAACCTTTGTATGCATGCCTGAAGAAGAAAAAGGAAGACCCTGAAGGTCAGCCTCAAGCTCAATGGACTTGGACAGCGACAGACCAGGAAAACCTGGAAAAACTCAAGAAAGCTATTCAAGAAGCTGGTAGGTTAGAGCCAAGAAGTCTGACCGCCCGTCTGGTGGCAGAGATAAGTTGCGAAGACGACGATGCCATGGTGAGAGTTAACAACGAAGGAGGAGGAATGGTAACTCTATGGAGCTACACCCTATCATCCGTGGAAAAGAAGTACCCCCAAGAAGAGAAAGAGTTAGCGGTTTTAGCCAGGTATTGGGGAGCCTTGAAAGGAGCTTGCCCAAGGGCAAGGAATCAAAGTCATCACCCAGAGCCAGGTACATCGATTCCTAAGAAAAGGAACCATTGAGGGGACCAAAGCCACCAATGCCAGATGGGGAAGATGGGAAGACATCCTGCTCGATCCGGACCTTGAGTTAGGTCCAACGCTACCAACCACCAAAAAACAACAAACAACAGAGGTAACTCAAGAAGAACCGTACGAGTGGGTGCTGTACACCGACGGCTCAAAGAAAGGACTAGACAACACCGCCTATTGGGGCTATATTCTCAAACAAAATGAGAAGGAAAAACATCGACAGAAAGGACGTGTTCCAGGCAGTGCCCAAGCAGGAGAAGTAACTGCGCAATTCTAGAAGGCCTTCTAGAGTTGGGGAAGCGTAAGGTGAAAAGAGCAAGAATGATAACAGACAGTCATTACTGTGCACAAGCCCTTAAAGAAGATCTGACCATTTGGGAAGAAAATGGGTTTGAAGGGGCGAAAGGAAAGGCAGTAGCTCATCAAGATCTATGGAAGAAGAATAGCCGAGCTGAGGCTAACCATGAATCTGGACGTGGTGCACCAGAAGGCACACGGCAAGGAGGGGGCACATTGGCGCGGAAACGATGAAGTGGACCGCTATGTGCAACAGAGAAGAATTGTCTTTGTCGGAATCGAGAAATGGGACAAGACACCTAAGGGAAAGGTGGTCCCGAAAGAGTCCGTAGTGGAGGAAGTGGTGCAGGCCGTACATGAAGCGCTGGGCCATGCAGGCACCATGCCCACACGGAAGGAGTTGGAGAAGCAGCAACTTTGGGTTCCTGGAGACCAGGTCCGCCGCATTCTCAGAGACTGTGAAGTATGTGGTCGATACGACGCAGGGCGACGGGGACAGCGGGTGGAAGGTCTCACAATAAAGAGTACTGTTCCTTGGGGATCAGTATGCATGGATATGTGGCCGGCCCTATGGGGGTGACGGGAAAGAAAGGTGAAAAGTACCTATTGGTGCTTGTGGACTCTATGTCGTCGGGGTATGTGGTGATGGTGATCCAAGCCAGTCAGAAAAGCGAACGGCAGCAGCGTGGTTGGCATGCTGGAGCAAGTGTGTCAGAGTCCTGGGGGTGCCTAAGGAGCTGAGAACAGACAATGGTACACTTTCCGCACTTCCGCAACACTCAAGTGGACCAATGGTGTCAACAGAACGGGGTAATAAGGATCTACTCACCCCCCTACACACCACAAGCCAACGGAGTGGTGGAACGAACCATTGGCCTAGTCAAGAACTGGATTGGGAAGAATGCCAACACCAAAGAATGGAGCACCAAGGCCCTAGAGGTTGGACGATCTCTGAATGACAGGTATCGAGTGGATAGATCCTCCCCTTCGGAAGAGCTAAATCAACGCCCATTTACGTCACAGGAAGTGGGGCGGAACGAAGGAGACAAAAAGAAGATCCCGGGACTCAAAGTCCCATTTTACGTCCGGACAGAGAGTCTGGGTAAAAGCTCGTGATCATCCAACCAACACAGCAGTCAAAGCTAAGTACGAGACCTCAGACATAGTAGAGAAGATATTAGACAGTAACACAGTGCTACTAAAGAAGAAGGGAGTCCAAGGGGTTGCACAGCTCAAGCCAATTCCAAGCTAGAAGTAATCTAGGAACCAAGAATGGCCAGTAACACACCAGAATTACCGCCCTATGTCAGGCTGGCCACTGTATACGGGGTGGTTGCCCTAAGAAGAACGACATCGGGCCTCTGGGCAGGCAGAGGACTGAGGAAATTAGGATTGTGCCAAAAGAGGGTTCCTGTCAGGATGAGAAGGAGGTGATTCAGTGGAAGGAGGTGAAGAACACGTGCGTGGTCTGCTCAAGACCATCCACGCTGACGGTCCAGTCAGCGTGTATAAGTATATTTTTAGCAAGTATTGTATTTCACTACGAATCATATCACATCCGTTACAAAGTCAAAACAAAAGTTACAAGTCATGATAATCTGTGTGACAATTAAACATCAGCAGCTGAAGCACAGAAGAAGCTACTGGTACAGCAAGATAGCTCCATGCTCACCTGCACAAGGTGCAAGGGGAGTGGACCAGTAGACACAGAGACTGTGGAGGACTTTATGGGCACAAGACTCTTTGAATTATATTCAGATAGGTGAGTACAACAACATACTCACTAAACTCACACTGGATAAAAAAATGCAAGGACTTTTACTTTTGATAGGAATACTATCACTCTATAGTATTCTTACTCTAACTTTAGGTTTTCAGTACTTTAGAAGCTACTCATGTTACTATGTCATCACTCTCATCAGGCAGCAGTCGACATGAACCTTTTTTCCTGTTTGCACAACGTATGATGGTAAATGAATAAAAAGAAAACTGTAACATGTAAACATACACACCAGTGCCAGTGAACAGGCTATACAGGCCTGAAAGTTGTAGCTCAGTAGGTGTTAGGAGTAAACTGTACTGTACATTGTGGTGCATATCATACTGCATGTATGTCTTTCTCTCTTTTTGTCATCATGTGTGTTTCATTATCACAAGCTATGTCTGTCTTTCTCAATCACAGTAACAAGAAGAAAAATGGGTCCAATAAGAAAGACCAGCTGTGTCTTCATACAGTGGTCGAGTTGTTGCTGGTTATATGTAATCTCAGCTCCTAAAGGAAAATCATTTGAAAGCTTTTTTGATTAAAACCCAAACAATCACTTGTCACTGGGTGTGAGGCCAACTATGACCAAATATGTGAAGTACGATGGTATGTACAGAGTCAAAGCTTAGTGTTCCCCTCTGGGTTTCAATTTTCACCTCCTTTACAGAAAAAAGGGGGCCAAGCTTGCTAATGCAGCCCAGATGGGACTGTTGAGTTATGGCCTGATAGATAACATATCAGATCAGGGGTTCTGTATATATACGGTAAGATGTCCAAATATTTCATCTATTGTCTACTAAGTTGTCATAACTGCTCAGTCTTTCATTGATATGTTTTCCTTTATTCCAACAAGTATAATCTTAAGCTGATTTGCATGTTTCAGTAAGAGGGGTTTAAATTACACTGGTTCAAGGGAGAGCTTAACTGTACGTAAACCTTGAAGTACAAATACATCAGTGGGTCAGATCTGTGCAGATAGTACCTATAGCATGGCAATGGTAACTACATGAATCTTGGTTATTCCTCCTCTAAATGTTGAAGGTCTATTCGTTTTTGTATTTTTACAACACAGCACACAGTTAAATGACAGCTGAAGTCCATCTCTGGCCACAGACACAAAATATATATAGAAAGAAATATTAAAATTTTTTTGCCCATCCATAACACAAAATATAGTCCATTCTTAATGAAGAATCAAGATTAAGGAGGTGGAATATATATATATATATATATATATATATATATATATATATATATATATATATATATATATATATATATATATATATCATATATATATAGTCAGTAAATTTTATCATTTGCACCATGAATTGATGCACAAAAGTTGCATAATAATTCATCAGAATGCAAGAAATGTGTTTCATGCTCAGAATTATCACCCGAAACCCAACTTTATATTTTAGGTGTCATCATGTAGAAATGAAACCTTCTTCCTCATATGAGGACTGTTTTTAGCTGTGGATTAATTTAATTTTGGAGCTCTCATGAGTGTTCTGGCAGCAGAATGGTGTATGAAACTGAGTCAAAATAAACTACAGTGAGTGTTCATGTTAATAAAATAACATGCCACCCAGTGCAACTGTGTGGCTCACTGATAACTTTGGTACAGAGAAAAATAAGATATATCATGCTTTGTATTCAATACATTTAAGTCGGATCAGTTCATTGTTGTGTTCATTGTTCTTGTGTCTTGATGTCTTGTGAACTTAAAAGTAAAAAATATAACCAGATATATTTTTTATGTATATATCAAAATTTGCTGCCTTACATGGCAAATTCAGTAGTTTTACAGAATGATATGCATTCATACCTACACATTTCAGGGTGAGTATTAGCATAGGCTGGGTGTTAAAAAACCTCCCTGAAAACTTGTTTTGTTTTATTTATGTTTAATTTTAAGTCCACATTTGCAACGGTTTAAAAAAGGTTTACCAGGGGTCCCAATAATGTCCTCTTCAGCCTCATCTTTTGTCATAATCAGAATCCAAAGAAGTTTCAAGAATTCTTCTACAAATTCTTAAAAACAGTTAAACTTTTCCTCTGTGACCTATGTAATGATTCGTTTGATCCATTTAGGTGTTACGCACCTTATAGTCCTGTGTTTAATAGACCTTGAAATTGAGTTCAAGATACATGATCACACAGGGACTCTGTTTACTCAGACACTTTAAAGGTAGTGTGAAAATTATTCTTTTAAAAATGTTATTGTTAAAGATTTCTACAAGGCTAATGATTGCCTGAACAAGACTGCCAAGGGATTTGTTTTAAACACTAATTTTATTTGTTACAATTTGGATTATGTCTATACAGCATGATCAGGCCAGTAATGTGCTTTCTGCTTAGATACTCTACACCTTTCAAGAGACTAAACTGAGGCACTGATTGAGTTAATATATTGAACAATTACCTAATCTACTCAGAGACCCACTTCATCACAACAACTGGGTTATTTACCTTAGGCATCGCACTGCCTACGATAAATGGACCTATCACGCTCTCTTTTTTCAATGAGCCCTTTTCAGTTTTTAATTGTTATTTCAAGGTGACATGAGATTGTTTACTTCCTTGTTTACATGTACTTGCCTTGTTGCCTGTCTAACTACCATCATTTAATAGGATATAGTTATTTAGTCAAGCAAGATACACATCTGAGCTGAGGCTGCACATAAGGAAAATATGATGGTAAAAATAAAAAAAGTAAACTCACCAGTGAGTAAGAGTTTTTCTTCAAGATGCACTCTTGCAAGACCAAACCAAAACCAAATATGTTATGCCCATTTTTCATAAATGTAATTTATTATTATTATTAATTATTTTCAGAAAATAATAATGTGACTATCATTTCGTTTCACTTTAGTTAATGGTAGCCTGTATTCCTTTTCCTATATTCCAGCCTTGGTAATAAACACATTTATAGTTCATCTTTATATAAGCTGCATGAAACATGGTAAGAATACATGGGGCGAAATGTTTAAGATTGAAGTTGGAACATTGAAATTTCACCATGGCACCCAACGTCATCCACTGTTGCATAATTATGTAGTCTTGTACCCTTCTTTGATTCTCTTAGCACTACAGTTGTCTTTTCTCAAGTCCATATGAATTCATTTTTTCTTGACCTCATGACGGTTTCCATCAAGGTTAAGGTAAGCTGGTTAGCAAATTACACAACATGTAAGTTTTTTTACTCTTTGACCGCACCCATGGTCTACACCACGATGTCAAAGTGGAGAAGGGATGTGATTAGACGTCTACCAAGGTCAAGGGAGTCTTGAGAGTATTTACAGAGCTCTCTAAACATTTAGCAGGCTGCTGCCCAGTTTCTTAACTCCCTGGTCATGTCAGCCTTGAATCTCGGTAGCATTTGTCAGAGGTTTTGCTACAACTCATACAACAAATATCCTCTACCACAAATGAAAGGACTCAAAGCATGCCTCAGACACAGCAGGCTGAAGATCAAACACATTCTTTAATTAACAAGCAGAGGTCAGTACACAGGACAGCAGTCAGAGGCAGACAAAGCAGACAGGGAGTAGGCAGAGATGAGGGCCAGAACCAAAAGTCAAAAACCAGGAAACACTTACACTGTGATAGATGCTGGACCACTTGACACCAACCTGGCACAGTGGGAGTGCAACACACAGGCTGAATACACACAGGTGAGTGAGTAATAAGGGGCAGGTGAAACTAATCAGGGCAGGGCAAGTCATCATGCCCACAGGAAACACACGAGGACAGGAAGTGAAATCTCTGAAGCAAGAGGAGAGGTAAGTAACACAAATAAAACAGGAAATGTGCAGAACTGAACTGAAACATGATAAAGACAAAACTAGTGTAAAGGACGGGACATGAAAGGTTTACAATAGCACTTCTGCATAAAGGTCAGCAGCAAATCAGTGGTTGGTTGGACATGATATCAGACAAACGCTGTCTTTATACAATCTCCCTGAAAATGAATTAGTTTGAGTGTAGTGATCCCAGGACCTGAGTGTCAATAGCTCGGACAGAGCAAATGTAAAATGGAGGAAAGTGAAGGACAAGTTTTATGTGGAAGAGTCAGATGTAATGGACAACTGAAAAACGTACCTGAGATGTCTCCTGTGTAGACAGGTCACTGGTTTTATTTTGTTGTCTGACATTTTTGGTGGTGGCTCTCACTGTGTTGAATACTGGCCTGTGTTTTGTTGTTTGAGTTGTGGGAACAAGGGGAACCAATCTGCAACACAACCAGTAAAAATATGCTTGAATTAACCGGCAGATAGTGTAAACTGCCTGAACCTCTTCCACTCTTTTTTGGCTCACTTTGCATGCAACTTTAGCATTGTCAGTTTTTAACTTTTCTCTGATTAAGGCAGACAAAGAGTGACAGAGAGGGGAAGAGAAGGTGGAAGGGTTGGGCTAATGCACACAATGTTTCTGTATTATTTATAGGTCACTGGGAACACTGCTTTGTTACATTTTGACACACCTCTGTGAACCCAAGATATTTTCTAATAACCTTACTCAGAGCTACTCAGTCCAGGGGTTGTGCATCGACCCAGGCTCATTTGTGATGGTTTATATTTTGAATATTGCATGCACAACTTGACTACCTCCCCTTCACAGCAGGACCAGGGCCTCTCCTCATCTCAGGACCTCTCCTCCCATGTCTCAAGAGACAGATTCCTTCAAAGCAGCCAGACCAGACTCTGTCTTCCTCTACCCCGAGGCACTGTAATGATCTGCCATCTCACAGACATATTGAACACCTAACTGGAGATATGCCACATGACCTCTACCACAAGACTCCAGGAATAAATTAGTACAGAACTGGCGCTCTGACTTCTGTAATAATGAAGTCATTTGAGTGCCTTGTGCTGTCCTACTAAAAACCCATCACCACTCCTGGACTACGTGCTGTTCACTTATAGAGTTTATAGGTCTGTAGATAATGCAATGACCATGGTCCTCCACTTCATCATCTAGTACCTGGACTCTTTGGAAACCTTTGCCACAATCCTTTTTGTTAATGTTAGCCCCATCTTTAAGACCATTACCTTGTCTCTGCTGCGGGACAAGCTCTCACAGATGAGTACTACTACTCTTCTCCCTGTAAAGCAACAGCTGCACCTTCAGTAAACAGTCCACCACGCTTCCAGTGTTTGCATTGTGTGTTATGGATGTAAGGAGGAATCCAGCCATGACCTGTGTGACTCCCTAGTCAGCACTGTGAAGTTTTTTCACTCAGTGGGCATTATTACCTCATGTGAAAACGTCAACTCCCTCACCATGAAGGCTCTTCATGTACCTCCCACAGAAGCTGAAGAAGTTCAGAATGCTAAAGTCAGTGATGGAGTGATGGTAGGGTCTGCACTACTTTCACAGTCCATCCTGACCTCCCTCATCCTTATCTACATACAACATACACTCTGCACATCTCTCTCTATGTGTTACATTAATGGTGGTGCGCATTTTTTGGGTTAGTGTACAATGTACATATTTTTTACACCCCATATTGTAAACTTTTACACATTCTGAAAGTCTGTACTTACACATTCCCACTGTACAACATTCTCATTTGAATAGACATACTTTTTCGGAATACATCTTTCCAACTTTACATCATTTTTTATAATTTTTTCTTTTTTACATTTGTGTTTCTTGACTTTGCAGTGCACTGGCTTTATCCTTTTCTTTTATTACATAACAATAAACATAAGTGACAAATACCACGGCAAATTCCTTGTATGTGAAAACTTACCTGGCAATAAACCTGATTCTGTGATGTAACTATTTGACTTTGTCCTTGACAGACAACCACATCAGATTCTTCAGATGCTGCATGCAAAGCTAGAAAAAGAAATCTTAATAATTGTATGTAGCTGCACCCAATAGCAGTCATAAAGCCATCACTAGCAGATACTTTGATGTTATTTCCTACCTCTGCACAAATCAGATAACCTCTGGATTTCTCAGTAAGCCTGCAGCAGATGGTTTATTTGGTACAGAGAGTGGGAAGATGGAGCCAACACAGATGCAACTGTTCTGTCAAAAAAAAAAATCTGCTATTTGAACCTATTTAAACATCTAATGTCTGAGATATTTTCACAGCGGAGTAGCAGCGGCCTGGAAGGAAGTAAACCTTATACCAAAAAAGGACTAGTTTGAATCCCAGACTAGCTGAACATATCATCCTGTTCTTCAGTTGTCCCATGTTCTGATCTGCTATATCTCCAGATGTTTTTCCTCCTGCTGCTGTCAAAATAGTAAGAACTTGGTAAGTCGTACAGCTCAGGGTACCCCTGAACAAGTATAATCATATAATCGGTATAATCCCTCTATCATCTTCAGTTTGGCTGATATTTCAACCTGAAGCAAGACATGCAGAGCTGTTTAATTCTTGTAACATGACTTGCAGTGCGCTGCATGAGAAAAAGTTAAAACTTTTCCATCTCAGTGAAAAACAGGCATAGTGCAAAGAATGCACTATGAAAAGTCTTCACTTTTGAATTTGAATTTGAATGTGTAAAACATATATGATCTGAGCAGCCTGTAAAACTAGCTTAAGTTGTTAAAGTGTCTCCCCCATTAGTTTAGGCTAGACTAAATGAAAGCATTGACTTATTTATTGTAATATTTAGCAGTCATTTTCTGTACCACTTACCACTGTCTTGCTCCTTTTCCTCATAACTCCTCTACATTTTTCTTTGTTGACTTTCAGTTCAAACTTTACTCAAATCATGCAAGTTTGATGGTAAGAGCTTTTTTGTTGAGCTTTCCTAATGAGATGACATTGCAAATGGTCCATTGGTCATTTAAAGAGAAGGGAGTTGTGGTCTCTGCAGTTGTCACATTTTGAGTTTGTCAGCTGGGTTGGGGACCCAAGAGTTACCTGCCTCATCTGTTCACAAGCTGCATGTCTGCAGATACAGCACATTGACTGTCTTTTAAACTTACTGTTTACGTGTACTTGCACTAGGCTTTTAAATAATTCCTGTAAAGTGAAAATTGTTTTTATAAACAGGATACCAGAGTAAAACACATGTAACCTATTCAGTGCGAGGCTGGACCCTATAGCTGTGAGATTTGTCTTCATTTATTTATTCGTCTAAAATTTCTTTTACCCATTTTCAGTAAATACAAAGAATCTGTAAAATTGACATTTATATAACATGTTAATAAACTGTGCCATCACCAAAAAGTACCAATACACTAAAACAAAAATATTCACTACCCTGGTTATTCAAATAGTACAGTCATACTATATAAGCAAAGAGCCCAACTTTTTACTACAGTTAATGTGGGAATGTTACATTAAATGTACTGATGCACACCAGTCAATCTCAAAACCAATTAAACAGAGACAAGAAACAAGAAAGCAAGATGTTTTCATTTTTGTTTTATAAGATCTTTCTGGAGGTGTCTCACAAAATTAAAAAATGTATTTTTCAGATGTTCTTGTGTTTGTGTTTGTTCATTTATGATAAACATGTATTTAAATTTTTTGTCATTTCTTCCCTATGTTTCTAATGATTATCTATTCACAATATTTACAGTAACTATTCATAATTATTCAGATGCAAACCATGACCAGTGACATGCCAGTGCTTCGTGAAGATCAGGCCTCTCAAACTCCACACATGAGGTTATGTTTTAGTTCACCGTGTTCTCAGCTGCTTCACTCCGTACCCTTTTCAACAATGTGTGTGTGCATTATGAAGTGATCTTTGTCAGGGGATGCACTTAGATTGCTAATTCACACAAAAATACTGAGACAGTATTCACTTGTGTGCATGTCATTAAAAATCACTAAAAACATCATTTTAGATGAAAGATGAATGTTTGAGGATGACTTTGCAATTTAACAAAAAAAAAAAAAAGTAAAATAGCTAACTTAGTGTGATGTCTATACAACCAATATGACCTGATCTGTTAATGGTGACTATCAAGTATTAATAGGGCTGGTTCAGCATTTCATCCGTCTCTGCTTCCATCACAGTTACATTACATTACAATAATACCTTTACTCTTTCTTTTTGCAGCTTGAATTGGACACTGCTGCATAAAAAAAGAAAAATGATCAATTACCATTGAATAACCTATATAACCTATTAATGAAAGCTGGATTACCCATTGTACAGGAGGAAAGTGTTACGATGGCACAAGGCAGGCAGACCCAAATGCAGGACGTACGCACAAACCAGGCAAAGTGAGATTTGGAATGCACTTTAATTGAGCGAGATCTTTCTGGAATCTTTACATGAAGAGCGTGATCTTGACATGGCAAGGGGAGAGAAGAACTATATAAGCACATGAGGTAACGAGAAACAGGTGAATGAACACAATCAGGGCGGGCAGACAATCAGACAGGTGGGAACACAATGGCAGGAAGTAAAGGGACCTGAAACATGACGGAGAGTTAGATTTCAAAATAAAACACATGACACGCCAGAAAAAGGAAACAGAAAACATGACAGACATGGAAACTTAACATGACAAAACATAACAGAACAGAAAACAGACATGACATTCAAACCGATTAAACACTGAACACAAGACCTATGAAACATGAAACGCTAGACAGAAACCTGACAACATGCATGACCAGACAAAACATAAGAAACATGACAAACATGAAAACCTGACATGACAAAACAGAACCTGACATGAAAACCCATAAGAAACACAGGACACCAGAAACAGAAACCTGACAAACGAACGAGTCATCACAGAACCCCCCCTTCAAGGGACGGATTCCAGACGTCCCCGGAACCCCAAAACCCGACGAACAGTCTAGCCCGGGTGGGTGGAGGGGGACCGGAGGAGGGTTCTATAGACCAAAGTCTCTGACCATGATATGAACTGAAGCCGGCGATGGCAATGAAGACGTGGACACTGTGGTGACCGGCGGCGACTGCGCAGGTGAAGGCGGAAGGCCGGACCCTCAGGAGACCGGACGGCGGGCGCCAAAGACGGCGGCGTTAAGATCTGGGACCTTCCGGTGGCCGACACGGCGCGCCTGCCAAGACGGCGTATAAGGCAGGAACCCTACGGCGGCCGACAGCGGAGGCAGAACCCTTTCGGGAGGCTAACGGCGTGAAGGCGAAGTTCCGAACTCTCTGGTGGCCGGCAGCGCGACGGCGCGAAGACGAAGACCCTCTGGCGGCCGGGGCGCGCACGCGAAAGCGAAGCGAAGATGAAGGCCGGAACCTTCCGGGGCGGCCGACGGCGGAGGCGGAACCTTTCGGGAGGCCGACGGCGGCGGAGACAGAACCCTTTGGGAGGCCGACGGCGGTGAAGGCGAAGACGGCGGCGGAACCTTCCGCGGCCGACGGTGGAGGCGGAACCTTCGGGAGGCCGACGGTGGCGGAAGGCGCCAGAAGGCGACGGCGGAGGCAGAACCTTTCGGAGGCCAACGGCGGAGGCGGCGCGACCCTCCAGAGGCCGGGCGGTGAAGGCGGAACCCTTCAGGCGGCCGGCAAGGCGACGGCGAATCAGTTCAGGAGAGGTGTCAGGGGAGGCCGACGGAAAGGGCTCCTCCGCCTGGGAGCACTGGGAGGCCTGAGCCCAGTCCCAGTCCCTGGGGCACTGGGAGGCCCACTGGGAGGCTCGAGCTCGAGCTCAGTCCCTGTGGCACTGGGACTGTGCACCTGTGAATCTGGCCTGGGGACTGTGGCACTGTGAATCTCGGCCTCGGGGACTGTGGCACTGTGAATCTCGGCCTCTGGAACTGTGGCACTGGGGACTGTGGCACTGTGAATCTCGGCCTCGGGGACCTCGGCCTCCGGCCTGCTACTTCTCTGGGCGCTGGGACGCCAGGCTCAGGCTCCTTCTCAGGGCGCTTGACTAGCTTCAGCACTCAACTGCCTCTCGCCTCAGCTAGGCGGCCTGGTCCCGGGCCTCCGGGTCCTTCTCGGGGGCGCTGACTAGCTCGGTCCCGACCTCAGGCTCCTTCTCGGGGGCGCTGACTAGCTCAGTCGGCCTCAGGTCCTTCTCGGGGGCGCTGACTAGCTGGAAGGCTCGTCATGGGTGCTGGAAGCTCGGCTCAGCTGGGAAGCTCTGCGTTGGTCACAGTCTCAGTGGCCGTAGCACTTGACAACTGATGTCCTCTCCGTCGGCCTCCCCGAGACCCTGGCAATATCGCCAAGCGAGTCCCCCACCAGGGATCCGTGGCATGGAGGGATAGCAGCTGCCGTTGGGATCCACGCCCTCCTCCGCGGCCTCCCCGAGACCCTGGGAATATTGCCAGGCGAGATCCCCACCAAGGGTCTCGTTGACGTGCTGGGCTAGCAGGCTGAGGACTTGGCGGCTGTGGTGCAGCAGGCCGAGGCTGCATGGGCGGCTGTGGTGCAGCAGTTCGAGGCTGCGTCTGTGGCTGTGAGTTAGCAGGCCGAGGCTTTGGCTTGGCAGGCTGGAGTTGAGGCTTTGGCATGACAGGCTGGAGACGAGGCTTTGGCATGACAGGCTGGAGACGAGGCTTTGGCATGACAGGCTGGAGACGAGGCTTTGGCATGGCAGGCTGGAGACGAGGCTTTGGCTTGGCAGGCTGGAGACGAGGCTGTGGCTTGGCAGGCTGAAGTTGAGGCTGTGGCTTGGCAAGAGCGATCGTGGGAGGTGAGCCAGTTGGAGCTTAGATGGCAACTTGTTTAGCGCCGTCCGTAGCTCCTCATATAACCCAGGCACCCTCTGGGAGCAGCCAGGGATCACTGGCCAACCCGTTGCTGGCCAGCTCCAATGCCTGCCTCTTTTGCTGGCGATCGCATCCTGGGTACGCACTCACCAGGCCGGTGATCATCCGGAAAGTGCCCAACCCATGCTCCTGGGTACCGACCGTGTCCGCTGGGTCCATTTTTGGCCAGATCGTAATGTTACGATGGCACAAGGCAGGCAGACCCAAATGCAGGACGTACGCACAAACCAGGCAAAGTGAGATTTGGAATGCACTTTAATTGAGCGAGATCTTTCTGGAATCTTTACATGAAGAGCGTGATCTTGACATGGCAAGGAGAAGAAGAAGAACTATATAAGCACATGAGGTAACGAGAAACAGGTGAACACAATCAGGGCGGGGCAGACAATCAGACAGGTGGGAAACACAATGGCAGGAAGTAAAGGGACCTGAAACATGCCGGAGAGTAGATTTCAAAATAAAACATGACACGCCAGAACAAGGAAACAGAAAACATGACAGACATGGAAACTTAACATGACAAAACATAACCAGAAAACAGACATGACATTCAAACCGATTAAACACTGAACACAAGACCTATGAAACATGAAACGCTAGACAGAAACCTGACAACATGCATGACCAGACAAAACATAAGAAACATGACAAACATGAAAACCTGACATGACAAAACATAACCTGACATGAAAAACCCATAAGAAACACAGGACACCAGAAACAGAAACCTGACAAACGAGCGAGTCATCACAGAAAGGCGCCAACAGTGTACAATGCAGGGATTGTCAGTGTAAGGTGGCTTGTCATTCACAGTTTTAACACAGTGCCACCTTCTTCTAGATGTGAGAACTCCAGCCATTTTCTTCTTATCAAAGCGTTAAAAGGAAAGGGTAAGATTGTGGGGGTTAGCACAACTAAAACCACAGTGATGACCCGTAACTGCTAATAGTAACTGGGTATGGTCATTGGTGAGGTACATAAACAAAATATGCAGTGCAGGGTGAATCATGTCAGAGTCCAAATATGAGAGTGTTTTGGCAATTAATTGTCTGGGCTTTTTTGTTTTTGTTTTTTGTATTAATCCTTCCAGGTTTTTAATTACGACAGCATGATCAACTGTCATCAGCTGGTCCGGTACACTATATCAAAGTTAAAAATACCATACACTGTATGGTAAACATCCTTGAAGCTAAGACTCATAAGGGTAACTGTTTAACTCATGTCAACGTATTGGATGTTCAAGAAAGCACAAAAAAGTGATAAGCCCCAAATGTCAGAAAATGTAACCCCCAGTGCACATTCCAGTTGCCACCTCATATTACCATATTACAGTTATAACCAGTTCACAGTGACACTGTTTTTGACAAATCATCTACAGACCAAGTCTTCATAAAAGCAAATGTCATGGTTGATTTCATTCTTTTAACTTTATGTAAATAACCAATTATAAGTTTGTAAGGAATCAAACACAAAGACACAGAAGAATTAAACTCTTAGCTTCATTTAATATAACGTAGTTTATTCTGCAGACTGCAGAAAATACCATACAAATCAGGAATATAAGTGTTTGCATTCAGAATGCTTAACAAGACATTTTTCCTGGCATTACCTTTTAAACCTGTACTTCTGAAAACCTCCCAGCTCTGCACAGCTAACTGACCTTGGTTCCCATTGTTGTTTGTGTGTTGCTTTTAGATCTTAACCCAATGACTTCTTTCATTAAAATGAAACATATAATACGGTTGCTTAGATTAAAATATAACACACCTCGGTTATCGAATCGATTATGCACGTAACTCAGTTTCCCTCCACACAACAGACACTCAGATCATCCTCCAGCCTGTTCCACTGACAAACAATGGACCAGATGTGATAATAGTTAAGAGCACTGCTTTATATTTAACTCCTCCAACTGTGATGCTGCCGTTTAAACAGACTGGATTTTACCTGTGTTAACATCTGAGAGTTTTTCATGATGTGTAGAGGATCAGAGGATATTGAACATCCAAAAACATACACACACATACAATTATTATGTTCACTGTCACTAGCTGACCACATTGACCAAGAGTTGAGTGGATACTACACAGTGTGTCTTTGTGTCAATTTAATACTGAACACTAATGGAGAAAAAATAGTTTTCTTGCAGATGAATGTCTGATGAGTGAATAGTTGCAAATAATTTATTGATCCCCTGATCCTGAGGGGGACAGGATCAATGCTCATGTAACTCACTGTGAGCATAAAGACCACTTTAAAGCTTCATGCATCACATGCAGATGAAGTCACAGCCTACTAAAGTTCATACATTTGGTTTGAAAACTTTTACTGCTGGGAGCTGAAGAGAATTTTGGTTCCTAAAAAGAAGGCTGCAGAATTTTTGTTTGTACAGCTGAACTTCAATTTTATTGTATGTTTATTAGGGTTTTTAGATTACAATAGACTCAACAGGCTCAAAGTAAATCACTTTTTTGTAAACCCACTTTGAGGAAAGTGGACTATTTTCACTATTCAGTGTTCAAATCAAACCTAGATGGTATTTTGTCAGAAGCACCAATACAGAGTAGCTAACATTATATCTGTCTATGTAAAGATAAATAGGAGCTAAGCTGATGCAGTAGCTGACACTCCCCTAGAAGGGCAGTGGAGTACTTAATATGAACAGGATTTCAGTATTAGCTGGGCTTTATAGCTCATGTGATCCCACAGATACAGTGGCCCATTCTCAGGCTCTTTTGTCATGTCACACACACACACACACACACACACACAGCACATACACTGTAGACCAAAATTATACCATTTTCAAGCTTTCAAGCAGAGGCAGGATTAGGCAATCTGCTTCTGAACCGCCAGTATATCTGCTGAGCAGAAATGATAAAAGATTTTCAAGAATATTTGCCTGCTCCAGCTTTAAACCTGAGTGGCAGTTGCAGGTCAAAAGGATTTAAGGGGATTCAAGAAGACAGACGGGATGAGGTGTGCGTTTATGGAATATAGATGTGCAGATTGATTTGTCTGCATTAGATACTAGAAACATCTGGATGTCTCTACGGATCAGAAGCTTATACTTACATACATATACTTACAACTGATGATGTACAATGAGTGTTTGGAGGGTGGTGCTGTGTGTGTGGTTCTCAGTGAAAAGTGACACAACATTTAGCCCCTTACTTTTACCTGAGGTTATTTTATGGAATATTTCACAAAAGGTAAAGTACTTCAAAGTCTCACAAATGAATGTCAGGTTGTCTGACTTTTCAATTTGTAGAGATGATGAATAAATGACAATCTGTACCTTTTAAAGCAAACTGAACTCATATGAGCATTTCTTTCTTGGACAAAATGAGGAAACAACACATATTCTTCTTCTTGATGATTTTGTTCTTTAGATTATAGTTTGAAGTAGATTAGCATTAAACCACATTAAGACTTCAAAATTACCAACTGCAGCTCTAATTTTGTGTTAGGGTTGAGGTTCTACAGGCTGCTCTTTTGGGATAAATGGGGAAATGATATGGTCATAGTGTGTGTGTGTGTGTGTGTGTGAATATGATAGCGTAACCCCTAAACTCCAGAAGTAGGACACCGATGATGCTTTTCATCATTTCAGTCTGAAGGAATGAGGACAGAATTCATTTTATAAATCCATCCTAAGTTTTTGCTCTCTGTTCAGATCTGTAGTACAGCACTGGCATAAACACTAAACATATGTATAAATATGTATAAATGTTGAACATCATATACACTACCATTCAAAAGTTTGGGGTTACCCAGATAATTTCATGTTTTCCATGAAAACTCACACTTTTATTCATCAAATGAGTTGCAAAATTAATAGAAAATATAGTCACAACATTGATGAGGTTGGAAATACTAATTTTGTCCTTCAAACTTTGCTTTCATGTCAAAGAATCCTCCATTTGCAGCAATTACAGCCTTACAGATCTTTGGCATTCTAGCCGTCAAATTGTTGAGGTAATCTGAAGATATTTCACCCCATGCTTCCTGAAGCACCTCCCACAAGTTGGATTGCAAGCTACGTACCATACAGTCAAGCTGCTCCCACAACAGCTCAATAGGGTTGAGATCTGGTGACTGCGCTGGCCACTCCATTACAGACAGAATACCAGCTGACCGCTTCTTCCCTAAATAGTTCTTGCATAGTTTGGACGGTGTGCTTTGGGTCATTGTTCTGTTGTAGGAGGAAACTGGCTCTAATCAAGCATGGTTTACAGGGTATGGCATGGCATTGCAAAATGGAGTGATAGCCTTCCTTATTCAAAATCCCTTTTACCTTGTACAAATCTCCCACTTTACTAGCACCAAAGCAGCCCCAGACCATCACATTACCTCTGCCATGCTTGACAGATGGCGTCAGGCACTCCTCCAGCATCTTTTCACTTGTTCTGCATCTCACAAATGTTCTTCTTTGTGAACCAAACACCTCAAACCTAGATTTGTCTGTCCATAACACTTTTTCCAGTCTTCCCCTGTCCAATGTCTGTTCTTTTGCCCATCTTAATCTTCTTCTTTTAGTGGCAAGTCTCAGATGTGGCTTTTTCCTTGCCACTCTGCCTAGAAGACACCAGTCATGTAAAGGCTGGCTAATGTATTTAATCACTTAGCTGAGTATAGGACAAATTGAAAATTTTACTGACGGGATAAAAAGACAGGGGTTCCCCAAAGTTTGTCCTCTGGGTAAAATGAATGTCCGTCCAGTAGACGTTGAGACATTTTACTCTGGACCAAAGTATCAAACCATTTGAGATGTTAATGACATTTTCCCACACAACCCAAACTACCAAACACATAGTGACTCTGGAGGAAAAGTCAGTAGGATTCATCCTCTGGAGACTGGGATGAATGTCATGACAATCTGTCTGCTAGTTGTCTTCATATTTTCATTGGTCTCATCCAGTCTCATGCCTTCAGCCATGTCAGCAGGGTGGCTTAAAAACAAATTACTGTTTCAGTTCATTCAGGTGTCATTACTAATGTCTCAATACTAAAGTATTACTAAATATTACATATTTATTGTATTTATGGATGAGATAACTTTTCAGGCATAATGTCTTTCAGTGTAAATGAATTACATCGGAGTTTGAATACGTGTCTTGTTGGCTGATCAAAGATTCTGAGTGGGATGTTAGTTTTTCTCATTTTCTGGGGCAAATACAGGCTAAACTTTGGTCCAATGAAGAGAAGAGAACAACTCTTCTCAACCAAAAGTCTTTTAAATACGTTCAGCTAAGTACTGTACTTTCAAGCTCACCACAAGGTCAACAGTTTTCATGTGTGTTTAAGAGCATGTAGGATTTTCATTACATCATTCTTGAACTGCTGCTTCTAAAATGCCTTCGGTGGTAACATTTAGTCATCAGCTGTTGAACTGTAAGTTCACTCTATGGTGCAGTATTGATTTGTACATTTCACATTTGACTTAATTTTACTACATTTTGACTTGCTGGTAGAAGCATTTGTCTGTCAAATTTAAAATGTTTTAGTTGACAGGTTTTCTGTGTTCTGTGTAACATTCTTTAGCTTTAGACCACAGATTTTACTTTTTCACTGCAAATGACTTGATCTCAGTGACCTATGATAAAGAAGACCCAGCTAAACAAGTCTGGCTCGGAGAAGTGTTGGTTTGACTTAATCATTTTACTCACTCACAAGTGATACTCCTCCTTTGTGTGATGGCAAAATCTTAGTATCTCTGTGCCTGTAGGTTTGAATGGAGGCTCTTCTCAAGTCATTGCTATAGCATATTTCACCTTCTAATTGTTCTTTCATATTCTCCAAACACTGCTCATTGGTCACTCATGCAAGTAATTGCTAGTAATAAAAAGTCACTACAGGTGGCAGATGCTTTTATGATGAATGAGACGTAACTAAAGGCAGCACTTTATCTCCCTTTTCCACTTGTGCTGAGATGATTTGTCAGTGGGTACAGGTTCTGAAATGTTCTAATTACTCATTTGTAATCACAAGTTCTTTGTTTGCAGGACATAAAGAAACAGCAGCTATCTGACTGTGAAGCAAACCTTTGCTGTAGAATGGAGGTTGATAACCATAATGTACCGTCAATGTACCTTATAAATACAGTATATATTACAAATAGGAAGGAAACACCATAGCTGCCAAAGTAAAACTCTGTAATCACAGCTTCACAGTATTAAAGCCTAGCAACCATCCTGCCTACCCTCAGAGAGGGCAGTAAATCGCAGGGTAACATCATTCACTTTTTTCCTGCTGCACAATAATTGACAGCTGATTGTCAAAAGACCCACTTCCTATTCAGTTACACTGTGTGTGGAGGTGTGTGTATGTGCATGTGTTTTTGTGACCATACACGTGATTCAGATCAAATACTATGACCAGGGCAAAGGAGCTATTTGATCTCAGTGCCTGGTGGTCTACAAAACTAAACAGGGATGTTTCTTGTGAGCGGTGCTTTATTATTTCATTATAACCCTATGTGGCCTTTGAACCCTGCAGCTGGATGATTAATTCATCTTTTTTTTTTTGGCTAAAGTTTGGACTCTGAGCAAAGAAACATCTGAAATAGTAATGCTTTGTTTGGCGTCAAAGTAAAGCAAGAAAAAGCAACGTCTAACTAAATGCATTAGCATCAGTAAATGCTACAAATCTGGATTGTTAGTCAACCAAAGAAGGCTTATTTAACATCACACAACAGGAAAAAAGGCAATTGCAATAGATAGAAATAACAAGTCAACTCAAACAGAATGAATTACAACAAAAAACACCAAGCCAGAAAGCAGTAGAGCAGCACCCCATAAACAAGGATTATGAAATATGCAGAGGCTGAAATCCTAGAGAGGTCGAGTTTGAGGTATTGAGCACAAGAGTTTGAATGTAAGTATACATGTATTCAAGGGCAGAGGAAAACATGGAGAAAGTTTGTGTGTTGAATAGAAAAGGAAAACTCAAGGACAGTGATTTAACTCCTGACAACACAATGTTCATACTACACAATAGTAACATTTAGTAACATTCAAAAAAAGAAAATAGACTTTGGTCAGCAGAGAGTAAGATTTTATAACAGAATTATAAATTTGGATGTATACATTATGGATGTATGTGGCAATACATCCAAAGTTGGTTGACATATTGCAGTCTGGACCAAAGAGGTTAGCTAACCAACTGACCGGCCAATCAGTCTCAACTCTAGGCTCAAATTAAGTAAGGCACTTCTCCACTGGGTAGTTCACTCTGTTACAGCACACCAATATATGTTCTGTGTGTACCAATCTAGTCAGTTAGAAGCGAGATTCAAAGTTCTAAAGTTAAAAGTCATAGTTTAACATCTTTAGTGGGTTAGAACTTAAGAGTAGTAGTAATTCAGCAATGTAATCAGGCACAATATATTTCAAGATAATAACCTTGTCAGTTTAGGCAATCATTATCATTAATTCTTGTTGTTGGTGTGTCAGACTACACACTGGAGCCTAACCAATCATATTTTGATGTCTTTTTGTGATCTGTAGATACACTTGTGCCATGGGTTAACAGAACACATTGTGAGTTTAAAGGATAAAGCAGTTATTGGGAGCACCATATCTGTTGGATCAGACCATTAACCAGCTCTTATGCTGTAGTCTGAAAGGCATAAGTTGAAGCCTGATCTGTCACAGCTCTAAATATAATATTAGGGATCTGCAGTCTAATTCAGAATTTGATTGGAAGTCAGTATAAAAATATGGGTGAAATACAAGACCTTTAAATGTGCTGCAGTCTTGCAAATAAGACACATTATATGTTATTTAGGGAGGAGATCAAGTTATTCAGTTAAGCTTAGAAAGTGCTGTTGATGTCCCATTTCTTGATTTCTTTTAGCTTTCCCTCACCTTTTTATTCTTCCTTTCAGTGTAACCAGTATAACCATGAAATCAGATATTCCCAGAAATCAAATGAACTCGACAATGATGTGGTAAATAGAAACGTTTTATATTAGCACAGACAGTATGCACATCCAGTTTGCTCAATGCGACCATTTCGTTGTCATGTTGATAAAAACATAACCTGCGTTATCCCTCAAAATGAATCAGCCAGTACAATGGTCTCCTACATGAAAGTCTTAGACGATAGATTTGTCTCCAGAGAATGGATGTACAAGAACTTAATTGTGAATTTATAGAAAAATATCTAACCTTTCATTTGAAAAAATAATTGGTCAAAACATTTAGGAGTTGTGAAAAAGAAGTGCTAAAAGCTATACATGCACAAATGTCTTTTCATAATGAACAACACACCGTAGACTATGCATTATGGAGCATGACCAAAAACCCACCCTCAGGCATTTCAACTCACATTTTGTTCTGTGTCAAATTTCATTTTGCTTCTTCTTCAATTAACATTAATCCCTTTGTTCCTGGGTAGCCATGACACCCCACTGAGACAAGGAACACCAGCAATCAAGGCTGATCTGTATTCATAAATGGTAGCCTATAAACCCTTGGACTCAGAAAGTTGGATAGGAGAATGAATATCTCCCTTCACAACATTTAACCTGTTATATTTACTGCATTCCAAGAAGTAAGTAGGGAAGTTTAGTTTTCTAATTTACTGTTTTACTTTCTCACTTTTACTTTTCTCACTTTTTTCATTTCTATCTTGCCTTTTTCTGCTCCAGTTAGTGAGGTATATATGTTCATTAAGTTGCAGAGAATAATTAAAAAACGTTTTTTTCTCTGGCAGAAACAGGTGCTCGCAGTCATCTAAAATATTTACCAGGCATGGTAGAATGACCAGCCTGCATTACGATTAATTAACAACCTAAACATAATCCCTTTTTTACAGTTCTGATCTTCATCCACTAAGCAGTAAATGGACTTAAATTTACATACATATACTATACATACAGTGCTTTTGGGCCTCAGGCTTGCACAGCATTTTTGTGAGGAGCTCATGTGACTGCCAGTGAGAAGTTTAAGGAAGCAGCTTTTGTGCAGACCTAGGACAAATATTCTATAATTATACTACATAGTGAGATTTGAGCTTTGCTGGAGATCCACACAGTGAACTAAAGGCCACTCTTCACAGCTTGTGGGGGATGAAGGCTCCCAAAAGCTCACAGCTTTCATACTGCAGGAGGAAGGTGCTCTGCTGATTTTGGTTTCAAACTTTTAGATCTTATGATTTGCAGGTCTGGATTCTGGTAGCAGTAGGCTGTTAGAGAAGCTAAGCACAAAAAACAGGGTGAACATTCTCTGACAAAAACATTACAGGTCTTCAATAGTATAGATAAAGACCAACATGGCAGCATCTCTGCGTGCTTTCATGGTGCTTGTACCTTACTCTGCTGGTCAAGTTCAGGAGTGTGTGGAATTTGAGAACCAACTGAATGTTGAAGAATTTTTATCAGAGATGAAGATGATGGCAAGAAAGGAAGTGTGGATGCTGTTTAACTTATTTCCTCTGTTGATTTCCTGTAGAGTGAGTTGAATCTTACTTTGTTCTTTGATGCCTGTCTCTATGGCGCGTCTGATCTTACAAAAGATGAGTGTGCCTCCCCTGAGGTGCTGTTTGATCTTGATTCTCTAATCGCTTTAATTGTTTTGAGCTCACCTACGTCTCAATCTCACCTGCGTCCAGGTCTACATCACCTTTTATCTTTGATTAACTTGTTGAGATGCCCTGTCAGAACCAGTGCTGCTGGGAAGGATGAGGTCAACTGTGTGTGTCCCTTTACTGCACATGGTGCAGCCATTATGTATCTTCCCATCCAATCAGTGCATTATTCCTCAAAGTTGCATCCATAATGGATGAATCCACAACTTGCAAGTTACATCCAGTGCCTATGTTCAGTGGTAATACAGGAATTAGTGGGCCATAAATAACAAGTAAGAAAATAAGTAGATGAGTGATGAATGGTCATGTAGTATGTCTGACTTTCATGTAGGAGTTTGGATGTGTGTCCCATTACTTTTTTTTAAATGAACACTAACAATATAACAATCTTTCCCTAACCTTAAAGAAGTTTTTTTTACTTTTCTATTCATCTAGGCAACCTAGTTGGGAATAATTGCATTTTACAGTGATCACCCCATCATCTACACATTTGCTGATGTATGATGTTAATGATGATGATATATATTTCTCATGATAGATGTGGTTCTTCTGGATGATGTTATGTTCAAACGTGCTTCAGTAACAACAAGAAACAAGGTGAAATATAAATAAATGGTGAGAATATAACAAATAAAAATAAAAAGAAAGCAAAGCTTGAGAGCCCTCTGGTCACCACATCCACATGCACTATCTTCACCATGGTTGTGTGCACTTACTTATGGAATAAGTCTAAAGTCATCCCTTTATCCAAAGAAGGAGAAGGAGTTTTTACTGTCTCAATTTGTAGAACAATGATATGTTCCTTGTGTTGAGTAAAATACTTTAGAAGATGATTTTTAATCAAATGTTAAATTATTTTAGTAGAAATGCACTTATTACAGTAGCACAGACTGCTGTTAGACTAGAGCGCTCTACAGCACTGCATTAGTACATTACTGATTAATGGTTAATATAGATGACAGGAAACTAGTTGGAACTGTGCTGTGGCTTTTGATGTCACTGGCCTCAGTATTCTCATTGCCAAGCTCAAATGTAATGTTTCGTCACCAGTGTTTTTCATTGGTTTTCAATGTTTGTTTTTGTTCTGACAGCAGGTCAGTAAGAACACATTTATTGTTTTGGTTTTATTTGGTTGATCACATGGTTTCCATGATGGGAGGGATATTGTGATGTCAAGAAATTACATTTCTTGAATATTTGGTCACTTCTGCTAAATGTTGCAGAGGAACATCTGAAAAAAAAAGCCAGCTCAACCCTAGCCTAAAAGACTAATGTATGTTTTTATTTCTCATGGTATCTGTTATCTGGTGCTGTTCATCCCTCAAACACATTGTATAATGAGAGCTGTTTTATAGACTCTATAAAACATCTTCTGTTTGTGCGCCTCACCAACACCAACAAAAAGTAGTTTGTCTCTCTAAAGGCACTAAAACAACAGGTTGATGCATTTCACACAGTGTTATGGTGGTTATTGCTTTTTTTGGAACATTTGTTTTATTTTCTTTTTGGTTTCATTGTAGGTTAATATTATTTACTGTTTCATGTGTACTGTCATTTCATTTATTTTCTCATCATCATATTTGGCTTGTTTTGCCTTTGCTGTTTTATTACACCATGATATATTAAATTATTTTTTTTATTGTAATTGTTTTATGTGGCCCTGTAGAGGACCACTTTGTGGAAGCTAATGGGGAACAAAATGAAGAATAAATTAAAGTTGCCCTGGGTGCAGATGTGTAGAAAGAAGGCCCTTTTTTTAAACCATTCACCAGAGTCATATATTAATGTTGCAGCTTTATACGTGCTGCATCAAATAATGACCTGTTGAATTATAGATCACACAATAAGTTTCAGCCCTGATGTGTAGCTGTGTTTTCACAATCTGCATTGTTGAATCATGTAAGCTGATGCTAATAAAACAGTATGACAGCTTGTTACAGGTGTAGTTTGCTCAGTATATCATCCTGCAAAACAAGCTGTTACTGTCATTTTCCAGTTTCTTTATGTCAAATGTTCAGAGGCAGTAAAAGTATGAGAGTCAGAAGGGAGACAGAGACGCAGAAAACGACAAAAGTGAGGGAGCATGGATTCAAGATCGAAAGAAATAGGAGAGGAGGAAAGGAGGGAGAAATAGACGCATAAATGGGAGTGGAATCATAGCGACGCATAAATTCTAAGAGAGCAGACACAGTAAAAGAACAGAGGGGAAAAGGGAGAATTTAGACAGCAAAAGGAACAGCTTAATCGCAACCCCTGTAGTTGGAGAGGGAAATTAAATCAAAAAGAAAATCTGTTGAATTTCCTCCTAAACTGGTGCCAGGAAGAGAGCTTCCTGAAGGAATATTTCAAGTGCGAGTATGAAGTAGGAAATCTGATGTACTTACTAACTTATGACAGAAATATTCAAAACTTTGTGGTACTACTTTTAGATAATAAGTAATTAGAAGTGAGACAGGTCAACAGATTTCATGTCATTGTTGTTTACCACAGATCGCCATAAACAGCAATGAAAAACTGGAGAAACATACACTTTCTAAGACAGAATCAGTGGAGTTTCCATTTGATTTGTCTTTTTATTTTTGATTTTTTTATTAATGCCAGGTGAGAAGAAGCAATTCAGCTATAAAAACATCAGTTATCATGGCACCAGACTGTTCAGCCATGCAGAGATAAAGATCAAAGTTCCAGCATTCACTCACTGAGAATGTGCAAGATAAGCTTTTCATTGCAGGGTTATGTGGATATTTATTTATGAATGTGCGACATCTGAACAATATCCACTTGACTTGAGGGATGTTCTGCTAGGCTTCAGGAATTACAATTACAACAAGAGGAGCATATGAAAATGGAAAATTTGATTTATTTTAATTTCTTGTTCTTGTCTGTTAATGTCTGTTTGACTCTGCACTGCAATTATGTGACAAGCATGAAGGATCAAAACATAATAAAGCTTTATAGATTCTTGGTCGTCCAACATGCAAGAAAGAACATAGATCATTTTCATCTTAATCAAACAAATCCTTATGAAATCGGTGACTCCTTGTACCACTGTGGGAGCGCCTGCATTTGTTGTGTTCCTCCATTCATTTCTTGAGGTATTTCTCATCTGTCTATAGATACACTTCTGTAACACACCCATTTCAGAGATTAAAGCAGAAAAAAGACCTTCGGAGTGAGATGGGTTTTTTTTTTCACAGCAAGACATATTCTTCTCTGTAAAATTTCTAAAAAAGGTTACAGAAGAGTCCCTCACACCTGCTGAACAAATAGCATAACATGTAAAATTCCACACATCACTCCAAGCATAACCATTACTCTGGAGTTATGGCTGTTTAGATGTTAGCATACAAGCAAGTTTCCACATTGACCACTTCACATGACATATGTAATCTGAATTTTGACTGACAAAAGTATTTAAAATGACTACACATGTCACACATGTTCTTTAACTTCTTAACTTCTTCTTCCTCTTCTTTACCAGCTTGTCAATCTCGTTTAAGCTCATGTCTTCATACACGGTAGCGGCGTATTTGTTGTAGTTTGTGATAGTGGTTTATGCACAATTCATCTGTTCAAACAGTACATTATGGTGAACAAGTAGTGTTTTCTTCCTCATTTATTCATCATTACTGCTACATGTACATGACTCCATAACCAACATTCTCCACTATTTACCAGTACTGGAGTTAGATTTTACTCAAACTAAAAAATAACCTTAAGTATTAATGCATTCAGTTTGCTCAGCAGTTCAGACAACAATTTAAAGGTTTCATTAATCAGTAATTGCAATGATGAAAATTGGTTACCAAGATCACACCTCATCACCAGGAGAGAGAAAGGAATCTGTAGGAAAGTATTCTTAGAAATCTTTGTATAAAATTGAAAGTATATCCCATTATCAGTTCATTGCTGAGTACCCCAGTAACCACTACAGATGTGTGTGTTGTAGGTACATGTTTGAGGACGAGATGCTGTAAGAGGAGACTTCTGTGCAGACTTCTGTGCAGCGCCCCTGGCTGTATGTAGTAAAATGTCAACAAAGAGAATGATGCATAACAATCTTGAATACTGTATATCGCGTGTAGATAAAATGGGATTTATGAAGGGGATTTTTCTTTAAATGTGAATCACTTGAATCACTTCTGCGTGTTGAACAGAGAGGATGTGAGAGGATTTGTCATCTCCCTCCTGCATCAAATAAAAGGTCGAGCAACTGAATTGACTGAACAAATCAGCTATGCCATTACAGCAAAGACATGGCACAAACATGCAATTTGCAGACATACAGTGTGTCATTTATCCACTTCGGTCTGAAACATTCAATCTGGTGTCAGTTTTTAGCACAAATTGTCATTGGCTACAAATAGTACTACTGTTTGATGCCCTAAAGAATTGAATTCAAATAATTTTTCTTCCCACCATTGAGAATACTAGAGAAAAAGCAATGATAGAAGCATATTACATGAAAGCTCATCCCCACATGTCTTTCCTGTGTACAGTGGAAGCTGAGAAGAGAGTATTGGATGAATCATCCTTTAGAGTGATGAATCTCTATACGGATAAACATGAGAGCAAAACCAACCACTATCTCCTTAGTATTGATTCGTGATAAAATCCAGATCGTAACCTTAGATACACAGATCAGTAACCTTAGACACACACATACACACACACAAACACAACAACATTAGTCCATGATATTAATATTTAAACATCAGATCAGTTTCATGTCTGAACAGGAGTGTTGCTGATAACAAGTTATTCTGTAATGTTAATGTACAGTCAGACTGCTTTTTGTTATAGTTAGTGGACACACCCCAGACAAGCAGTTTTTTTTACTTTTATTATTGATTATTGATTATTATGAATCAGGCCTGTTTTAACACTAGACTCATTTATTTGAAGTTAAACCTGAGGTATCCTTATGTCCTTTCTCTAACCTAATGTTTTGCATTAATGCTTGTTCATCTGATCCTTTATATTATTCATTCCTTTAATTATTATTTGCATCCGGGGTTTTAAAAATGTGTGTTTGTGTGTGTGTGTGTGTGTACACACACCACTCCAAATTCAGAGGCAAGGCTGTTTTTTGTCAAATGTAACGGATCAACATACATGGGTCAATACATACCAGCACAACAGAGACACCACCAAACCTTCACAAGTTTGTATTCAGATCCAACAGATTCACAGAGGATGGCATCTCTGTTCCCCTCTTAGCCTTTACACACCTGAAAATAACACCAATATCAGAACGCTTTTTTTTTTTTTTAAATAATTTTTTGGGCTTTTCTAGCCTTTGTATTGTACATAGAACAGCTGAAGAGTGACAGGAAAGGAGGGAGAGAGAGGGGGGAAGACATGCAGCAAAAGGCCCCAGGTGGGAATCGAACCGGGGTCCGTTGCGGTCAGGCCCATGGCCTCATACATGGACGCGCGCACTCTACCGACTACCTGTGCACCCTAATATCAGAACACTTTTTGTTGGTTTCAGATCAGAATTCAACACAATTTCCCACATGAAACTAATCCTTGGGGTACCACACTCTGCAAATGGACTTCCTCATAAACCCTAGACCACAAGCAGTTTGCATTTGCAGTTACACCTCCTCCACTCTAGCGCTGAATACCGGAAACCCTCAGGGCTGTGTGCTCAGCTCCCTTTTGTTCACACTGTACACCCACGCCTGCAATCTTTGACATGGAGAGAACTGCTTGTGTTAGTTTGAAACCCGGATAATGTTGATAATGTCATCCACAGACAACCAGAAGTCTTCATATTGCAAGGACATGAACAATCTTCCCGGGTTTTAGGGTTTTAACTTTATGACCATGAAAGTGGTTGAAGACATGCAAAAAAAGATCACAAAACCTTTAAACTTTTTAACTTAAGATGTTACAATGATATCTAAATGTAAATTCCCAGCTGGACAACCTAGGCATATGTTGTAAATCTAACAGAGCTTGTGCTTCCTTTCTGGAGACCACACTGAGGACAGAAAAACCTCAAAACAACATTAAAGCTTGCTGCAAATAAACCTGATAAAGCATCACCAGAGAAGACACCAGCAGTGTGCAGATGTTTGTGGCCCAGAGACTCTGGACAGCCGCTGACCATATTTGAACACCAAATCTAAAATATCATGACCTCATTTAAAGTTTATCTTGTTTGTTGTGCCATGGGACACAACTCTACAACAAGATGAAAATCACCCACATTTGACGAAGTATGACCTCAATAATGTGTTATAGCTAATATATTAGCAAGCTATTACCAATTTAAACATCCATCCAGTTTTATTTGAGGTTGCGTTTAAAGTGACTTAACCGATGTAAGTCTAATCATTTTCATTATGTTTTGATCACTATGTTCTCCATCTTGTCTAGGAAGTAGTGCTAGACTATTTTTAGTGGTGGATTAATACGCAGTTTAATGCTCTAGTAAGTATCTGGGGTAAATAAACTACATAAGTATATAAACTACAGTGAAACAGTGTGACTCACTGAGAGCAGGCTCTATCTGCTGAGGAGACTCAGGTCCTTTGGAGTGCAGAGGGCACTCCTGAAGACCTTTTTTGACTGCAGTGGCATGAGCCATGAGTCATCTTCAGTGGAGTGGTCTGCTGCATCTCGACTGCTGACAAGAAGAAGTCTGGTTAAGAAGACCAGCTCTTTCCTGGGATGCCTCCTTTGACTCAGTGGAGGTGGTAGGAGAAAAGACAATGATGGCTAATCTATTGTCCTTGACGAACAACATGCCCCACCCCTTGCAGGACACTCTGACAGCCCTGGGCAGCTCCTTCAGGCTGCTAAATCTGCAGTGTGTGAAGAATATATAGTGCTGATCTTTCGCCCAAGCTGCTGTCAGGTGACAGCAGCAGTGTTTACCAGGTGACAGGTAAACACTGCTCCTAGTAGACTACACACACCAAAACTGACTAATCCACTTACATCCAGTATCAATGTATAATAAATGGTGCGATATCTATATTTGCTATGTGTGATACTGTGATAAATTTTCAACTGCATCAACTGAGTCTGCTTACCAGCAAGATGTTAATGTGTAAATTACATTATATATATCTTTTTAATATTATCTTGTTATTGAACTCCCGCTATGCTGTTTTCATTTTTAATATTTTGGACAACAATAGAGCTCTATGGCCCAGAGGAATACGGGTTTTGATCTTTTTATGAGATTAACTTTATGTTGGCATTTAGAAGAAAGTATAGAATATCATAAGGTTTATCCTTTAAAGCCAAATCCACAGAGCCAGAAAAAAAATCACTGTCCTGCTACCTATCATTTATGTTATGTATAGATATATGAAAACATTTTATCTATGCAAACAGCCAGCAAGGCATAAAACTATTTCCATGTATAAATCAGCTTGAGTATTTGTGAAAACATATAATTTTTTCCAAGCAGCTTTGACAAGTCACAGAATGATGAAACTAACCACACAGCTATGTCAACCTTAAACTTATGAGGCTTTCAGATAAGAGGGGTGATGGTCCAAACCCAATTCCCACTGGCTGTTTGATGAAACTGTCTATTTGAGAAGCCAAGCCCTGAGGTCATATACAAGGCAACAGACGGATGGCTAAACTGCAGAAAGCCTTAAAACAGTTGCCACACACACACACACACACATCCAGCATCCCCTGCAGGCTAACTAAGTGGTCTTTCTTCCTCTCTAGGGGCTCTCTATCCCTGCTGTTTCACCCCGTTGGCAATATACCAACCCACACACACACACACTCTCCAAATGGCTATCAGATTTAAGATCAGCCATTTCCAAAGTCAACAGATGTGAACCAATTGAGGATGGATTGCAGACACACTCCTGCTCTTTCACATGTGTAATGCAATAAGAGCAGCAGAGCTGCACACAGGGGGATAGACAGACACATTACTAGTTATTTTATAGAAATCTGCACCTACACACTTCTATTAGTGGCAATTGTATCTCACCCTTCTTTAACTGTCAATTTGATGTCAAAAAAATTCCTTTTCATGGTTTGAAAATAACATTTTGGTCTTTGCACTATGTTCACAACAGCATGAGTACTGGAGTCACCTCAACATAAAAAAGATGATCAGAAACTAAATATATAGATTTCAAGTAGTCTAAATGGAGAAATCTTTACTGTGATTAAAATGTTTCAGAGTCGGTTCATACAAATGACAAAAACATACAAGTACAAGCTTGTTTTGAGGGGGGTTGTGCCACTGCTATCCACATTAATACAATTCTTCACTGAAAGAATACAAAGAAACCCAGATGGCCTTGAATTTCTGGCAATAGGACACATGCTCAGGAGTGAAGAAAATGCACGCAGGCAGAAGTGGAAATATCTGCAGCACGGATTTGTAAAGGCCAAGAGAAAGCTGAGAGGCAGGAGCTGCAGTGCTTTCATACCTCCATTAATTCCATGCTCGGTTGGCTATCTGGATTCATCAAACATTGTGCTACAGAGTCAAACTTCCCAGAGAAAGTAATGGGAACTGTGATCATTAAACTATGAAAGATGAGTGGCAACAATCAATAATTTACAAGATAGTAGCCATTAGCAGCCTTGGCTAGAGTCTATTGTTTTACAGTTTTGAGTGTGGCCCACCAGTTAGGCCACAGTCTATTGTTTTGAGTGTGGATGGCCATAGCTACAGACTCTGACTGGTCAGACTGTAGTGTACACATTCAATTAGTATGGCATGAAATGATGCTGCATTTTGCTACTACATATGTATTACCAATGGTGATTAACTTCACGTTTAAAATACATTAAGATTATGTGTTTCAGTGAGAGGGATCCAGTGAAAATGTGCTATTATTTAATGGTTGCACCACCTCTGGTCCCCTGCTGAACAAGTCCCTCTCTGATCAGAAGGAAACGTTCGTCTGCCTGGTGTGGAGGAACCGTTGCAACCCTCTCCATCCCCATAGACTGCTGTTTTCTCCTCTTCCTTGTCAGGACTCTCATCTAATAATCCCACAGCACCATCATCCCCATCACCAACCTTGTTGATGACTATTTTAAAGTCACAGAAAAAGAGCACCGGACACATGCCGAGGAGAAAATATTGGAGGGCCTAAAGAGACTGGATGGCGGACTACATTTTACTGTTCTATTCTGTTTATTTATAGTTGTTATACTGTTGAAGTCAACTATATTTAACTCCATCTGCAGGCTGCTCCACAGAGCCCAGCAATAATCTGTGACATGGTGCTGCATCCCAGTCTGTAACTTGCTCTTCTACTCTCACAAGACCCCAGTGTGTTCTTTTGTGCTCGATATGAGAGGCAGTGTGACGCAAGAACTCACTGATTTTGTGATCGGCATCCTAAAGTACTGGTGATACTTCACCTTGTCGATGCTTCTCATCTTCTGCACCAATGCACTGTATTCCCCGTCACCAGGTCTGTTCTCGAGTGGTCACACATTATATTCTCTCTTTTGGCCATTTGTCTTTTAGAAAAAAGCACAACATAGATGAGCTCTTCTTCTTCACATTCTGAGTTCCCTGTTTTGCTGAAGGCACTCACCACTGCAACACAACAAAGGGAACAAGATTTTTGTTTGTTTATTGTTTTAAAAATGACATTTTCGTCAAGCTGAGAATATCCCAGGCACTGTGGATAATTCTCAGACCTGACTGTCAACAGTTTTTGCCCATTTTTTACCTCTAGGAGGATAAAAAATGTCGACAGCACAATATGTTGATTATATAGAGTAACTATCCATTTGGTTGACTGACCCTTTGATTGGTTACTATGAAATATTCACAACATATAATATAGAAGCACTAATTTGGGATTTTACCTGAGACAGGAAAAGTTTTAAAACCTTTATATAAACTTTGGATAGTCCATCTGTATTTGTATTTTAAGTATGTTTTGTCAAGAAAGCCTCTTGCCTGTTAATTTGGAAAGGAAGACCTGATGAGTGCTTGACATTGAACTAATTAAAGGATAAAGATGGTGATATTTTCTAAGTGTCTTAGTTTTACTGTAATGAATCCTACAGAGGCCAAGAGAGCTCAATGCACAGCAACTCAAGATGACCCCAAGTGAACAGACAAAACACAACTAACTTAGGAAAAGGTCCTCACCACTTTGGCAACACAACCTCACATTAATATTAATGATGGTGAACCAAAGAGTGATGGATACACTAGTAATTAGTAAAAGACCAACAGAAGGTGTGTAATCAATATCTCCCAGTATCGCAAAATCATTCAATGAGAATGTTGAACCAAAAATAAAAGTGATTAAAGAACCCAGCCTAACAATGAATGTATCCTAAGTATTGTGTGTGTATCATTTGTGTAGCATTCATTAAAAAAACTGTGACGAGCTGTTTTAAGAAATAAGTTTTAAGAAAGTATTGAGAGATGAACTACATTCTTGATTTTGGTCTTCTCATGGGATTTGTCGACTACAACAAAAACAGCCTCATCCTTCCACTTTGAATTAAAGGATTCTGTTTTAGTTTTATGTACACACATGTCAAAATAACAAATACGTGTAGTGTAAAAGTTCATCTGAAGCACTCATGTAAGTGATGAACACACACAATGAACTGTGTGTGTTTAAATTTAGAAGAGGAAAACACTGCAACTTCAGGACACATCTACACTGCATGGCATGGTGTATAACAGACTTTCATTATTGACATCCATTAAAGGCCTCTTTGCCTGGTCCCTTCTGATGCCTCCTCTTTTAATTCCACAACATTACCGATTTAACAGATTCCATCCCTACCGTACTTGACTCCAAGGTCAAGGTCTAATTAAGAAACCATTCAAAATGAATCACAGACTGAAACATTGATCACATCAGCATTAACATAAATGGGTCTGAAAGTGGCTGCTAATGGATTTGATCCATATGGAGCTAAACCCCCGGGGCCCTTGAGGGGAAAGGGAGTGTATAAGTGTAGGGTGGGGGATGGATAGAGGGGTGTGTGTATGTGTGTGTGTGGTGGGGGGGTCATCTTAGAGTCAAGCAGATGCTGGGCTTTCTTAAAGCTCCCATTTCATCATGTTGAATTTTTCTGGTAGACAACACGTCAGGATGGCTGTTGAGCCTCTCTGGAGTGAATCTGTAAGGATTAGAGGGATTCATTTATTTATCATTATACAAGGTTATATAACAAAATCCAGTTGAAGCTTTATGCTACACACACACGGGAACCACACAAACAAAACAGAACAATAAACTATGGTGGAGTGCTGACGATGAATTGAGAAGTCTCATAGTCTGAGGAAAGAAGCTGCTCTGGAGTCAGGAGTAAGGTAAGACAGTTGTAGATTTCTTACTAAATTAAATTATCACATTAGCTTTAGAACGCCTCCATCCTCATGGTCTAGCAAGGCCCAATAGGCATTTGTTTGGGAGAGCATTTCAGGTGGGCTGCACAACAGAGGACTGAGGCTAAATCTGCACGTATATGTACTTTCAGACTCTTGGTTTTATGGGTGGGAGCATCCACACGTGCCTAGAGCTTTCCAGATCCACAATCCACGTATCTAATGTTTTGCAAGGAGCCTCAAGCACACTTTCTGCAGCCTTCCAAAGACTTGTTTTGCTTGTTTTGCAGACTCCATGATTCATGGCAATATGCATGTGGCAATGTAAAAGAAAGGAGGAGGGCCCAGCTGCCACTCATCAAAATCACAACAGTTTGTCCTGACTTCACAGGAAGTGAATGAGCTCCCCACTAACATCAGGTCAGCAGAAACTCTACACATCTTCAGTCGCAGACTAAAAAAAACTACCTGTTCAGACTGCACCTATTCCAATGAAAATATATATGTGAATGCACTTTTATAAGTCAATTTGGATAAAAGCATTAGCAACTGCAATGTAACACTGCAATGTTCTGGACCAGTTTACATAGAGTTTTTCTGAAGGGATGAGTTAGGACCATGAGTAGTATATATATGGCACCTTTGAGCGTGCAATAATTATCCCCCCCCACCCCCCCCAGCCTAAGGTATTCCCTTCAGGCAAGATAATAAAAGACACATTGTGATACCTTTGATATCTCTTATAGTAAGAATAAGAGAAAGATATATTAATGAATGTGTGTGTGGTTAAATGAATTTAACTTTAGAACGTTTAAAAATTGTAGTAGTGTTGTTTAATTTATTCTGTAAGTACAATGAAGTGTTTTAAATGTTTTTATATGGATGAATGTGTGTGTGTGTGTGTGCTTTGATTAACAAAGAAACGGTGTTAGTTGTTGTGTGGTTAAACTGAATGAATTGAAATGTAGTGTACTACAAATTCGAGTATGGATTATTTAATTTATTCTGTAAGTGCAATGATGTAAAATGTTTAATGAATGAATGTGTGTGTGTGTGTGTGCTTTGATTAACAAAGAAATGGTAGCTTTGGTGTTGTTATTTGCGGCTTTTTCTGAAGTTGTTGTGTGGTTAAATGAAAAGTATGTATAGTAGAAGTAGATTTTGAAATAAGTGTTGTCTTTTTCTCGGCGCTGCAGCAGGCTGAATCTGTGGCACATAAGGCATGATGTTTGATGTTTCGGCATCACGCGGTCCGCGAGAATGACTACTATTATTTGCAGGCCTATGCGCATCCCGTGACCAATCCTCACCAGGTATTCCCCTCAGGCCAATCACGACCCCCCTACCATGTCAAATTTTTGTTTGAAGTAATTGTTGTTAGTCGTGTATAAAGACAGAGCGCTACAACGCAGATTCACTTCGTCCTGCGTATTTTTCGGAGGAGAACGTGTGCCGCTCATTTTTCGACAGCCTTTTTGACTGGTCTGCTTATTTGGAGAGCTACAATGGCCTCTTACTATGGTCAGTTTTTTTCTGTTTTTATTTATTTTTGCTTGTTTTTCAGCCCATCTTTGCTATCTGCTCCGTATTTATAGTATTTTCTTATGTTCTTAAGTATCTCTTTTATTAGGTGGCAGCAAAGTTATCATCCTGTCTGATTCTGAAAACATTCCACCTCCTGGTGTTGAAGGTTAGTACACTATATATATATATATATATATATATATATATATATATTACCTATTTACTGTTATTTTCAGTGACTGATGTGTTTTTTTTTTGTTTTCATTCTTTTATTAGTCCCGACTAGGCGCGGTGTAAGAGGGCTGAACAGAGGAATACTGCAGGCGGTGGAGATTGACTCAGCAGGTAAGTTGCTTGATACTTTGTGCCAATAGTCGATGTTTATTTATTTATTTTTAACCATACTAAAACCAGCGTATGTATGTATGTGTGTTTTAAATCTAAAAGGTCAAGTGTTACAGAAACAAAGAAGGTCTCTTTCCCTGAAAAAAAGAAGATTACAAGAGTGCCGTCGGGAGTACCGGATGAGGCTGCGGTAGCAGTTGAAAATCTTCTCAGAACATTAGTGGAGACAATGCGTAATCTTGGGGAGAAGGCGGAGACTTTCTCCCCTGAAGGCACCGGACAGCTGACCGAAGCTCATCGTCAGGGTGAAATCCAACCGCATGTTTTACACACCGGTTCTTGTATGAATGATGACGTTAGAGTGCCCGTATTGCAGGGTGGTGACTCGCTTAAGGAAATACAAAAATTAAATACATCGTCTGATTAATACAACACCTGTGTGTCTAAGACAATCTGTCTCCTCAGGGCTCTCTGATTTGAGTGAGCCCTGTTTAGAAAACAGTAAAAGATACAGTAACGGGTTCAAACGACACGACTGCCTGAAACTACTGCATTTTAAATTCAATGAATTCGATATAACTAACAAAATATTAGGGCAATTGATTTTGACACCAGCAAGAATCAATCGACGGGTTTATTAGAACATATAGGTGATAACACACAAAGATTGGAAGCGAGATTAGATCAACTTAATAAAACCCAAACAGAGGCATTGGCCAATCTTAACAGAATTTTAAGCACAACAGCTGAAAATAGAGTTTTGGCCTGAAACATGTCCCCACCGAGGACAATTTTCAAAGCTAACGACGGATCTGTTATTAATGTGGATGAAGTTTGCCTGTCTTATTAATTGTGTTGACATGATTGCGCTGTTGGAGTTGTTATATAAATTGCTGCCGCGTGTGCAGAGGGTTATTGTGTGTAACGCCAACGTAGACTTTATAAATGCACTGTGTGACATAGCTCTCAATGTGTTGCGAGGTAACATTCTGCTGACTGACAACCAGTACAGACATTTAAAAAAGAAGAAGACGATCATCAGACTAGTGGCAGATAAAAAAGTGAAGCTGTTGAAAAAAAAAAGGCGGCCATCAACCAGTCTGGGTTTTTTTACTACCCTTACTAGGAGCAGCTATTCCTTTTATAACTAGTCTTATAACTAGAGACTAAAAAAACAAGAATAAATGCAGCATGCCCACAAAATGTTTTTGGTACCTCAGCAACAGTTGGACTTTTTGAAGCAGCAGGCGCATGAGCAAAGCACAGGATCCATCAGGCAAGCTGTGCAAAATGAGCTGGACAAGGCGATAATGGACATACTGAATCAGCCTCATACAAATGTGTATGAGAAAGCAAAAAAGTATGCGGTCGTTTTGCAGCGGTATCTGGCGGTGGTGAAGCAGGGAGAACATGAAAAGGGCGAGCTAACTTTATCCCTTCCAGAGAGCGAAAGCGGTGATGCAGGTGTTTTAGGTCTCAAGCTCGCCCCTGTAGCTGGGGATGGTGGTGGTGATGATGACAATGTTAAAAAAGACCGGGTTGCTGAAGATGTTTTAAAACACATGCCTAAGAGAAACAGGAAAAAATGCCGAACACATTTTAGACGCCATAACCCGATCAAAAAACGTAATATCGTGGACGGATCAAGGAGAAATGGTTTTTAACAAACAACCGGTCAAAAGTTGACATCTGTTTGATCTGTTGGAAAGTGTTACGGCATACCACAATGTTTTGGGTCTACACCCATGGGGTGGGGAGTGTTTTTAAAAACACTGGCTAGTTTAAATGTACCATTATCCGCTATCCCAACACTCTGGTGCGTGGGGCTATTGCCCAATATAAAGGTGATGGTGGTGATGATGGTAAAGACTCAAGCGGTGAAATGAGCTTCTGACCCGTGAGAATTTATACTCTAGAAAATGCTCATTTAATGATTCACGTAGATTTAGCACACCGCTTAGGACCCGGAAGATGAGGGGATCTAAATCACACAGATTAGACTCTTCTGCTTGGTTAGATTTTTGATTTTTTTTTGTTGTTGTTGTTTTTCCATAATAAATGATGTGTCTGTGACAGTACAAATGTTTTCTTCTTATTTATTTATTTATTTAATCTATATTTAACCTACCACCGGCAAAAAGATTATCTTGTTGTTTCTCTCTCTCTCTTTGTATTTATTTCCTTTATTCAAACTAAAAATAATGTACCAGTGACAAATGTATTTTATGTGTATTATAATCACCAATGTTGTTGTTGTTGTTGAAAAGGTAAATGAAAAAAAAAATGTGACTGTGACAACGAATCGTGTTCTCTGTCTTTATTTAGAATCATCATTGTTACAAACATCATTTTCGACATTGTATAAATGTAAAATTATATCCGCTGCATACAGAGACAGGTCGTATTTTGTTGACAAATCGACAAACCATTGCATCATTACACATTAGATTAGTCCCGTACATGTTTACGAGTTGTGTGTAAGTCATTCCTTTTTGGATATAGCACAAGAAAACACAGTGTTGACCGCACGTTGTAGCAAATTCTTTCTGAACCTGTCTCCCAGGATACATCGGTGCAGTTTTTCATAAGGAAATTCATGATCTGCGCAGGAAATTTGTCACAATCAGGTGAGTTGCCAAAACTGTCAAATAAATATCCTCGTTTGTTCTTTGCGATACAAACAGCCAACAAGTGCTCGCCGGGCATGGCAGAGGGATGTGTGTTTACAATCATCACGGCAGGAAATTTGTAGACGTGTTTTGGGAGCTGGTCGCAGGCCAAGACTCTGTAAGACAAGAAAATCTGTACCCTGAATAATTCTTCTAATAATTAACTTCTTGTAGTTAATAGTATTCATAGTGTTTTTTTCAATAGTAGCCCAAAAGTACTTGTCTCTTGTTTGATGCCTCAATAACAGAATCAAAAACAGAATAACAAATGAGATTGACGGTGCGTGGCAGCGGTACTCTGAAACGGGCTTCCAGCCTGATGTTGCCTGTTTTAATCAACGACACATTTCCCGAACACCCTTCATCCGGCTCCAAGTTAAAGCAAAACAGGAGCGTATCCTGCTCCGAAATCCTCACGTAATATAGCCAGGGATCTATCCTTTAGATGGCGACCGGTAGTCTGTATCAGCTGACAATCTCTGCGTACTGCCCTCTCTGAAAAAGCGGCTGAAAAGGCTTTGCGGGAAAGGGCTGTCACGCCGTCGGTGTATATACTCATGTATTCTGTGTCGTAGTGTTGAAAATTAAAGGGGTTGCGTGTATAGCTCCTGGTATATCCCTCATTATCCACAAATCCGACTATGACAAATTTAGGAATCTGCCCTATGTAGAGATTTTCCTGATTGCACACCCTTGGTTCCGGCGGGGATGGAGAATGTCTTTAACACCACCCTGTCTATAGCGTATTTAGCGTTGGTGTGCTGTAGAGCCCTGCTGTGGGCTAACCTGACGGTATGGAGCGACAGACACCTTCTTTACAAATAAACTGGCCAACACAATCTTAACCTGGTATTGCACGTTTGCAGCCGTCATTAGGGCAAATTCGTCTTTTGAGCCGTACAAATTTTAGAGAAATATCCACGCCATTCAGCATCCCTTCAGAGTTTTTCTTGAAAAAACAAATCGGCATGCATTGGAGTGATCACTTCCACAATATGGCTGTTTCCCATGTATCTGCCTCTGGCCGCCGGCCCCAGGTTGTTCCTATCTATTGACGTCTCATTCATATGGCCGCTGGTGTCTTTACAAAACAGCGCCGTGCCAAACTGTGTGTCCAGAGTGTCTTTTCCATAGTTGATCAAACATTCAGTTATTCCTTTTTAACAGCGGTACGGCCATTCTAAATAGCTTTCTAAATATACCCCCCAAACCGTGGCCATACTGCGTACTTGATCCAATAAACCCCGGTAATTCCCCGCCCGCCTGATTCATATAGTATGATATATATCTACCATCATCGCGTGTGTGCAGCATCTTTTTTTTTTTTTTTCAGCTCACTCTCAAAAATACTGCTTCGTCGGTCTAAAGTGTAGTTTGACGATCACTTTCCGGTATGAAAAAGGTATATAGCGGTTTTGATTGTTTTTAGCAAGATTTCTATGTCATCCATGACTGACTTGGAGAGCGATGTGTAGTGTGGCTTGTCATAAGTCAAAGTGGGCATACGTCGAATCTCGTCCGATACATTTATACAGCGGAGAAGCAGCATGTAACTGTCACCCACTAGCTGATAATCCACGATATCGTTATAAACGAATATATTATAAAGTCCCCCGGTTATGTCAGCCGGGTGCGGAGCTGCATAGTGTTTTCTACAATTGGGAGTTAACAGTATCTCAAAAGGCTCCCCAGGTGTGAAACCAAATTTCTTTTTATTTGCCTTTAAATGTTATGGTGGTTCCTTCCACCCCCGAAAAATGTAAAAGATTTATGATATTGTTATACTGTAGACTGATGCGTGATGTTATGGGGTTAACCACGCACTTGGCATTAAATTCTTTTACTAATCTAGGTATATACCTAGGTTGTTGGGATATACCTGTAGTGACGCGTTAGGTAACATAACGTAAAATCCGTTCTTCTCCATCCTTATGACACCGCTGTGTGCAGAAAAATTAGCCCGTTAATAGTTAGCAGAGGGCTTATATTGCACATCGACAATGTCTTTTTTTTAATTTTCTTCTTGCCAATATCTTCTCCAAATTATACACCCTGTTTTTATCCACAATCACTCGTTGTAATTCCTGCTCATAAAAAGTGCCTTTTACCGCTTCGCCGGCACCATCGGTCAGCCTGTACACGAGCAAATCTCTTGTTATGCGCTATGTTATGGTAAAAAACTCATCTGTACGTAACCTTTTCTAAACATGCCTCGGAGTTTGGATATTCTCACCATGTCCCCCACATTGAATTTAAAAGACGTGGCGCTCCACTTTTTCGTTTTGTACAGGTTGTTAAAGACAATTTTCTCGTTGTCTGTATTTACCACGACAGGCTCCATCTTTATTGATCTGTGATAAGATTTGTTATAGGCATCAACTAAATCCTGTAGCGCGTCTACATATCTACGAGAGTTGACAGACGTTAAGTATCTCTACATACGAGTCTTGAAGGTCCTGTTAAATCGCTCCACAACACAACGCTGGCTTTAGTTTCATTTGAAGTCGAAAAATGCTTGATTTTATACTTGATCCAATAATCGCTGAAACTGTTTATTATAAAACTCTGTGCCCTCGTCCGTTTGGAGTTTTAAGGGCACGCGACCCTCACTCAAAATGTCTTTAAACGCATTTGTAACTGTTTGATCCGGTTTTATTTTTAGGACACCTGACCCAAGCGTTTTTAAAAAATACATCAATGCACGTCAGCAGGTAACGCACATCATCGTTCTCCGTAGAATATTCACTCATGTCAACCAGATCCATTTGAAACTGTTTGTCTATACTGCTGACCAACACCGTTTCTTGGAAAATGCCTAGCAGCTTTAGCATGAAGAGTGTACACATCTTGACCCAGTAAAAAGCGCTTCACTTCGGGCAGAGCAGGTGTCGCGCCTGTAAGATCCCCGACTGCCTTGCAGGAGTTTAGACACGCTTCCAAGGCCCCCGGGATTAGCCGAATCATAATAAACCTCTCGCAGGGTCGTTTCCATGATTGATATAAATGATAAATGATTTGCAACATGGTTGTTACAGAAGGTTTTTATTATTATCCATTCTACAGAGAGCTACACGTCACCAACAGCAACATTTTCCCCACCGCTTAACACATACATACACATACATAGATATTTTAAACACACAGACAAATTTGTATCTACCATGTGCCATGTTAGATGTTGAACTAAATCAAACACATCCACACTCATACTGTTTTTAGCTTTGACATGACACACATTGCAAAAAAATGCACACAGTGAAATGACATGCCCTACTTTAAACACGTTATGTGTATCTTTACGAGAAAAAGTTTGTTATCACGTCTTATCACAACATGGGTACAATTGTCACATTTTGTGCACAAGGTCACTATATGGCTCCAGTTACTAACATTAGATCTTACATATTGTACACATTTACTAAAAGCAACATATTCACTAGGCACGTTTTTACCTGTAATCAATGCACTCAATAAAGATGTCATTATATTTTTCACATAAAACCTACTCGATGAAAATAATATTATAGTGATTATACTCAACATGTTTCTGTCACCTTTATTTATTGTGAATCATCAGACTCAGTTTGGTTGAAGTCGTCCTCTGTAAGGAAGCCAAGCCATAATTTGAATGCTTTATCTACTGCTGTCTCATGGGCATATACTTCTGATGACTGAACCTCATCCTCTTGATTTGCAGGAGGGGTGAGATCCAAAGTGATTGCTTCAGCCGCTCATAAAAGTCTTTCTGTTGAAAATTGAGTTGCAGAGCGCTTTCCAGCGTTGGTTTAAACAACATGTCGCATATTTCAGGAAAATGTGTATCTAAGATATCACTATGTGTGAATACACAGGTATGTTGGATCAGGCTTGGGTGGACGATTTCGCAACCGTAGCAGAGAGATTTGGCCTTTTCCCACGCTGATTGGAGTACGCATCCTACCAGGAGCCTCCTAATAGCGTTCAGGTTTTATTACAGGCAGCTCGGTCGATGGTCCCGCGTGCTCATCATCATGAGGCCCGGCGTCTGAAGAATGTGTTTCACGTGTTGGACCGAAGAAATCGTTTTCATAAAATCCCTGTTGAGTCTCCTTATGATCCCAGCTGTACGGGTGGTGTACTAAAAACAAACAAATAAATAAATAAATAAATCGGCGGCATATTGAATTTACAAGTCACAGTGATATTCACACACAAGCATATATAAATTACATTTAAAAAAACAAAGCAGAAATATCTTTCTACCCCTTGTTATTAGTAGTCAGTGTGTCTGATGATTTTCAGGGAACACATGGGAGAAGCGAGACCAGGCTGCGAACCAGACAGCGTATCATCAAAAAGAAGGAATTTTCTATTACGCACATAAGCAATGTTGATTCTGTCTCTTTTGATAACTTTGTCAACTTCAAACACTCTGTGCAGAGACCTCCAATCATACCACTGAACAAAAAATGCGGTTTTAAATGTTTAATTCTTCAAGGGTGACTGGATAAGGGCGCAGTGACCAATTTTCACGACCTCGGCCCACAATCGCCCTCTCTCTGATCTGATGAAACGGTCTGCCTCAACCCTGTATATCTCAGGACCTGTTGCACTGACCCACTGAGACACATAAACCACCTCAGGAAAACCAGGACGCTCCAGGTCAGGGCAAATGACAGAGCGAAACACTTTCCAGTCTTTCACACACACACGCTTGATGTTCCGTCATCATCATCCACAGAACTGTCATCTCTATGTGTGCCTACAGACAGCGGATCTCTCTGATTGCAATATTTAACAGAGTAAACGTACCCGTTAATTCCCTCCAATTCTAGTTTCAACTCTGCCAATATCGTAGCTGTATTAAGACAACACTCTCTACGTCTTCTTTTGCGATGGGCCGCATCCATGATCGCTTCGTTTAGACCAGGCGGCATAGACATACCTATAATGTCAGTGGCTCCGCTAAAATCCACGCACTTGTTTCCCGTCATGACTACACTGCTGTCGAATTGTATTTATTATCTTGGCTGAGGGAATACCTTAAGTTTTCCATGCCGTGCCATATATATACTACTACCATGTGTTGATTTCATGTTTAACTGATCATATAACTTTATCATCTAGAACAGCTGTGTCAGACTCAAGGCCTGGCTCACACTTTTCCAGCCTGCAAGATAATTTTGATTCTCTATCTACACACTACGATCCTGAGCAACACTCTGCCTTCTAAACCAACTCAGTCTCCAGATCCGTGTTCAACTATCAGTCACTCACTTACTCACTCACTAAGAAATACAGACGTAGAAGTAACTGGAAACAAGAAATTACAAGGTAATTTTCCAAAACCAAAGGGGTGGGGGGGGGGGCTCTGGACACCCCTTCTTTTTCTATCTATTTTTTTTTCAACTGATACAACAGCCTGTTACAGAGAGAGTAACATCAGAAGAGGTAACTTTAGATACATTGGGTGTCTGATGGGATTCCAAAAGAGTAGTTAATTATTCTTAATTTTTTCAAACAATGAAAGTAGTCCAACCTGGTCCCCCAAGCAGGGACAGCCTGGCTATGCCCCAGCTTATCTGGCTCACAAATTCCTTTTCATTTATTAAGATGGCCTTCAGTGAGATCCAGGGACATCACTTCCACAGGGGATAAGGGGACGTGACTGTTTCACTTTTAAAATGAAACCCTACAGTCATTCCTCTCTTATACTCATTTTACTTGTACTTGAGTAAAATCTGTTTAAAGTAACAGTTTCCTTACTTGAGTAAAATATCCTAGTACTTTTTTCCATCCCTGGCCATCTGCTGATGAAAAGCATGTGAAATAACTGTAACTCATTGGTTTCAAGCAAATAAGGTGACTTTCAGTTGAGATTGTTTGTAAGCTGCACTCACACAGTTTTGGGGCTTTTCAAGAACCTCTATGATTTTCTTTTGCAACAAGAAAAAGAAAAGTTTAGTCAGAAATTATGCCTTTTTGCACTTATTACCTGTTGTATAGTATCAGTATATTTATCTATAGTATGTATGTCTTTTTAGGATTGTATTTACTGTATGTGGTTTTAAAATGTAAGTGGAAGAAAACATGCAAAACCTCTGACAAATGCCATCACTTAGGAGGAACAGAAAAGACTGCTCATATCAGATTTTACCAAGAACAGGTGGAACTGGCTTAGTGCTGCTAAGTTCCATGCTCGCCTGCTGTGTGAAGGCAGATTAAATTGTGTTTGTTAAATCAATAGTTCAGAGATTCTGGAGTGAGCAACTATTGTTGGTTTGCTTTTATTCCAGTTAATTTCCAGTAATGTTATAAATGGAAACAATGTAAACTCTAAAAGGAAGTCTTACCACCTGGTCAAACAGTCCAGCACAGTTTGGACAACAAACACACAAAATAATAGTTAACTCAAAGTAAGAGTGTAAATTCATGGGTACTAAAACACACACACAGACACTGTGTGTATGCATGATTACATGCACCTGCAAGTGCATTTCTGTGAATGGTTTGTCTATGTGTGTTATATCATGTGTGTTGTTTGCATACGGATGTCTGCCTGTGTTTGTTTGTGTGTGTGTGTGTGTAAAAGTTGGCCCACTGATGAACCCTGACAGTAGATGTCACATTAAACATGAATGTCACGCAGCCAGTGTTCATTTGCTGCCGAAAGCTATTAGTCAACTGCAGCTCATAATAAAATAGCAGAGTCGAGACGGAGTCACACCGAGGTATACAAGTAAAACCATTAATCACTCTGTGTGTGTGTATTTGTACCACAAGTAACTGGGGTTCTTGTCCATGTACAGAACTGCAGTAAAACAGTTATGAGTACAAGCAGTATTTCACTGTTGTACACAGAATCGTGACTCTCAGCAGGAGACTCTTTGGCTGCCAGCCGGCTAGGATCTAACTTCCAGCCATTTTCCAGCCACATGTAACATTGCAACCAGTTTCCACACATGGTGCTTAGGGGCACTACAAGTGAGTATTTTCTACGTCATTAGGTTAGGATCTCATTACACAGCAGGGGTGAGAGAACAGCTAGCAAGTCTAGGCTGTATCTGTAAAGGATCCTGGTAGGAAAGGTTAGGACTACTGCAGTATATCGCTGACTTTAAATTACATCATTGCATCATATTTCTGCTATGTGGTGAGAAGATGCTAACCTTACTGTACATAGGTAACCTCAGAGTGACACAGTCATAATGAAATATGACTGAAAAGCATCACCTCTCAATGTGTTTAGTTACTCTGTGCAATGTGTTGTAATTTGTGTGTGCAACTTGTTGTACATTTTTCAGAGCTAATCTGATGGTGTCTGTGAACTCTTAGTGTTAATACTTCTTAGTGTATATTGGTGGGAAACTGTATAAGGGGGATTTTAAAACTAATTGTGTGATAAAATGCCATTGCTGTTGCAGAGTAATTCTGCCAGCCATCTGTCATTACAAGTTTCTTTATTTGTGTACACGCAGAAAGACTCCTACATGAAAATAATGCAGAAAATCAGATCCTTTTTATAATAAGTGATAATCAGCTTGCATATCTCATGAGGCAGTCTGACCCTCTCTCAGCCTGAACAAAATCACGCTCAATAAAACGGTAACAGAACACACACACACACACACATACACTCCAGTCTCAAACTGACTGCTTGCTCAGTAGAAGAGTCTGTGGAGTTTAAACCTCTGATGACATGATATGTTTATTCTTACTCCAAGTGATGACATTTTTTTTTAATTGAATCAATTGAAATGTTTAATTTAGACCTACTTATGTGCTGCAACCACTTTTATTTGTACAACAAAATACAAATAAAAATATAACTCCCGTCTCTGTGCTGAGTCCATATCATTCCAGAGTTGTTACATCATCTTTTCAAATCAATATTAGCTTAACCTATTCACCCACAGCTAACCTCACTAACTCCCTTTTCCAGAGTGCCTGTTACCAATCTACACTAACTGGGCTGATCTGAAGTGATGTGGGTCTTTGTCATGTATACTGAAAGCTATATAGACTAATATGTCCTTGACATTTCTTGTAAAGGCAGGCACACTGAAACTGATGAGGAGAGGAGCGTGCTCTGTCCTCCTACAGGAGGTCCAGGAGGACAGAGCATGCTTCTGTGCTCTGCTGGACGTGCTGGACTCTCCCCTCAGCTCCTGACAAACTTCTACATGGCCACAATAGAGAGCATCCTCTGTCTCAGTGCAGCAGTGTGGTATGACAGCTGCACTGCACAAGACCGAAAGGACTTAGCCCGGGTGGTGAAAACAGCACAGGGGATTGTGGGAAGTTCTCTTCCAGACCTGGACTCAATATATGCTGGCCGGATGATCCAGAAGAAGGCCCAACATATTGCCGCTGACCCTACCCACCCAGGAAATGGACTGTTTGTACCGCTTCCATCTGGAAAGTGGTACAGAAACATAAAGACAACAACTAGCAGACTGAAAAACAGCTTTGACAATAAATGATTCTTGATTCTTGAAACTCACCAGGTCAGTGTTCTCAGGCTAAGTGCAGATGTTCAAAATTAGTCAAGGTCTGATGTCAAACCATTTAAGCTTTTTGAATGTGACCACCAAGTAAATCAGTGAAAGATCATTTTTTTCCTTCCTGCATTTCCACCTGGTCTACAATGACCTTGATTAGGGTTTGGGTTATGGTTCCTTACATGTCCTCTGTTTTCACTCAGTCTCCTCTGTGATGGATTAAGATAAATCAAAATAACTCAAAGCTAATGGCACTCCTTAGCCTCAGATGAATTTAGTGTTTAGTGGTAATTAAACATTTGCACATCAATGTCCACAAAATTCAAAGGTGTATAAAAACAAGGACACCAAAAGGAGGAGAGGGAGAGGTGAGGAGAAACACACAGAACAATTGATGAGACTCCATACATTTTCCCCGTCTGTACTAGTTAGGGAGGAATTCAAATCCTACTTCCATGGCAGCTGCATGGAGCAGTAGGTGTTTACTTGCTGTACAGGCTGGTGAGCTATAGCAGGGGAAATGTCATCATTCCTAAGCAGTGGTGATAATTGTAAGAAAAGAAGAGTCAGTCAGTCTAAATTCCATTTAATTTGTTCAAAAGTTAGCAGATTGTCACTGATGCTTTTCTGATGTGATAACTCTGTTTAACTTTAAAGAAACGTTGTGGTTTGGATTAAATTACTCTCTTAGTCAGTTGAAATAAGGGGACCATTGTCATCAGGGTTATAATAATAAAACCATCTTCAACATTTTGATTCATTATGTGGACTGTGATTAATTCAGAGAAAAGTTTTAAAACTAGAAATCTCATAACCTGTCTCCAGAGGCATTAGTACTTACCAACAAACAGCACAAATGAACTATGATCACTTTGTGCTATAGTACAGTTTAAACCAATGAGGGCCCTATTGTGTAGAGTGCAATGCACCTGCCATCAGCAGAGTGGCATTTTCCTGAGATGCGGTGAGTTTTTTGTCTTGCCTGAGCATGAGGGTGACTCACTATTAGTTGCTGTGGGAGGAAAAGCCCGTTAGTGGACAGCTCGAACCAAGCCAACAGCACACTTGTGTAAGACCTGTCCGAAATAACACAAACTGCTTTTTATGTGTGTTGCCTGTTTCACTTGATTATATAAGCCTGTCGGCTTTATTGGCCTGACAATAGGAGAAAGAGAGTCTTCATACTTTATGGCTTGTCTCTTGTACACCTGAAACAAAAACAATTGGATGTCTATCAGGCTCATACTCACACTCTCCTGTCAAGCTCTTAGAGGGATAACAATTCTTTTTTTTTTGTCATTTTGTATTCCTCACACATATAGACATTTGAATATATGTGGAGAGGGTTGTTTTGGCTAACTGTGGGTCATGGAGGCTTACAGGGGAGCCAACATGCATGCCTTCAAAATCTCAACTGCGTGTGTACAAAGTCAATTGATTGATTCAACTCCAATTTGAAAACAAATGAAAAAATTGTACAAGAACACCCAACTACCAAGCAACCCCCATGCTTGTTCTTGTTTGTGCAGCCCAAAGAAGTCTAATTTCAACTGTAAAGACATAAACACACACTTGCTAACCTCTAAACATTAAGACTTCAAACGATCCAAAGGTCAACACTCTGTAGACAGCACTCTCTTAAGAATATATAAGATAAAAATAGCATCTTACATTTGTGTGAGGATGATGTTTTAATTCAGTTCTATCTTATAAAGAGATTATAGAATAATGGTAATACTTGTCAGCATTTGCACGCACAGCTGCTTGTATGTTGTATGAAGGTGCCCTTCAGTTCATTTACTCTCTATACTGCTTGTAAAGCAGCAGGACGAGTAGTAAATGTCTTCAGTCTGTTTCTGGGAAGTGTTTCACATTGTCACAAAACAAGGACAAGGACACATAAAGGACACATAAAGTTCTTCACTACGCCTTGGACAGCTAGCAGGCTGTTGCAAAATAACTACAAATACCCAATCCTACCAAATCTGTCTTTGAATCATGATCCAAAAGCACAAGGTTAGTGCATCACAGCAGTTGTGTGCATGATCACCTTCTTTCCAGCTCTTCTTTCCTGCAAAAGCAACACTTCATTTGGACAAGTAGCTTCTGATTGTCCTCCCCTGCATTATGAAGGTGGAACAAAGAAGTCTGTGGGTAAAAAGGAAAGCAGACATGAAATTTCCTTGTTGAAATTGATTCAGGATGACAAAAAGAAAAACAGGAGTTGTCAAGTTATTGATTCTTTTTTAAATATTTTTATTTTCCTTATTTTCCTCAAGGACTGTTTACTGACCAAAATCCATGGCAAAAACATGACAGTATGCAAACAAATGCTGAAGACAAAAATCATTCTCATTCCATGTTAATGCGGTTTAAGTACAATCTTATCACAAGCAACAATAATACTGGTCAATACTACAAAAAAACAACAACTAACATCTCTCCCCACCCATCTTTTCATCATTACTTCAGTGTTGACCCTAACCTAGACTAGACATTAAAAGTTATTCCTGGGTTTTCAATAAATATCAAAATTCTGTTAAAAACAGGACAGATAGACACACAGCCACAACACAAGTGTCATGTCAGCATCAGGCTGGTGTGACAACAGCAGTCATGGGACACAGAAGTGATTCTGTCTCATACACACGTTTCAGTGGCAAAGGAGCAGCCAGATGGTGGTCTTACAGTAAACAATATGTCCCAATCATAATCTTATAGGCTCTGACACAGAGTTTGTCCAAGTGCTGGAAATTCATGAAAGTGCTTGAATTTTAACATTGTGTTTTAAAGGTTTGAAAAGTGCTGATTTTGAATAAAGGACTTGAAACTGCTTGAAATTCTGATGCATTAATACATTATAATAATACTAAATCATTAGCTGACTTAATAGTTCAGTAGTTCTTATTGATTTGTGTGTAATTTTCCACACAGCCATAAGGTGCTTGAGTTGGACTTTGGAAAAGGTGTAGAAACCCTCTATGAAAAAGTATGAGAGAAGAACGAAGACAATCATGAGGAATCAAATGGACCAACAAATAGGCTCCTTTCTATAACCAAAAAAATTTTGAGTGTCTATTGGTTTTAATCAAACGGGCCAACAGACGCTGAGAGTCTGTGGGATTACAAACCTGAGCGGAGTGTGCTGCTCTCTGTCTCTGTCCAGAGAGAGACAAAAGGTAAACACCACCAAAAAAGGTGCACCATTCTGCTCAACCCGAACAGAGCAACCAGTTAGAAAATAAGCCCACATCACAACGGTCGGGTCCTGTCCGATTCAGGTATCTATAACTGTAGTATCAGCAGGATTTGGTTTGCAGTTGTCACATGTGTGTCATTAAACACACCTCATTAATAAATAAACAGCAGGAAAACAAACAAAAAAGGAGAAAAACATCTTATCAGAAACAAAATTAAAAAATTAAAACTGAATAAGAATGCTAAAAGTAATGTGAAACATTAACATCTGTAGTAAATCATAGTAGACTAAACCAATGAAGTTTGAAGTAACAAACAGGCTTGGTTGCAAATGCAGATACATGTATTTATGCTTTTCTATTGGACATTAACCTTGCCTTTATGTGTGCATTGTTGAAAAAGTAGTATAGAAGCATAAATAAATGCTTCAGGTCGTGCTTATACCTGTGAGATGCAGCTGAGCCTGCATGGAGCCATGAAGACAGCTGGATTAAAATGACAGCATATCTGTCACGAAAATAATAATACTTCTGATACGCCTGTGGTCTAGACATGAGGGGCATTTTAACAAAGGCTCATGTCATGCCTGTCTGGCACAAAAAGTTTTCAGTGTAATCTGAGGTCTTTAGGTTCATTCATGGGGTATATGTTGATCAAGCTAAATGCACAGTATGCATGTCTGTTGTCTCAGGAAAAGAGCCTCCTCATGACCAAATCAGTCCATGTAGGCCTTTGTGTGTAAAACCCTGCATGCTCTGCTTATTTATTTTACAACAACAGCACAATATTTCATGAATATCATTCATGAAAAATTCATCACCACCTGGATGAGGGGGGATTTTTCTGAACTTTATCCTCAAAAAAGAAATATCTGTAAACTCATTTTTCACTTTAATACATAAAGTCAGACTCATTTGCATAGTTCATAACAAAACCTCAAGGCTCGACTAAGCCTACCCACGACGTGAAAGAGAGAAAATGTTATTTATTTACAGGACATCTATAGAAATTATAGAAACTATGCAAATGAGTTGGTAAGTTGGTATAGATTGCCTCAGACAGGGGTAATTAAATGTAGCTATTGTAACTATTTCTTCACAAAATCTTACTTACACAGCCATCATCCAACATTTAATTTAAGTCTGCAGTGAACTGATGAAACTTTAAGTCAGAATGTTTTCATTGTCAAAGCAGGTTCAACGTTAAAGTAACAAAAGATCCTCAGGAACAACAAGACAGCCAGAAAACCTTAAAGTTGCCATCAATTAAATGTGCTGATGAATGTCCAGATTCTCTGGAGCTGGTTTTGTGCTGTTCCTGGTGTGCTCCATTGTGTTGATCTCTGGTGGGTAACAATAAGAGCTATAAGAGCAGTTGGACCTAATCAAATCTCAAAGATCAAATTCTGATACAACAAAGGTCATGCCAGGCTGCTTATGATGCTCATAAAACAGATTTACAGTCTTGCAGGCATTCCTTTTGTAATGTTTCCAAAACCTGCATTAGAAAATGTGGCCACTATGCAACAATTGTGCAGCACTGTTCTTGGAGGTTTGGTAGAGATAACAGACAGAGAACAACAAAACTGAATTGATCTGATCAGGCTTGCCATTCACATATGATGACTACACTGCAGATTGCAGATTTGTTTGTGAGGTAATACATTCCAAATCAAACTAAAGAATGCATCTGTCTATTATATGTATTAGCAGTAGATGTTTCTGAAATAGCTTCAGTGTATTAAGCTACTTTTTCTGAGTAGTTTTAGTTTGTAGTGTACATTGGTGCAATTAAATAAGAATGCTTTATATATATATATATATATATATATATATATATATATATATATATATATATATATATATATATATTTATAGTTGTTCTCTGACTGCTAAGGTTTCACCTGTAGGTTAAAATGGGTTATGTTTATTCTTTTTTTTGTGAAAAATAATACATTGTTCCTGTTCTTTAAAGTTTCATGTCATATCATTATATCTGACCCTACCATACAAGCACAATATAACATGAATACAATGCACACCAACCATGTTGTCCCCCTGAAACCATAAATTAGATGGACCACATCAAATTCAGTCCAAAAATACCCCCTGAAACAAATGACTGCCTGTCATGATCACCCAGCTGCTGTCAAACCTGTGTGGCAGCTTTAAATGTTTGATATGTGTGCTGACCATCTGCATTGTGCCTAATTTAAAAGCACTTTAAATAAATGCCTGATCTGTCTGCAGGTTCCCAACACAGCAAAGAGCTTAGAGCTCATCATGTTTTCAACAATTTAAATTGTGTGGTAAGTGAGAAATCAAGGAACGGGGTGGTGTTTTCCATTGTCACTCCCAACTGTAATGGCAAAAACCATTTACCATCCTGTGTAGCCCTGATCCATGACTTAGAATGACCACTGTGTGAATTATTTATCACCATAGGGAAGCTCAGATATAAGTGTAAGTCAGTAGCATTGTTATAATAAAGGTTATCACCACCAGTGGCAGCACTGAGTGTTCCTCTAGTAGGCAGCACTCCAGAAAAAATCCTGAATGATGGAGCAGACTTTTCTTTGGTCTTTTTTGTTTCTTTACACTGGCCTTTTGTTATTTACACCTCACAAGTCCATGGAAACGTTGGCTACCATCTGGTGTGTTCATACTTTGAGCATTGTTTAAATGAAAACTTGGATATGACAGGTCAAGATAGGACTACATCCACTTTAGTCTCGTCTTGACTGCATAACTTCCATTAACAACAGTTAATCACCTTCATACTCTCAATGACATTGCTGGTATCTTTACCAAACAGGAGTCAGATAAATTGCTGCTAAATTTAAATGAGACTGAAAAGGTGGATCATTGTGTGCAGCCACCTGACCTCTGGCTAAACTAAGCAAGATACTTGCTGATGGTGGCCTTTTTCCTTATCATGCCACTGTTCACGGAACTGTGTACGGGACGACACATCACATCTTCTTAGTGTGTTGTATCCATCTCTGTTTTTATGATGGACGAGGAGGAGTTGTAGTCTAAACTGCTACCTTTTCATTTCATTGTTAGATCTCAGCTATTCAGACCACAGAGACAATGATGCATATGAGTTAAGTGCAGCATGTTTTGCTGTCAAGTAAACAGTAAACTGATTTTGTTTCCCCGTGCCAGTACATGCAGCACATTAAAAAACTGTTGCAAGTCAATCCATGCCACTGACTGACACAACACTTTGTTCTTTGGTAATAAGCCTGTTTGCACCTTAAACGACACTAACATTAAACAGTGTGTCATTTTATGCTTTAATTGAGGACACTTACATCATCTCAGAGTGGTGATTTGGCTGCTTAAATGCTTTATACTCAGGTCTATAATGAAATATATTTGCTGACAGTAGCCTCCTCATACCTAGACTCACCTAGACATTTTAGTTGATATTTATTGATTGTGATACTGATGAGTGTACTCCCTCTATGTCAGCCAAGTCATTGAACAATTGTGTAAGAACATTTTATGAGAACCATTTTGATCTCAAATTTTGTTGTACAGATTTTGAATTTAAAGTTTTTGAATTTCAGCAGAGATTTTGTGGAAAAGTCAGAAATGACAGTTTCTTCTTAAAAGTATCTAGGCTTTTCTTGTCTTGTCTTTCTATTATCAGGCCGTCACAAACCCTGCCCATGCTCTTTTCAGACATTTATTGTGTTTTTTTTTTCTTTCTTTTTAAAAAATAAAATTTAAAGAAATGCATTTACTAATATCACCTTTTCATCATATTCCTTTCTATATGCTTGAGTTAAACCTTTACTTACCCGCTGTAATTATCTAGCATTAGAGGCTTTCACAGCACAAATTTGTTTCAGGATTTTTTTTCCAATACACCCACTGGACTGTATTGTCCATATTTAGCACCTGTCCATTTTGCACTGGGATTAGAATGCAGGAGTTCTGCTGTGTAAAGATAAAGGAGCAGTAGGGAAGCATTCAGTGTTCATTCATTGTGGAAACCCACTGGAATGAAGACGGACATGCCCACTTCCTCCTTAACTGAACTCCCTCTTTTTCCTTCATTATCCAGGCATGACTGAGAGACCTTGATGTGCTTCAAACAAACTACATCATACAACAAGAAATCCAAACGGGGTTATCAGCAAAAAAGTTTATACAACTTCACATCATACATGGGGATAATGTATTTCTTTAAGAAAAGTGACTCAAGTAAGTCTGGTAAGTAAAATGGTCAGACTGAGTAATTTAAGTATTTGTTATCCACAGGTAATAATGATACACCCAGTAGTCTACTGGCCTGAGAGTTGGGTATCAACACTTAAGATTTCAAGATGTAATTTATCATCATATACACAACAATTACATGGAGTAATTGCTGGCCAATGAAATTCTTGAGTCTCTGGCTCCTTAAACAATGCTCAAAATATTTTAGAAAGAGAGACCACACACGTGCCCAAAAGAAAAATAGATATAGAACTAAACTAAATAATAACCTTAACACTGAAATATAAAATAAAATAGACCTAAAATAAAAAAATACAACTAAATAAAATATACAACTAAAAATATATAGAATAGAATACGAAAATGTTGTTGAATTACAAGGTGCAAGTATTAGTGAATTCGTATAAGTGAATAGTGAATTAAGTAGAGCAGTCACTGTTACTTGGGGGATGAAGCTGTTCCTGAGCCTGCTGGTGCAGACCTCATCTTATTTCAGTTTTTAGCAAATACTAGCTCTGGTCATATTGTTTTAATACATAAGGACACCAAAATACACTGAAGCAAAAAACAACTCTTCCCATCAGATATACATGGCCATAAATGTGAATTAGTTGTGAGGAAGTGATGAAAACAAAATGTGAAACTTTGTTAATTCCCTTCTGTTTCTGTTTCCCTTCTGCATGAACTAAAGTGTCATCCATTCATACAAACTTCATCTGATGCTGGTTTAAACACCCTAAAACTAAAGTTGAGAGTCAGTACTTTATCTTATTTCATTTCAAAGCCATAAAGTGAGGTACAGAGCCAACCTCTGAACAATGTGACACTTATGGACTGTACATTTTCTAAATGGGGGTCTTTTAAAATTGGTGCAACATTGCAACAACTAGTAGTGTTACCATTATTCCAGACATCCAATAAGGCCAAAGGGAGGCAGCAGAATGAGTCAAAACATCCCTTTTTCCCTAGGAAACTGCTTCATCATCAACAAAGCAAAACCTTTAATTAGGAAAGGCTTAATGCAAACAAAACACGGAGGAGAGGCAGTTTGTGGGCAGTACAGAAGAAAGATCATTTAGGGGATAAGGGAGAAGAGGAAGTTAAGCACCCTGTTTCTTAAACAGACTCATTTTAGCTGTGATGACAGAAAACTAGTGACTGTAGTCTTTACTGCAAAATGTGCTTGGAGCCCCTGATACTGATCACCTGCTCCCCTAATTCAAGCCACAAAATCAAACCACTGCCTTCATGTGAGGACAGGTTTCAACAATAATGTGATGTTGTGTTGTCATATTAAATTATTAAAAGAAATGCTGATAGTGCTCTCCTCACATGATCTCTCTGAAACGTAATCAATGAAAAAATAATTTTATATTAACAATGAATAAATCAGCTCTGCAGTTCTGCTCAGCTCTACAAAGCCCTTCAACATACTCCAGGTCCATGTTTTCCCTTTACATCATATTTCCTGTATGGTTCAGGTTGATTCTTATCAACCTTGCTTCAAGCTGCTGCCTGTGACCGAAAACAAGGTTGATGATCTGATTAATCCTCTGAACACAATGTGTCCTCAACTGAATGGCTGTCAGATAAATTTAGGGGCTAGCTGGTGAACACAGTAGAGCATTTAGCTGCTAAAGAGCCAAATACACAACACCACCCAAAGGTTGAGAAACATCAGAAACAACCTGAACACAGCAAAACAGGACAATACAGGCAGAGGTACATTGGTTTATAGGATAATCCTATTCGTTCTGCCTTTAAAGGTGATATTACTAACATTTAGCCCACTCCCCTCTTCCACTGCAATATCACTACACCACTGCTGTTCAAAGCACACGCCGTCTCAAGTGGTTGCCAGTTCTTTGCACAACCTGCGTATTTCATGGTGGACTCATGTCAAATGATGACTCTTTAAAGTAATGAACTTATTTAGAACGAGCGCTTATGCACATTTATGTTGTTTCCGTTCATCTGATGAGACAGTGTCAGCGTAGTCTCCCACTTAGAGAATGAAACTGTCCTCTTTAGTTTGGGCCTCCCGGACAAGAAGAAGAGTGGCCTCCTCAGTGAGGCTTTTCAGCTCTTGGCTCTCCGTCAGCTCACTCCAACGAGCAAAAGTTGAACAAATGTTCACTCTGGTCTGACTCTTCCTTTGTCACTGAGTATTTGGAATCTGTAGTGGGTTGACTGTCAAACTTTCAGTTTTTGTCAACTCTCAACTCTTGCTGATGATGACACAGAGATACCACATGAAAGCAACAATGTTGAACCAAATATCAGATATCTTAACACGGATAGAAAAAAACATGTCAGCACTTTTAAAATGATTAATTCACAATCATAATCATTTTTTAAGAGAACCATACTTTTATCTGCACTTTTCTAAAAGCTCTATGGGTGTATTCTTTTTTCTAAATTATTCACCTATTATTCAGCTATGTAAAAGTTAAATGTAAATGTATGTAATGTAAAGTAAATGAAATTACATTAGCATTACAATAATTGTTAGAGAATTTAATGTTGTCTTTCAGCAAAATCCAAATTATTGTTCTGAATACACTCAACAAATACACTGGATTGTATGTTGTACAGATAATTAATTTTCCACACAAAATGAACAGTAAGTTAAAGTATTTAGAATCAAGCACTTTCTGTGGTTTCAAACCCAACATGATAGACGAGGGCCTTTCTGTGTGGAGCTGCATGTTCTCCCTGTGCCTGTGTGGGTTTCCTCCTGCTGTCTCAATACAACTCCAGTTTGTGGGCGTGAATGTGGCTGTTTCTGCTTCCCAGTGTGATACTGGCAGTCATGAGACACAGGGATCCGACCAACCATGAGCAGGAGAAGAAGGTGTAGAAAATGGATGGAGATTCATTTTCATTAGATAAGAAGATTTCTTGCTGAGGACACACCATTAAGAGAATACATCTAGATGTATCAAGCCTGGCTGCATGTTAGCAGTAAATTTTCATTGAGCTGCTAGAGGAGGCTATAATTCACAATTTGACTTCGATACATTTTTCCCCAAAAAGACACATCAAAATAAAAAGATGACTCAAACTCACAAACTCAAACATCATTCCCACCAGTTTTGACATATGTACTATTGTGAAGCAGTGTGTGCATTGTCAGCACTGGGGACTCCTTCACATGCTCTGCCTGAAGGCCATCCATCTGTCAAAGGTGAAAAGGAAACCTCATGCAGCTCCACAGTGACCCAGCTGACCTCCCTCTGTGATTCTGTTTCATCTTCAGTGGCCAGATGTGGTGATAATAGTATGTGGTAGTATTTCCTGTCCACTTCAAACAAAACCAACCATTCAGCATCTGAGTCGCTTGTCAGCATTCTCTCTACATAAAAGCTTAATCCATTCTTTCCTTACAGCTAGCTATTACAGAGGTTTTAATTTTTTAGCTTGAAGAGCCAAAAAGTAGCAGCAGACTGAGAGATAACATTTGTCTGGAGCGATGAGGAGGCTATAACCTTCCACAACTGAATACATATAGCAAACATAAACGGAATATGTCTATTTTCTTGTTGTCCAACAAGTTGCTCATTTAATTATGCTGTCTTGTCTTCTCCAATATTAGAATGTCACCTAACTGATGAATGGGTGCCACCCACTATTTATCTCAGTAAATCAACTCCTAATAATTGCATCAGTAGAAGATGGAAATAAACATCCATTTTTTTTTCTTTTGTTGATTTAATCTTGAAATTCTGTTAAAAATCTGCTATACATTTGGACAGAAACCTATTCACAAACAACTTGGCTACCATGTGACGGCTGATTTTTTTCAAGAGCTTCTACCATCCCAACAACCACCTTTTGTGCAAAGTTTGTTTGGATCTGGGATTCAAGTTCCAGCAGAGTTCATGATGCCTCAAAGATCAGGGTGTTTTCAGCTCAAACTTGTTGTAGAACCATTTGTTAATTCCTTAAATTAATCATCATTCAATAATGTCTTTATTCCTCTGTTAAAGTCAGTTATGTTGAGTTATTATTATTATTATTATGAGAAATCTTTTTAAGTTGCATTAATAACAGAACATAATAGTTGCATTATTAACAGAGGGGTACATTGCTGCTTCATTCCAAGGAGGAGATTTATATAAAATCTCCAGATATCCAAGTTTAACTTATTTTATTACAGTGCTAATAACCTGATTTAAGGTCCCTCAATCTTTGCCAAACTCATCAACTTGACCAACATACAGTCCAATTGCAATTAAAACTTTTTGACAGCCAAAAGGTTTTTAATATGAAAGTTGCAGAGTGACAGTTATACAATATTAAAAGCCACTAGTGGTTCCTCATGTTGGTGTAAATAAGATGTTGTCTACAAATGTAAATCTTTTTCAAAGTTAAGTCTGTGCTGCAATCCGAACTTTTCACAATTTATCCAAAGTTGTCAATCCATCCAACAATGTGTGAACACTGTGGCACTCTGTAGTGATGCAACATTCATATAATGTGTGTATGTTACAATGTGTGAGAACTGTGTATGAGGAGAGAGGTCTCCACTGAGACCATGGGGCACTTCTTCAAAGGCTTCACTGTAGTCCACTAGACAAAGGCTCCTTATACACATCGGAAGCATGTCCCTCGCTGACACACACGCATGCACACACACAGACTGCAGACATGTCTGAAAAAGGAAAGTTGAGAGTTTTTACAACTTTGTTGGTCATTATGATATTTATAAAAAGCCACACACATACGAATGCACAGACATACATTGTCAGACACTGCCTTCATTCCATCTGACCTCCTCTAATACCAGAGGTCATTAAACATTCTATCTTATTTAAGTCTTGTTTTCTCCTTGAAAAGATCACTACACTGACTGTATTCTTTGATTTGGATTTCCTGATTAAGTCTCTTTTTATCTGTTAAAGAGAGAGATTGGAGGTCTTGGGGGTTATGTTTTTTCTTGCTGCTCCCCGGCCTGTGCTTGCATCATCAAGGAGTTGGATTTGCAGGCATGAATATAACTACCCTGAGAAACACAAAGAATATTGACAAGTGTAGAAAAGGCTGTAAGACCACCTGATTTGAGACTAAGAACTAGCACAGTCTGGGTCAACACCAGGACTGAAGATAACAGACTTCTCTCCCTGACTGTGGCATCTATTGCACGTCTGTCCGTCCCAGGGAGAGGGATCCCTCATCTGTGGCTCTTCCTCAGGTTTCTTCTTTTTCCCATAAAGGCTTTTTTGAAGTTTTTCCTGACTCGGTTCGAGGGTCTAAGGACAGAGGGTGTCACAACTGTGCAGATTGTAAAGCCCTCCGAGGCAAACAATGTTTGTGATTTTGGGCTCTAAATAAATACATTTGAATTTGAATTTGCTTAAACTAATATTTAACAAGGTCTGCCAGCTCCCAGCTCCTCAAGATTCACTCACAGCACTTCACTGGAAGTGACAAGAGCAGGAAATCACCAGTGGATATTGGTGTACCTGACACTAGTTTTAAGAAAACTTGAATTTTATATCAGAATTGAATTGTTTTCAGCAGCAGACCCTTACCCTATAGATATTTTGTGCCCTCAAAACAAGTCCATGTATTATCCAACTTTCACCAGCATACAATTTAATAGTTATCAGAATTATAATTAAATTGATATGGATTGAATTTATTGTTTATACGTTCATAATATAATTCCCTAAAAGGAGACATTATGTCTTTCTTGAAATTATATCCAAAAAACATTACATACATTTATTTATGTAGCAACAACAGATGGTATATCTAGTGTTACACCCTCTTCTATTAAAACTGTCCAAGGAAAGACCTACATGACCTAAAGATGACCTGTTTAACCTTCACCTAACGAGTACCGTAGACAATGTAACAGTTTGTCTTGAGCAAAGAAAGAAGTTATGGGATGTTGTTAAAGGGCCTAAAAGTTCAAACAGGGCAGAGGTAAGGATGGAAGGTTTGGGTTGATGATCCATGACGTCCCATCCATAGGGTTTGCTAAAAAAAAAAAAAAAAAATGTTTTTAAAAATCTCATATACAGTATTTTGTCATTTAATTTGAAGAACTTATTGGTTACATTAAGAGAGCATTGGTTACATAATAATGGCTTGTTTGTAACCTTAATGATGCTAGCCAACTAGCCAAGCCGGTGTATGTCTGTAGAGTTGGTTAGTCTTTCTTAGTGTTTCCACAAAGCCAAGTTGTGGTAGTTGTTTTTTATTGCTTTTGCTGCCATGGAAGAAGTACATTTCTAACAAGCAGAAATGTATGAAAAGCTTCTCCACTGCAGTCTGTCTGGGGACCCCAGCCGGCCAAGAAAGACTGGTGTCGCAGGATGTCATTTAACAAGATGGCGAATCCCACAAGAGCTTGACCTGCCAAGAGTGTCTGAGTATGTGACTGATAAACAGAATGAAGGAATGTCTGTTAGCTGCTCTCAAACAACTTACCAAGACAAGGTGCACTGTGGGTAGAGCTGTGCTTAAATAGACATGTTTCATCTTTTACTTTTACAAGAGAAAAAACACTTTAAGGACAAGGACTAACTAATGACTTCTGCAAATGTATCTGACAAAACTTCACCCAATGGCAATGCTGGATCTCTTTGAAATAATAAAAAGGTTATGTAATGTAATAATGTAATGTAATTTGACAGATTACTTAAGTTTGTTATGCTTGTTGGTTATTTTGGCCACATTTTAAATGCTATATCTGCCTACCGTTTTTAAGTCAAAGTGTTTTTATCTTTGTATATTCCATGCCAGTAATTCCAGATTCCTTTTCAAACTGTTTGCATGGGAGTGATACAACACAGATTAGTGCAGTTCTCCTCAAGTGACCCAAACACTGCTGTGATAGAAGCAAATTCTAGAATATGTCTGCTTTACAGCACAGAAGGAAGAAAGAAGCTGTCTGATGTTGTCAACAGTACTGACACTGCTCAAAGATAGTCAAAGCTCAATTTTGCTGCTTTCTGTTCATGTCATTCACAAGTTGTCACTCTTTAAGTCAATAAAAAGATGCTGTCAACACGAACATCAAGAAATTGCACTTATGATTGACATATCTTTCCTGTCTTTGGAGTGTACAAGACTTTTACTGACAACAGTCGGTCTGAGCAGACCTTCATAACATGTGGCAAACAACAGATATCAGTCTCAATGGTCTGTGTATTCTGGCCTGCTTAGGTATAAATGTACTATGATAAAAGGCTGTATCACATTCAATTAAAGAAGCTTTAGAGGCAGTGCATTCTCACGAGCAGTGACAAACAGACAAAGCGAGTGCTCATTTCAGATCGCTGCTAGGAGATGAGGAGTGACAGCAAGCGGAGCAAAGGCTGGTGAAGAGAATGTCAGTGACTGGAGAAGGTTCAGCAGAGTTCAACTTCATGCAAATTCAGCGACGCGGTGAAGCGATTAGCTGAAGGCAAGTTGTGTTCACTTAATATTTCCTCACTGTAAAACTTCTTGTGATTTCAGAAAACTGAAGTAATATGAAGTTAAATACATTTAAGAGACAAGGGAAATGCTACAATAACAAAAGAGGAAAGAAGGTAATATCAATTTGTCTCTATTACCAGACTTTTTGTGCCCAGGACCAGAACCACACTAAAAGCAACCTCACAGATCAGAATCTTATTCTAAGTACAGTTAGAAAACCAACTATGACCAGAGGGGTTTGGTAAGATTGTAGTCAGTGTGCAGGTCAGAAAAGTACTGGGAAATGATTATTTTTGTTAATTCTACAGCTGTTTGTTTGAGTAAGTCAGCAGAAAGAGCATTACAGTAGTCTAACTTGGTCCATAAAATACATAAAATGCACATGATGGCCTGGTAATATTCTATTTTCTTTTATTTTCAATAGATACCATGAAAAGCCAACAGATTTTTGATAACAGGTCTAAATATATAATTTCACATTTGGAAAAGGGGGAAACATGGAAAGTGTGCATTTGTTGAGGATTATTGGTAGTGGCAGATTAATACCCACCTGATGCTCTGGTGAGTATTTCAGTGTATGTGGTATTGAGTCAAAATAAAAACCAATGTGTGTTTAATGGTAACAAGGGGCTCAATGCAACAGTGGCTCATTAATGTGTTTTAGTAAAAATTGGTTCACCAATAATTATGTACTGCTCTGGATGAATAAAAAAACTGTGATGTTAACATTTAACTTAACACTTTGTACAGCAACACAATTAGGTCAAAATTATTATTTTCATTTGTACAATACTCTGCTATGCATGCTACTTAGCAACCTTAGCTGCTATAGACTCTTAGCCTTGGTGATAGTTTTGTGGAAACAATGGAGCTCTGAGGTACAGTGTAGGCTTTATCACACCTGCATAGTTACACAGATAATCAATTGCATTTGTGTTTTCTTGAGATTTCTTGACAACAAGAAAACTGTGGTTATAACTGGCTATGATTTGTGTACCTACTTAAAATTTCAAAATATTTACAGCAAAATAATATTTCATATATATATATATATATATATATATATATATATATAGGTAAAGATAAAGGTTTATGTAGATAAGTAGATGTAAAAGGCTTTTCCAGGCTCATTTTAGCTCTACCATTATTCCCTACCATCATATTTAAGTCTTCAGAGGTATCACAGAGGTTCTCAATGGAAATGTTGTTTGGTGCTTTGTTTCCCTTACAGCGTGTGCTGATAAGAGTGACAGTATTTGGTGTAGGACAGAGGCACAAAGGCTGGTGGTGCCAGCTGTGCAGGTCGAGCTCACAGTGAAAGATTAAAGATTGTTATTATTGCTGCTTTTGCCTCCTGACAGGAAAACTATTCAATGTCAGTAAATCAGTGAAGTGTGGGCAGGGCAACAAAAACCAACACAAACTCACAAGAAGAAATATAACTCAAGACACGATTCCATGATTGGTCAAAATGCAGTGCTATTATTCACTGATAAGAAATAACTGATCACTTCTCAGCTTTCCAATACTTGTTCACTCCATCAAAGGTACCATCCAACAACACCAAACCCTCCCCACCCATTCAATCCATCTTGTGTATTTCATAAATGTAGAAGTAGAAATCCAGACATTGTAACAATTTAAGTTCATCATGGACCTGAAGTGAGACCTGAACTTGAGTCTTCATGTTGGTCAGTGTATTCTGGCTTGTGTATGTATAGTTGTAGTAGTTGTAGGAGGAAGATTTCTGTTACAGACTTCAAAGATAATTCATCTGTCAACAGATGTTGTGTCCTGTTTTGAAAAGTAAAAGCAGAGACAGGAACGTTAGTTACAGTTATAGAAATACAGCTTAAAATACTTGTAAAATAGACTGAAACCTGGACTTTGTACTAAGAAATACATAAAACTCCAACTCCAACTTCACAACTGTGTCACATTTCTGAGCGATAAAACGCATCACATTCAATTAAAGAAGCTTTACGGGCACTGCATTCACAGAAGCAGTAACAAAATGACAAAGCGAGCAATCAAAGCGAGGTCAGCAAAGGCATAACAAATCACCAGTTCTGCCAGATTCTGAGACCACAGCTGAAGCAGTACCAACATCTGGTTCAAAAGTAGTTTAGCCAACTTTGCTATCATTCAGTGCTACATCTGAGAGCAGCGGAGTAACAAGCAGAAACAGGGCGCTCATCATACTACTCTGTTCCACACTGCTATGCACTGCTTTTTTAATCAATGGATATTCTTCGTTTCTATTAGAGTCTTTATATGGATTAGATTATATTAGTCTTTCCATATGAGCATGGACTACCATACAAAGAGCTTCTAAACCTGACTGAGCACCACCGACTGACCATCACACCAGGAAACTGTCCGAAATGTAACTTCTGGCTAAAGCAGGTGTAAAATCCTGAACAGACAGAGATGTTAAAGCCACATCACATCAGACTAAACAACAGCAGAGAGCCTTATTTTTTTACCTTTAGGTTCCACATGGTGCTCCCCATGCTGTTCCACTGTGTTTAACATAATGGCATCACTCTTATGTGTTATCAGTAATGTGTTACACTGTTAACATGTCAAATGTTGCACTGTGGGTCCAAAAGTAAAACATTGTTCTCAGTCCATAACTTCTATATGTTTCTCAATTGTTGCTGATTGGACTATCTATTATGAACCCCAATACACGTTCAAGGAAGTGAAACAAAACGTAGTCAACATATGCTTTTTCATTATAAATATGACCTCATCTCAAAGTAAAAAATAGGTTGCAGTTTCAGTCATCTCCTCCATCTCCTATATTTGAAGGCAACATGAAGGCACACAGTTGTGGCAAGGCTAAGCAGCTGAGGTGGGCGAACTATTATTCTCCAGCAACAAAAAAAGAAAACAACAGAAAGAATGGCATGTTTGAAAGTGCATTATTGTTCTCTCAAACTCTTTGTATCTCAATCTGAATTACATTTTCTCTGTGGAGAGATATTGCTCCCACACACAAATACACTCACTCACTCACACACACACACACACACACACACACAAGACTTTGGTCTGTGGGCCAATCCTTTTCAGTGGTACAAAATAAAAGTTGTTCTCATGGAAGCAAAAAAATGGCTTGTTGAAGGGGAGGCTCATGAAAGGCTGCTACATGTTTTGTTTTCCACCAGAGTGCTCTCAACCAGAAGGCTCCGAATGTGCTCGAGTGCTTAGACGCCGACACAAAGGGAAGGAGAGATGGGATGAAAGAAGAGAGAAAGACAGGAAGAACAAAGAAAAGAGGGGAAGATTTGAGTGTAAGGAGCAGGTTGATAAAAGCTTTCCTCTGGACTTGGACTGGCAGTTCTTGAATGCCCATACAGTGGGCTATTGCCGACATAGCCTTAAAGCACAGAATTATGCTATTTATTTTGAAACACTTTTTTGTGGTTCACTCGCAAGGGATGTCGGCTGCCTGCTATCTACCAAAGAGAACAAAAAATACTCAAATGTAGTTTGTTCCACTGTTCCCACTTCCTTTTTGTGAATATCAGCAAATGACTGAAGCAGAAAAACACAACTTGGATCAACAAGCATACGCCATTAACCACAAATACCTGGTGAGCACTTATTTAAGTTGACTGTGAGTTGGAGGACACTGTAGCAACAACTTTTTTTTGCTGTTCCTACTTCTTTATGAACTGGGCAACATTAAACACAAAAGAGGTCCAAAAAAAACCAGGGAGGGCAAGTATTTAAATAGCTCATGTTTGGTTTGAATATATTTTTGGGGTTATACATTTTGGATCATCTCATGGAGATGGTTCACCTATAGCACCAACTCCCAAATCACATATGTATTATTCTAAAAGCATGTTGCTGCTTTTCTTCAGTGGTAACCACAGGCAGTGCAGTAGTGCCCTCGATTTATGAAAGTGGAAACAATTGTATAACAATTGTAACCCAATTAGGCCTTGTAGATCTAATATGAGTCAAGATTCAGCAGATGGATTGCTTATTTTTCACCTCAGATTTGTTCAGAAACTGATTTTGTTGGGCTGCTAAGTGAGAGTTTCTGTAGCCTACTTCATACAATGGAACTACTACTCATGCATGCATGAGGGAGGTCATGCTCAAACCCCATTGGCTCACAGAATTAGAGGCCTCAGGAGGGAGGACTGTAGTTGGACCCTCCTCGAGAGGATGCTGATAATATCCACACAAGGGGGACGCAGAATCAGGGCCTGCAGGTGGATGCTGAGGTGAAGCCTTGGCTGAAATGCTGTATGAAAAGCATAAGTGAAATCAGGTTTATTGCCAAGTAAGTTTTCCAATAGAAGGAATTCGCCTTGGTGTTTTGGTGTATAACAAGAAACATAAGAAAAATGAAAAGATAAAAATCAAATATTGCAAAAGTCAAGAATCTGTAATAGAAAATAGAAATTTAGAGTTTCCTTTTTTAAAAAACGAACAATGTACAGTGTTGTTGAGTGCTGGTCCTGCAGCCGAGCTGAGATGGTGGTGTTAAAAGCAGTGCTCAGATCCACAACATTGATTTTTACTGTCTCACTCACAGACTTTTTGGCTCTGGAGGCAAGCTGCAGGGCATCCAGGGGTGGGTTGGTGATGGCTTTGAGGTGGGACAGTACAAGGCACCCGAATGACTTCATTGCCACAGAGGTCAGGGCATTGGGTCATTAAGTCCTTTATAGGCTTTATGGGTATGATGGGAGAGATTTTGAAGCGAGCTCCAGTGAGATGTTTAAGATGTCCATGAACACTGGAGACAGCTGATCAGCTCAGTGTTTTAGGGTGGAAAAAGAGACAGTGTCTGGTCCTACTGGGATTCTGTCTCTTAGGCAGTCTGTTAACATCTCTCCCCAGGGTGAGTCGTCACTGTGGTTAGGAGTAGGGGCCTCTGAAGGGGGGCAGCTGAGAAGTGGCCCAGGCCCCTGCTGTTTTGGGAGAAGTGGAGCTGGTGCCTGGAGTCCTGGAGATGGTGTCAGAACTGTCCCCTTGTCTTTCAAATTGACAGTAGAACTAATTAAGGTCATATGCAGGGCCAAGTCATCAACAGGGTTCCAGGTTTTCTGTTTGTAGTTGGTGACTTGAGATCTCTCCAGACGAAGGCAGAGTCCTTAGCTTAGGCTTGGTTTTGAGGGGTCTTAGGGTACTTTAGGTAAACTTCTATCGCCTGACTAACCTGGATTTTGCCTCCTTCCTTCTCCTTTTTGAAACTTTGCTGTGAACCAAGTTAGTCATTGTGACCCTGGTAAGGTATTAATACTCAGCAGTCCTAAAAAACTTGTATAATAACGTGATAACAGGCAATGTGATAGGCTCTGCTAATTTAGTTGTAACAACGATCCAAAGCATTCCTCCCTGTGGTTGGGCATGTCATAAACTGTATTGGGGGAAGCACACACTATCTGGTCAGGAAGCTCGTGCTTCACCTCCTGTACCTTGGCCTGTGGTGGAACGTAAACACAGGCCAGTATGAAGGACACCAGCTCACACGGACATTAAAAAGGTTGGAGGGTAATGAAATCAGGTTTTGGTACTGTAGAATCACTGACACATCTTTACACCAGCCACTGTTAGTGTAAAAGCAGATATCTCAACTTTTCATCTAGCCTGAGAGTTTTGTGTCAAGATCCACTCTAAAAAGTTGGAAGCCTACCAGCTGCAGCATTGCGTCCAGTATCGATCCACAGCCATTTTCTGTTGTTTCCCTGTTGTTCATAATCTCTCCTCTGGTGAGACAACCCTGGCCACTACAGCAAAACACTGAATTAACAAACAAAACAGTGAGCAACAACACACCGAGCAGCGTCTGCAGCTGTAGCAGCCAATAATTGCATCTGTTATAGCACAGCTTTCAGGTGAGCAGCATGCGGCAGCTAAAGAGGAGCAGCACACTGACAGCTTAAGTATACCACTATAATGAAAAGTGATCATGTTGCAATGAGAACAGCATGCCATTAGAGTGTATTTGAGTGAGTGTCTTGATTTGTCTGCTTGACCTACTTCTGAATATTTTTTCTGAATGTTTTTTCTGTGAAAATGTACAGTAGTGTTTAGATTGATGTCCAACAGCCTGTGTTTTACATTATTTCCTGTTGGTACTTTACCTATTGGTAAAGAATAGTACTGCATACAATTAGTTTGCTGTATGGAGCAGGCACACATTATATGACTCAGATAGGAAACTGTCAATTTATTCAGGGAGATTAAATCAGACAGATGGCAGTTAGTGGCCAGGATAAGTGGGCACAACAGGGAGCCCAGAGTGAGTTTTGTCACTGTGGACTACTGGATTCATCCAGCCGTTCTAAGTCCCTGTAGAGATGGACGGTGAGAGGCAAGACTGGGAAAGGACAGATGAAAGTAAATATTATTGGTGGAAAGTGGCTCTTCGGAAGAGAGAGGTTTAAATAAGGTCAAAACGTGATCCAAATGTGGATAATGGGGGCCACTTGACTTAGTCCTTCTATTGAACCTACACTCATATTAACATCTGTTTTTCAGAAATATTACTATTTTTCGTATTTTTACAACACTGGTATACTGATTTTGTTTGTGCTCCAAAACTCTGTAGTCTGTAGCTCCAGAGCTTGCTCCACACATGGTAAACATGCAGGCCTGTGGTTTGGGGCATCAGTATTGACTGAACGTATTCTCTCAGGTCAGGGAGTCCAGTAGGGAGTTTTTTTGAGACCAAAAACAAGAGGGTGAAAAGAGAGAGCAAACAAACAGCAGCATCAGAGAGCACGTCAAACACCGTGGGAGAGACAGGAGACTCAGAAACGCGGGGGAGTCTGAGCACAGAGAACAGAGGCCAAGACAGCAGAGGATACTGGGAGATGGTGTCAGTGGGCAGCACCAGTGTGTCGCTTAAATATTCACTAGACATTTATTTGACAAGTCATAAAGGGAAAACAGTGAACAATAAGATAAGAGATAAGATAAGATCTTTTATTGATCCCACAGTGGGGAAATTCCACTGTTACAGCAGCTCAAAACAAGTAAAAGAGACATTAAATAATAGACAAAAAACACACAAAGACACAAAAAAAAGTATGTACAATAAATTATATTCTTCATGATTCAATTCATTTGATCTGTGTGAAAAACACTACCTGGCATCTTTTGTTGCCAACATTCTCCCCTGTTTGAAAATGTTTTGCTGTTCCAGCAATAGTACCAGTGGCCTGTGGACCAGACAGATTTATTCAGTTCACTGGTGGACAAAGCTGTAGGAACCATGCAATCAAACCAGCAATCAAAAATCTATAGACATATCTTTCTTGGACCTTAATGACTATCCCCGCAATGGTGACAGTGTGAAAGTTCACTGCAGCTGTAAGGCCTCCACTCTTTGTCGTCACTCTCTGTTTTCATCATGTTCAGTCACTACAGTATTTTAAAGTGCTGGCCACAGTGGGCCACACATTATTATTAATAATTTCTTAACCTTTTTTTCTTCCATTTCCATAACATCATCATGATTTGTATTTAGATTTAAATAGACATTTACACTTCCATATTCCAGATGGGAAGCCAGTTTGTAGATAATCAAATTAGAGCAAGAGTATGACGAGTGGAAATCAGTGAATTTCAAAATAACAGTCTGTGATTTAACCCATTCTTTTCTGGCTGCTGCTTTATTTGAGTCATTTTAATTAAATCATTGCTTTAAATAGCAGTACTCCCCAGAGTATGGGGTGGGGCCTCTGACTTCTGATTTTTCAGTCATCCGTCTCCATTGTAATCAATATAGCTGTCTACACTGTGGGTGTAATGGCTTGTGTTCCACTCAAGCTAACTGCAACCAAACTATTGTTGGTTACATTGTCTCCACCTCAAGTCTTTTGTACCTCTTATTGATGTAAAATCATTTTAGGCATTTTAGGTCAAACACTACTATTATTTTTGTATAACCTCTATTGTATTTGTTAAAAAGCAAAAAAGGCACATTTCACTGTCTTTTTCATATCTAGACCACTTTGGACCAGATCAAAAACCACTATACACAGACTTCTTAAACCTGCCTAAAATGATTTTACATCAATAGGATATACAAAAAACGGACAATTAATGGACAAACAGTTCAGTTAATTTCCCCTTAACTTTCCCTCTGGAACTCTAGAAATTGAAACCAGCCTACTTGAAAGCATGTGAAACATGTGAGCGTGTGAAACTTTCTCATGCTCACGAGAAAGTTACCAGTGCGCAACAGAAATGTTTTTTTTTTTTTTTGCACATGTCCCCCTAGGGGCTCTGTGAAAAAGAGATTATAGCAATGATTAAGAAAATGTATTATGCAAACCCTTCTCTCAGAGATCACTGTGATTATCCTTAATTTTCATTCTTGCAGTGAATTCTCTTACATAATTTGAATGTAAGAAAGAGGGAATAAAATTCTCAGTCCAGTTTTCTACAGTTCAGCTGGAGTTAGACAGTTAGACAGATCCATTGGGTATCTTCAAAAGTTCTTTTTAGCATAAAATTAGCTGTTTGTATTTCAATGCTGACATCTGACATGATACAAAAATATTGTATTATTTATTTAGATATTTTGTACTAAAATAGCTGCAATTTTGAAAGATGTCCACTTGATTTAATTGGTCTAATTTAGACAGCTAAAGTCTCATGGCAGATGAACTTGATATAATAGAGAACAGATGAACACATGAGGACTGTGGTGGAGAACTACATTGGGAGTGGACATTGGAAGTCTCACATTCTCTTATTATATAACACTTTGCTGTGGTGGGGAGAAGGCAGTCAGAAAACAAACAGAAGGATGAAAATTGAAGAAATGAATTCCTTTCTGTTTGTCATTGGTCAAACTATCTTCAAATAACTAGTGTTTTTTAAGAATAAACACAATGTGGACAGATTGGCAGCTCAATGAACTTTTCATGTTGTTTTGATTTTGGCCGTCGCTCTGGACAAAGGTGACAGTGTTTCACATAATGTTATATGTTCCTTCTGCTTCAGTCCCTGCTGCATCAAGACTACTTTAACAGAGTGCAGAGGTAAAAATCTCCAGAGACAAACTTTCGGTGAGTGACTGAAACAACTCAACCCAGTGGCAGGCAGCAGCTATTAGTAACTAAAGAAACTAGTAATAGCCAGTCTCCTCACTGTTGGTTTTGTTTTCTGTGTAGGTTATATAGAAGCACGAGTATCCAGTAACCAGTTAAGCAAGTCTTCTTACATAACTGTGTGAAGTAGACTGAGCCTGAGCACATTCATTTGTGTTGCCATAGACACACATACAAGGTACAGTGGGTCATAATGACCAAACAGGACAATTGTTTAACCAAATGATTTTCAAAAATCAAATAAAAAACTCTCCTGGTTTAGACTTTGGATCACTTACATTGAAATAACTGTAAGAATGGATGGAGAGTAGAGACAAGTGAAGCCACATAAAACTGTTTAAATATACTTAAAGGCCTGTGACTGTTGTCTTAAAAATGTCAGTCTATCATTTCAAACAAATACATGACATTTCCTGTGACTGCTTCACAATAAAAGCCACCCTGTGTTTTGCCCATTGAATGCTGTTAATGTGAATGAGTTTTGGGAAGGCAACATAAATCCTGGAATGGTGGACTGCACCAATAACAATGAAAACTACAGTATGACGATACAAGGGTAATTATTAGATGTTAATACATTAGATGCCAACTGCTGAAAAACCCTGAATAGTATTAAAAAGGCGTTGAACTACAATCACAATAAATACAGTATACTGGGTCAGCAGTTAAACAATGGTATGATCAAGCAGCTGTATAATTTACTGACTCAAACAGTGAGGTGACAAATAGTGAATTTAGTGTTTTAAAGAGCAACCTTATGTTACTTAATTCAAAGCCATGCTTACATTTTGTCTGTACAAGTGCACATTTCCTACAGCATGTAAACTGATCTTTTTATTTACATGTTGGCAGGAATATGCAGAGTGAAATGATAGTAAAGGCTGGCCGACATTAAAACATCCAGGACATGAAATATGAATGTTTCTGGGGGTTTTTTCACTTTAACTTCAAGCCAGCTCATAACTTGTCTGATTCAGAGTCAAGGATTATATCTAATTTTGGAGTCAGTCCAGCTGCTTCAACAGTCAGGGGTTGACCTACATCCTATGTGTTGTTTGATATCTGATCTTTAATCCAGAATAAAAAATTACTTAGCATACCCCAGAGGGTAAAAAGTGATCACAAGAATGATATATCAAGTTACAATACAATATAAATATACAATATACAATATCAAGTTCCTGGGCATCCACATCACATCTGACCTGACCTGACCTGGTCAGAGGCTCAACAAGCTCAAAAAGACTCTTCTTCCTCAGGAAGCTGAAACGTGCTGGACTCTCCCCTCAGCTCCTGACAAACTTCTACATGGGCCACAATAGAGAGCATCCTCTGCCTCAGTGCAGCAGTGTGGTATGACAGCTGCACTGCACAAGACCAAAAGGACTTAGCCCGGGTGGTGAAAACAGCACAGGGGATTGTGGGAAGTCCTCTTCCAGACCTGGACTCAATATACACTGGCCGGATGCAGAAGAAGGCCAGACATATTGCCACCGCCGACCCTACCCACCCGGGAAATGGACTGTTTGTACCGCCGCTTCCATCTGGAAAGCGGTACAGAAACATAAAGACAACACCTACCGGACTGAAAAACAGCTTTTTCCCCAGAGCTGTACAATGCATTTCCCCCTATTGAGAACTTGAGACATGCACTTGACTGCACTTGAACAACTGACCCACCCCCCTACTGTGCATTGCTGCTGCAACTTTGGACTTTAGTTAGTGTGTACATATTATTATTATCATTATTATTATTTACTATTATTTATTATTACTTATTATTATTACTTATTATTATTTACTATTTACTATTATTATTATTATTACTTACTATTGTTACTTACTATTATTATTCTTTTTACTATATTTACATTTAAAGCTGGAAGTCACCAATACCAATTTCGTCATGTGAAAACATGATGACAATAAATTATTCTTGATTCTTGATTCTTGATATCATTCACTTGGCTTATTGCTTCTCATACCCAGGCACTGACATAAACTACTCTCACTGAAATATTGTTTAATGTTGTTGTTGGGTGCTCCTACATGCAGAGCTACACCATTATTTAGACTTAACATTATTTTAATTCCTCTTAAAGACGGTAAGAAACAATAATTCCAGCCATGCTACTTTATCCAAGAAATTAAGCCCTGACATCTGTGCCTATGCTGAAGTCTCTGTCAAGTCAATAATGATGTTGTTTTTGTTATTTCAGCGTACTATAATGATGTCTTGCACATTTTCATTTCTACATTTTTTTACAGTAAACTGTTCTTGGTCACTGGGTCATAAAGCACATTGTGCTTGTGGGAAAAGCAATGAAAATAAAAATTAAAGACCAAATTGAGTTGAGGTTGAGGATAGTGATGTGCAAACTGAAGAGAGGACTAGAAATTCAGAAGAATAACAGTAATGTCCCTAGAGAATAGATGAGTGAAAATATGAGGGGGACATTAAAATGAAGGTCAAACAAAATCAATAATCAATCATGATTCAGAGTTATTACAACTTGGGGCCTATTGTTGTAATGCCGACCATTGTTTCTACCCATAATTATAAAAGCACTCACTTATAAACCAAGGTGCAGAGCTCAAAGCACAGTGAAGTGCACCGTGACAGTATGCACAGGGAGTGATGATGCAGAGAGCGTAGCTTTGTTCTCAGAAGCATGTGTGCAACACATCTAAGTGAAAAAACAGACAACCTTCTGGTTCTTTCATAAGCTTTTGTTTGGATTCTAAGTGGGGAACAAATGGATACAAATGCAGCTGTCTTATCAGTCAAAATTGTGTGTGTGGCTTCAATACAAGTGTTTTCCATTCCCAAACACAAAATGTATATTTAATTCCCATAACATAAATAAGTAAGAAGGAGCATGTACATGACTTGATTTACATGATTGCATCATGAAAGTTTTATTACATATACAGTGCAAGATTTCTTTTGAAATGACAGATGACATGAACAGGTAGATACAAGAACATTTTAATTATGGTTATTAGTCAGCGTCTTGAGAAAGTGACCCTATACCCAGTGGAAATTACACCCTTGAATGCATTTTTTGCTATTTCTTTGAAAAATATAAAAGATTTACTGTTTATTTATCATACATTTCATTATGTTAAAAGCTCAATTATTTATGTTTTCTTGCAATCACTTTTAAATGTTTTACTTGTAGACTTGTCAGCGTACACAATGCCATAACAGTTTAAAGTTCAGTGTCCCATGGTTTGCATGGTGTTGATAGTGTGTTCTAGATAGGTTCCACTTTTTTCACTCTGCATGGTTGGTGATGTTTCTCCACTGTAAGTGCTCTTAGTTTGAGTTACAGTGTTAACAGTAACTGCCTGACAATTAATTATTAACTGTTTTTGTAAAGTGTCACATGGATGCAGCCCATCTACCTCTTACTGAAAGAAATGGTGGATTATTTCTGGTTCAGTCAAGTTATTTTAGGGTACATTGGGATGACTCTGTTATCATAGATGAGTTGACTTCTCTCGCCTCTTAGAAAAGCTCTGCTCCCCCAGCAGGATATTCTGACAGTTTGGTAATGGAATGGAAAATCAGGAAGGGTTCTTAATTAGAAGGTGAAAATACAAAGATACTGCTGCACATTATTTCTCTTTTTATTTGCATTCACATTTCTGGACATACTGACAATCAGAGTAATTATACACAAGTTTATCAGAATTAAGAATGACCACCACCTGTGCTAAACGGTAGATGTCTGATGGCTAAAAAACAGACTTCCTGATAAAGCATTTACAAAGCTGATTAGCTGAATATGTAAAAAACTATGTGTTCATCCATGCATTGTTATTTGTTGGTGCATTGCTATGTTTCTTTGGTTGTCACTTTTGATCAGTGGATAATGTGAAACCAACACTCAGATATTAATCGCTCCTAAGGTAGCGCGTGCATGTGGATGATACTGACAGTGTGGGATTCACTCACAGAAACATTGTTTGAAAGCATTGTTCTATAACAGACTAGAACAACATGGCAGCAGCCACCTCCCACACTTCTGATGATCTGCACAACAAAGTAACAATTGTTAACTAGTTTGATGTGTAAAAGAGCACTGTTGCTGTTGGTGGTGGTGCTGGTCACATACGATTTATTAACCCTAGAACACTAACATATCAGTTAAGTGACCATCTCAAACATTGGGTATATTTTACCCAATATAAGAAATACTTCTCATCAAAATATATTCAACAATACATACATTGTTTTCCCCTATCCCCTATGCAACGTCTGATAAAAAAAAGGTATCATGGGGGACCCTATAAAAACTATAAAGACTGCAATCGCGGTATGCAATCGTAATCCCAACGTTAGTGTTCTAGGGTTAATGTTAACCAGCAGTTCTGGTTAACATTAACTGGTTCTGATGACAGTTTTAACATTTCAGTTAGGGACTCCAGATTAAAAACATACCTACCACCTTCAGGAGACTGTAGAAAGGGATTCATCAGCTTAGAGTGAACACCTCCATGGATGTAAGTTGTAGTGGGATAACAGATGCTGTTATCTGTAATCATTTTACAGTCTTCTGCTGAACACCTGATACCAGAACTGATACAGACCCACAGACATAGAGTGTGTCTTTGTGTGTGTGTGTGTGTGTACCCAACTTGTCAGTGATATTAAGTTTGGCTGTTCAGTATGAAGATTGGACTATACTTTTTCTTTTTTCTGTGGACCAACTGGCAATTAGAACCTCAACTTACATGATTTTAATAATGATTCAATCACACAGTCAAACGCAACAGAGTCATGGGAACACATTTGACCATTTAAAAAATGTGTGGCAGCTCCGGATACAGACCTGCAGTTAGCAGCTGTAGCAACATGATTTCAGCAAGTGCTAAAGCCCAGCATCGGGGGTTTGATCCCAGACCGCTATGACTAAGAATCTCAGTCCACTGCTGGGTTTCAGACAGATGATCTGACTCATCGACTCACAGCAGAGTGTGTACATGACATAGTTAACAGTGCCTGTGCTGTTTGGTTGTGAAATTCCCAGCAGATTTATAACAGACTCATCAGTGTTTTCAACAGAAGAGAAAAGCAAGATTGATGGGAGTAAAGTCTCATCACTGCGGTGTGTTCTGCCTTGTCTTTCAGTACCTCAGCCTTTCCACTAACAGCCTTCAGTGTGTTATGTTCACTTTCACTTTCTCTCTGAAGTCTGATGGATTTTATGAGTTTCACTGGCACCTTCGTTCTGCAGCAGGTTTGAAGTTTCCTTATGGAAATGGTGTCGTTTCAAAAGTTCAAATCTGCTGCTGCCTTGTTAGTCTTTGTCTGCTCTGTTAAATAAAGCATAGAGCTTCTTTTTAATCTCTGAATCACTTCACACATGAGAGCAAAAGAAAAGTCAAAAGGTGAAAAAAGGGAAAGCAGTGAAAAGAATTAAAGAGTTATATTTACCCCCAGAAGGATTTGTGTGGAATAAAAAAAATGGATATTAGAGAAAACATGAAAAACAAAAGGCCAAATGGATAATACTGCCTGAAATCTGTTGCATTGCTGTTAAAGTGTAAATCCCTGTTCTGAATATCTGACAATGTTTATTCTTTTCTTGCATCCAATGAAGGATGTAACACAAAGTCCCAACAAAAGGAAACAATCATGTTTAGAAGCTTTTAGTGTATTTTCTGATGCTTTCTGATTATTTTAAAAGCTATTGTTTGGATTGCAAGTAAGGAACACATGGGCACAAGCAAAGCCAGTTAATCATCTAAATGAACAATTAAGTGTGACTTCAATACATAAGTGGGCTCAATTCCCAATTCAACCCAGGCAGGAACGTGTTGTTGTGGTCAGACTGGATCAACAGATTACCTTCAGAACGAGCCCATTTATTTATAGGTGTGTAACAGGAAGCATTTTATGTAAGTTTCATGTAAGCACAAAAAGTAAAAAAAATAAATAAATGTACATCTCGCATTACCATGTGATCTGTCTCTGCTTGCTGGGAAAAATGGAAAATACATGTTAATACAGGTGTAAAAGCATATAGAACAGCTCAGTTGGGTATTATATTGATACTCATTTATTTTCTGGGAATAAAGATCAAACTTTTTTATGAGCATTCGGTTACTATATAAAGTCAGGGATATCTCCTTGGAAACAAATCTAAAATCTTGTAAATAATTTTACTGACATAAAAACCCAGTGAAATTTAGAACCACCTTCAGCCCCCTCGCTTTACCAGCTTTACTCAATTTTAAGATATATGGTCAATTGTGCTTAACAGGCTTGATATGGTGAGCTTTTGCTTAGCTTGTGCAGAATGGTATAAAATTCCCTCTTTATGTGTGCCTGGGCAGTGGGGGTGGGGGGTTCTAACACAATGAGAGAACTCTGTATAAGAGTGTATAAGATATCCACACAATTTCACTGATCCATACTGCTAAAGACCATTTTCAGATGAACACGTTTTGGCAGAACTCACAGCCAACATTTCAGATTGAACTTACATGCGTGAGCTGTGAGCACAGCGTCAGCCGTCATGTAGCTGAAATAAATTTGGTGATTACTCTTTGATAGAGACTGAGCATCAGTTTGTGTCACTGAACTAAAAGCGTTCTAAATGTCAGAAAAGTTGGCTGGTTCAAACTTCCCAGAGAGCCTGACATCCGTGGGCACTACCTCAGGTTGTCTTTACAGTGCTGGTGCCCTCCACACAAACACTAATCAGTGGTCAGTTAGCAGTAAGCCGGTGTGAAGCTGGATGCTTCCGCTGGATTAACTGGATGTCCTGGCTCTATCAACACATGATAGATAGACAGGTAGATAGATAGATGGATGGATAGATAGATACTTTATTATTCATCTCCAAGAGAAATTCACAATTCCAGCAGCTCGAAAGATGGAAACACAGGGGCATGCAACTTTCAGAAAAAATGCAAAAAATATAATAAAATAGGAGATAAAAATACAATATAAAATAAAAATATAAAATAAAAAAGCATCTGGAAGTTCTGGCTCTACAGTGCAGTTGTTAAAAATGACAGTGTGTAACATACAGTTGTGCAACAGGCGGTTTGTACACACTTGAAGTCCACTATATAGATGTGTGTGTGTGTGATGATAAAGTGCGTGTGTCCAAGGTGCGTGGTGTGAGTGTGTAGTGAGTCCGGAGCTTGTTTTGTGTTATCGCTCTCCCCTGAGAGGTGTTGAAGAGAGCCGTATGGCGTGGGGGAGGAACGATCTCCTCAGTCTGTCCGTGGAGCAGGACAGTGACAACAGTCTGTCACTGAAGCTGCTCCTCTGCCTGGAGATGGCGCTGTGCAGTGGATGACTTGGATTGTCTATGAAAGGACAGGAGCCTGTTCAGCGTCCGTCTCTCTGCCACAGATGGTCAGGCTGTCCAGCTCTGTGCCAACGACAGAGCCTGCCTTCCTCACCAGTTTGTCCAGGCGCGCTGCGTCCTTCTTCTTGAGGCTGCCCCCCCAGCACACTACTGCGTACAGGAGGGCGCTCGCTACCACAGACTGCTAGAAGATCTGTAGCAGCTTCTTGCAGATGTTGAAGGACGCCAGCCTTCTGAGGAAGTACAGGCGGCTCTGTCCTTTCCTGCACAGAGCGTCTGTGTTGGCAGTCCAGTCCAGTTTGTCATCCAGCTGCACTCCCAGTCATTTGTAGGTGTGTACTACCTCCACACAGTCCCTTTTGATGAGGGCCAGTTCTGGGTACGGCCTGCTGTACTGAAAGTCGGACGTGTACAGGGTGAACAGGACCGGAGAGAGCACAGTTCCCTGCGGTGCTCCTGTGCTGCTGGCCACAGTGTCGGACCTACCTACAGTCCCCCAGCCTAACATACTGAGGTCTGCCAGTCAGGTAGTCTGTGATCCATGCCACCAGGTCTGATTCCTACTCCCATCTCTGTCAGTTTGTCCCTGAGGAGCAGTGGCTGGATGGTGTTAAAGGCGCTGGAGAAGTCCAAAAATGTAATCCTCACAGCAACCACTGTCTCTGTCCAGGTGAGAGAGAGATCGGTGGAGCAAGAAGATGATGGCATCCTCCACTCCCGCCTTCTCCTGATAAGCAAACTGTAGAGGGTCAAGAGCGTGATGGGTCTGTGGCCTCAGACCCATCACGCTGATGTGTCACGGTGATGTGTCTGAGGCAAGTGAATAACACCGAGTCATTTAAGCAAAAACATAGTGAGAGATCTAAGACAAACCTGTAATTACAGCAACACACAGCACTCTGGACTGCTCCACTGACACTGACAGAGACGATGAAGATGTTAAGGCAACTCATACACTGACAGATTACAGTCCCTCAGGGACAAACAGCCCTAGATATAAGTAAAATCACTGAATTGATTTTCTCCCCTTAAATGTTTACAAAATTATAAACATACTGTTAGTTAAGCCAAATATCAGCAGCCGTTCCATGGTCTTCATCACGTGCAACATCAGGGCGACCGGTCTGAAGTTGTTCAGCTCACCAGGATTACAGAGAAACTACAACATGCTGAGGATTATTTTCCAGGTGATGATTCAATTTGCTGCAGATCAAAAGAGCGGCTCTGCTGTATACTATTACCACAGTCAGACCTGCAGCATTGGCACAGAGGTAACAATTTTGTCATCTCTACTCTCCAGTGTAGCTGTATATTTAATTTTTCTCTTTATGATTCTACCTCCCCTCCTTATCCTCCCTCCCTTCATCTCTCCCCTTTTCACTTTGATGCCATTAAAAGCTGCTCCGCTGAGACTTGTAGCTCCGTCAATAGAAACACTGCCAAATCAGATGTACCCAGGGACTCAGAGAGGGTCTCTGTGATCTGTGCTTCAGGCCTTGCTATCACGCCTTTGCTGGAATATGACACAATATACAGAAAAGGGATGCTTACTGCATACTGTAACTGTAGTTTGATCACAGAGCTATTGTAATTGATTTTGCCTTTTCAAAGTAAAATGATACATTTCAGACACGTGAAAGAAGTGTGGGCTGCAGATGACTTGAGTTCACCTCAATCTGACATGCTCTTTATTCTTCCTCTCTTGCCTTGAGCTGCTGAAACTGAAGGTTGATCTTTGCCGCTTCATCAAAGACACAAACTGGGTGACACGATTCAGCCTTTTCCTGATGACAAAAGCAGCATTTTTCCTGCGAATGGCATTTGATAACTGAAAGCACGGCCATCACTGTGTTAAAACATTAATGACCTTTTCTGGTTGTCACTCAAATGTTACAGAGAGTGACTCATAAATTTCTGTGGCGCGGTGATGTGTCTGAGGCAAGTGAATAACACCGAGTCATTTAAGCAAAAACATAGTGAGAGATCTAAGACAAACCTGTAATTACAGCAACACACAGCACTCTGGACTGCTCCACTGACACTGACAGAGACGATGAAGATGTTAAGGCAACTCATACACTGACAGATTACAGTCCCTCAGGGACAAACAGCCCTAGATATAAGTAAAATCACTGAATTGATTTTCTCCCCTTAAATGTTTACAAAATTATAAACATACTGTTAGTTAAGCCAAATATCAAACCACTTCAATAATATAAAGGAAAACTATGGTTTAATACAACTCAATGCTCTCACTCACCAAACTGTGACAGTAACTGTATTATTGTGTCTGTATTGTGCCACTGTTGAGCAACATTTTAGCCTGTCTCCTGCCTATACCAATAAAATGGTCTACCTGTCAGTTGCATGGTTTTTACCAAGACAGCTCTAGTGTAGAACCAGATGCCACAGGTTGTATCTGAATTCAGTTGCCTTGGAGGTCTGATTGATTCCCAATTCCCAACAGAGGCATCTGAGATGGACATGCATTCTGTGATCATAACCCATCATATACTCTTTAACGACTAGCACAACTACTCTACTACAACTGTTCCTATGTCCTGACAAGAAATCTGTAGATTTTCATCATTGTCCAATGTAAAAAAAAATAAAACTTGCTGAGTTGGTAAAGCTTAATTAATTATGTAGATGTTTATCTCATGTACAAGATTGCAGAGGGCCTGACTTTTCCCCTGCTCAGACAGTTTGTCTACACAAGAACAGCTACTTACAGTTTCACAAGAAGTGCAGCAAGAAGGGATTGCATTATCCCACTGAGAAAAAAAAAAGCTTTTAGTCTGTGTTCCCTGTTAAAGCTGTGCTAGAATGGAACCATATCCCAGCAACGATTAGAGCCCTGGATACATACAGTTTATTTAAAGCTCATTTAAAAAAATGGTTAGCACTCAGCTTAGTCAGCGCTAAAATTCGATGGCACCATACTGTTCTCAGTCTGTCTGTGTGTGAACTTCCCTCGCTGTCAGCTGTCACCTGTCGCCATCGCCGGACTTCCCTCATGTACCTGCATGCATGTCTTTCAGTGTGGCTTTGCTTGGACTGTGTCAGAGTGACTTATGTATTTTATACACAGCGTGTTCTTTTTATGTCTATGCTTCTTTTTTATATGTTTTGGTTAGTGTCTAACAGTGCACACCATGTTGTTTTATTTATTCCATATTTCTATCTAACAGTAATATCTTATATTTGATTATTTTGTATGGGTTGTAGTCTTCATGATGTATGTTAGTATGTTTTAAATAGTATCTGATAATGTAGTTTAATGGTGTATGATGATGGTTTTATTATCTTTTCTTTTTTATTAACTTTGTCATTTCAATTGTACATTATTATATTCTGAGGTGACTTTATAATATCTGCCCAGTTTCCACTGATGGAAAACATCCTCTTGGCTAAAGGCACATTTACAGCAATGTTTATTCATGTGCACTGTCCTGTCAAATAAGCCAATAAATAAATTAAATAAATAAATTAAATCTAAATTTTCAACACAGTTTGATGATATGAAATATTCTGTGCCAGGGGTTGTCACAACTTCCTGCCTTCCTTTTAGCTGTTGGCCAATTGCTGTCAGTAAGTGCCAATACTCAAAGTCAAATGGTTTCATGCCAAGATTCAGTCCAGCGAACGAAGCTTAGATGAAAAACAAAATAAGATGAGATGTCAACACAGAAAGAATATACAACATATGATTTATACATAAAGTACATAAAGTCAATCTTGTAAATATATTGAAGAATTCTCACATATAAAACTTCTTCACAAGTAATTTGAAGTAATATGAAATGTCAGCGACACACAGAGGGTGTGTCTAACATGTAATCCATGTCTTTATTTTGTTTTGTGGCTGGGATAAAGAGTACTGCTGATGGAGAGTAGTTGGCATAGTCAGCCAAATGATCACATTTACATCACAAACCTGTTCTGTTACACAGCCAAGTCAATGAGAATCACTGCTGTATATCTGAGTCAGCTTGTTGCATTAAATATACTATACTAAAACAAAGACTCCACTGTGTAAAAGTAAGAAATCTCAGATGCATTGTGCATAATTTTATACTCAGCTCAAATTTAATCTGACACATTTGAAGTGACTTTTATATCATGACTAGAATCTGAAATGTGTTCATTTAGTCTGAAAAATGATTAACAGCATAAGAACTGATTGACCTACAGTTGGCTTGGGCAGGGTTAAAGAGGTTAACTTGACTTGAAATTTCAGATTTGGTTGTCGATGTATATCAGACAATGATTTATTTATGATGTCATGGAGATTAAATCAGTCAATCACAAGCACAGGTCAGTCAGAGCACTCAGATCATTCTTGGTGTGTCTGTACGTGTTGAGTAAAGTCCATCTCTCAGACGTATCTCTGTGTGACGCTTGTCATAGGTCTCACAATCTTTCAGCGACAATCACAGATCATGCTGCTGTCATATGTCAGCTTAAATTTTATGCCCCCTAGCTAGTTATTTGACTAAACTTATCAGTGTTTGTTTGCAGCTTTGCTTGCTTTCTTATTACAGTTTTTTACAAGTTAAAAAATAAATAAATAAATTTAGTGAAAGACTAGGAGACTAGCCAATTCACAGATGTTCAGAATTTGGTGCAGTTGGTCAAGATTTTGAAGCACTTATTAAGCACTTATACATTATTCTTACAGTCATTTCAGCTCAGCCCCAATTTTATGGACCGCTGCCATAAAATGGACATAGGATGATACATAGGTTCAAGGCAAATATAATAGTATTGATCAACTGTGTACAGATTATAGTTAAAAAATTATTTGACACATTTCATCAAATGGTGGCATAACAGGAATGTAGCTGGAATGCTACAAAGACTAAGTGTTTCCAGAATTGATTAAGACATAATGATGGTCATTGTTAGCCAATCAGTATGACTCTATGTCTTTGTCAGGCAGTACCAGAATCTCAAAAGCACAAGGGGTCTGCAGGGATCTATCTAATCAAAGAAAAGGTAAAGAATATTACAAATCCGATAATAGCCTGATAAGCTAAATCAAATATATTTCCACTCTTTTTCACTTTTCTATTCAGACAGACACTGTGCTGTCAGCCAGTGGCTTGTTGGAAGAAATCAGTCGTGTGAAGCATGAACCATGATGAGATGTCATATTCAGTCAACAGAGAGGCTGAATCCAGTTTTCTGTTGCTTTTATTCATGGATGTTGCAAGGTAGCAAGCTAGCTTTGTAGACAGATCATGTGGTCATTTTCCCCTGGCTTCAAAGAATTCATAAAAAATGTTATATTTTGCTGACCAGCACAAATGCATTATGAAAATATAAAAAGATTTTGCAGCCTTGGTAGAAGTACGCAGTTTGTAGTTTGTTTCTAAATGTGTTCTGTCCTTCATCTTTCCGGAGATACCAAGGTTGCTTTAACACTTTTGTGTTAGGGTGGTGCGACTTCTCCTTTTTGCTTTTAGCCTTGATACATCTGCCTGTAAAACCTTGAAAACTCTCTACAGGACACAAAGTCACAACTGTTGAACTTAGCCCGGATGGATGTGGCGGGCGCTTTCTGTTTCCTACCAACCAGATCAACAAGATATTTGCATTGTCTAGACCAACAGAAGTTGTATTTATGTCATCGTCTTTAGAGTTAAACAATAGAGCCATTCATAGTTCTCAGATGTACAGCTTGGAATAACTGCTCTCATCAGAGTAATGTTATTCTTACCTTCTTTGAACCCTTTGGATGAGTGAGTTTTATAGAATGCTACAAACCGATTTCCCTCAGTGTATTCATCAGCTGTGATTAATTTTCCCTCAGTGCTTTTTTCACTTTATGTCTGTGAAAGTTAACAACACAATATGAAGTATGTCATGTACTCATAGTACAGCTTTTGGATATTTTTATTGGTTGTCTCTGTACTCCACTAATACATTGGATTTGAAATTAAATGTGTTTGTAACTGTTCACATCCATATTGCCTGAACAGGTCACAGATTGCACAAAGTCCCCCAAGTGTCGAGTCTGAATGGTCAGTATTATAAGTTTTACTGTTTTATAAAGGTGTTCATTCAGCTGGTTCAGTCATAAAATGGACAACAATTCCTGCTCTACACTGTTAGTCTTATATGGATTTAAACACTACTGTCGTGTTTGGTGTTGTGTTAAAGATGTTGATGGAGTCCATCAGTGTAATTCTCAATGGCTGCTGTGCACATTCATCCATATATGTAGTCTGCTGAGTATGAACTTTTTATGTTATGGGTTAGGGTTAGGGTTAGGGTTATATCTGGTTTATATCTGCTTCTCTTTTAAGATAAAGCTAGTCTTTGGATCAGCTTGAGTGACTCATGTTGAACCCATGTAGCCTTGGGACAGCACATTTCCTTATATATTCATTATATATATATATATATATATATATATATATATATATATATATATGATATATATAATAATTTTATATATATATTCATATATATAGCACAATAGCACAAATGCTGGTCAGCAAAATATAAAAAAATATTATCAATTCTTTGAAGCCAGGGAAAAATGACCACATGATCTGTCTACATATATATATATATATATATATATATATAGAGAGAGAGAGAGAGAGAGAGAGAGAGAGAGAGATCTATATATGTGGATATAAAATGCAAAACCTAAATATGATTTGATGTTTTACACACACACACACACACACACTACACATTACTGCAGATATAAGCCACCACTGCAACCCAGAAAGACAAAAAGCAGCTTTGTCAGAATCTCTCAATCAGTGCCTTTTTTAGACTTCTTTATTCACACATGCTGGATCTGCATGTACTATTACTTTTAGTGTCACCTTGCATAAATTATGCTTGAAACATCTATTCTTGGTAAGGTATATGAGAAGCTGTATTTGTAGAGCTACATTCAGTGGGTTTTAGTGTGGTGCTGTGTATTTGTGCTTTAAAACTCTGCACCTGGAAGATAAGAACAGTTTCTCCTCAGAGAACCTGACTTAGACTGCCCTCGCAGTCCATCAAACTGTCTGCTGCTTTTAAAGGGTGTGAGAGGAGCCGAAGCAATTGGTCTTTATTGAAGTTCGTCCTGACTCCTCCAGCTGATACTCTGTTCCTCCTGCTAATAATGTGGCCTCTTTTCTAGCTTGTGCCACGCTGAACCAGGATTGCATCATAATTGCTATATTTAATCAGTCGCACCATTTTGCTCTTGGACTCACAGTTGTGTTAGTACACAGGAAGTATAGTTGGCTGTTGAATTTCTGATATGACACAGCCAGCTGTACTGTATATCATATGCATTAAAAAGAAAGTTTTTCTAGTGGGTGAAGCCTTCTTTTTTTTTGCCTTTTTTGCACCAGCTCAATTATTTTCTGTCCCCTAACATGTGGGAACGACATAGGACAAATTAAAAAACACAGGATTGGCAAAGACAAAGTAGGTATGTGCAATTGGTAAAGTCCTCTGACATGGCAGTGCAGACAGGAAAATGTTCATAGAACAAGGCGCTTCAACATTTAATCCCATCTGGAGAGACTTTAATCTGCAGAATGGCTGATCTTCCTGCCGCTCCACTTGTTTTCTCCGTTTGGGTACATCATTTAAGGGTTTAAAGCCTTTTCCCTTTATCTTAATCTGTTTATCCACTTGTTTCATTTTTGTCTTTTTGTGTCATTTTAATACCCAGGGGAGCTGCAGTGGCTTTTTTTCATAATAACATTGAGGCATTATGTGGATGATTTCTCTCTCTTCTCTCTTCTCTCCCTCTCTTTCTCTTGAATGCACACACACACACACACACACACTTTCAAGCTTTCTCGCTGCCTCTCACTTTCTGCCTCGCTCATTCTCAGTGTCTAAATCCAGCTTTCTAAGTTACAATAGAGCTGTTTAAAGCCTCCGAAATGCTGAGCAGGCCTTGAAACTGTCCATTGAAAAGTGGGCAACAGATGGACAGTGAGAGCGGAACAGAGAGAGAGGCCTTAAGAGAAAGAGAAAGAGAGAGAGAGTCAGAGGTTGGCCTGAAAGCTTCAAAGTGCCTTCAGCGGCATTGGATTAAGGTCACCGCAGAGTTTCATAATGACAACACATAGCACAATGTCAGTTAATATCACAGTCACTCACTCTTACACACATTTCCCTCAACAATTACTGTTGTGCGGCGGGTGGCCGCTCCCACCAATCATACTGGATCTTGGCGGTGTGGACGGTTTGGTCGGAGGTGGGTGCAGGGATCTAAACATTTGATGTTGAGTTTTCCACAAGCAGCGCTCCCAAAAGAGTGAAAAGAAATCCCTGCTAATCCCCGAATCCCCACCAGTTTCTACTGAATGATTCAATTTCCCTCTCATTGTGTCACACTCAGCCTTGTCTTTGTGTGTGGCTCTGTGTGTGTGTGTGCTCCGTGTGTGTGTTTGTGTGCTCGGTCTCAGGTCACCAGTCTTGAGCGCGTTGCAATGAAGCTTTGTGCCACGGGTGTCAAAGCATGGACAATAACAGCTACGGAGCATGCTCAGTGGCCTTTTGACTGACAGCCAGGAGCGGTGGGCTGTGTGTTTGCGTGGGTGAGGGGGACAGACACTGCGTGGAAAGTCAAATTACGACTCTTTCTCTGCTCTCTGGGGTGAAGGTCTGACTTGATTACGGGACACATTTAAAACATGTGTTGCTGAAGACAGATACCATCTATCAGTTGTTCATCATCATCATACAGCTTTGACAGTTGTTATAAGGTTTTATAAGAGCTCTGTGTTTTTCTCTGCACTACTTGACTCCCATTTTAGTAAAAACAGTAGTTTGGCACTACTTTACATAATTGTCTTATATTTATTAGGATTCCTAAAAACTTATTACCATGAGGTCATCAAGCCAAGAAACAATCTGGGAATCAGACTGAAACTTGCCTGCATTCCACCATTTAAGCAACCCTTATGGTATTTTTAGACAGCGAGCAGCTCCAGCTCTTTGCTGCTGTGTCCACAGTTTATGATGTTTTTTTAGTTTTTTTTTAACTTGCCACCATGGCCCGCTGCATCACCATGGCCACCAGCGAGAGGTAATAACGATGATAGGCTGCAGAAACTGATTTATGCACCTATTCAGCAGCAGAGAACTGAAAAAGCAATGAAGAGAAACAAGGTACTGAGGGAACATCATCGTCAAAAACCTCGTATCTCCAGCAAAATTACACTCTCTTTAGTGATGTGATGACATTATGCTGGGTGTATAGCAGCAGCCTGTGGTGTACAGACAGGTAGGACTGCTGCCCATTCAAAATACAAAACACCAGACCTCACCATGACGGCACACTGCCTGAAAGCAATATTATGCATAAATAAGCTGTGGTATCTTGCTGTTAGTCAACACACCAGTAGCCGTGGTCCCTACAAGCATAATCAGACACAGTGTTCGTTGTGACCCCTGCTTGTGTGCTGATATGGTGTCATCACACTGTATTGTGCACCACTGTTTCAACTCCTATTGTAAATGGTTGCTTATGTGATTTATTGCCTCTGGTGTTTTGGGAAATAACTCAAACCTTCATCTGAAAGGACTGTGACTGAAGTCGTAATTGTTACTGTGTTTGTTTCTTTCTATGTTATGTATTCGCACTAATGCTATTGTAAGCCCATAGCAGTCGGCTGTGAGAAAACAAAAAACACCACAGATTTCACTCATTAGCTGATCACTCTTTCGTTATCAACTTTTATATTTGGCACCATCAGAATTCAGATAAATGCTTTTCGTAATAGGAACCTTTTAGGCAAACATATCTACCTATCTATCTAATTCTATATATCTATATAGATAGATGTGAAGATGTGAACTGTGAAGGAAGTTTGGTGATCATGAGATGCTGTTTGTGTGAACATTAAGGTGCAGAGTTTATAAAACAACATCTGTGTTATCTGTGCTATTACCAGACCTAATAACAGACCTAATCTTACTGTTATAGTTTATTGGAAAAAAAATAGTAAATTGCTGAAATTGCTATTTAATATACCTGCATACAACTTTTAAAAGACTGAATGTAAATGTAGAGTTATTGCCTGTCAGCATACAGGCATAAATTCACCCCTCAATGGAGCTTCTTCTGTGTCATTTTTTTTTCTGTACTCAGACACCTGCTGCTCTGAAAGGACTCCACTCAAGTGTTAAGAGGCCTACTTATGAGTCTACTTGAACCAGCCTGAAAGCAATATTACATTTTCTGAATGTGGTGTCACATTTGGACTCACGAGGGATCCTTTTGCAACAAATTAATAGAATTCAATTGGGCACCCTTTGTACATGAAGTGCAGTGTCAGATAAAATACCAATTTCTGCCTGTATTTTGTTTGTTAGAAACATTCACATGAGTCTCATAGTCATCAGACCTTAAAATATGAGGGAATATTTTTTCTCTCTTCTCTCCTGTCACTGATTTCTGCTGGAGTTTGGTCAGGTATGTTTCTGCCACATGTCTTGGTATTCAATACCTTCTCATCAATCATTACTCAGTTTACTGACAGAAGCTAAAGATAATTACATGTAGTAACGAGTAATTGATACCAGTTAAGGTCAAATCAGGGTAATTTGGCACTGATTAGCACCTGACACTGGAAGCTCCTTCTGCCCAACCAAAGTGCCTGAACTGGCTGAGTGACTAAGGGAATCAATAGCAGACATATGGCTGCAGGGAGAGATGATCCCCTGTTCTGTAGTGCAGTGTAACCAGAGAAAGGCCAACAGATGGCCACTTCAGGGACTGACTGTCCACAGGTGAAGCAGATGCTGCTCAATCAGAGGATATTTACACCACAGAAAAAAATATTCAGAAAAAGAAGAGAGATGTTTCTGAGATTTTAATTTTTTAAACATCAGAGTCTTATAACCTTGTTCAACCCTACACGTGATCATTACCACATGATCTTTACTCAAGTCTGAACTCTGCGTTGCTGATTTTGTTTGTGTGTACACCTTCGTTGTCTGCACTGTCATCTCACTACTACATATTACGTGAAATATTACTTGAAATCAATTAATACGGGTAATTTACATGTGATGCCATAATGACAAGATAATGACTCCTCATTTCTGCTTGAGACTACCTGCTAGAAGCTTCATTAGCCGCTGCTAGCATAACACACCCAAATGTGCAACAGAGCTGTCAGTGTTTACGTCACATTGTGGGCGATGTTTTATTCACTGGCCCTAACAGGGAAGAGGATGTGTGGAATAAATAAGATGATATCTCTGGTTGTACTGCATCGATTTTGAGTCTCTTTTTTGTTCAGCATGAGTCCAACAGTGTTACAGGAGTGCAATTCTAAATTGGTGCAGTTCTCTCTTAAAGGCCCAGCACATCTGCACAGGTGTTTTTCCTGGCTGATGAGACCTCTGACCTGCATGGTTGTGCTCTGGGTGTGCAAGGCCTTTAAGACCTTGTTAAAGTTGGAAAACATCGACACTTAAAGTTATAGAGGAGTTGCAGGAGCATACAATACTAACATTCTGTGAAGTGAGTATTTTCCGGATTTGTGTTGCCTTTCACTGTATATAGCCTCCAGTGTGTATCACCGTCCAGTTTTCTTTATGCATGAATAATTGCTTTGGTGAATAAGCTGAAAATGTTGCTTAAGAGCATAAATAAATGTTGAAAGCTAGTGGGTTTACACAACAAAGGCATCTCTCCACTTCACACTTAAGTGGCAGCAGGGCAAAGAGGTCCCAATGATAGATAGATAGATAGATAGATAGATAGATAGATAGATAGATAGATAGATAGATAGATAGATAGATAGATAGATAGATAGATAGATAGATAGATAGATAGATAGATAGATAGATAGATGAATAGATAGATAGATAGATAGATAGATAGATAGATGTAGATAGAGACAGATGATGATGAGTCTTGGTAGTTGGTAGCCAAGAGCCTCTTCTAACTCTCTAACCCTCTGCTGAACTGAGCCAAACAATCTGACTCACTAAAAAATAATAAAGATAAATCAATCAGACATGCTGCATTTCAAAGCTGATACACAACTGCAAAGTTTTACCTGTTTATATACAATTTGATGGTTCAGTCCACTGGTTCCCAAATCAGGTATCCACCGCAGTCGCAAGACAAATCTGAGGTTAATGGAGGAAAGAAGAAAAAACACAAATCTGTGTTCATTTTCATTACAGCTTTTCAAAGCTTTGCTTCTCTTGTGAAACATTGGCTACTTGACCTTGTATGTGTTTTCCTAAAACTGTTTTAATGAAAAGATCTGGCAAATGGAAAACATCTCTTTAAGGTAGTAACTCATGGACATCTCAAAAAGGTAGTAAGGTAGGTCACAATCCAACAAAGGTGAGTTTAATTCTTAACAATGCATCACATTCTTAAAATGATCCTGTTTTTTCATGTGAAATAAAAACCTTCAAGTAAATAACCCCAACCTTTGAATAAAAAACCTCAAGTATAATACTTGCGTAAATGTAATGTTTCTTTCAACCACTGATGAAAACAAACTGAGAGAATGAAAACACTCACAATAATCAGCTCTAGAGAAATATTTCAGTTATTTTAACAGCAGCTAAAACGCCTTAGAAAATCTATTTTAGATAAAAGGCTCAGACTAGAAATACACAAAGCACAAACAACTTACAATGTAGCAAATAAAAGTGAATGAACACCTATATTAATACGCAGCCCATAATACTAAAGGCCCTATTTACTCCTCACAATGTAATGATTAATTTACATTTTACTGAATCTCAGGTGCCATTGCTTTCACACATCACTCGACACTAATGTGGAAACCTCACTGTCAGCATCTGATTATATATATCACATTTGCTGTTTGCCCCTGAGAGAAGGAGCTAAACAAAGCAAAGTAAAGAAAAAGGTGACAGACACAGACAGAAACAGAGTCAGTGAGGGTTTGAAAGACATTTTGTGTCAGTTATACAAATTCAGCCTTATGCTCATGACAACTCCTCAGTATGTTCACTGGGTGTGACAAAGCACAAAAGGTGGGAATAATAATTAATGCATCTGCAGCAACGTTCATCAGGTCAGTGTGTGTCTGTGTTTGTGTGAGTGTTTGTGTATATGTAGTGCTTCCATCTTACAGTGTGTGCAGAGAATATTTTTGCATGGTTCTAGCCATTGTGTGTGTTTGTGTGTCACTGGAGGTACAGTAACTCTCTTTGCATCATTGTCACCGCCATTTGTTTTGCCATGTTTTAAATGGCAGTTGCAGAATAAGTGAACACAGTTACTGATGACACATCTAGTTCGTCTCATCCAGACTGTAAAAACTGCTTTGTCAGGACTTTGAATTATTCGACACTTAGAAAGCACTTTACATTGCACAACATTTAAGCAAGAGAAACAGCTTCAAGAGTGAGGATTAACTGAGTGATTTTGATGGATGTGACATACAACACTTTAAATGCATCTTTAAAGAGTAACGTCATACTAGGTTTTGGAAGGAGGAAAAATAGTTGCACATACAATACCTTTCTATGACCTGAATGGCTGAATGGAAGTCTCTTCAACCACTGTCCTCACCCACCATTCCAGCTGCAATAATTATTGATTTTATTGGCATGATCACAGTGTGAGGAAAAATCCCACCATTTCATGGTTTCACAGTAACAATGCATATATAATGTATACAGTTTAAAAAACAATCATCTAATGGTGATGTGGCCTGAGAAAACCCTAACTGTTACTGGGTTTTTGTTTGTTTGTTTGCAGTTTTTCTAGATATGAAATGGATAAATTGAGAATACCTCGTATGTGAGTGCTATGCTCCTGAAGGGATAACATGCTGTTTTGGTGAATGTTATAAACTGTGCAATGCTCCTTTTCCTGCTTTGTTGCCCTTAGTTTATGTTGCAGTGACAGCTGTAAACTCTCCACTGCTTTGTTCATTGTAACTAGTGGTGATTTTTATCTCCAACCAGCTCAGTGTTTCATTAAGTAACTTGCCACTCAAATAATTTTTTTTTACTAGTTTAGTTTTTTTAGTTATACCTTAGTGTAATGAGTTCATGTGAGCATGTGTAGCTGGATGGTGATCTCTTGCAGTAAACTGGAGGTGTTGGACCCTTTAGCAGCAACTTCTTTTCCACCACAGTTATACTGATTGTAAATCCATCTTCTGACCAACTCATCATTCTTTGAGTATTTAAAATGCTCCCATACCAATGACTTATGGCATTTTTTTACATCGTTGTTCATATGAAAAAATAAAAAACATAATGTCTCTTTTTTGATAGTGAGAACAGCTCGTCTTTACACAGTGATGTTTTAAAGTGTGATTGGTAGGGAAATCTTCAGGAGTGTTCTGTTGTATGTGTAACCACACCCAGCTGTGATGTAGAGCCGTACTATGGTGCCACATTATATCACTGCTGTTTATAGCCCAGGGAGCTACAATGACCACATTTATGAGAAGCACACTGAGTTAAGATAAATGGGAATTTCCCTTCTAGAAACATGTTAAACAGGGTGATACCTTTTAAGATACCTTTTAGAAGAACTGGCACATGATGTGTGCAAGTTTGTAAGATACGATGTGTAAAGTAGTACTAGTGTAAGTACTAGTACTAGTTTGATGTGTAATTGAGTAAAGTTCAGGCAGCCACACTGTATGTTCATCCTCAACTCAGCTGCTGCAGAACGACACTGTGCAGGAGTTAAGATAGAGCATGCATGCACTTACACACATGTTTTGGCCTGTGTAGATCATGTATGTCAACTCTGGCAATTTGAGCAGCATTTCACAGGTAAAGAACGTGTTTGTACTCCTATTTTGCTTCTATTGCTTTTTTGCTCTGCTGTGTCCCAGGTCAGGAGTCAGAGCACTCTTAGACAAACCAACATGATTTATTTAAAAAAGTTTGATTTCAATGTTCATGTACTGAACAGACCTGGAGATCTGCTGTAAAACAAACATTGAGTCTCCTTTCTGCAGCATTTCTTCTACTGAGATGGCACTGGAGGATCACTGTTACATAGGTTCAGTTCGGGGCTGGCAGGATAAATCTTGTGACAGTGAAAAGGCAGCTCAGATCTACAGATCAGACATTCTGGGTGTGAATGTGTGGAACTGTGTCTCTTTGTGTAATTGTGCAATTAACCTTACAGGGCTTTTAGAACCACTTCAGACTCTTCATTTATTTTACTCTAAAGTGCAAACAGAATCGAAAAGCTTTTTTAGTCTATGTCTAGACAGTAATGACTAGCAGTCATCTTGGCAGCACTGAGGCATGCTTCTTTCATGAAACATTCACAAATGTGACTGAATACTGCCATTTATTTTGTGATGTAAATTGGGGACAGTCAGTGATTCAAAGAGTATGCAACCCTTACTGTATTTGTTCCCTGCTCTTTATATATAGCTGGACTGGGCCTCATTAAAGCCAGTTTTGAGCATCATGACTCATTATTTAGATTGGAGTGTCAGACGTCCAGATGGTCCTGTGATGAGTCAGTGTACAGAACCTTCCTCTGGATCGCCTCCTGATCCATGAGTACTATCAAACATGTTTGATTTTTAGGCCTTGAATGTCTTGAAGTAGTGAAGAAGTGAAGACCTGATGTCTTGATGTCTTCCTGTGGGGGGAGAAATCCAACAGATTAAATCTGGACAGAAACTACTGGAAGCAGTGACGTTAGAACTAAATAAAGAAACATAACACAGAACATTTCTCCATGTTCAGTGTTAAGTTGGCTGTATGTTTTAGGGAGTCGGGTATCTAATTAGAGGCAAATAAAAACATTTTGAAATGTTTCAGATCCCATGGTGGACAGACAGAACAGTAACTCTGTATTTGGTAGGTTCATAATTTCTATATAGTTTTCAACAAGTTTCCTTGAAAGGATTATGTGATTTGTTAGTAATTATAGGGAAAATCTGTTAAATTGGTACACTTCAAATGAATTCAAAAGAGTTGCTACTGCATGAGGGACACCAAACCTACTCTCACTGACATTAATAGAATGGCCAAAATAATAAAAACACCTGCCAGTATAATGCAACACAATTCCACAGCACCACAAACTGCAGCCTCCAAAATGGCTATTACAGCTGAATCAACACCTTACTTACAATCATCTTACAACTTATTATAACATTAATAAAGGGTTTATGGTAGACATGTTGTATTAGGCTGCATTACTTTTATCCAGAGGAACATAATAAACTATCAAAAGTTTCAAATGGTAATCGAATAATGGATTCCTATTTAACTTGGTGTAAGTTAAATAGGAATCAGTCTGGTTGTGGTCCATCTGTCTGAGGTTCACTGGCCTGGTGGGGACATGATCTGTGTCTGTGTTGTGGAGAGAAGGTCCGAGTGGCCAGAGCTCCATATGAGGACATCTAGGGATGATGCACCTGGACTCACAGGACTCATTTCCATTACCTGTGATGATACCTCATACGTGGACTAAACCCATGAACTCAGCATGTATAATTCCCTATATGATTGATGATGATGTTCTCTGTACATGTGGCATCTATTGCATGTCTGTCCGTCCCAGGGAGAGGGATCCCTCATCTGTGGCTCTTCCTCAGGTTTCTTCTTTTTCCCATAAAGGGTTTTTTGAAGTTTTTCCTGACTCGGTTCGAGGGATCTAAGGACAGAGGGTGTCACAACTGTGCAGATTGTAAAGCCCTCCGAGACAAACAATGTTTGTGATTTTGGGCTCTAAATAAATACATTTGAATTTGAATTTGAAGTAAAAAAAAGTACAATTTAGGCTTTTGAAAATGTTTTTAGTTTTGCAGGTATTTGGTCATAAACCAATATATTGGACAAATTGACATTTTGAGTCAGGAATAAGTACTTTTTTCCATTCATTCCCTGAGGACCATGAATATCTAACAATTTTCATAGTAACTCATTTAAAAGCTGTAGATTATTTGGATAAAGACAAAAGCAAATATCAGATCTTGAGGAATCACCAAAGTCAAAGTGGGAAGCATGGATGTGCGTCCCATAGGGATTACCAGAGTCATTACAATATGTCATCCAGGAACCAACATTGGTGCCAATCCATCAAGTAGATTTTGAGATATTTCACTGAATAAGTAAAAACTTTGACTTGAAGGTGATGCTAGATAACAAATAAGAGAATAACCAAAGCCATAAGAATATATCATCAGAAATTCATGGTATTCCATGCAACCAACTGACAAATAGACTGATATTGCCATCTCTAGACATGCCACTACAAAAATAAAGCCCAAATTATAATAAAATGGAATTCCCCTTTTGCCCATGCTTCTGTAGCTCCAAGGATGGTCTTTCAGTCAGTTGGTAGGTATGTTAATCATTCTGGACCATACTAATTATTGAATGAATTGAAACTGTATACAGATAAATGTGCGCAAGAGGATGACTTGTAATAACTTTGGTGATTCCCTGACTTTCCCTCTAGCACCAACAGCAGGTAATTTATAGAGTACTTTGGTTTGTGATCAAATTCCTGTAAAACTACTGACATTAAAACAGTAAACATGGTAAATAATTATACCATCTAAACACCAGCATGTTGCCACACTAGTGTTTGAGCTTTTTATCCCGAGGACTGCTAAGCCACCTTACAGTACAGACTCACACAGGCACTATCATGGCTGACTCTTAGATTAGATTAGATGTATTTCCAATATTTAACTTAACTTTAACATTGATGAATGTGACTGAATGTCTGTGTTCCTCTAAGACCCTAAATAAGAAGGCCTCCAGATGCAAGTCAGTACTTCTTCTTATCAAGCCAAACCATATCTTCAGACATGGATCTAGATCTCTTCAATTCAGTTCACCTGTTCTTATGCATAGCGAATGGGTGCTTTCTTTGTCTGTCTTCTGTATTGCTGTCTCTCTCATCAGCCTGGCTTCATGTGCTGGTGGAAAAAATGAATTCCACAGAGCACAGAGGCCAAGAAACGTGTGATTTTTGTATTATGTTCGACTATTACCCCACTCGATTGAGGGTTTCATTCTGAATTCAGCCATTGTTGCTGTAACCTTGTGTAGTGGAGAAAGTAAATGACTCTCAGGTCACTAGTGCCAAGGTGCCCTTAAGGCACTGAGCCCCCAGTTGCTGCAGTGGAGCCACTCAGTGTGTGGTAGGACTGGGCAGTGGTTGAGTGCTGAGCAGAATGTAAAGCAGGATGTAGACGGAATAGAGCAGGGAGTTCATTCATTTAAAAGGAAAGAGAGAAAGAATAAGAGAAGTGGAGTGAGCAGAAAGTGAGATTAAACAGAACAAAATAAGCCTACAGGAGGCCATGAAGTTAAATAATGGGCTGCCATCCATACCTCTGTAGGAAGTGCCAGCCCAGGGGTTAAACTGCTCTGTCTTTATGTGTGTGTGTGTGTGTGTGTGTGTGTGTGTGTGTGTGTGTGCATGTGTGGGTGTGTTTCTGAGATTGTTAATAGCAGCCCACAGTGCCAGTTTTTTATTACCACCCCAATCATGCTCCATTGTTATTGCCCAGTAACAAGCACTCATACTGAATGAAGGTTGAAGTGGAATCAACTTTAGTCAGGTGTATTGCTGATTTTAGTGCTTGTTCCAAAACTCCATGAAAAATGTTTTGGGAGCACAAAATAACTTTTTTTCACACTACACATATTTATTTGTTTCAGTGAATTTCATATCTCTGATGAACACATTATACAATCTTAGAGATCACAGTTATCATCATCCTTTACACTGCAGTCAGTGATGGGTGTTACTGTTACAAAGTAAATGGATTCAGTCCTGTTCATTCATTCCACTACAATGTGTGGTATAACCAAAGCACAAGCTGTACAGGTGGGACAAACATTAGCTGTAACTGAAAGAGGAGGTATTAGTAAAGCCTTAAAAGGACTGCTTTTTTCATCATGTATATATTTTTCTCTAAAAGACCTAGGGGACAGCTTAGGCAATGCATATGTAAAATGCATGGTGTAAGCATGTGTGTAAGCTTACACCTGTACAGAAATGCTTCTGTACAGGTGGACTGTCCCAGAACAGGTGTGAGATGGGTTTAAAAGGAAGCAGATGATGGCCTGATTGCATGGCACAGAGACTCCAGGTGGTAATGGAGCGACCTGTGTGTTGCTGCCTTTTCTGGATCAGTGGCTGCCTGGTCTTGAGATTGCTGTATTTCCCTGATGTCACCACTCTCAAACTTGCTGTTGAAGGGAGGAATATATGCATGAGTTAATCTGTGTGAGTGTTTTGGCATATCCTGCCGGTCAGGTCACTTGCGTCGCTTTCTTGAGTTCCTCGCCCCTCGCTGACACAGCTCCAGTGGTGGAGAGCTCCTGCAATGGAGACAGGACATTTCCTAACCTGTCCACCCCAGTCACTGGTCACTCAGCCAGTCTTCTTCCAGTCTGCTTTACAGCGCATGTCTGCCTTTATTCCCCTCCGTTTCACAGCTGGCCTGGCCACACAGCATGGAGCAGTGGAGCATTGTTTTCATGCATGATGGTGGTGCTGATTTGTTAGTGGGACCTGACCTGCAGCACTTGTGCAGTAAGTCTTTGTGGATCAGTTTATTATAAGTTGTTTTGGATTATAGAGTCAGCATCATAAGCACAATGTAACTAACAGAGCACCCTCACCCCTGCAACAGTCACATACTCTTGTTAGACAAATTCACAGGTCCTCCAGTAATTTAAATCCCATATGCAATTGTGTTAAAGTGGATCTCTGACTTTTTTCCAAATGGAGAGCTCCTTTTATTATTTCATGAAATTTGACTTTTGCGTGAAAAAGAGTATATCAAAAATAGTTTTGCTAATCTGATAGATGGAAACATGCTAACACCAACATATAGGCCTGTGTGGGAACCAACATAAAGCCATTAGAAGAGGAAGACCATGGAAATGTTGTGCTGTTGTAAAATTAGCTAGATATAAGCCTAGCATAAGACATGAGCCTTTTTAGCCTGGTCTACAAGATACCCATCAACAATATGGACATCAGTTATTCACAATGGACATCAGTGAAAGTAATATCCCCAGGCAGAGTGAATCGCTATATCAATGTGTGTGACTGTGTGTTAAGATTTGTCTCCAAGAAGAAGAAACATATTTGGCTTTTCAATTCACCTCATACAGCATTTTTTAACTCTTGGAAGCTTTTGGCTTTCCCCTTTGGCTTTGTCTTGTGGAATGTCTGTTTCTATTACAGAGCTTCTCCTGTAATTTCAGTGATTTCATTTGGCATTAAAGTTGCTAGTATGGGTGACACAAACATTAAATATTTGTTAAATATTTTTATATTATTAAAACATTGTTACAATACAACAACAACAATACAAAAAAACATCAATTTAAGATAGCTGTCACATACTAGAAAAAGTTCACATATTATCACCAAATAAGAGGCAAGCATATAACGAACCCATCTAAAAGGCACACACAAGTACTTTGCCACTATTCACTGAAAACCATGTATCTCCAAGCTTGGTAGACAAACAGGTTAATGGAATGCCATTTTGTGCACTGGAGTGCTCAGCACTTTAAAACCTGCCAGATGGAGGTTCACCAAACTGGTTGTGAAAGCCTGTATATTAGTTTCTGTAAAGCCGACCATTTACCTCTGTTCCTCACGTCATTAACCATATTTCCATACAAATGAATTTACACTACACTTAGCTATAAGATATGATTCTAATATTACATGAATGAAGCCTGTATTTCAGTCTGAACTGTAGACGACGTGTCTCTGAGGGGTCTTGATTTACCCCAGGGAAGGTCATTAGTCGACTGCACATGGTTTGCATCCATACTTCATGCTCAGTTCTTCAAGAACTGCATCATGACTCTTAAAGCTTTTCTCAGGGATCTGAAATATGAGTGGAGTGCAGGGTGGAGCTTGTGCTGCGTCTCATGGGCAGACATGACAGACAGCCTGAGGACGGTACAGAGGATGTATAAGTCCCCAGGAGCTTCTGATACTGCATATCAGGAAAGTTTGTGACAGTTTGGCCCAACTTGACAGAAAAGGTTTGATTCTTCTCTAAAGACACATTGCTCTTTCAAAAAATAGGTGAATGTTTAGTTAAACACTTTTCTCTTCCTGAGAATAAGCCTGAGTCTAGCTTAGTAGAACTACTGGAGGCACGGGGAGCTCACCTGGATCTTAACTTTCAACTTTATACCTACAATATAAACCCAAAGATGACCAATTAATACACTGTATCCTGTTTGCTGAGCTTTACCAGAAATTCATTCATACATCAGAAAATGTGTTTGTGATGATGTGTGTGTGTGTGTGTGTGTGTGTGTGTGTGTGTGTATGTGTGTGTGTGCGTGTGTGTGCTGTGTGTATGTGTGTGTGTGTCCCATTAAATTGTGCATGACTTCTGTTTATTAAATTGTGCTGTCTAAAGATAGAGATATAACAGTTTTAGAAGCACACCTCAACATACTCAAATATGTTTGATTAAAGAGATAAGATGATATAAAATCCTCTAAAGATAGAGATATAACAGTTTTAGAAGCACACCTCAACATACTCAAATATGTTTGAAGAGATAAGATGATATAAAATCAAGGTAGGAGCAGGTGGTGGAACAGGTGAGTTTAGATATCTTTCTTTTGAATGTTGAGAGTTTTACAGCCTCGTAGCACTTAGTCCTGGGGTTGTGTGAGAGCCTGGCATATCTGGACCTGAGGCAATGAGAGGGGGTGGACTGTTGGAGGTTCATTGGGTAGTAGTAGGGGGAGCTAAGTTGCTGAGGGCCTCAAGGTAGTGTGGAGGATTTAATTTGTAATTTGACTAAAAGCCAGTCGAGGTCAAGGAGAACTGAAGAGCTGTGGTCTCTGGAGAGGGTGTGGGTGAGCAGGCCAGTTTTGTTTATTTAGGGCTTGTTTCAATAATTAAGCAGACATATGATAAAAGCATGCATGAGACTTTCTGCGGTAATAAATGACAGTTGGTGAAGGAATAAAGGCCAGCAAGTATATTCCAAAGTGCACACTGTCAGAAATCTGCTGGTGTACTGCCATGTTCCTGTTCTCTCCCATTTATCCAAACTGTCACAGTTTATGTAACGTCATTTTTCTTTCTTCTTTTTTCCTTTTTTTCACTGAGAATCAAAGGCAAAAATCAAAAAGTGTGTATTTCTGTGATTAAGTACATCAGCTTCTCCTGGACTCACCTCCTCTGTCTAGCTCACTGCAGCAGCTATCCCAGTGATGCTTTATTTTATGAATACATCATTTCCAAAAAAAAAAGGATGGAGATCTTTACGGAAGAAACCTGAACATGCAAGTGTGTTGCATGTTGTTTAATACATATAAACAGTTTTTTTAAACCTTTTCCAGCTTAATCTTAGTATATTTTATATTCTTCTTCTAAACCTCTTTGTCAGTAGATCATATGAAATTATTTTCTTTATGCTGCTCTTCCATGTTGATTTCATAACCCGTCAAGTCAATAAGAGTGAATGACCCTGGTAGTAAAGACAGGCCATAGGCCAGGGAGAAACGCGCAGGATCATCAGGCTTACTGAATAATTAGATAACACTGATTAAATGAACTGCCTTTTGCCCAATGCATGCTGGGACATGCTTCAGACCCCTGGGACTCTGAACAGGATAAGCATTATTGAAAATGGAAGGACAATTTAATTTGTAATTAAAGAGGATGCAGTATGCAGAGCAGCAATCAGAACACTGAGAGATATGCATATGAATGAAACAATCTGATAAAGGCTGTTATGATGGCAGAGTTTCATGAGCCAATCACATTCAAGATAATGGATTGCCTTTTTAGAAAACAATTTCTTTTTTTCATCAACCTTGGAAACATAATTCTCCTTGAGGTGGTGAACCAGAGGTCCATTCAGAGATTTGGGGTAAGCGCTGTTGACAAATTTCATCTCTGAGTGGGTGTTCTGTACTTTCAAATTTCATTAACAGTACAGTACGTTGGGGCTATTCATAACATGCTCTCTTTTTCCCCTTTAAAATCTGGAAAATGCATTTCTTTTCAGTGCTACTCAATACCATTAAAACATCCAACTAAATAAAAAATAGACAAAAAATAATAGAGAATGCCTGCCCTTGGTGTGAGCAAAACACTGAGAACCAACCTTGAAAAGGTCACTTTTTGTTCTCACAGGGGAAAAAAAGAGTACATTTTGAGGAAGTTATTCCTTTGACATGTTGTAAAATTTGTGTGCAAAAATTTAATGGGCAGTTCTTCAAAAACCTCAAACTGAACCTGCCTTCATCAGAACTCCAGTCTGCTCAGCCCTGTGATGAGTCCATGTTGTTGGAATACAGGTGGTGCACAGTTCAAAGACCATGACAACAGAACAGGATGTTGTCCACCCATATTCAGGTCTGGATCAACATAGCAGGATATGTACAACTTCCAAACATACCACTCCCCAGACACAACAGAGGGCCTTCAGAAGGAGGCACCCAGGCCACATCCTTTCGAGATGCTCAAAACAACTCCTTTCAAACCAAAGGAGATGTGATCCTGAAGTCACCATATTGGACTCTTTGTCCCTCGGTTATACTTTGAGATTGTGTCCATGACAGAGCTCAAGGCCCACAAACAGCATGACAGACTTCTTTTTCAGACTATAGGGACAGCTCTCACTGTTATTCGAGGGCAGCAGGACTCCTATAGCAACCCCCACAAGACATGGTGTTAAGCCTTCTCCAGCTCTAAAGAGCACATGCAGATTGGTTGGGCCTCCCCCATTAGCCCTCTTGTATAGTCACAAGAGTAAATAGCTGGTCCAGTATTCCACAACCAGCACAGAATCTGCTTTGGTCTCCATGAATCTGAGTTTTGTTGTAATCCGAAGCTTCCATTCCATATCCTTTATAGGCTTTCATTGAGCACCTTAGGTCCTTGGTTGTCAGACTAATAGAATAATTTTGGGGATGGCACTGTCTGTCCATGCATCCATCTGTTGGTCAGTACACCATTTTTGGTCTAGACTGAAATATCTTAACAACAACTGGATCAATGCACATGAAATTTTGTAAATTTATGGTCTCTCAGTGATAATGTTGATGATTTAACTTATTCTGTGAAATATAAATATAATAACATCTACTAGATGGGTTGGAACAAACATTGCTGCAGAGATTCTTAAAATGAACCCTAATTCAGTCAGGACACTCACATCAATGCTTGTAATAATTTGCATTATAGTTTGGCAGTGTGGCTCTGCTCATGTGATGCTCTATAACTAATCTGGGCAAGCTGGACACAGGTTGTCCCTGAGCTCACAACCCTCCCTAGCAGAGCCACGACATGTAACAAACATCAACACATATTAAAAAGAAACATCCCACCTCCCGTATGACTGTATGCTAACACAGGAGGAGGCTGTGGAGGTGGGGGGAGTTTCATTTCTGACAGCAGGCAGCAGTGTAGCAGCGAGGATGATCTCAGCGCTGTGTGCAGACTGAATAAGCACCAAAGGTTTATATCGATCAATCCAATCAATTGTAAGAGAAAGGACGTGGACAGGTGTGACTCTAAAATGACTGCCTGGACTACTGGCTCCATTAACGCTGGTGATCACCGACATTACATTACATCTGTCGAATACTTTGCTCAGTGAGGAAATATTCCATCAGCCTTCATTATAATTAATGCTAAAGCTTGCTAAAGCAATGACCTAATGAAGTAATGCACCTGCATATCAGTCATTACATTTCTTTTAAGGGTTTTTACAAATACTAACCGGTCACTTAAGATAAAGTTTGCTCTTAATTTGCTCAGTTTCTATAAGGTACAATTGTCTCATATTTATTTTTGACAGCTTAAGAGGATGGATGAAGAGGCTGCAGTACCTTCATTTCAAATTTTATCTGTGTGTAACTTTAACCTCATTAACATTGTACTAAAGTTACAGTATGGGCATAGAGTCACAATCCACTGTGTTGCTGTCTGAATAATGATGGAGCTGCTAGCAACAGAGAGAAATGAGTATGGATTTATATCAGCTAATAAACACAGGCAGGATAATAGTATTGATTTATGGCTGTCTTAATGACACAATGGAACAGAGCCTACAGGCTTGTGCAGGATTTGGCAGTGACCTGTGTTTGTTGCTGTGTTACAATAATTTGTTGTGTTTTCATGCTGTCAGACAGGTCCTCTACCAGTAATACACAGAGCTGAGGATGACTGATTAATGAGCGCTGAAACTGATAAAATAGAACTGCCTCTGAAGAGAAGAGGTGGAGAAAGACGGGTCACTTCAATTCTCTTAGTGTGTGTGTGTGTGTGTGTTTTGTTGTCCAGTTGCCTTCTTTACCTCAAAAGAAGTTCATTAACTCGTAATCCACTTTGTGTGTCCTGTGTGTGTGTCTGCAGGATTATTTTTGTGTCACTGCTATTGTGGATCTGCAGGAGCTCTAACACATCAATAGACCCAGTCAATAGAACGACCCGTCAATAGAATGACTTAACCAGAACGGCTTAGTAAATAGTTATATAAGACTGTTTGTGTGTCTGTATGCATATTTATGTGTGTGTATTTTATGCTGTGTGTGTGTCCTTTTTTCAATCCATAAAAACTAGAGCAACTCAGCCATCTATCGCAGACAGCAGCAGCAGGGTAGCATGTTATATAAAATTCTGCTTTCTCTGACAAAAGCAACTTCTAATAGCCTCAGAAAATCATCACATCTTTGTACTTATACACCTTTCAGCTGCAGCTGAGCATGGTAATTGAAAGTGGTGGAGAGGTCCTTACATTTTGACACTACTAGACTTCTTCCCCCTGTACTCAGAGGCAAGAGACGGGTCAGTACATTTCTTGGTACATTTTGTTGAAGGTTCGATTTAAAACATAAATTTTCTGAACCATAATCTTATATTAACCTTGACTCTAAATCTAAACCTAGCTGTACACTCCTGAATATACTATTGGCAAGTTAATGGACCAGAGGAAATTTTCAGCACCAGGATATTTTCTTTGTGTCTCTCATTTCTATCAAATAACAGTGCACTCACCAATGTAATTAATGAGATCTGGGGTAATAACGTGGATCCAACAAAGTCCTACAAGGTAAGTAACATTCAGACGATCATACGGGTTGTTAACAAGCTAGCAGTTTACTCACTTTAGCCATTGATTGGACGCCTTGTCCTGCTTTTGCACTGAACAGCCATCTGCCTCTGGCTCACTCAGCAGCAGTCAGGCTCAGTCACCGAGGATTTACTGTACACTAAATGTGAAGCGTCATGCTTGTCAATGATGATGAACACTAACAATGACAGAATTGAGTAAGCATATTGGCTATATTCAGTATGACTTTGAACATCCATTATACTGTGTTACAGTAAGTGACAGCAGGTGGATTGCTTTAGATTGGCTTCAGATTTGTCATGCCATTTCTCAGGCAGCTCAACTCTTACTGTAGTTAGTACTGCTTGGAAACAGCCAGTTAGCACCCATTCAGTCATATATAAACATTAACATTAACTGCAGAACTATGAGGTGTTGTCTTTGGTTTGTAAAGTTCAAACAATTAGATGCTTTACTCCCCTTAGTACCTGCTGCAGCTGCTTCTCAGTAAAAGCTGCAGCATCTTCTTTGATCTTCCTTTCAGAAATTTGTGAAGCGGTTGTTGCATTGGCATGTAACAGAAATAATATGTAATCCAAACTGCCCCCTGATGTCAAAGCTCACATTTGAGTGTCAGGTGCAGAAGCATTTTAAACTGCTAAAATGCTTTTCCAGAAGTTGCATGAACTTCTTTTCATGAAGCATTTCAGGTCATGTGTGTAATTGGGAACAAAATGAACACTATTCAATTGTGATATTTCTTTATTTTATGCTTGACTTAACATAAACCTGTCCTAAATCTCACTTTGGACCCTGGAACTAAGACTTAATCTTAAACTATTCTCTTGACCAAAAATTTGGGCTGTCCAAAATGTCTCCATGCTGAGAGTTTAAAGCTCATACTGGTTTTCAAAAGATGCATGAGATCACACACATTGAGTTAGTAGAATAGAGGGAAGCAGTGGGAGTCGAACTTTCTCCTCGGCTGCTCACCCAGCACCATTGACCTCTCCCCTTTCAACTCCCTCCATTTTCCTTGTTCCAATTTTCACCATAACAGACTAACACAGTTGAGTGAGGGGAGGGGGGTTACATTTACGACGAGCAGGACGAAGGAGAAAGAAAGGCAAAAAGGAGCACAGAGGAAGACGGCAGGATGAAACAGGTCTGTGTTTACTGGCTTTCAGTGACTTGACTAACAAGCCATTTACAAAGCCAAGAGAGCCAAAAATGCTGACCGAGTTTAGCCGATGCTAATTAAGCTGAATAGTTAATAACAAGAGCACATTTTCAAGTCAGCACATTGTCAGGATTTGAAAAGTGAACTGAGAATCAGGCATAGAAAAGCAAAATAAAATAGTTATTGGCTTGATAACACTTTGTATACATTTAATAGGGCCTAATGCCAAGAAAGGATTGAGACTAAACAATATGACATCAATGAAATAATATAATAACATGGAATACCTCACCATATGCTAATAAACTAATGTAGCCTGCTGAGAACAACAGAGTAATATTTTTATATGTGCTCTTCTAGCTATTTTTAACATTCACAAGAAGTATGTGATGTGTAACTGTTACCTGGACAAACAAGTCCTCCAAATGAAAGAACAGAACACGTTGTGTGTATTTACCACCCAGTGCAACTTGTCAGCAGGATTACACCGAGTGTGTGTCCAAAGCACTCTGCTTAAAGTTTTATCAGGGTTAGGCTCAAACCTGACTTTGTTTTGGTTTAGGAAAAGATTGTAGTCAAAGGACTACTTCATTATGTTTATGACACATTTGTAGTCATGGTTACAATAATGACATGTTTAATGAGTGAAGTGGGAGACATGGATCCTCCTCCCTCTGTGGACAGTGTGGTTACATCACTTCTTCTTCCATTCCATTTTATAGACGGCTTTGAGAAATAAATGTTATTTGTATTTGTAGTTACACATGTTGACAAGGTTTAGAGAGGTATTTGATCAAGTTGTTTGAGGCTTTTGTTGTGGCTTTGGATGGACTCACAGAACACAGCACGGCTGCTTGGACTGATTTACATAAATATGTGTGAGCAGCTGAATTTACACTGGTCAGTTTATCTGCCCTCATATCTAAACCATGCTCTCTGGAAAATTTTAAATGAAGTTTTCATACAAACACACACCTCTGACCCCAGATACCTCTCCTCTAGCAGCTACAACACTCAAGCTAATAAAGTCAGGTGTGGTTTCATACGATGGGAGGCATCAGCTGGTCTCCCCAGATCTCATTTGATGGATGGTTACATTTCTGAATGCACCCATGAATATAGGATGAGTCATCACAGATATTTTACATAAGGTAAAAGTAAATGTGTTCTTTATTTTTTCTTTCTTTGACTGAGTGCTTCACAACTCTGCCATAAAAGGTGAATGACAGAACCATCATGTCACAGCTAAAGGGATTCAAGTTGAATTGTTCACCATGGTTTCAACCAAAGAAGCAATCTAGGTGTAATCACATTTTTGTAGTCACCCATAATGACTGACACATCTGAAGCATGAACTAATTTGACAAGGATACACACTTGGTGTGCTGCTCTGCCTTGTGAGGCTCTGCCACTTTGTCCTGTGTTGGAAACTATAACCACATCCATTTTTCCATTTTGTATGGCAGCTGTGCCACCAGCCAATCAATGACAAAGCTACATGTTGTTTTTTAGTCAAGTGAAATTAGTTGACAGTTCAATACTTGTGAAGTCAGAACCCCTTAATATTTCACTAATATTAAAGGGTAATCGGAAGAACTGTATGTTCTGATTGGCCTGCACAGACCTTTGTCATCTATCATTGTCAGCCAGCTGAGAAAATGGTAAAAAATGCATGATATAAGGCTGAGCAAGCTGAGGGCCAGTGTGATGTTGCTTCACAGTTTTCTACTGGTTCTTACTGAACCCTTCTAAAGCTGTTATCCTTTAGTGCTGGAGGAGTAGTGTCTCTTCACTGAACCAAGTCGAACCAAAATGAACATGATCCTTGTTGGTAACCGGACTTGTGCACTGTTCTACTGCGACCTCAGAACTGAGCACGTGCTGGGCAGCACTGGCTGACTGACCCACTCACTGACAACGACTGCCACAGGCCGGGCAGCAAGCAGAGCGCCCCCTGCAGCTCATAAACCTGATATAGTCACAGTTACGGTGAAGCACGTGGAGACGTTAGACCTGCGGGTGAGAAGAGGAAGTAGAAGATGAGAGAAGGTGAAAATGACATTTGCATGCAGTCAGTGACACACAGCATGTCCTGTGGTCTGGTTAATGAGACCAGATAAGTTGATATGAAAGGGACTCAGTAATTACAGCATGGCTCTGTGTCCCTGTCTAACCTGATAACCCACCCCCCTCCCTCATTACATCAGCCGCACCTCAATGACCTCTTTGTCTCTTCCTTTGTGTTGCTTGTCATTCGTCTCCCTCCCGCTTAATTTATGTTTGCTAGGTTAGTAATACATATTTTGAAAGATACACATTCTGTTACCCGCAATTACATATCACGAAACAGTGTGTAGTTTATTTAAAGACATTTTTAGTCTATACATGAGTTTGTCTGTAGCTTTGCTAATTAGTGTGAATATGATGTGACACATTGCATCTTATATAACTTGTCGCTTGTGTTTTTTCATGTTCCTGCAACCTTTTCACTCTTACACATTCTATACAGGTGACAAATAGTATAGTAAGTCTGTTCATTTTTTATCTTTTCCTCTATGAAAATACTTATATTTCAATTATGTTGTGCGTGTCCAGAGTCTGATATATATTATTTCAATGCTATAGAGTCAAAAACTCAATAATGAGCCACACTGATGCAGTGTTGGTCATTGTAATGTGGGAGCCTGTCTCTCTGTAGTTTGATTTAACATCACATACTCCATCCTGAAGCCCCACACACCCAGTGGAGGCTCTGCTTTTTATTTCTGTGGGGCAGTGAAGTGCACCTTGCCCAGTGTGTGGAGGGGGTACTAAATGCACACTGTAAACCCAAACCGTACTACGGACTCATAAATATTATGGGTACAGCAATCCAAACTATTTATAAAGTTAACCGAACAATAAACTATTACGTTTTCTTAACGAGTAATGTTGATTTAATTTTATGTAGATCAATGATTTTGAGTGAATACCAACAACTAAATTGAAACTTTTGAATATACAAGAGACGCTGCATCTGACGTCATCAACGTTACGACTTTCAGGCTTTATTTCTTACGTTCACGAAAATTCAATATGGCTACCCTTCGGTGAGCGAGCTGAATCTTCAACTAACTGAGCAAAACTAGTCCATTCATTTACAAAGCTCAAGAGAACATGTATTTCTGAGCCGCGTTGTAAAAATGTTTTTCAAAAACATTGTTTTGTGTTCTTTACATTTTATTCTACACTTTATTTGACTTGGCTGACCGTAGCAGCAGTTTGGCACGTGAATGTTTGGTAGAAAAATTATTTTAACATAATTGTAACGTTATGTCAGTTACCTAATCTTTACCAACAGTTGTTATTTTTCTAAGTGTGGTGCTGCTGCTTGTGACAAGCGCGCTGCTCTGATAAAACGTTTATCACGTTTCAGTTGTCTTAAGTCCGGTGCAGTAACAGTAAGGCTAACGTTAGCATCGATGTTAGCTAACACATCGAGAGACTAACTTACATTAGCCCCATTAGTTCACTGAGGACTAACTCTGTGAGCTGAATGAGTTGCTGAAAACAAAAGATTAGTGTCAAAATCTAATGTTTGTTAGCCAATTACAGACCAATATCCAACCTCCCCTTTTTGTCTAAGATTCTAGAGAAAGCCGTTGCCAGCCAGTTATGTAATTATCTCCACAGTAATAGTCTTTTTGAAGTTTTTCAGTCAGGATTTAGAGCTCACCATAGCACAGAAACAGCACTTGTGAAAGTCACCAATGACCTGTTGACAGCATCAGATAGAGGGCTTCTGTCTGTACTTGTCCTGTTAGACCTTAGTGCTGCCTTTGATACAGTTGACCATCACATCCTGTTGCTGAGAATGGAAAAACTGCTTGGTATTAAAGGGTCTGCATTAAACTGGTTCAGATCATACTTATCAGATCGGTCTCAGTTTGTCCATATTAATAATGAATCCTCTGTGCATACTAAAGTCTGTCATGGAGTTCCACAAGGTTCAGTGCTTGGTCCAATTCTGTTTATTTTGTATATGCTGCCCCTTGGCAATATCATCAGGAGGCACTCCATAGATTTCCATTGTTATGCTGATGACACCCAATTATATTTATCAGTGGAGCCACACAAAACTGATCAGCTCCTGAAACTCCATGCCTGCCTTAAAGATATAAAGGCTTGGATGACCAGAAATTTCCTGTTGTTGAACTCAGATAAAACTGAAGTGATCCTATTAGGTCCGAAACACCTGAGGAACACGCTTTCTCCCATGATAGCCTTGTTGGATGGCATTAACTGGGCCTCCGGCACCACTGTAAGGAACCTCGGGGTTTTATTTGATCAGGATATGTCCTTTGACACCCATATTAAGCATATTTCAAGGTCTGCTTTTTACCACCTGCGCAACATCGCAAAAATTCGGCACTTTTTGTCCCAAAGCGATGCTGAAAAATTAGTCCATGCATTTGTCTCTTCCAGGCTGGATTATTGTAATTCACTTTTATCAGGCTGCCCAAACAAGTCGTTAAAGACTCTACAGCTGGTCCAGAATGCCGCTGCTCGGGTGCTGACTAAAACCAGGAAAAGAGACCATATTACTCCAGTATTGGCTTCTCTGCATTGGCTCCCTGTAAAATTTAGAGTGGATTTTAAAATCCTTCTCCTCACATATAAGGCTCTACATGGTCTGGCACCATCATATCTTAATGAATTGATAACTCCTTATCAACCGACTAGAGCGCTGCGCTCCCAAAACGCAGGCTTACTTGTAGTTCCCAGGGTTTCCAGAAGTAGTCTAGGGGGCAGAGCCTTCAGCTATCAGGCCCCTGTTCTCTGGAACCAGCTCCCAGTCTGGGTCCGAGAGGCAGACACAGTGTCAGTGTTTAAGAATAGACTTAAAACCTTCCTTTTTGATAAAGCTTATAGTTAGGGTGGGCACAGGCTCGCCCTTAGTTATGCTGCTATAGGTTTAGACTGCCGGGGGGCTCCCATGATGCATCGGGCACCTCTCCCTCTTCCTCTGCTTCCTCTTACTCATATTATGGTAGTAGTGCAAACTGGAGTCACTTTTAGAAACTGGTTAAAGTGGCTAAACTGGTTAAAGTAGTTAAATTGGCTAAAAGTGTCAAAAGCGGTTAATGTGAATACTCTTATGTCCTGTAAAGTGCATGTTACTGCCGGAGCCCCGGTCCTGTTTGTTCTCTCCAGTCTTGCAGGTTCCTCAACTGATTCTGGTTGTGGTCCATCTGTCTGAGGTTCACTGGCCTGGTGGGGACATGATCTGTGTCTGTGCTGTGGAGAGAAGGTCGAGTGGCCCAGAGCTCCATATGAGGACATCTAGAGATGCACCTGGACTCACAGACTCATTTCCATTACCTGTGATACCTTCACACATGGACTAAACCCAATGAACTCAGTATAGCTACAGCTTATTATTACGACTCATGTATAATTCCATAATATGATTGATGATGTTCTCTGTACATGTGGCATCTATTGCACGTCTGTCCGTCCCAGGGAGAGGGATCCCTCATCTGTGGCTCTTCCTCAGGTTTCTTCTTTTTCCCATAAAGGGTTTTTTGAAGTTTTTCCTGACTCGGTTCGAGGGTCTAAGGACAGAGGGTGTCACAACTGTGCAGATTGTAAAGCCCTCCGAGGCAAACAATGTTTGTGATTTTGGGCTCTAAATAAATAATTTTTTTTTTTTTTTTTTTTTTTAATGTTAACATTATTCATGTATCAGTAATAAAAATATTCATGTTCATTCATGAAAGAAGAAAAAAATAAGCGGCAGTTTGACCAATGATAAAAGGTAGGACTGAAATAATAAAAATTAAATTATTAAATAATTAATTAAAATTTAACTATAAATTAAATTATACATGTATTTTAATATTTTTTTAATTAATTGTTTACTATAATAATTTAAAAGGGAGGAGGAAGGGATAACAATTAAAAAATACCTACATGAGTGATATGTTTGAAGCCAAATGTACAATGAAAAACAATGCAGAGACATTTTTGAAGTGTTCAGCATGTACTGATAAATCAGATAGATATAAAGTTATTAATGCACAGTATATAAGTTCAAATATAAATGTCCTAAAATTATACTCATTGAAAATACTTAACAAGTACTTTCCACTAAGATTTCAGATATTTTATGATTACCATTCATTATAGATATTTTTTTTTTAAATCAGGAAAAATATTAATTAAATAAATATGAGTTTGCAGTAAATATTGGAATGTGTTAACATATGTTTGTGTAAATAAATACTTTATCAATTTAAAGCTAACATATCTGTAGTAACTGATCTTTCCTCGTAGGCTTAAGTGGAAGGTGAGAGCTGAGTCTCCTTCTTGGTAAGATATATCCTGAAATCCTGTCTCATTTTCTTCGCCATGTATCCCAGGGTTTCCCCCAGCCCTAGGTCCCTCCTGCCTTTTATGGGTAACAGTATTTTTCACTATGATAATGAAACGTTTTTAGGTGAGGAATTTCAGTTCTTTAGTTGTTGCATTCAGTGTGTGTCACACACTTCAGTTTTGGAGACGAAATGTAAATACAAACTATAAATCCTGCCCATATCACATTTTATACCTTTAACACAGCGTCAGAAGAATTGGCCTGATTGTGAAGTGGAGCATGAAAACACTGCTTTTGAAAGATCTGGAAAGACACAGAAATTGACAAGGTACATTTACGTGTATTTATATGTCTGCAGGTGTTTGCTGAGTTCCATCGTATTACAAATGTAAACCTACACAATCAGTTCTACTGTGAGTTCGACCAATAGACACCTCAACTGGTGTCCTTGTACAGGCAGATGGCCTCACGGACAGGCAAGACCGCAGATGCGCTGCAGGAGATCCTAAGGATTTATGGTCTTCAGGTGAGTTTAACATTAACTTTGCCATGGGCCCAATATTGATCACATAATTTGCAGACATTGCTGTCTGTTGTCTGTCTCTGACTATTTTTTGATTGTCAATATAGGAACAACATGATGTCAGCATGAGACGCACTCTGGCCCTTCGCGAGTCTGAGTTCTTCAAGACCTGCAATGTAAGTACTCAGTACATTAACAGAAATGCCAAGATCAATCACTACTACAGTGTGAACATGACATACTGTATGGGAAACCAACTTGATTTCCTCTTACAGCATTTTACAGATTCAAATAGATTAAAGAATAGGTTTGGATTTTTTCAAATCAACCTCAATACAATGCTCAATGTGATATGTACAATTAAAGAATTTTTAGCTATTGTAATATTTTTTCCATCTCAATACTAGCCCTCCCTTCCTAACATGACCCAACCATAAGAAATTAGGATCAAATCCACACTCACTGTTTCTCACTGAAAAAAAATTATATGTATATAGTTATATTTAGTTGTAGCTAAAATGAAGCTTCAGCTTTGTGAGATAGACAAATTATGTGGATATGTTTGTTCCATCAGTCATGTGTAGGTTTCCTGTTGGTGTTTTCACCCAGCAATAAACCTACATATGATTACTGGGAAGTATCTCTCTGCTGCTGCTCAGAAAGCAAACGGTGTCTGTGGAAGCAAAAAGAGGAAAAAAACTAACTGTGTCTAAGTCAGATTGCTAAATGTCATGAGGACAGGGGAGTTATATTAGGAAGGGATTATATGGTCAGTATTGACAGAAGAAATCATCACATCTGGCAGTAATCTCTAACATACAATTTGGCATGTGAGTGCTGTATAAAGACAGAGCTGGAAAAATATGAACCTCTCATTTAAGGGCATGGAAGCAGAGATGAGCATTTATATTGTTGTTTGGCTTAATCTATGCATTGCATTTGGACTATCCAAAGAAACTCATCCACGTGTTCACTTTTATTCAGGAAATAGTGATGTGTCTTGATGATAATAAACCACTAAAACCACGCCAAATGAATCTGAAAAATACCTTGTTTAATTTATTGTTTACTTTTTCTGTGTTTTTTTCCCATAAATTCTTAAAGTCATTGTGCTGGTAAAGATATAATAAATGCACTGTTACTTTTCCTATAAAATAAAGTGAAGGTAGTTCAGGTAAAGTTCATTCAGGTGTAAGGAAGTTGCTGTTAAAATAGTTTTAAAAGTTGACTGTTCAGGAATCATAGTTTCTGTATTAATTGTTACTTTTAAGAGAAATCAGGCTAGGACATTTAAAATGTTATCTCTCATTGCAATGGCACTGCTTGTGAGATGATGGCTGTATCTAACAATGTATATTACTGATTATTCTGCCAATTATTTTCTTCAATTAATATATTGATTATTTGATCTCTTAAGTGTTAGGAAATTAAAAAATGTCATTACAAATTTCTAGTCAAAAATAAAAAATGCCATGGAATCACATTATTAAGAAGCTAAAATAAGGGATTGTTTGACATTGTTGCCAAAAAGATGTAAGATGTGTCTTTTCAGTAAGGGCAGAATGTGTTGTCAGTCTGATGTTGGAAATACATTTCACTTAAGTATTTGGTTGTGAGTGTGACATCTACAACATACAGGAGACGTCAAGCTTTGATAAAGATAGTTAGTACCTTTGAAAATTCACACTCTTTTGTTACTTAATAAAACAAAACTTGAATAGTAACCATGGAGTTGTATTCATTTTTTAGCATTACTAAGTGAAAAAGAGGCATCTTGTAAATTTTAAGTTGACTACTTATAAATCTGTTGAGTGGGTTTCCATGAGTATTTGAGTTTAGCACAATGTAATCTTTTAAGTAGATTTCACTTAGACTATGAGTACTGCACTATTAAATTTTTTGAGTGTAGGATTAGTTAGTGAAATGTAATTTTAATACGCACAATGGAATGAATTTGTCTTAGTATCCAAAAATTTTAAATATATTTTTTAAAAGGTATTATTTTTAAGTTCAGAGACATTAAAATTTTATAAAAAATATGAAACAAATTAAGTAAGTTACCTCTAAATATATTTTATTTTATTTTATATTTGATATTATACTTTAAAAATGATTATTCTAACTTGAATATTCTTAGGTAATCAGTTACAAGTTACGACAAACATGAGTACTATGAACTAATTTGGTTTTACAGTGCACTCTCACTATTTCATAGTCAGGTTCACCAGCCTCACCTGAGACGCTGAGACATGGGATCAGAAAGAATACATTATCATGCATTACACTCTAGGTAGGTGTGTTAGAGGTTGTGAAAACCATGGCCAATCACATTCATTACTTTCATATATGAATAGTGATTGCAGTGATTATATACTGGTATGACCAGTAGCTTATGGTAGCAAGTGGTCTGCTACTGTTCCTACTTACACTAAAGGGAACCTCAGGATTCTTAAAGTTAAACTGAAAACTTTTGGACCTTTCCAGTACGACCTAAAATGAAATTTAATGTTCACAGCCATACAGGAAAAATTACAACACTCTTCCTGTGGAGTGAGAGTGTCTGTCAGTGAGGGATACAATGAGAGACCACAGTCTTCAGGGCTCTGCTCCCTTGGCTGCAGTCAGTTCATTCAGGTTGAGCTCAGCCAACTTCTCCGTGTGGCTCGTTCTGAGAGCGATGGACTCAGTAATGAGCTCTGCCATCTTGCTGTCAGCTTAGTTACCCCCAACCTTGTATCTCTGACCAGACCTTTAACAAATTCATGGATGGCTCTTCCACTCTTTTTAAGCTGCTACATCATGACCCTTCTCTTCTGGCCCTGTGCCTCCGATTCCTTCTTTCTTCTACCATTTTTAAGATGGTTTTTGTATCTGAGCTTGGTTTCTTCATGGGCTTGAAGTGTTCCTGTCCTTCAGGAGTCTCAACAGACTAATAGTATGTACTTTTATTTTGTTTGTGGTTTGTATATCTGTGTGTCAGAAATAAAACATGGAGATAATGTAGTCTTATTTCGCACCAGCAGCAACACTTCCTGCCAGCTGTTTGTCTTCAAGAAACCTGTTGATGGACACTTCATCCTCCCCTGGCACAGATCTGGATCTGAGTACATCATGGCTGGGTGAAGAGATGTCATTTGTCTCACCATCAGTTACTTCAATGGGCTCTTCTTCTGAATCTTAACAATTCTAGATAGACACACACACACACATGACTCCACCCTTATCATACATGATTCTTTCCACAGTACCTTTATAACAGCCTCTGCTCCAACGCTAATGTCAACAGCACTTGGATTAACCCACAACTGGGACCTTACAGATATAACTATTGTAGTCTTAGAGAAAAGGAAAGTAACAAAGGAAATAATCTATCATGTGGCTTTACTGTATTTTCAATCAATTTTCAATTTTTATTATTTTGAAGTGTAAGTTATGTAAATGTATGGATTCCTAATATGAAACCTTCATATCACAGTGACCAAAAGTAATGTGTGTATATTAGTGTGGTTGTTGTAATGTAAATGTAATGAAAATGTTTATAACATGATAAGGAGTCCTGTTGCATCCTTAAATGTGGCTACCTGTCACAGAGCTTTTCTCTCTGCATTTTCTCACAAGTTTTCCTTAACACTCACATAACAACCAAAATGCAACCACACTTCAGGACTCAGTCTTCTCAGGAGGCTGAAAAATTGTCCTGATCTGTCATTGCCTTCTGCTGTGCATGTGTCTTGGTGAATGCTGCTAACTGGCTGATGCTTGACAGCATTTATCACAAGCTTTTTAAAGCATGCTAAACAAACATGGTTTTAATGATAATTAATTAAGGGATAGTGTTGGGAATTTTACCACAGAGTATCATGATAAATTCCTAAGAGGTATGTAGTTTATGTAGTTTTATATATTATCAGATACATTACATCCATCAATCAATCTCAGCACATAAACTGTGAGCCAAAATATTGTGACAGGATGTAGTCACTGACCCAGCAGTGTGGATGAAGATCTTGGTGTTGGGTCTTTGTCATTTTGATGAGGCTTTTGTTAAGCACGAAAACAAAGCAAGTGGCTTTACCGACATGTTCAATCAGCTGTTTAGTGATCGACAGAGCAAATCCTACTAAAGGATAAGAAAAAAATGAAGACCTCTATAAATAAAAATTCACCACTTTGTAAACAAGATTCAATACTTTTTCACGCCTTATTTTGTTAAAGTCATTGATTGAAGCTGGTTTTAAAACAGAAACAGAAATATGGGTAAAGAAACATTACAAATGCAGATGCTTCAGGTACTAAATGGTTTAATGATTATGAAAATGATGCCTTCACAGTCACCACATCTCAACCCTACTGAACACCTATGGGAAATTTTTGGAGCAACGTGTCAAACAGAGCTCTCCACCACCATCATCAAAACACCAAACAATGAATATGAAGCATGGTGATCTGGATCCTCATGGTAGAATAACACACTTGTAGGTTTCTTTCATCTGTCACCATCCTTATGTGTTTATACTTATATTCATAGAGGATTAACTTTAGTTAAGATGATAGGCTTGTATATTTTCAGGAGTGTCTGTCTTGTTTACTTTTATTACTTTCTCTGTCCCCAGTTTTTCTTTCTCTCTCTTACTCTCAAGCACTGAAGGGCACGGTGAAACAAAAGAGCCACATCTGGATCATTCAGATAGCAATGCACTACATACATAAAAACATTACATTGTTTTATCATAGCTTGATGTATTATCTCATAAAGATATTATGGCATCTCGCTTTATCTCAAGTATATCAGATGCTTGCAAAACAAAGTTAAAGATTTATGCCTGTGCAATGTGTGACTGTTAGGAAGACAAGACCTCAACGACGAACCCAACTTGACACAGCAAAGGTGAACTGAAGGCGACAGCACTTTGTAGGGAGAAAACATGCTGCACACATGAAACACACTTAGTGAGAATTGCTTTCCTTTGTTCATAACAAGAGACAGTAAAAAAAGATCATTTGGGACCAACTTATCACTAATTGAACTCTCGTGTACTTCCTCAGGTCCAACAAAAGTAGTACTTTTCTGATCTGAAACTTTTAGAAAGCAAAATGCATTCATTAAAACAATAATCAAAAACCTAATGTTGCTTTTGAAAAACAAATTCAATATTGATGTTTTGTTGCATATTAAAAATCTTACTTATTCATGATTTATTTTTACAGGTATGGCTTGACCAAACCTAAAGATCTATTTAAGGCCACAGCACTTGTACAGGTCAGATTTAGAAGTCTCCATTTGAAATATGAGTCAAGTGCTGTGCTGAGGTAAATCTGCAGTGCCAGAACAAGCAGATGCAGAGTGTCAAGGATGTACTTTTTTTTCTTTTTTTTTTGTAACAGCCATTCAGGGTAAATATTGAAGGAAGTGGCAGGAGGAGATTTGAGTGAAGTGACCCTTCAAGACATAGATTTTAAGATTCCGTTCTTTGTAATAAAGTAGAAGGCGAGTTAGTGTGTTGGAACCTGTGTTTGTGTTTTATGTATCAGAGACACAAGGATTTTTGGAATTCTGCCCTTCTGGCTGCACTTATACATATTTTTATACGAACAATGGGTCACATGACTGCGTGTACGGGAAACTGGTTGCTTGCAGTAATGAACTTGAACTCTAAAGCTCTCTGGAGAATTTAGCCTCTTTTAGCGTATTGTTTTGATTTTATGGCCTGAAACATTTTATTTTATTTTTTACTGTATTTCTCCTTTATTTTACCACGAAGTCCAGTTGAGATAAAAAAAATAAAAAAAACCTTCACAGGGGAGATCTGGCCAAGACAGCTGTCCACCACCAGATGACAGGGCGAGCATTTACGTGGTGAAAATCATGGGCATTGAGCAGCTAAAGAGCCAGGTGTTTTTCTCAAATGTTGTTGGATACCAAATGAGAGCTAAGGAGAGTGACTTACTATATGATGATCAAGTGATCAATAAAATGACAAATGAATGTGAGCCCTGCTCTGTGTGAGGCCAGTGTGTTAATCAGTAAAACAGGAACAGTTTGCTTGAAATATTACCATAGCAGTGTCAATGTTGTGTTTACAGCTTTTTTCTAAGGTTAAAGAATTTGAAAAAGAAGATGTTGGTAAAGGTTAGGAAAAGATCATGGTCATGCTTTAAAGAATACAACATCGCTGATGTTTGAAGGAAACAATACTGATTAGATCTCCTTCCAAAGACAGCTGCTAGAGGTTTCTGCCAAGGACAGTCTTAAAATCATTGAGTAAAGTATATTAATAAATTAATTTATGTAAATAGGATGTTGGAATAAACTTGTGTGCTCATGTAGGACCCTACCACTAAAAAGCTGATTGAGGAAATATGTGTTTGAGCCTTAAAAATAAGCACATCACTTAGTCTAATACTTAATAATAACAATAATTTAATTAGTAATTAGGTCCACTAACGATGGCCTCTAATATGGAGCTCAGAAATCCCTCTGACAGTACTACAATGAACTCTACGATAGCAGAGCTTTCATGCTGCTCTGCATTAGCATGTGCAGGTGTATTTAGTGAATTATGAGGTCTCCTGTGGCCTCAGTGGCTTAGTATCAAAGCAGAGGTTCTCCAGGTCAAAAACCAGCTCAGCCTTTGTACTAATAAAAGCAGACAGCTGCTTAATGATTCTGTTATGAAGTTCCACCTGTACCAGCCCTTTTCCTTCACACACACACACACACACACACTTGCCTTTACTGACATGTGACAAGGAGGGTTGAGTATATTTGACCAAACCAAGTCAAGGCTCTACCTTGTTTTGTGATCTGATTTATCTGATTATATTCACATTGTTGCTGTATATGCAGCAATATGACTTAATGTCAAGGCCTGAAAAAAAAAATCTGTGTCATTTTATGCTATTTGTGCAATTTTACAACCCTATGACCAGACAAAACACTGATGCTGGATGAAAAAAACCCAGATCACATTCACTGGCTACTCATTTTGTCTACAATATTTCACATGGCAACTATGGTATGTCTGTGTGTGCAAAGGACTGTGCTTATTGCAAATAAACTTTGACTAATAAAGGATGGGCAAAATAAACATTCAAAGATGAAGTTGCTATAGGTTTGGCACCTGAAACACTCTTAAAATATGTGTTTTATTGTTAAAAGAAAACAGACATTTATGGCCTCCAACTCAAACTTAAAATCAAACATAACAACCTGGTCACAAATCTCATCAATTAACTGGTAACTTTCTGTATTGGTAGGATATCTAGAGACACCGTGGTAATGTTGCATAGAACAGGAGCTTTATTCACAGCGAACACAAAGCATGGACCTTTTCAGCCACACACAGCTGAACACTGTATCTTAACAACCTGTGGACGTCTGTCAGACCACTGCCAGATATGCTCTCCAAGCTCGCTGGCTCAGTCAGGACAAAATTGTCCTGTTATAAAATACCTCTTTAGTTTCTTCTAGAGAGATATCTGAACCCTCGACCCCATCTCATAGCCGTCTATAAGCTATGTCTGTTTAGAGGATCCATTTACATATGGGCAAATCCTGAATAAACATGTTTTGTGCAGTATCGCTGAACATTCAATGGCACAGTTTTACTCTCGGGTGGAAAGGTTTGGTCATAATATTACTGCAATAAAAATAATTATTAAAAAAATACAAAAAAAAATAATTAATGGTGTACCAAATAGCTAATTAGCTGTACCTTCCTCTGTTACTAGCATTTCTTTTTTCAAAGGTCAGTACTATCAAGATGATTTGCTGTTGGTTAATGTTACAAATTCCTTTGACTGATTCCATTTAAATTAATTGAGTTTGCATTTAGCAATGGCCTTACTTTCCTCCTCTCTGGGAGCAGTACTTTCAGAATAAACATTTACACTAAAACTAGTCCAATGAATGTGATCCAGTGATACTAGACAGGATCTTCCTTGCTGCGGCACACTTATGTGGTTTAAGACGAACCAACAGCTGGATCTGAACACAGGATGTTTTACCCAGACACCAGCTGTTCCTTAGTTTTAGAAAGTTCTTTTAAAAATTCATTTTAATTTTCGTCTCCTGAGTGTAAGCCCTGGACTGCATCAGAACTTTCCACATTCGTGTCCTGTGCTGAGTCTGAATTAACTGGCATTCACACATTTGGAGAGGCTCTGCTTTTCAAAGGAGATGAGAGTTGTTTGCAAAAGAAAATATTAATGCAGTGAAAAGGGCTGTAGAGAATGAAGGGGGAGCATATTTGCATTATTACCTGTGACTGTTTGAGGCCTGAAAAAGATGATTTATGCAGCAAGAATCCTTCTCTCTACCCCACCCTGGATCCATCTTTCTGCACAGCAGCCTGAATCACCTCTGGACTCCTTCGGATGTATTGTCTGGATGTGTTTCTGGTTACACAGTATGCTTCAGTCATCTGAATAGATGATGTATATCTTTGCTGATACTTTATAGATAATACCAGCATCTGATGTTATTCATTCAAGAAGCTGGAAGAGCATGCTGTTCCATGGTTGATTGGTTGAATCTTTGTATCCAGAACTCAACACTGAACTCATCAAATTACTTGGTAAGATTATACAGCACAATGGTGCCATGGTTGGACAGGGCAGTCTTTTCGGCACGGCCTTGTGAAGCGTCCTACATGTAGATTTGATTAGTCTTTAACAATGACAAACCACACAAGATAAAATAAATGTATTTTTTCTTTGAGTGATGCTCTAAACTTCCTCTCATCTTGTTTTTCATATGCTTTTGCTGCTTTTCTGTCAGTGTCATATTTTAAGCTTGTGGTTTTGGTGCTGGACATGGATTAACATTTTTAAATACAGTAGAAAGAGTATAAATGAATGACAAAAACATGTCTCTGATGATGATGGCTGTTATCCCACAAATCATTTAAATAGATTAAAGAACCACATAGTAGTGTGCTTTTCATCTTCTTACATCTGCTAGTTATTTTCATTACCGCTGGCTGATATGATGATAAAGAATGGCCTTCTGTACAGGGGCAGGGGGAGAATCAGCCTATCTGCCTAATATGTAAATGTGGGATTACAGTTGTCTTTATTGTTAAATGGGCCACATTTAAAAGAACAGGGGAGGAACTCCGAGGGCTCCGAGCCTCTGCTGCCTACACCTGGTGGTCACACACAAGGGGTTGGCCTTCTCAACACCAGCCATGCCCTCTTTTTCACTGTCAGCAGATCATCCTGGCAGCAGCTAGGGAGTTTTCTTGCAAACCAGAGGGAGATGGCAATTTAGCTCAGCTGTACTCGCTAGTCACGGAAGAAGCTGTAGGTGGAAAATTGAACTTCTGTAACTAATATATCATTCTTCTGCCTTGGGCAGATGAACATGAATATCAGCAAACATGGTCTGTGCCTTTAGGCAAATATCAGGACCTGGCAGAGTACTGAAGGCTGGCAGTGATGGTAGATCTGTCAGGTGCTTTCTGTCAAATGTTGAAGGGTCACTGCCTTAGAGTGTTGTACTGTTTTAAATGAATGTGAAAATCACACTTACATAGTACATATGGATTAATGTTTCTAGCCATGCCGGTGGTGCGGCATGATGTCCGGTTGACCTTTTTGTTCCAAGACTTTCCTCCTAAGAGAACGACAGCATCGGCTCTGTCAGCCAGAGCTCGTTACATTCAAATGGAACACCCTTCAGCCTTGGTTATGATAATCATAATTATGACAGGTGAAAAGGTGTCAGGTGACATACAGAAACAACGTCTGTGTGGAGAGAAGGTCAGGGTGGATGGATAGGTCAACAGTGGACTCACGATCATGCTATAACAGGAGATTGTGTTTTTTTTTTCCAAATTCCTGCCAATAATATTTTTGTTACGATAATACTATTGTTACTAATCGTAACCACAGACAAACAATGTCATCCTGTTTATGGAGACATCAGATCAAACAATATTTCTGTGTCGTTCTGAAGAGCATGGACAAACAAATTGTCATTTCATCTCGAGAACTTGCTGGTTGGTCAACAACACCTGTTAAAAATGTCATCAACTACTGAATTAATTGTCATTGTTCATCCAAAGCAAACAAATAGTAATGACTTTGGTTATCCCTTGACTTTTTCTTTAGAGCACTGTGCGATTAACCTCTTGTTAAATAGTAAAATGTCAGCTATTGGATCGATTACCACGAAATTTGGTGAAGAAGCCTTAGGTATGTCATGAACTGTGGCAGTCAGTAAAACAATGAGATTATGGAAACATCAGGAACTTCCACCCCCTTATCTTTTGCATGACTCATCCAACATTGCCTGGAATCACACCCTCGAGAATAAAGTGATTCACTTTTGTCCCATAGAAAATGAATAGTGGTGAACATTGCATCATGGGTCGTCACAGAAGGAGATGGGGCGAGGAGCTTGGAGTAGAACTGGTACTCCTTGTTGACAGGAAAAGTTGAGGTAACTCAGCCATCTGATAAGGATGCCTCCAGGAAACCTCTCTTTAGAGGTATCAGAGCTCATCCAAACAGAGAGAGGACTCTACGGCAGACACAGGACGCTCAGGTTATATATCCCAGCAGACCTGCAGGAGCTGGGGCGTGGGACTGATTGCAGAAATGCTCAGTGTGCCGCCGACATGACTTGGATCCAGAAAAGGAACACAAAATTGACATTGTTTGCAAATAATCAGCATGTGGTAGGCACTTGGTCTTGAAAACCCCTAAACCACTACAGTAAGTCTGATCCCGCTAACCTTGAAGGGCCAGAGCCACGGTGACAGGACTTGCAGTACGGAATTTTTGCTTTGAGGTGATTATGTGTGTGTGTGTGCGTCTGTGTGTGTGTCTGAAACCGTGTTCCACAGTAAATCTGTTATCACCACAGATGGTTCCTGATGAGCAATAGGCAACACAGATTTTCCAAAACCAGCCAAAATAAGTCAAGGGCATCCACACACAAGGCTGAGCTTGATAAAACACACACACACACACACACTTAGCTTTTATTAGTTTTATTGATAGCATACAGTTTTTTATGAGAATAACTGAGTATGCTGAAGTTCAAACTGAGTTATTTGCAGTGCAGGTTAACAGCTGGTGAGTCTGCAGGTATGAAGGCAAAATATTCTACTAATTCTTTGCATATTAGTAAATCATTAATAAAGGGTGCTTGCATCAATCTATCCAGTCAAGTTTTCATTTGTAAATGTTACAAAAACACCCGTCAGGGATTAAAACTTATAAACAACTTATGGAATTACAACTTATAAAGGGTTAACTCAATACCAGCCACTTGGGATACTTTGAGTGATTGGACTGTTTGAACAGTTGTCCGTGATGGAAATTATAAGCTACATTGTGCTACGGTGTCCAGTCTGTAACAGCTATAGGAGAAAGAAGAACACACTAACAAGGCACTGAGTTTGGTGGGTTCAGCTCACAATGGCTGATGATTACTGACAAATCAGACGCTATTTCAATTCATTGGAAGAGGCTGAAACTAAAAAAAAAAAAAGTATGTTCTGCTTCAAAGTCATAACTTTAAGACCAATGCCTTGTAAAAGCTTATATCTTTAAAATTAAGTGAATACTTTCTCTCTTTCATGTAACTTCATTCAAAAGACTGAACTGCTTAAAAAGTATCAAAGCTGTGTGTCCATCATAACCCACTTCAAAAAAGTGTTAGACGTTTATGATAATTGGACAGGTCTGAGAGCAGTGCCAACTCTGGTTTTACCATCAGGAATCTGCAGACCCACTGTGTTTTAACCTCTGACCGTATCTGTCTGTACACATACTGCACTAGCTCCACCCATGGCTGTGTTTTGATGGGCTGTGGGCTGTGATTGACAGATGGCTGTTCCTGATATTACCTCAGACACAGCCAACTATGTGAAATCTACTCTGAAGTGAAGCGGCTGTATTTTTAACTTTATTTTACAAATAGCTGTCGTCATTTCTGTTGTCATTGTTATCATCCACAAAATGGTCTTAAAGTCTTCAGTTATCAGTTCATTTCTTCACCAGTAAGTCAATGCAAGTGATATGCATATAAGAAATTCTCCTTGAAAAGCGGAATTGCCCACTCGATCTGATTTTTGAGTGAAGACTTTTACAGAGCATTTCTCAGCCTAACACAGTCATGCACTGACTGACAGACAGGTAAGTAGGTAGATGCAGGCAAAGTGATTGACGGGTGCTATGGCAATGCCAAACTAATCAGTGTGTGATTGGCAGGAGCAGTGGGTGTTGTACTCCTCAGCAGAATGGATGGATGGATGGAGGGAAGATGGAGGGCAGACAGTCACACTGACCTAGATTGTCAAGAGAGAGAATGAGGAGAAGAGTAAAACCGAGAGGGATAAAGAGAGGAGACAGACAGAGAGAGAAATAGATGGATCATGCTTTCACCTCTGCTCTGTTGTCCCTCCGTGTGAAGGATCATTTGCTGTCGTCGTCTCTGCTGATGTTTCCCATCCTGTCAGGGGCTGCAGCCGTCAGCAGCTGGGAAACCAGCAGCGTCTCACGTACTGCACCAGCCCCTCTGTCTGATACAATCAGGCTGGACCACTTGAATTTCTGCCTCAGCTGTGGACTTAATGAGGACTTGTGCCCCCCCAGTTTGATATACACTTCTGAAATAACAAAACTGCATGGTTTAACTTTAAGTAGAAGAAAGAATCATGAAGAATCATTAAGAGTGATTTAACAAGGTAGAAGGTTTCAACATGCAACACTTTATTTCTCTTAATTTCTGCAATTGTTTCATTTTCAAATTATCATTTCTGCAACATTTCATAGGAAATCATGTTCCATTTTTACTAGCCGCTAAGAATTTTTAACTAATCATGAACTATCATGAACAAAGTAAAATCAATTTGTAGTTAACATGTATACATGTGCACAAACACTGGTATGTGGTCCCTCATGTTGGATTTGGCCTCCAACATATTGGGTTTGGGCCGGAGTCAAGCTGTGCGGTATGCGTCACTAAATCAATTAAACAGAGAGATGGTGGGGGGGGTATAATTAAACCCCCATATTATCTATTTGTCATGATTGAAATAGTTAATTAAAGATGGAGAGAGTTTTCTGGCTCTATTTCTAGTATTTTTCTCATTCTCATTCTCATTCGCCTCTCTATCTGCTCTCATTTCCTCCCTCCTGTCTGTCTGTTCTCTGTGTGACATTTAAGAGTCAGGAAGGAAGAGTTGCTAATGAGTCTGTGGGGATTAGCTGGTCATGTGGTGGAGGGTGGAGTTGAGGCTCACAGCCTGTAGATACAAAACATAAGTTTTCACTGCCAAAAGGACCAAACACATCAAAACACCAGTCGTTCACAACCTCTGTGACCCTGCCCAGCCCTGTCACATGAACTCAAGTTCCCCTTCACCAACACCACCAATCACATTTCATCAGCTGCATCTTATTTAGCACAGTTTAACACTTAATGGGCTAATCAAAAACCCGTAGCCCAGAAGCCTGATGACGGTGCCCACGATCCTGGCGTTCCTGAGCCTCTCAGTGAAAGCACAACGATTGATAAAGCTAGCTAGTAAGATAAAGCTAGCTATCAACATGATGCCTGTCAGTCACATTCAGTCTCATGTGTGTTATGTTTCTGTTTTGGCCGAAGCCCAGGATCCTTGTTCACACCAACAGAGTGTAAGCACACCATGCAGTTGACTTAACGACCACTGCTGTCATTGGAAAGAAGCATTTTCTGCCAAGGGAGTGAAAAGAGAATTCCTTCCTGCAGATCCACGTTAGAATCAAGCTTCTTGGCTTGTCCAGTCTATAGTGTAATACAGTGTAATACATGTCTGTGGCATTTTACATCAGCCCCACAAATAGGTCATCCGCTTGAAGACACGTCTACCCTTGACCTTGCAGAATGTGTCTATGAAAACTTGATGTACACTTTTATTTGTGTAACAAACATTAACTTGCATTGTCAGTGTTGTCGTGCTTGGACTTGTCATGTTTGGATGCCATGGGCCATTCTGCATAATGACAACTTTCACTACCTCTGCTTCTGGGCCTCTGTGCTCTTTCTGTGTGTGCGTGTGTGTGTGTTTATCCACCAGTGCTTCAGTTTATCCTGTGGTCAATCTTGCCTGTTATTAGAAGTTGGAAATAAAAGTCAGTGCCCCTGGCCCCCACCACTTAATTTTAGTTTCTTTTCACCTCTTTTCACTATTCGAGTTTGTAGGTACGGGGTACAGTCCCTGTGATCAGAAATTATATAATTATTATTGTGTCAATAAGCAGAATAAAACAAAAACACACTGAAGAGTGTTCAGGCAATCTTTCACTGCAAATTTAGACCAAATGATTACTGTTACTACAGAGAGTTACTGTACAAGTATGCTCAAACTCAAAAGTCATAGACACTACAGAACTGAAGCAGTTTTACGATGGAGGACTACTGACGATTGTCAATTGTTTTTTATTTTTGTTGTAAAATTATTTTGTTTCTTGTTCATAATGTGCAGTTACTGAGTGTCACTACTGTTACAGGAAGAATTATGGCCAAAAACTGACTTGATAATCAAGGCCAAACTTGTTTTTTCAAAATACTCAGAAAGTCAATGTCAACTGAAAAAAAAAAGTATAAATTAAGCAAGAACTCAACTTATTTAGTGAGTAGCTTTTAGAAGGACCTTTATCCGTGTTTCCAGCTTCCAGTATATTTCAGCTCAGAATCAGTGTAGCTGAATGGGCTGTGTAAAGCCACAGATAGCTACATCAGCTAAAACCCTAATAAAGCTGCAAATCTGCATCAATAATTTAGAGATGCCATGCCCCATGTGCCCCATTTTTTAAGAACATGATAATATCAGTTTTACTTTCACTTCAAACCACTGGTTTCGATCATTTGTTTAAACTGGGTACTTTATTAAAACCTGTGTAATCACTGTGTGATGGTACACTGTTAAGCCTGTTTTAAAAGTGTGTCTGGAAGCTGGGTGTAGCAGTACATAAAGTGTACCGTTTGGAAAGTACAGTGCTTTCAGAATGAAACTGCATGCAGAATAAAAAATACATTATTATTAGGCTGAGTTTACGTGTAATGTGCTACATGAATAAAATATACCTGTAAAAGGCCCATGTACTATGTATACACATCTGAATGCACCAACAGAGAAGTTACATGATTGTAATCAATCACACTGATCACTGAAGCTCCATCGTCGACAAAAAAGTTTTTCACTTTTCTACTAAATAGTGTTCCGTTACAATTTATCAGAATCAAAATTCTCCATGGCTGAAATTTGGAGACTGAAAATTGAATCAGAAATTTGACAAATGGGCGTAATAACAACATCATGCATGTTCAGCAAAAGACATCACACAATGCCCATTGAGCAGAGCTCAGCCAACACCCTCTCAGGATAAAAAGCCAACTGGTCCTGGGGCTCTGTGGAGACACCCCAACATATCCAGTACAGCCTCAGGACCACAGCACCAAACCCAATCAGACCTAACCAAAAACCAAAAAACTGTCAACTATCAAAAAGAACTATATCACATACAAGAAGGAAACAACTAAAACAAATTCAAATGTTACCTGCCCATAAAAAGAGACTTCACAATACTAGATTATCTGACCACAGTAAAAAAAAAAACCTGACTGTGTAGAGACTCAGCAGCACAGCCTTCCTATAGACAAAGGTCAGTACAGACAGAGCAGGAGAGACTCCACTATAACAGACAGGAGGCAGAGGTTGAACTCTCTCACCTCATGCCCCAAATACCAGAAATGAGCATTTCCCCATAGCATAAAAATACACTCTGAACTGGAAAACAACAGACAAAGAGATTGTTTGTTTTCTGTTTTTTTCTTGATTTAATGAATTGTAGCTTTTGTACTTTTAAAGTTATTATTTCAAATATATATTTGTTACATTATAATTACCAGAAACTGAAATAAACATTTAATATTTGAATCATACTTTGGATATCCAAGTATAAGTAAGTGACATAAGCTCACTCATAACACTAATATATGTGTAATTTGTCACAATACAAATAATGTTACATCATATTTATATATTTATAACTTGAAAATCATAATTAATACTCCCTACACACATTAAGTGTCTTACCACTTGTATTACTGTCAAATGCTATTAAAATAAAAAAAAATCACAAAAATTGGTTACTGTGAAGATTGTTGACAAAAAACAGGCAATGGGCTCATTCAAAAACCCTGACAAAGTTTCCACAGTTCCTCAAAGTTTTTCATGTGACAGTGATGTGCTCTCTGGGAACTTTCAGTTTCTCACTTGACAGTAAAAGTTAAAGGCAGCAAACTAAAGCCTCTCATAACTCTGGTAAAACACTGACTGTGAAGTATACTGGCTTACTCTGGGTGGGCATTCTGTTCAGCTTTGACTACAAGTTTTGGAGGAAGAAATCATTCTATTGAACAGCTTCAGAAGTTGCCATGAAAGGTTCATTAGCCATGCTCTCAGTGGGAACCAGGCGCCTTACTTAAGCTGTGATCAGAAAACCGTCATCACAAGCTCTGGCTTTCAAAATTTAGGAGACAGCAAAAATTACATTCAAAAAAATCTAAAATGTTACAAAACCAAACCCAGACAATAAGCTAACATTGTTAAACAGTATAAAGGTTCATATCAATTTAGCAGCTTGGTGCTGGACAGTGGTCTGTCAGCCATCTCTGTAAGCTCAGAGGCATCAAGGGCGTCCCTGATGGCACCAACAGAGAGGAGCTTTCAAAATGGTCATGTAAATCTTCCACAATTCCACAAACGCAGCGTGTTTACTGTTAAACAGATATCCAGAAACCACAGCACCTGATCACGTAAGGATTTTAGAGATGCTGATGGAAAACAGAGCAAACATTTTCTCAGTTGTATGAGTTATTGTTAAATTGGCACCTATAGACAAAGTTTCCAATCTGTTTAAAGCCTTGTGATCAGCAATATAGGTTGCAATGAAGCACTGAAACTGAAATTTCAACCATCATTTTATAATATACCAACTAAAAATGACAGAAACTATGAGCGTTAACGGCACTAGTTCTAAGGCTCCCTTGTAAGACCTCTTTCTTGCACCGTGAACCTGCAGGTGTGCTATCTCAGTCCTGCTGAAGGCTGAATGGAGTCACTGGCTTTGGCAGGCTCAGGGTCACGTCTCATGATGGTGCAGTCCATAGCATCCCACAGGCACTCAATAGATTCTAAAGTTAAAAGTGTTATTTTCCTTCATGTGACCTGATTAGAGAGTTCTGTCTAAACTTGAAAGGAAACTTGGGGCTAAACATTATTTTTGTTTGAATTGCAAACAAGATCAGCAGTCATTAAAAGTACATTTCTTCAAGTACTGGGTTTAAGGACAATTGGAGGTACTTTATCCTACACTTTACTAGTGCTCCACTATTTTTTAGAGGAAATACTGCACTTTTTACCAACTAAATATTTATCTGACTATTTAACCTGTTACTTTGATATTCAACATTCTACATATAAAAAAATTTATCAGTTTATAAAATATGATGCATTGTGATATGTACAAAATAGCAAATAACTCTTTAACAGTTGCCAGTCCGCTTCCAAATTAAAGCACATGTTCTATGTTCTAATGTATCTGTACTTTTGCCATAGTAAAATGATGGAGATACAGATAATAAGTAAAAGGCATCAATACTTGTTCACCAATGCTCATTGCCTACAAATGTAGCAGCTGTTTTGCGTTTGCAGCCAGTTAATATGTAATGTCACCTTGATCAGCCATCTGGCACCCTTAAGGGTCAAAGACACTGACCTATGATCACAACATTCCAGGTGTGAGTCTGGTTCTTGATGCCTATTGCATGCCAACCATATGATCTTTATCAAGGTATCATTATTCTAACAACTAATACAATACAAAACTAATTTTAAGGCAAATTTAATCATATTGCTCTTGATGGTTTGTTAAAGTCAGTTTGTACTGTTACAGTAACAGAAATGATTAAATATAAGTGTATACACCTATCCACCTCCTGTTACTTCTTGTTTATGCATTAACGATTTAATATGAACACTTCCTGTACATAGTTACAATGTTAATTTATTTGACTATGTGTTGAGACATGCTTTATTCTCAGCCAGATTTATTTGAATAAATGTAATAAATGAATGCATCTCATTAATCTATGCCAGGATTAGAACACTAAACATTTCTGTGTGTTTAAGAGTGTCATAAATCAGACAGACCGGAGGATGAGCTCCTGACGTGTTGACGTGTTGACATGTTTGACATACTTTAAGAAGTAAAGAAAAGAGAAGATGGAGGAACTGGGAGAAATGAAGAGTGTTGAGGAAGAAAGAACACTGTCAGTTAGCAGAGTTTTTAGGGAGAAAACCGCTGAAACCAGCCACAAAGAAAGATGAAAACATACACGCTTTTCTTCCTCTTCATTTTTTCTCACTTCTTCTCTGTCCCTCACTCCATCTTTCTCTCCCTTTTTTCTCTCTTTCTGCCCACCCACCAAAGTCTACCAATGCATCTTTCACATTTTCTTTTCTACTTCTTTTCTGTGACCTCATTCACCCTCTGTCCACCCACACACACAGACACAACAAGTGTTTGAATGAAGGTGGATTGTTCAACTCTCCATTGTTGTGGCCACAGTTGTGAGATAAGGTAGAACTTTTCCAATCAATACACTGTTAAAACAAACTGCATTTGTTTTGTCTTCAAATGGACATAGACTGTTTAAGCTAAAAATGGATGACTCGTGTTATCTTGATAAAGAATGATAATAGAATAACTTCTGAACAAAGTTCCAAGGTCCTTAGAAAAAGAAGCAAACAGACAGTAATAAAACTTATCCCGGGAAAATAAAACAAGAATACAGTTATAAAATCATAAAGTCATAAATAAAAACTAAATTCATGAATTTATGATGTATGTATAATCCAGCCTTACTGTTTGAACATTAAACAGCTTTGCTGAATAGATCAGATAATTATCAGATAATTAGCAGCACATGGTAACATGTTAGAAATTACTAATTCGCACAAAGTGCTGCTGAGGCTGATTAAAGCATCTTTACTTTCACAGGCATTTGGTCATAAACCAAAGTAGTAGACACATTTTTACCTGATGATGGTACGAGGTTGTAATAGGATAACATGCCTTTAAATTTAATTGAAATCTATTAAATATTATTTAAGACATTTCAGTCTGAACTAAAAAAAACAACCTGCTAGTGGCACAATGGTCAGAGGATCACCAAAGTCATTAGGAACCTCTGCGGCCTGTACCAAATCCAATCCACTGGTTATGGACTAAAGTGGTGGACCAACAAACTAACATTGCTATTTCCAGAACCATAACACCAGCTTCTGAAACCATCTGGAAACTCACACCTGTCGGACACGGTTGGGGTGCTGAGTCTGACAGTTTACAAGCATGCCCTCGCTCCACACATATCGATCAGGTGTGTGGAGATGAGAGAATACGCAGGATTTGAACTTCTGTCACATTTAGTGCAAATGAGTACAACACTGGGAAAAGTGTGTGCAGTCTTTTTCGGGATTTGTTGGCAATTACCATGAATATTACCATGTTTCATTCTTTAAACTTTATTCTAGAAGCAATTGGAAACCAGTGCAGGAATACTAAAATTGGGGTAATGTGTTCTCTACTAATAATTTCAATTCAAATGAAATGTCATATGAATAAAATAATGAAAATACAGATTTTATCAGATCTAGGAGTTTTTTCTCAGATGTCACTGGTCAGAGTTATCGCCAAATACACACTGATCACGTTAGCATCTGTGAAAGTTGTGTTGAGCCTAGATAACATTCTGCTGACCGTCGGACTTATCTTCACTTCAGCTCTTGTAGCCTACGGTGAAGTTACATCTGTATCTGTTTGCCCAGAAGAAGAGGTCCTGGTGTTTGTCCTCTAGCTTTAACCAGTGCTGCTGCTTTTCAGACGCTTTCACAGGATCCACTGATGAAACAGGTTTCTACGTCTTTTTTATCAGGAAGTATCCTGTATTGATTGTGCTTTCAGAGGGCTTGAATGATACATTATACTAAACACATGGGCAAAAATGTTGGTACCCTTTCATTAAAGACAGAAAAACCCACAAAGGTCACTGAAATAACTTGAAACTGACAACTGAAAATTAACTAATGAAAATCAGACATTGCTTTTGAATTGTGGTTCAACAGAATCATTTTTAAAAAACAAACTAATGAAGCAGCCAGCAGCGAGTCTTCTTTAGATATATCTTTAGATATTTATGTACATATTACATATTTTTACATATATTTATGTTTAAAGCTGGAAGTCACCAATCTTAATTTCATGTTATGTGAAAACATGATGACAATAAAGATTCTTGATTCTTGATGACGGGAGAATCTGTCCCTGGAAGGAAGAGCAGCTCAGTCTTGTCGAGGTTGAGCTTCAGTGGTGTGCAGACATCCAGAGATGTGAGCCAGTGTTAAAAAAACAACTAGTGCTGAAAGAAGTAGTGTAGAGGTGGGTGAGGAAAGGATGGAGGTCAGGGGCAATAGGCTGAAGAAGGTGAGAGGGAACAGGATCAAGAGGGCAGGTGGTTGGTCAGTAGAAGGCAACCAAGTTTATTACCCCATAGGGAGGGGAGGGTGGAGGAGAAGATGAAGAGTGTGGTGTAAGTAGATGGGTGGGGAAAGGAGAGCGTATGTCATGTATCTTTTTTTTACAAAGTAGTGAACAAAGTCAGAAGGGAGAAGGGAGGTGCTGGTGTGGGGGGATCAAAGAGGGCAGAGAAGAGTTTTTTGGGGGCTGCTGGCAAGAAAAGTTGGAAAAGAGGTCACAGGATTAATAAAGAGATGTCAGTAATCCGACATCTCCAACATACCAGGCAGAACATGGAGTTATAACCAACCAGTCTGATGTCTGTAGAGCTGCATGTAGTTGTTCTTTAGCAGCTGTGTGTTACTTACATTTCATTTTATCAACACAGTGGGCGGCCCTGTAAAATGGCGTGGTGGTCTGATGTGGCACTTCTCAAATCAACATAGTAATAATATGTGTCCTACAGGCTTCGGATAGAGCAGAACGAAGTGAAGGAGAAGCTTTTCATACAGTATAGACAACAGATACTATAAAAATCACAAATATTCATTTATGAGATCAATGATTTATGGATGTACTAGGTATTTAGGTTTAACATTATTCAACAATTTCTTCACATTTTCTGCAAGTATTTAGTTTATCGTTGTTGATAAAAATCACCATATTGACAGCTGAGTGATAGAAGTGGTTTTGAGATGCTTGAGACGGGAAAAACAAATTCCAAGGTCAGGAACATATCAAACTGTCAGGGCACTGCTTCTGCTGCTTTCACTGGTTGTGGTCGTGAAAACAGGGCCCAATTATGTTTAGGAGTATGCTTCCATTGCTACATAACCTTGTAGACATGCAGACATGCCATAGTTACAGATGAGATTTCCTTTGATCACACATTCATTCAGCTTGTTTCAACTTCAATAGCTGAGCAGTTAGGGCAGTGCACCTGATGATGATGAGAGAGAGAGAGAGAGAGAGAGAAAGGAGACTGGACGAAAAACGGCTCGTATTTATAGTCTACCAATTAATGGATAAAGTGAAAGATCTCACTGCAGAGTAAATATGGAGCTTTTCTCTCACCAAAATAAAAGTAAAAGTATTTCTTACAAATATTAACCAGCAATCCAAGCAATGGATGGATATATGATGATTATTTGGAAAAGGCTTAGTCTCTCCAGCCTCTTATGTTACTGCTTAACTTTCACATGATAAAAGCCAAACAATGACTGGAGGTATTTACAGCTTAGGGAAGGCAAAAATTCACTGAGACCAACCCACATGTAAAAACCCCTCACATTCATCTTTATTGCTGAGATAATCAGTGGTGTGTTGTTTTGTGAGGGCACAGAGTGTGTTCAGGAAGGATGAGTGACAGGTTGTGGGAATAAAGACGAGCAAACAGGATGAAGGCAGCAGGAAAAGGAAATGGTCATGGTTCAAGGCGACTGTGGGACAGAGGTGTGTCCTCCTGGTTTGGACAGATAAAAGAGTCTCATGGTTGCGCAAACTAGATGGAGCAGCTCCACAGCTGCTCACAGGTTTACACTGAATGATAATAGTAATCATCCCCATCTATGTTAAATGTAAATCTAAACGCAAATGAGATGCAACCAGTTTATGACAACGATTTGAAGATTTATATGCTGGATATGTTGGAGTCTTGCTTGGCAACTCACAGTGAAAACAAGACTGCAGTAAAGAAACAGCCCAACATAACCTACACATATGAAACCACAAACTGTCCTTCTTACACTTTTTGTCTTGATTAAACAAATACAACATATTGAAAAGTGAACTAGGTGGATTGTGTTACCTTTGGACAGAGTCAGGAGTGCTGTTTTTTCCCTGTTCTCATACTGTATGCTAAACTAACCAGCTGATGGCTACAGCTTCACATTTATTCAATATTAATTATCATAAGCTTGTAAGGTATTATAGATTAGATTAAATAAAAAAAACTTAACTTACAAATAAAAGTGCCTTAGAGCTCCATATAGAAAACCTTGCATTGAGAATAAAATGGGAAATAAAACAAAAGATTGAAAAAATAATTTAACCTGTAAGTTTAATTTAATCCAAAAAATGATCCGAAGTAATAACATTTAAAAAAGCATGATTATTAAACTGAAATTTAAAACCTGGTTATGAAGGACGCTCTTAGGACTTGAGATATAAGGATGAAATCAGAGCTGACAGAAGGTAGATGATGATGAAGGACTGAACTTTGTCTGGACTCACAATTAGTCACATGGCGTCTCACACAGGGCTACTCAGACTGAGTCACCTTAGGACACTTACTGCACTCTTAGAATAGGATTTCTCTGGCAAAAAAGCAATTGGTAAATATCCAGTATATCTTACTGCAACCATACATTGTTGACTGACTCCTTTATTGTGTGGATGCCTTGTTGTTTGTCTTAATCTTAGCTTTTATATTAAAAGTTTATAAATAGAATTAATAAAAAGACCGAGCTGTGTCTCCCTGCAGTCACAGAGCTGCCAGTGTGGTAACTAACTGGTCACATGCACTAATTTCGTCCATCCTGTGTCCAGTGTGTTATTGTACAGGCTGTTTGCAGGAGCACACTACACAGAGGAATCAGGACAAGATGGACGACACAGTGCTGTCTGTAATGTAGATGCTTCTGTTTGCAGATCATGTTAGGATTTGTTAGCCTTTAGCCTAAGTACGTACACACAGAACTGTTAAAGTGGATTTATGGTTTTGTGTTAGTAAGGTGTATGGAATGGGTACAATGGTCATTACAAACTCAAAGTCTCTAATGGGATAGATGAAAGAAACGTGTTGACTTACTGCGGTCGGACAATGATGAATCACTGGACTTCCCCAGATTATATGAGTTCAGCAGGATCAGGGTGTGAACCTTCTCTAACATTATCAGCCTGGTTGAAAAACATGCCCAACTGAGGCGAGCTTGGTAGCTTTGTCATGTTGACCAGTAGGTCGATTAAAGTGAATCAGACTCATTCAAATAGACTTATTCACACGTTCATTCCACTGTTCTAAGTAATTAATTAATTAGGTGTGATGATTTTTTCTACTTTTCTGTATTTGAATAAAAAGTGAACAGTGTGGCGACTGAATATTGGTTTGAAATTTACACTAGCACTCGAATAAAAGCTGCATGTTTTCACAACTCCTTTCACTGTTCCTCTGGTCTGCTGAGCTTCACTGGGAGGTGTTAAAAAAGGGACGCATTCCTGTCTTTAAATTGCTGTCTCTTTCCTGTCTGCTTAGTGACCAAAGAATGGGGCGAGTGGGGTAAAGGAGGGACGGAGTCAGTAGGTGGGCAAGGCAACTGGGGAGAGGGACGACTGGAGGGCGTCACAGAGGGAGGAGAGCAGAGGGGAGAGCTCTGGGGATGGAAGGAGGAAGGAAATTACTGCTGGAGGAAAAGAGAAAGGGAGGTAGGGGGTTAATAGTGGGGTCTGAATAGGGGATTAACCTCCTGCAGACCCACAAACACACACATGCTGGATTAAGGCCGCACACCTGAAAGGGCCCACATGAGACAAACTCTTAACGACACACATCGGCCACAGTCCTCGCACACATATCCTCACGCTTCCTCTAGTTCACAGCTATTTCAAGGATCCATCCACAAATATTATACGTCATGAATCCAATCCTCTGTGTCACGCTTGTCTGAGTGAGAGGATTTTCCAAAGATGGACAATGAAGACAAAGACGGAGGATTCTCCTCAGTTCCATTGTGAAAATTCCTCATCAACTTGTGAATAATATCACTTGGCGCTCATGGAAATGGTGGCAGACAGCCCCACATTTGGTGACAAGCACAATTGGATTTTCCTTCTTTGTTTTGTATTCCTGTTTTTTTTTTTGTTTGTTAGTTTTTTTTCATAAATGCCCCATGGGTGGCTTGCAGTGCCAAAAGTACATCTTTGGCTTCACTTGGAATAAATGTCTGAGGGAATCTGTCCTTGGCAGGGTTGAGTGCCCAAAGTTTAATGGCTGAGGACCAGCCATTCCACAGCCAAGAATACTAAATACCAGATAATGAAATTATTGGTCAGAATGTAAGCAACTGTAATATCCATAGCATGTAATAGAATTTTCCCATGATGCAACAAGACTGGGAACCACAGTGGACAAGATTGTTTCTTTGTGGATATTTTATTTCTGTCATGTTGCTAGAACTGTTATGATTGGACTGAGAACACACACCATGAACCTCAGCACATACCAGACTTAATAATGCATAAAATGTTAAGGGAGAGTAGCAGTTAAATAGTAGTTAAAGGTATTAATTTAAAGTCACATTCCAGGAATATTCAGCACTTAGATAATGGCTGCTCAGACAAGGAATGTGAGATAGGACAAATTAAAACCAATTAAATGAACCAATCAAAGAAATTAAAGGGAGACTGTGACAGTTCTGAAAGAAAAAACAACACAATCTTTTCCAAATAAAAGATAAATTCATAACCACAAAAACTCCCTGCTCCAGCTTGCATCCAAAGCTCCTCTAGCTAGCTAGCTCAGTCCGATTCTCTCGTTTTCACTAGTTTCTCCTCATTGTGATTTACATATCTTTACTGTACACTGTTGTTTTGTTGTTGCTTGGTCATTTGGTTGTTGCTCATCCAGCATTATGTCCTCTCAGAGTTAGCTCACATGTGATGGAGCAGAGTCTGTACAGGAGCAGTGATTAAAGCTCCATCAGATACTCTGTTATGATTGGTTGTTTTGATTCAGGTGTGGTGGATTCATGTCCAATGAGCTTAGAGGCAGCAGACAGAGTTAGCGGAGTCTGATTTTTTAAGTCCCATTTTAATGACAACATAATAGAATTTCCCTTGATATACCCTGATCAAAATGGTTCAGTGGTTTGTTGCACCTTTTCTACTTCCTGACTTACTTTTTGATCACTTAGCATCCAATTTTATCAGTTGGCCTGCACCACAGTTTGGTACAGTATAAAAGTTACCATGGTCAAAATACATGGAACCGGAAGTGTCCCCCTTTTTTATCCATCCATCCATCCATCCATTTTCATCCGCTTGGTCCGGGACCGGGTCGCGGAGGCAGCAGTCTGAGCAGAGATGCCCAGACTTCCCTCACCCCAGACACTTCCTCCAGCTCTTCCGGGGGATCCCGAGGCGTTCCCAGGCCAGCCGAGAGACATAGTCTCTCCAGCGTGTCCTGGGTCTTCCACGGGGCCTTCCCCGGTCCCGGTGGGACACGCCTGGAACACCTCCCTAGGGAGGCGTCCAGGGGGCATCCGAAACAGATGCCCAAGCCACCTCAGCTGACTCCTCTCGATGCGAAGGAGCAGCGGCTCTACTCCGAGCTCCTCCCGAGTGACTGAGCTTCTCACCCTATCTCTAAGGGAGCGCCCAGCCACCCTGCGGAGGAAACTCATTTCTCATTTCGGCCGCTTGTATCCGCGATCTTGTCCTTTCGGTCATTACCCAAAGTTCATGACCATAGGTGAGGGTGGGAACGTAGATTGACCGGTAAATCGAGAGCTTCGCCTTTCGACTCAGCTCCTTCTTCACCACGACGGTCCGGTACACCGACCGCATAACTGCGGACGCTGCACCAATCCGCCTGTCAATCTCACGCTCCATCTTTCCCTCACTCGTGAACAAGACCCCGAGATACTTGAACTCCTCCACTTGAGGCAGGACCTCTCCACCCACCCGGAGAGGGCACGCCACCCTTTTCCGGTCGAGAACCATGGCCTCGGATTTGGAGGTGCTGATTCTCATCCCAGCCGCTTCACACTCGGCTGCAAACCGCTCCAGCACATGCTGAAGGTCCTGGCTTGATGAAGCCAACAGGACAACATCATCTGCAAAAAGCAGAGATGAAATCCTGTGGTTCCCAAACCGGACTCCCTCCGGCCCCTGGCTACGCCTAGAAATCCTGTCCATAAAGATTATGAACAGGACCGGTGACAAAGGGCAGCCCTGCCGGAGTCCAACATGTACTGGAAACAGGTCTGACTTACTGCCGGCAATGCGAACCAAGCTCCTGCTCCGGTCGTACAGAGACCGAACAGCCCTTAGCAAAGGCCCCCGGACCCCATACTCGCGGAGCACTCCCCACAGAATACCACGAGGGACACGGTCGAATGCCTTCTCCAGATCCACAAAGCACATGTGGACTGGTTGGGCAAACTCCCATAAACCCTCAAGCACCCTGTGGAGGGTATAGAGCTGGTCCAGTGTTCCACGACCAGGACGAAAACCGCATTGTTCCTCCTGAATCCAAGGGTCGACTATCGGCCGAATTCTCCTCTCCAGTACCCTGGCGTAGACCTTCCCTGGGGAGGCTGAGAAGTGTGATCCCTCTGTAGTTGGAACACACTCTCCGGTCCCCCTTTTTAAAAAGAGGGACCACCACCCCAGTTTGCCACTCCAGAGGCACTGTCCCCAACCTCCATGCAATGTTGCAGAGGCGTGTCAGCCAAGACAGCCCCACAACATCCAGAGACTTGAGGTACTCAGGGCGGATCTCATCCACCCCCGGCGCCTTGCCACCGAAGGAGCTTACGAACTACCTCAGTGACTTCGGCTTGGGTGATGGACGAGTCCACCTCAGAGTCCCCAGCCTCCTGCTTCCTCACTTGGAAGGCAAGTCGGTGGGATTGAGGAGATCCTCGAAGTATTTCTTCCACCGTCCGACAATGTCCTCAGTTGAGGTCAACAGCTCCCCACCCGCACTGTAAACAGTGTTGGCAGAGTACTTGCTTCCCCCTTCTGAGGCGCCGGACGGTTTGCCAGAATCTCTTCGAGGCCGACCGATAGTCCTCCTCCATGGCCTCACCGAACTCCTCCCAGACCCGAGTTTTTGCCTCCAGGACCGTCCGGGCTGCGGCTTGCTTGGCCTGCCGGTACCTGTCAACTGCGTCCAGGAGTCCCACAGGCCAACATGGTCCGATAGGACTCCTTCTTCAGCCTGACGGCATCCCTTACTTCCGGTGTCCACCACCGGGTTCGGGGATTGCCACCACGACAGGCACCAGAGACCTTGCGTCCACAACTTCGAACTGCCGCGTCGACAATGGAGGCAATGAGGCAGAGAACATGGTCCACTCGGACTCAATGTCCCCAGCCTCCCTCGGAATCTGTGAGAAGCTCTTCCGGAGGTGGGAGTTGAAGACCTCCCTGACAGAGGGCTCGGCCAGACGTTCCCAACAGACCCTCACAATACGTTTGGGTCTGCCAGGTCTGTCCAACTTCCTCCTCTGCCAGCGGAGCTCCAACTCACCACCAGGTGGTGATCGGTTGACAGCTCAGCCCCTCTCTTTTTACCCGAGTGTCCAAGACGCATACGGCCGGAGATCAGATGAAACGACAACAAAGTCGATCATCGACCTCCGGCCTAGGGTGTCCTGGTGCCACGTGCACTGATGCACTGATGGACACCCTTATGCTTTCGAACATGGTGTTCGTTATGGACAAACCTGTGACTAGCACAGCACAGAAGTCCAATAACAGAACACCGCTCGGGTTCAGATCGGGGAGGCCGTTCCTCCCGATCACGCCCCTCCAGGTATCACTGTCGCTTACCCACATGAGCGTTGAAGTCCCCCAGTAGAACAATGGAGTCCCCAGTCCGGAGCACTATCAAGTACCCCTCCCAGGGACTCCAAGAAGGCCGGGTACTCTGTACTGCTGTTCGGCCCGTAGGCACAAACAACAGCAAGAGACCTCATCCCCAACCCAAGAAGCGCAGGGAAGCGACCTCTCTCGCTTCACCGAGGGTGAACTCCAACACGTGGCGGCTGAGCTGGGGAGCTATAAGCAAGCCCACACCAGCTCAGCCGCCGCTCACCCCTGGACAACTCCAGAGTAGTGGAGGGTCCAGCCCCTCTCAAGGAGCTGGGTTCCAGAGCCCAAGCTGCTATGCATGCGTGGAGGTGAGCCCGACTATCTCTAGCCGGTACCTCTCAACCTCCCGCACGAGCTCAGGCTCCTTCCCCCCCAGCGAGGTGACATTCCATGTCCCTATTGCCAGAGTTTTGGTTCCAGGGATTGGGTCGTCGAGGCCCCCTGCCACGACTGCTACCCAAACCACATTGCACCGGCCCCTCATGGACCTTCCTGCATGGGTGGTGAGCCTACTGGAAGGCGGGCCCACGTCGCCATTTCGGGCTGAGCCCGGCCGGGTCCCGTGGGCAAAGACCCGGCCACCAGGCGCTCGCCTGCGAGCCCCAACCCCAGGCCTGGCTCCAGGGTGGGGCCCCGGTAACGCCAATCCGGGCGACGTAACGGTCCTTGATTGATTCTTCTTTTCATGATGGGCTTGTGAACCGCTCTTAGTCTGGCCCGTCACCTAGGACCTGTTTGCCATGGGAGACCCTACCAGGGGCGTAATGCCCCTCGACAACAACATAGCTCCTAGGATCATTCGGGCACACAAACCCCTCCACCACATGTAAGGTGGCGGTTCAAGGAGGGGTCCCTTTTTTATTTAATAGATAATAACAATGGATATTTTCAGAAAATAACTCCAATAAACCCACATGGGTGCTAGGACAAAGACTCCCACTGCAAGCTTCAGCTTTCATATTAACAACAAAAAAGACTGTGGACCAGTGTCTTATTCTATAAAGGTATCTCTTCGTGAACAGCTGAAAACATGGGCTTAACATGGGCTTCCTTAAAGGAGAATTGCTGTAGAAGGATGTGACAGAGCAGGTGTTGATGGCCTCATTAGTCATGAATTATAATCTTATTGATTGCAAACAAACTTTAACTTGATTGTAGAAAGTTGGTTGTTGTTTGAATCACACACTGATCACAAATAGAAAATAAGGCCCTCACCAATGCCATTGTGTTGAATCTCAGCAACTATTTCTACTCACACCTTTGGTCATGGATTTTACAAGGCCACACAAACAATGCATTAAAGACAATGCTGATGTGTGAAGTGATTCACTTGATGTCATGATGAGGAAGACTACCTATGCACACATGACAATGTGCAAATGGATAATCATAATAAATCATAATAAAAATGTAATTTTTGTTTTGTTTTGTTTTGTTGTTAGTACAGCTTTCTAATTTATCGTATTTTTAGCATTATATTCCATCATAAATTCATAAATAGAAGAAATGTTTCAACTTCTCTTAAGAGTTTTTGTCCAAACCCTATTCTCCTTGGGAAGCAATTCATTAAATAATGTTTGGATGCAATCAGATGCTATCAAAATCATAAAATAAGGCCTTAATAATAAAATAAATAATAAAAAATAAGGTAGCTAGAAGAAATTTGATTACCATTCGCTGCAATGAATATACACTTTCTGACCCAACATTTCCCCTTTATGTCCCCTCTGCACAATGGAAAGGGAGTATATTTCTTCTGAAGTTCATAATTTTTTTCTAAACTCTCTAATAACAAATAAGGTTTAAAGACATTCATTATTTTATGAAACAGTGTGGCCATTGTGGTCAGATGATTTGTATTTATATATACACATGCTGCCCTTTTTTGTTCTAAATGTATTTAGTTTTACATCTGTATTTGTTTGTACACTACAAGCCAAACATTTGGAAGCAACTTCAAGTTTCTGTTCACAATGCCTTTCTTAAAAACCAGCATGAGTTACTATGTATTTTGGCGATGTATTTACTGCATGATCAGACTTTGCTTTCATTGATATGCACCATTTTCCTCAATTTACCTTTAGGTATACATTGATGTTACCTAGACAAAAAAGAAGAGGAAGGTGTTCTTCAAAAGATGGTTTGCCCCCTCAGTCTCCAGACCTCTCTCCAACTGAGCTTGTGTGGGATGAATTGGATCGATCAGTCAGAAAAGCACGTCCCACAAATCAGCAGTCTCTTATTGAATGAACTTAAGAAAGCTTGGAAAGCAATTCCTGGCACATACCTTAAAAAACTTGTGGAACGAATGCCTCGTATATGCCATGCTGTTGTTAAAGCCAGAGGAGGTTACTTTGAAGAAAGCAAAGTCTAAGCAAGAAAAACTCAAATACCTGATAATTATAGTAAAAATGTCTTCTGATAAGTTACTCTTTATATAATAATCATGTTTATTTTGTTGCAAAGTATACCAATGAAACTATGCTCTTTTTTTGTACAAATCTTGATCTTGCTTCCAAACTTTTGGCCTGTAGTGTATGTGTACAGTTTTTCTTCTTCTTTATTTTCTACTTTTGGTCAGATTTTTCTGATACACTTTATTTTATTGATCCTTTAAGAAAGAACAATTAAAAAAGGCTCCTGCGCTTCATTTAAGACGATGTGTTGAGTGGTGCTCACTGATTGCTCATTAGCCCAAAACAGCAGAGGTTATAAAGTGTGTCGGTTTAGTCATAATCTTAAGAATGGTTATGTTTGTGTTAAGCTATAGATAGTTTAGGTTAAGTAGGTGTTTTCTGTAAAGAATCTAATGGGATAAAATAATACCAATGTCAGTGTTTAGTAAAAGCTAAGATGGCCCACAGGCCAGTCTATCAAAATGTGGTTAATTTATTTCATTTCAGGTTAAATTACTTTTCATAAAAAGCCATTTTTCAGTGGATTCCAGCATGCCTTACAGCTAACCACCCTACTGGTTTACTGCTCTGCTTTATGGACAAAAAGAGTAGTGTGTGATCTGAGAGGAATTTAATGGCAGGGGGATGGCAGCGTCCATCTGTGGAGTCAGAGGGGGGTCTCTAATCTCTGTCTCTTAACCCCCCACGCCACAGAAGTGATGGACAGAGGAAATACTGTAACATGGGAAGAAGAGTGGGGCCTATTATACTCCACCAGAGAGCCTGTTTTGATGGCTTAGAGTTTTTATGAGGGCTTACAGATCAGGGTGGGGAGCTTTCTGGATATCTGATTGGTGGACAGAGAACAGAGTGCCACTGAGCTGAATCTGATTTTAACTCAGGCAGGAATATGGAGCTTGCCTAAAAGGTGATCAAGATCGTGTTAGGTTTGCATAGTTCTTTGTTTGCATCATGTTCACCAATGTGACTCTCTACAAAATGCAAATATGCATAAGAGTTATTGGGTTGCATTTAATTTTATGATAAGGACACACACAATAATTCACATTTCTCATAGTCTCTGTAAAGCCTGGTACGATGAATAGGTTCTGACACTTAACACTATCGTTTACAATTATTGAACATTTTATCCAACACATAAATGTTTTCTACCATCAGCATAAGTCTAATTTACAGCAACTACATAACTGTGCATACTGTGATCATAAAGTAGTGTAGAAATACCAAATTTAGAAGCAAAAAGAACACAACACTTGAACAGATTTGGTTGCTCAGTAATTGTAATTTAGGTCATGTAGAGTCATCAGTATAAAACTTGAAAATGAAAATAAAATAAAATAAAAAAAATAAAATGCAACTCTCATTTTGCAATCTCGTAGACGTGCCTTAGTTAAGAATGTGTGACGTTTGCTGAACAATCACCACTGTGGCAAAATGGAATCACAGGATACTGTCACATTGAATTTCCCTTCATCCCCCAAGGTTCTTAACTATTTTAAAGACGTCACCATAGAGGGCCGTTCTGACTTTGAAAAGCACAGATGTCACTAAAAAACAATAACGATGACTGCTCTGTACAAGTGTCCCAGTAAGCCATCACAGTGAGCCCACATGAACAATAGCAGGAAACAGCTAGATCGGATTTAGTCATCGTTCATTTTATTACCTATAACTGTGCTTTTCCTTCAGTGTCATGCCAAAATCTCTCTGAAAACAGCGACGCCTCCTTTCTCCCACTGCATGCAATAAGCAATGGGCCATTACTGCCATGCACACTCGCCTGTTCTTGTTATGGGATTAAGCCATCGCTACCGTCGTGGTATCACTGCTACACTACACCACATAATTCTGCTGTGCAGAATAATTAGCATGTGCTTTTGTTTGTATGAGAAATTAACCCTAACCTTAATCCTCTGAGAAGAAAAAGTTATTCTTGTTTTTTATGAGCGCACATGAGTGATTGGAGCAGTGAATGGTGTCAGTGGAAAGTTCTTTCTAACTGCAGGTAGAATGTGTTTTTGGGATAAATGGGCCATCAGAAAAATGGGAATTTGTTTTTGGTGTAATGGGCTGTTGGACCAATAAGGCATTTTTCGGACTATTGGGCCATCGGGACTAAGGGATGTCTGAAAAACAGGCAGTCTCAAGTGGAGTGGAAACAGCGAAATTTTTAAAAATTCTAACATTTTACAAAAACATTTTCATGCCGAGGCATGTTAATAAAAGCAAAATGCAACAAAGTGTGATGGAAATAGAACATGCAGCATGTGACTTACCAGTCCACTGAAGCGTCTGATCCACTGAAGAGACGAACAATGAAAACATCAGATCTGTGGAGTGATGAGAAGACTGCAACATTCCTCGAGATAATACTTTTTTCCTTTTTTGAAGTTTGATTGGCACTCATTTAATTATGTAATGTTGTACCTTCTTCTTATGCGATGGTATAATGGCCTCTCTATGAACCAAGCACTTATAATCACACTTATAATCACACACTTGTTGATAGAAACAAGCAATCATTCACATTTTCTTATGTCAGTTTTCTCTATTTCTATTCAAATCTGCACTACAGAAACCTGGTTGTAGTGAATTGAACAACAATGTCTTTTTATTGATCATGAGTTTAACATGTCATGTTGAATAAATAGGTATGTGTTATTTCCTATTTCAGAAGTTACATAGTCTTGCTTTGATGAAAGTGGAATTTGTGGACGAGAGGGCTACATGTCGGCATCATGTTCTTAGTTTTACAGTAATTCTACAGCCCTTTGATGAAGTCATTATAGATGCATGTGTTCGGTGCCACAGCAGTGTCAAAGCCTCATTACACCCTGGTCAGGTGCTGGGTCACAAAGCCAGGGGATGCTGTGCCACTCAGACCAACAGCAAACAGGGGTTTATCACGGGTCACTGCACTGCAGACTGAAGGGGTTTTAGCTGGATGGAATAACATGTGACATTAACCAGCCTCAAACTAGAGACCTGTGTCCGAGAGGCTTTGCTTAAACTCTGGTTATTTTTGAGACCATACATAGATAGGGAAGGAGAAAGAAAATGTTGCATTAATTAACATTTGGGGGGGAGGGGAGGGGACAGCTAGTCATGTAATTTGAATTATAATGGAAAGTGAAAGCAGCAAACAAATCTTTTTCCTTCAAACAGTAAACTGTCGTCCATTTCCTTTGAGAGAAGCAGTTTAGAGGGTAGGACATTAAATGAATCTTGTTAAATCATTATAACATCACTGTAAACACTCATGTATTTTCTCTTTCTCTCAACAGAGATGGGGTACACAAAGGAGTTTCTTATTTCTTCCTCTCCCATGTCCTCAGGCACACCAGCTCCCCTGGACTGAGTGTGTGTGGGTGTGTGTATGTGCCTGTTTGCTGGGAATCTCAGGACATCAGAGGGCTCCAAGATGCTCCACACAGTGATTAGCTGTGCTCAGCAAGCTCCACAGAGAGCTGCTCAAACACACTCACAGAGTTGCCACACACACACACACACACACAGTCTCTACAGAGAAAGGCAGACTGACACTTGTCACTGGCTAAGCTGATGAACTGACAAGTGTGTGTGTGTGTATGTGTGTGTGTGTGTGTGTGTGTGTGAGAAAGTGTGGATACATCTATATACTGCATGTTTTTATTTATGTGTACACATTTAATTTCTGTGTGTGCATCTGTGTGGTATGTCTGTGTGTGTGTGTGTGTGTGTGTGTGTGTGTGTGTGTGTGTGTGTGTGTGTGTGTGTGTGTGGACACATGAACAGCAGCAGGGTCTGGTTGTGCTTGTTTAGAGACTGGCGTTGACTAAGCCAAAGCCTCGGCAGCATCAGTGTGGTGACTGATGCTGACAGACAGACGGAGGACACGATGAAAGTCTACGTATGACAGTCCAACATTTTCAACATAAATATATTGTCACAGGGCCGGTTCAAGCCTTTTTCAAGCCACCGCTGCTTCATAAATGCATATCACTAACATGCTTTCAAAGCTGGGTGAATCCTTTCCTTCTTGCATTAGCCATCAAAAGCATCTCTGCTGTATTTTCTGTACTTTCAGCAGATGGGTAACATCAAAGGAATTCAAACAGTCTATATTTGACATAAAATCACTCTCTATGACGATGACTTACTCTCTTTGCAAGGCCTTCATAAATCCCTGCAAGAGGATATTAAACTTACCAAGACACGTTCAGTTATTCCATGAATTAGGCCAGATCACACAGCTGACTTCAGCTGACTGAAACTGGCTTGTTATTAACTGATAGGTTTCATTTGTCAAATTATACCACTGATGAGCTATCTAGTCAATTTACGTTTTATCCTTCATCAGACTGTTTACTGCTTCAAAGTTACATGCCAATGTTGTAAAAAATCAGCTCAATCAATTGTTTCATTTTACAGTGAAACCCTTTATATTTTTCCCTGTATATTAAGTCAGTATGTATGAAGTATGCTGAGTGAGTAAGGTAGTTCAGTTGTTTGTGCAGAGATTCTGATATTCTGTTTTTTATTGTTAATGACTTTGGAGCAGCCGCTGAACATCAAACTCTAGATGACAAGGTGACTCTGAGTGGCCACGGTGAAAACAATGATGGATGACTGTGAAGTGACTCCTGCACATAAACAGCATGGGCAGTGAAATGAAAAAAGATGGTCTCAGTATACAATATGTGCACAACAGCATTCACGGTTAGAGGACAAGAAGAAAGCCTTTGTACAGTTACAATTTGACTAAGTAGTCTGCAATTAAATACCTCCATAATTTGAATAGCGCATGAAATTTGCATTTGACATTTTGTAAACAAGACAAAAATAGCCAAATTAGCAAGGCTCTTGTGTTTTAGTCTGTCATGAGCAGCACAGTTCACAAGTCCCAGAGAGCAGGTAACAGGTAGCAGCAGCAGGATTTCAGTGTTTGAAATGTCAATGCAGAGACTATGAGCATGTATCTACCTGATAATTAAATGTGATCTGGATTGCATGTTAATTATTGTGCAAATGAAGTCCTTCTGGAATTAATCCTCAGCTCATCCAGACCATATTTGGATATGGTCTTGCATACATTGTGATTGGATCTTTACCAGGTGTGAATGCAACTGACACACTCTTAAAGACTCTGACTCTGATGAAAATACAGGGAATTATTAACGACTCTGCAGTCCCTCTTAGTTCAGTGAAACAGCATCTTTTAGCTCATTGTTTTGTTTTTACAGGCGACACCTTTACTGTCCTGGCTCACTCTCACCACTCCCATCAGCCTCATTTCCAGCCACAGCAGGGAGCTGTTTTCAGCAGTCTTGGAACACAGCGTACAGAGTTTCTTATACGTCCGTGCTTGGGAAATGTCTAGGCCACAACATGCAAGATGATCAAGAGTAGCATGACTGACACACGCAAGCACTAGTGCTACTAAGCTTCTCCACTGGCTCTGATCTTGGTTTACTTATTTATTCACAATATTCTAATATATTCATAAATTACGACAGATGTAAGACATTTTTCAGTAAAGAATGTTAAAGTCCTGAGCTCTTTTCTGTTCCCGTCCCTGGTTTTATATAGCACATAACAAGTTACATCTTTGTTCATTCCTTTTCTTCTGTTATAATTAGAGTTACAGTGCAATAGGTATAATTGTAATAGGTTATTTTAGTTCGTCTATGCACCAACGTCCTTGTGAACTTAAATGAATGAAGAAACATACTGTCTCACTCTGTCACAATACCCGCCTCTCTGTCTCTCATTTCCATTTTCCTTTCCCCTTTCACATTATTCTCTACCTGTCCACCAAATTGTTTTTCTCCTGCGGCTTCAGATCCTGCCACTCCCATCTGCCCTGCAGTCACCTCGAACCCCCCACCAGCACCTCATTCCCTCATCAGGCTCTCTCTACGTTCACTGGTTCACTTCTTTTGTTTCACTGTCACTTCCTCCTAGTTGCCATGTTGCCATCTGGTGTATCTGAGCATCTGTCATCCACACCTTAACCTTCTACCTGTTACCTGTCTACCTGCCTGCCCACAGGAGCTTCATTATCCTCTTCATTAGTTGGCAAAACACACTTCATTCAAACTGGTCATTCTGTCCACTGTTTCAACAATCACCAAATCTGGTTGGGTTATTTAGATAAAGTACCGTGGCTCTGCACCTGGGTTCCTCTGTTCCCTCTGAGCCACACCAGCTGCAGACCCAGGGGGAGGGGGGAGGGGCACATTAAAAGAAAACTCAAATTCAATTTAAAGGGATTATCGGACCCTTGTCTACAGTCACTCAAAACTTGTACGAAACTAACAGGATGTAAATGTGATATTAATATATTTTAAGAAAGATTTATTAACATGTTTGTTTTTGTTTTTACAAATCTGTCTTTTTACTTATTATCAAAATAGCTATTTATTGCTCTGTTTGTAACCTGGGCTACACCACCTTCTTGATAACATAAAACTTATTTAGCAAGGCTACAAAAATGTACTGTACCCACTGTTGCTTCCTGGAGATGTGCTGCCTGTTGTCTACTGTAAGCAGTATCAGATGTAAGTGAACAGGCCTTGTGATCAGACGTTATTATCCAGATAAAGTATTCAGATGTCACGTTAATACCAGGTGTAAACAGAGTATACTGGAAGAGAAGATTACAGTTCATTTAAATCTCTTCATCTCTTTGATGGCTTTAGCTACCTTCTTTCCACAAATCCAACAGTTACTGCCACATTACTCGATTGCTCCAACAGAAGAGAATGTGTTAAAAAACTTTCCTGATTAAAAGGTGAATTCATGAATAAATATATATATAGTAGTATATAATAGTATTGATGAATACCAGTGTCACAATTCTCAATTTCACTTTCAAGAAAAAGATACTCTGAAATTGTGGGAACGTGCTGTGGAGAATGTCCACCCCCGTGTTTATGTAGCCACAGAAATGAAATGGTCATTTTCCCGCTTCCATCCCAGAACCCTTATTCAGTCGGAGCTCCAGTTTTTCACTTTGTCTTGGCATGGCACAATAAACAGCACTGCCAGAGCCAGTCAGCCAATATGGTGTAACTGATTTAAGGAGGATTAGAGAATCCTGTGCTAAGCCTGAGAGAATCCTCTCAAATATACACAGACGAACTGAATTAGTGAAAAAAAACAATAGCCATTTTCAATCTTATGTAAAATGTTTGCATCCTGTGATATTTGCAGCCATTGTAGGTGGCTGGCTTTAAATCCCAGAACTTATGACTTGATTATATTTTAAAGCCCCTGCAAATCTGACATTTCTTTATGATATTTGACCAAGTATATAATATGAAAGTACTCGTCCCCGCCTTCACAGAAAAAAATGATTTCCCCAGTGTGAAGTTTTTGTTCTTTAAAATTCCTCATTGTTTTCTTCTCTGTGACTTTGACTAATTCCTGGAAAAGCTTTTAGCTCAAATGAAGTGAATTTCCTCCATATCTACAACCATTTACAACTGAGACATGCTAATCAGTGTCACATTTTCTTATGCCACTCAGTTCTGAAAGCAATATACAGTAGCTTATAATGACAAGTGAAGAAGAAATATCCTATATTTGTACTACATCAATTATATATTCAATCCAGATAAGCCCTTCAGATATGACAACAGTGAATTTGTGAAAACGTATGAGAAAATATTCTCTAGGCTAAATGATAGATACAGTATATTCACTGTATCTCTTACAAAGAGGACATACTGATGGAAACAGGACAAAGCTTTGTTTATGGCCCCTTCTCCCTAGTCAGTAAATAAGAAATAGTCTTTATATTGATCATAAATTAATCATATAATCCAAACTGCTGTTCATAAACCCAGTCTAAAATTATCAAAAGGATGCCTACTCAATCATAAAAAAAAATCAGATCACTAGTTTACATCATTTTAAGTCCTGTAATCATATATATAATATCTCTACCTGGAAGATCAGGGGATATTGTACTACTTAAAATACAAAATGCTAGTATGTAATTCTTTCTCACTTATTTAAAATATTCATACAATAAAAAAACAAATTTTGCGCCTTATATACCTCATGCAGTATCCAGTATTATCTTATAATATAATAACAGATGTTCTTATGTAGTTACTCAACAGAGAGTTTGCTATATGTTTCTCACATGATCTCAGTATAATATTATATAATTGGGACTGTCTGTACATCCTGTCCAGAGCCGCTCTAATGACAGGGAAGAGCAGCTCCACCACTCACAGGTGCTGCTGTTGTGCGCAGCTACCAAAGCTGAACAGACTAGGCCAAATATTCATAAAGCAGTCACATCAAGATCACCACAGCCCACCTGGTGGTGCTGGTAGTACCTGGGTAAGCAAACAGTAAAATTAAAATCATGGTTGAAAAACAAAAAATGCAAAATGAGCATATGAACAGATTGAACAGTCTGAACAGTCTCCAAGAACGTTCCATCATTCATCTTTGTTTGCCCAAAGATGATGGTCTTTTGTTACTGAATGGTCAAAAGCTCCTGTTCTTTCTCATGATGGAGGAGTTAAAGCAACTGCGTGGTCCATCTATGCCCAGCGAGGGGTCATCCAAACACAAATGTTTTCTGCCAAAAATGAATGTCTGAACTGTATATGCAATCACCATCCTTACTTTACTCTCATTGAACACATAAAAACACTCCTAGATTCCTCACTTTTTGGTTTTGGTCAGCTTAATACAACCCCACCAAAACAGACAACTTGTTGTTGCCCTAGTCTCCTCCACACCATGCTCTATTCAGCATTTTCTATCTTGCCTTCATTAGGATGGTCCACCCTGATGGGAATAAAGCATGGTCTACTAGAGGAGAATTGTTTTGGTGGACTTGCATTAAAGCTCACACTCTGCAGCTTCCAGTGTGTGCATCCTTAAACAGCTAGCAAGCAAAGCAAAGAAGCTCATACACACACACACACACACACACACACATACACATACACATGTATGGAGTATTGACAGACGCATGTACATCCACTGTCTGTATAGACTTCTACTGATATTCAAGTCCACATCTGTCTGCAGCTGTTTTATCTGAGTATATCACAGCTCTTAGGCCGACTCATCATCACAGCTCAGAGTATGGCTCTGTTCCAGCAGTATGCTTACTTGGGCTGCTCATGCTTCCAAATTTGTTGGCTTCAATGGAAGAGCTTGGCCACTGGAATTTAGTTCGATTTTGTGCATTCACAAAGGTTTCCATTTCTTTGAATGCATTTCCACAATTTACTACTGAGTGTTTGGCAGTAGCAGGACAAAATACAAATCACATTTTTGTATTTCTTCTGTTCTGTTGAAGTACCAAATTTTTTACTTGTTTTTTTAACCAAAACCTTCAATTAAACAAAGAAAAGATGCACACTGAATTGGAAATTTATTTTTTTACAGAATCCACCACTAAAGTCATGCACTCTTAGCTACTATAATGCCAAAAATAATCCCAGAAATGCTGAAGGCACTGCTTTGAATCAGTGTTGTTTTAGTGTTTTGAGTATTTCTCAGAGGAAGAGCTGCTCATGAGGCAGAAGTAATGTCAGTACTTGAGTCGAAGCACTTATACTGAGTGCAAGTGAGCCAACTGGCAAGCTTGGATGACAGAAATAGAAGTCTAATCAAACTATAGATAACACATACAACTGGTATGAGCCACATTATTGGTTTTTAGTTTGCTAATCTGTGCCAACACCAGTGTCAGACAGTTTCACAGGAAGCTTATCATCCTGTCAGAGTGTAATGATTTTGCTGGTCTCCACTCAGGTGCTCAGTACACGCTCAGAAATGGAGGTTCACTAGTAAATTTGTGTCCTCCAAGTCCATTTTCCACAGATGTACTGTTAATAGTATGTAATGATCCAGGTGTGCTCCTTCTGATCCAGCATAAAGAAGCAACATCATTTTAGACAAAGCAATGGAGGGCATGATGGGTGCACTGTCCCCAGGGCCAACAGTGACAGGTTCTGTTTGAAAGTACCTTTTCACCAGTCGGGGTTGTACTTTAAAAGGTAGAAATTCATTCATTCATTTATTCATAGGCTGATACAATTAAACTTCCTACATAACTAAATCATTAAATCATTCATAAATCGATTTAAATAGTTTCCAAATGTAAAGAAAGACTTTCCTGCTCCAATTCTATGAAATGTGTCTCTACAAATATCCTTTTAATCACACTGGAGTTAATTTTCAAAAAACTTTTAAGTGGATACATTTTTTTCACTGTGCTTGATGTTAATTTGATGTTGTTTTCTTTGACAGTCAATCTTCTGTTTAATGGCTCACAGCCCAATTGGCCTTTAGGGTTTAATAAATATTTGGCTAAACAATTGGCCTGATTCATCAATGTTCTCTCTCAGAAATGTGTTATAAATGCTGAAAGAGAAGTGATGGAACTCTGCTTCTAGTTCAGGAACCTGTGCACATCTCTGATTCGTACCGAAATAAATAAAATCCTTCTAAATTTATATTGAAAGCATATTCCGGTTTAAATGTCATTAGCATAATCCTTTCTAAGAGCAGCAACCTCATAGCAGTGTGCAGGCTGTTACCTGTGGAAGACTCAACACGCAAACAGGACACCAAGAAAAAACAGACTTACAGCAATATTGATCCACAAGCCAACTTCATGCAGTATCAGCATCAAGCTACAAGAATCGTCTGAAGGCTGATGGGTGCAGACAAGTACAGTACAGACAATAGGTTGTTTGAAAATCCAGATGGGGGTCAAGAAGTGAACAGCCGAACAGACGAGATGGCTGTCCTGTGCTAGTTTGTACCATCTTCAGTTACTTTACCTTGGATGAAGTGGTCACTGCACACACGATTTATCCAACCACGCTCCTCCTGACCACAGACAAAGATTCACAAGCCATTTCGTCTGTGTTTCCTCAGTCAGTTTCTTGCATTTTTCCCTCATGTGAACAACAACTTTCGGTAGATAAAATGTCCTCAAGGTTTCTTTGTTTGATCGATTTGAGCAACAATAAAAGCCCTAAACCTTTGGCATTTTGAGAGCTTGTGATAGTGTTTCCTTTGTAGAAAATCACTTCCTGACCCCCATCTGCAATTGTTGCCACAGCAACGCAGTGACGTGATGTCATATGCAAACAACCTACTCCTGAAGACCTGAAATGAATGGGAGCAGTGGATCCATAACTGGGGAGTGTTGTGCAGTCTCAAGTGGCACTACACAGTCAGCAGGATAACTAGGCCACCAACTCTGCACATTGAGGATCAGGATGATGGTGGCTGCAGCTATCAAAATCATTTCTGTCATTTTCTGTGAAGTATGTTAGGCTATTGAGTGAAATATGGTGGCTCTTTTACACCATGACACATGGTGACGTATCTTGATAATGTATTCTACAGGTAGGATGAGTAGGCTGCTAGAGTAAGAGAGATTTGAGTGCAGTGGGGTTTCTTATATTATCAATATTGTACTTGCATAAAGGGTTCATAAATCTGACACAGAGGCAGGGTTGTAAAGCTGGCACTAACTGGCTAACAGGGCTGATTTAAAGTAATTACTGTTGGTCCTGAAGGGAAAACTTTATTACAACTAAACATAATGTTCATCAATAGAGTGCTCAGCTCACCACAGCCTTGATGAGATCCAGCAACCTCCAGACAGATACGATCACACGGAGTCTACACGAGCACATGGCTGCTAGAAAGTAGAAGCTGAAGCAAAACAGTGTCAACATTTAATCTCTCAAGTAGCCTGTTGATGTTCTTGCCATAAGACATGATACAGTCAGGATTCTGCCTCAAAAAGGAGGCACATCAGGTGTACTGTGATACAGACTACACCTAATGAACTGAATGGTCTGCTTGTTCACTATGTGTGTTAGTGGCAAGCAGCAGGCTGCAGGGACATGTTGTTAAAGGCTGATTTAAATATTGCATATCCGTACAGTTTAGCAACAGAGGCCGACATATTCTGACTTGTTTTCCCTGCGAGGGGTCACGCGCCTCCAACACAAGCCCAGATAACCCTGATAACATCATCATCTGCATCGCATTCTTCTGGGAATGATAATGAAACAAACTGCTCTGATCAGGGGTAGGACAGGGACAGAGCTTTGTTTGTGGGCTCTCCCCCCCCGCCACTGGATAATATAATCAGTAATATTGTTCATTAACACAGTAAGTAAGGAAAGCTTTATTTATATAGCACCTTTTTTTAAAATATTGTTACAAAGGGTTTCACAGACAAACACACAAAACATAAAAAATATGTAAGTATTGAAAAAAAGTGAAAAGAAAAAGAGAAGAAACAGGTAAAAATACATTTTACTATGAATAATAAATAAAGTCGGCAGAAATGAGAGGTGGACCAAACTAACAAACCAAAACATAAGACACTGACGGAGACTATAAAGTCTTGCCTCTAAAGAAACGCTTTAAGAAGCTATTTAAAACAGATATGTTTGTTCGGGGCAGATGATTCCAGGGGACTGAGCCTGTGACGGCAAAGGCACCGTCACCTTTTGTCTTGCAGTTGCAGTAGGGGGTGGATAAAAGGCAGAGATTTGGGGATCGGAGAGGTCGAGAAGTGCAATGATGAGATCAGAAATGTAACTTGGGGCAAGGTCATGCCGTGCCTTAATCAACAGGGTCTTGTGCTTTATTCTGAATTTTACTGGAGGCCAATCGAGGGATGCAAGAACAGGGGAACGGCGGCTGGATGTAGTTTAAAGTCTGGCAGCTGCATTTTAAAGCAAATGTAAACGGTTTAAAGAAGCTTGACTGAGGCAAGTGTAGAGGGAACCTCTTTAATCACGGACGGCGCCGTAATGACCAATCAGCGGCCGCCTCAGCTCCTCAATTTGTTGATTTGGTGAGGGGGGGCGGAGGGCAGGGTGAGAGAGAGAGAGAGAGAGAGAGCACAGGAGAGAGAGGGAGAGCCGCACACAGAGAGAGGCAGGCTCAGAGAGGGACACACGGAGGGAGAGCAGCGGTCTGTCTGTCTGTCGGCGGAGTCTGTCCGCGGCTCGCAGCGGTAAGTGACACCGGCTCCGGGCTCAGTGCGGAGGCTGCGGGGCTCACGGGAAGCCGCTGACAAGTGTGAGGCAGAGGTCAGTGTGTGTGTGTGTGTGTGTGTGTGACTGGGCCGGGTCGCTCCGGTGCTGTTCACCACTGGAGTCACGGAGGGCGCGCGCGCACGGTGTGTGTTCGCGGTAAAAGTGAGGAGGACCTGAGCCGGACGGAAACTTTACTTTAAAGCTGTCCGTGTGTTTCGTTACTAACCTGTAGGAGTGTGTTTTCATGCGTAATCACACATTTTAGCTGCCGTGTCCCCGGTCCGCCACTGAAGGTGTGTGTGAGGGTGTGTGTGCGGCAGAGCAGCTAACTTTGTGCCCAAGTTCCTGTGTTAGCTCAGGTTAACGGAGCTGTCCGCTCCGCAGGCTGGGCTCGGTAACGGTAACGGTGAGGTCTGTCAGCCCGCTGTGGACCTGTCAGTGTGGGAAAGTTGTCGCGGTGTGACTGAAGGAAATGTTGCGGCTTGGTGAGTGTGATATTTTAGAGTTCACCACGGAAGAAAGCTGAAACATTAATGACAGTGTTAGTTTGCTGCTTCAGTCAGTGCGATACACAGAGAGAGAGAGAGAGAGAGAGAGAGACCTACACAGAGACTGGAGCTGAATGGAGTGATGCTGATCCGCTCTGACTGATGTTCTCCTCTTTTTCAACTCTGCCCCCCTCTCTCTCTCTCTCTCTCTCTCTCTGTCTCTCTCTGTCTCTCTTCCTGGCTCCATCTTAGTCTTTCCCCACCATGAACTTACCATCTAATCAGAGCACACAGAGTTACAGACTTCTATTTTAATTTCCCGTTCATGTCCTCCCATCACCAAATATCAAGGCCATTTTCTTAACCTGCCTGGTATTTACGTGGAAAAACAAGTGAGCCATGGCGTCCCTGCTCTCTCCCTGTCTCATTGTTCCCTGGTGTCCTGTGGCTCTGATGGCTTTCAGTGTCTGTGGCTGCTGAAGAGAGTCCGTGTTAGATGGGGTGAATATGTGGACAGCTTGGATGGTCATGGTGGCAGGTTTGGGTCAAAAGGCTGCAGCAAATCAGTGCTGGGGAGGGGCAACATCTGGGCAGCTGTGTGGCAACAGTGCTGGTGTTAACGTTGGTCACAGAAAAAATATGAAAAGGCTTCCTTTTAAAGAGAAGAGAAGCAGAGTTTGTGACCTGATTTGTAAAAGGAAGAAAAGTCGATTTTTTTTGGAGGCGGACAATTTTGTGCACGGTTGTTGTTTGCTGAGCATTTTTATAGCTAAATCTATTCACAAATAAATATTTTCAGCTGTGTACGTCGAATTTACCCCATAATAATGTAACATTTCTTACAGTGTAAAAGCATCTAAAAGCAGCATTTTGTCACCATCAAACTGTGTAGTGGAAGAATACAAATGAAATAGGTCAGGTGGGTAAAATAAGAAGGAATTTCTCCATAGTGGAGATGAACTCTTAACCCATAAACCTTTAACTGTGGAGGCCCTTAACGGACTGCTGGAATTCACAGCCCCCAGACCCCTTGTTGAGATCCATTGATTTATACTGTGTGGGATTCTGGGGTTTCCCAGCATGCATAGGAGTGTCTTAGAAATGTACTTAGTACCGGCATTTATCATCCCCATCACGTGGCCTGACTCAGGGCTCCCAAACATTCCTCACTGTCTCAGATGTGACCTCGATATAGCGGCCCATCACTTACATCTATCAAAGAGCGAGAGACAAGGCCTTCTGGCTGTTTGGCTCATAATGAGTTTATTGTAACTGTCGGTGTAAGAATGGGTGTGTGTGCTGCTCGTAATCCTGTTCACCAGCAAACCTCAGCAGGCAGCAGTGACTGGTGAATTTGATCTATAAAGTCTAATTGATTAAAAACCTTTTTAGTGGCTAGTTTGTGCAGATGCTCTTGTCACAAAGCAGGAGTATTAATAGATTATGTTCCTGCTAATTGTACAGGCATCCTTCTGTGCTGGTGTAGTACATTAAAAGTACAACCACTTGGGTGACACTAACCGAGAAAGTGGCTTAGAAATCCCATCCCACAGTGCCTGCATGTACCAGGGTGTATTGTTTGTGACCATTATGGTCAACTCTCACAACTACAATGGAAGACTTTGTTTCCTTAAGCTTAGCCTCAAAAGCAACAGTGCTTTTCAGGGTGGATACAAGTCCCAGGGTGGCCGTGACCCTAACCTTAACTGTCTTTAATCTAAAACTAATCTTACCGTGTCAGTGGTGGACCTTGTAGGAGGTATGGCGACAAAATGCTGTTGTAAATCCACTGCCAATGGTTGTAGCCTGTGATTAACATGTAAAAATTAATTCTAGAGCACAAAAAACAGAATATACAGTATGTAAAGGGCAAAAGTATTAAAGTAGTCTTTTTAAACACAGGTGACAAAATGATAAAGCAAATATTACTCAGTTTAAACAAGAGATTCTAAAGCACCTATCTTAAGTCAGGGTGCACTTACTTCATGTTACCAGTGCTTTCAACCACATCAAAACGGAATCCAGAAGATTGTGACATGCAGAAGTGGCCAAGCAGATTTGTCTTCAGTTTTGGTCAAAAAGCGTGTTTTACTGCTTTACAAGTAAAAGATCAATACATGAAAAACAGTGATAAAAAATAATAAAAGACTGAGCAAATGAAAAAGGAGCAAGAAGATAAAATAAAGTGGCATTTAAGGCAACTCGGTGAAAAAGGTAGATGATTTAAGGCCTTAATGAAAAGTAAGCGTCAGGGAGAGACGTTATTCAGACAGCCAGAGAGCCAGCATAGCAAAAGCTCAGTCACCTTTAGTTTTTAGCCTGGACACAGTCACAGTCAGGTCAGTCATGCAGTATGGAGTTTGTTAAGCAGTCAAAAGTTCAGTAAGATAACCTGGAGCCAGGCCAGGAAAACATTTGCACACAATCACTACAAAAATCAGTGAAGCCATCAGTGAGGAGAGGGAGATATGTGGCCCTTCTCTTTGTTGAAAGTAAAAGCCTCGCTTCGGCACTCTCACCACACTGGAGGCCCTCTCTTTTTGGTTAAGGCAAACAAACAGGGCACTGCAGCAGTAAAGGCAAGAAGAGATAAAAGCAGTGTAATCCTCTGTATCGCTGAAACTCAGGATGGATCTAAGTATAGCAATGCTCCTGAGATGACCATAAAAGCCTGAATGAACAAGTATTTTAGTGTGTCATTTTAAATTAGGGCTTGAAAACAGGCCTAAGTAAGTAACATGTTCATTCTCTGCAGCCACCCAATTGCTTTAATGCCATGCCAACACCCCAATTTCAGAAAAATGGGATAAAAGATTGAAAAAACATTGGTCTTGTATAAATGTACCCACAACCCAAAAGTATTTTTACGTGTGCACAGGAAATGAATAAAGTCCTTTTCCACTGTGCAACTCTATTGGACTGTTGAACTGTTGTTAAGTCGTTTTCAAATTGTTCTGACAGACGCAAAAATATGATATCATAAATAAGATAGAGGATGTGGGAGATATATGCTGTCAAGTGAGAGTACAGCTAGTCCCACCCAGTCCCTAAAAAAAACACACACTAGTCTATCTATCATCATATTATAGGTTTCAGGGTGCTGCACCCAACTCCAGGCATTAAAAGTACGCCCTCACAAGAATCATTGTTCTCTACTCTGGAAGAGTCTGAAGACTGACAGAAGAGGAGAAATTCTTGTGGGATGATGTTTAAAGAGCTGGGAGACAGAGCCTAAACTGCTACAAATGATCAGCATGATGACGGGATAAGACAAAACAACCATCTGATGATCTTAATTGTATCAGTGACCTTTCCATAAGGCAGAGGCACAGGGGAAGAGGGCTTCCCAGTGTGATTGATAAGCGCTAAATGAAAACCTAGGATTATTTTGGCTCCTCCAGAAGGGTTCAGAGACATATTTAGGCATGTGTGATCACAATATGTCTTTCATTGGCAGGCAATTAACAGAAAATGCACTTTTAGCTTAATTTCACCTCTTGTGCAACAATGTGCAAATATTCTGACAATGGTTTAATTATTTCTCTCATTTTTCAAGCTTTACTTTGCAAGTGAGACACTTTGCTTCCCCTCTTTGTACAATATCATTGTAAACTAACTAACATTAAGAATTGTAGTTGCTGCCCTAATTGATGCATATTTTCCATGTTCATAATGAAGTTCTTATCATGGTGGAGCCTGTGAATATTCTACATAGTGTTTGTGTCCCGTGGACAGAACAGTTGGTGGTCAAATGGTCATAATGTGAGATACCACAGGCAGATACACTTAATCCTCAAGGCTGGATTACTGACTGGGCAAAGCAGGCAACACCCCCGGGGTACCTGACCTGGCCTGCAAGGGCCAAATATGTCCTAGGTTCATGTGTGTCAAGCTGCTTTGGTAATGTGGTTTATTGAATGAGCTTTCAGAATACACAGTACACTGAGCTACAAAGAAAATAATTGATCAACTAAAAAAAGAAAAGCAGTAACCAGGAAAAACAGCAAATTACTAATGACAGAGGATGAAATGTTAGAAAAATTCATAAATAGATGCTAAAATGTCACGGTTCTTAATCTCTGTGTGTGTGTGTGTGTGTGTGTGTGTACGTGTGCTTTTGTACCTCATCATCTGTGTGTGATGGAGGCCACGGCTCTGAAGCAGTTCTTCAGTCTGTCGGTGCGGGCTCTTGTGCTGAACATTTGCGAGGCAGCAGTGGTTTCAGTGGCCGAGGTGTGTGGTGTCCCTGATGATGCCACTTGCCTTCTTCCTTAGTCAACTAGCACTGCACATTTTTAAGGCCGCGTTTTATAGGGGGGCCCTACATTGACCCTTATGATTTTAGTTAATATTGTGCATTTTGCTGAATAAAAGTAAAGTACATTAAAACAATTAAAACAAAAAAGACTAATTTACACACAGAAAACCTGGGCCAGGAATAACTGTACTAAATACATAATACATAAAAACCCTCTGAATGAGCTGTCTGGATGTTTGAATATTGATGCAACATTCAACCTTTGGCTGTGAGAGCTCCTTCTCACACACGGCTTGAAGTGGACGTTGTAAAAGTGCATTACATACTTGCAAAACTTACTTGCTTGAATACTGCTAGTCGTCCATCCTCAGCGGTTACTGTATCTACCAGAAGTGGAGAAATACTGTGGTCACATATCAGTAGTGAGTGATGGATAGTCTCATTAAAGCAATGAGTGTTAAAAACATTCAGTAGATGATGTCATCTGACAGGCCAGCCGCTCACACACATGTAATTACAGGATGCTCTGGATGCTAATGAAGCCCCGAAACTGCTCTGTGTGCTAATTTACGTTGACGTCCGACAACTGCCCTCACAGTAGTCTTTGTGCTCTGTATGCGTGGGTGAGGGGGGTGTGGGTGAGAGTGTGTATAGAGAGGTGATAACACTGATTCAGTCCAGGTGCATCGTCAGGTATATTAAGTGGATTAAGCAGCAGAAGTGTGGCTGTAGTAGAGGTGTGTGTGTGTGTGTTTCTATTATTTTTCCATGAAAAGCGCATTTCCTGTCCACGTTTTCCTAGACAGTTAGCTGATTCAGAGCCCACGTCTGTTTTTCTAACCTGCAGACCTTTATCAGCACAAAGGTGGATAATCACATGGAAAGCACAAACCAAAGGAGTGTTAATACATTGATAGTTGTGATATAAGACAAGCATTACAGTTAGCAATTACATCCCTGTTCATAACTGAAGGCAACAGCAGATATCAAATTGGTAAGCATATGAATAGCAGCAGCTTTTAACACACTGCAGAAAACATTCACATCAGATGTGTTCCTCTGACAGGTGTTCAGCTGCATCTCTCTGGATGGGAGCCACTAAATTGTTTTTTGAAGACAACTTCAGCCTTCCCCTCCTCTGGCTTGACAGCTCCTCCAATTACAGCTCTCTAGGCCCAGTGTGTTGTGTTTGCAAATACAGTAGATTGCTGTTCATGAAAGGCAGGTCAGGAAGACTGAAAAGACGTGGCAGCGTGTTGAAATTCTTCAGGCCACGTTACCGTTTCGACTTAAATCAGATGATAGGCGTTTTTGATCCTACAGCAAGTTGCAAGTGGTGTAATTAGTGTCTGACGGCTAACCTGAGGTAACAAAGAAGTTCTAAAATAAAGATGAACCGCAGTAGAGAAGCAGTGAAAGGAGAATATCAGTACATGATGAGAACACAACATATCATTTTGCTCAAGAGCTTTCCAAAGGTAGCTCCTGGTTCAAAGCCGATTTTCACACCAAATGTCTCCATTTCAGTACGGAGGTGTATTTTGTCCAACTTTTTTCCAAGTCCAGCTGAAATGAAATTGAATTTTTTTGTGTGTTACAGCATACACATCTGGTCTGGAAATACTTTATCCTTTGTTCCCCAAGGAGAAACACACAGGGACAAACGTTTATGGAGAAATGGCACCACCTAGTTTAGTGTTAATTCAACACAGTACCATTAGGTATGTGTTAATGGAGATGGAGCATAAAGCAGTGACTTTGAACAATAACCCACATTACAATTACACACATTACAAACATCACACATCTGGTCCTGCACCTTAGCTTGTTGAACAAACAGTCACTGGGGAAAAATGCACTGCTAACATCAGTTTGCAGACCAGACGGTTAATTAGCTGCTGAGCTGCAGCACATTAAACCACACGTAAACACGCCTGAAAATGTCACTTGGGTCTGCTGTCAGTCAAACACAGACACGCTGAGAAGAAAAGGAGCTTTTGTGATATTTCCCCAAAGACCTTTAATAATAAAAAAAACTATTAAGAATACATTTAAAAAACACATTGACTACAAAAAAGGATGGCTAAATATAATTTCAGTGAAGCGTGGAGGGCAGCATCCTTTATTACATACTGTCTCCTAACCTCTGGAAATGGACAAACAGCTACTGACATATTTCCATCTTTATAAAGCTGTTATGTTTAGCATCCAGTAGCTACCTTTCCATTTATTTGTTGGTTATGTTTTGTCTGGTATCCAGTATATTGGCTTTAGTTTGGTATCCTTGAACTCTTACTGCTTAGAAGCAGCTCGATGCGTTCCTTTCCTCTCCACACAGTCTCTAACCTTGTCTGCCTGCTGTTTGGTGCTGAGCAGGTCATGTACAGCTGGTTCATCAGAGCTTTCTCACAGAAAACCGCTTCCTGCTGCTGCTGGAAATTATGTTGATGGGAATCAAGTTATAAGAATTGGAAACCAAATAGTAAAAAATGACAGAAGGCTCAATGATAGTTCTCTTTGGGCTCTCATATACATATGTAACTACATATTTGGCATGTGTATTTGAAATAGTAGTTTAATCATTGTTATTCTTCAAGATATTGGTTAGTGCAGCTTTAAAGCAATACATCAGCACATTTTGTGTTGCTGTGAGTTTGTTACTCAATGAGTAATTGCTGGTAGTTCAATAGGAGCTGCACAGGACTCATGGGACGTTCAGGGAGAGACCTTTATATAAAGGCTCAGTAGGTACATTTGGGTGAAAACCGCATTTTTCAGGTGTTGAAAGTCAGTAAACCTGGAAGTGTGAGAAGTTGACAGCACACATGTTGTAAGTTCCCAAAGAATTGTAGCATTCACAGTAAGACCAGACAGCATATAGGAGATAGGACAGGACATACTTACTTTCATTGTTTCTCAGACTGTATAAAACACACAGACAAACACCAGGAAATTCTCTCCACATGTGATTATCTTGTTTGTTTGGTGTGAAGTGCACCTCATCAGGGTTGGTCTGCTTTAATTGGAGGTGAAAGCAGAGGCAGGAGCAGGCGAGACAAAGCGTACATGTTGTAAATGTAGTTTGAAATAGAATAGTTAATAGACTCCCTCACAAACCAGCCACGGCTGTCGTTAATTGTACTTCCTAGTATCTGTCTTCAGGCAGGCGCTGTGGAGAACAGTTGGATGGTGCAACATTACAAAGACAAAGGTTAACTTCTTCAATTTTATTCCTTTTTTGATTATGGTTCACTTTCATTGGATTGGATTGGACAGGACACACTGCTGTGATAAAACAGAACATCATTAGAGACTGCATTTCAAAGAGAGCTTTTATTACTGTGCTCTCAATGGACTCTCTGTTTTTTTACATGTTTTCTGGCCCACTTTTTATCTTCACTGTATTCCTCCGTGTCATTCTTTAAATAGGAAATACTACATGTTTTAATGGCAATCATAGCAATTAGTCCTATTTATGTGTCAGTAACATCTTACTGACTGCTGTTTTAATGAAGACAGATCTCTTCCTAATGGCCATGCTCATGTTTGAATCACAGCTGTAATATATCTGAATATTTGAGTTGTTGGAGAGCTTTTACCTGACTGCCAGGAACATGTTTGGTAGTTCAGTGAGGCCAGTGTGTCAGGCTGAGTTAATAACAAGGCTTTAATCCCTGAGGACAATAGATGACCACATGAGGCCAAGTGCTCTCCACTCATCATGGCCTTGTATATAATTCTGTTAGATAATATACGCTGTACAGTAGTTTCCTCTTTTGGTCGCCACCCACTTGCAAGGCTGTGAGCTGCTCACTCACTGATCTTCAGTCCATCCAGCCATTTTCCACTCAGGGTTCAAACTCTAGGTATTTTCTAAATGTTGGTGACGGTGATGGCTAGAGAGGTGCCTTTTAAAACTAGGTGGCCCAGGGGAAAGTTCCCGGGCATGAAAATTCACGAGGCCACACACTGATGGTGTTTGATGTGCGCCACAACACACAGTGCATATTGTTTTCTGTGGAAGCTCACACAGTGCTCAGGGATCAGAATACAGCACAGGCATGTTTCTCAGCACTGACACAATGTCAGCTCTCAGGGAAATCAGCCATTTTATGACATTCACTCCCTGGATTGGCATATCTGATCTACTTGACGTTGAAGTTCTTGTGTTTGTGTGGAACACTCAGTGTTTGTCAAATGACATGAAACTAGGCAACACAACCAGTGGGTGTTGCACTTTACATTGTTGTAAAGCCACACCTAATTGAACTCAATCAGCAAGCTTTTATTTGTGACATTGTTAGGCCACATAGTAAAATAATCTGTGGTACAAATAGGAAGTAACTGTCTAAAGAAAAGAGCAGCAGGTTTACAGTATAGATAAAGCATGTATGTATATATAAAGCCAGGTGCCAGTTTTAGTGTAATAAATGTTTCTGATCTTTTATCCTCAATATCAATAAGAGTATACGTAGTTTTAGAAACACCTGATTGTATAACACAGTACACTTCAGCACCACCACAAACTCCACTGTGAACATAACCGTGAATAAGCTACTCTCTGACACAGGCTCAATGAAAACTGACCATTAGAAACTCTGTGAAGATATTTCAGGATTGGTGTGTGAGACTGCATTGGTTTGTGGATAGGGACCAACACCTCCTTCATCTTGATCAGCTAGATTTAAGCCTGAATGCTCACCAGAGTGCTGAGCGTTGGTCACTTTTGGAAGTGACATAGAAACGAGTGACCTGGAAGCTGGAGCTGGCTGAACATAAATATTTGATTGTGCTTTCTGGAACATGTAGATTTTTCTCACGAGACTTCCAAACTGCTTCCAAATAGGATTTATCAGATTAAGATAAGAGGAATTGCACTGATCCTCACATTGAGAAGGATGTAATGTATAGAAAAAGTCTGCCATGAGACAGCTGCATGTTGGAAATGAAAGTGGATTACTGTACCACAGTCTCTCATCTCAACTCAAGGCTTTCTTCAAAGCCAGCCTTATTCTGTCTGTATGTTTTTACACGCTCTCACTATACTATACAAAACTATAGCCTTGTTCTTACACACTCACGTAAACACACACACAGTAGTTTACAAGGCTAGATGTTTGCTCATTTGCATAATAATGGCCTGCTACATTCCAGCAGAGGGTAACAAAAGCATTGTCTCCGTGTTTGTATGTTCCTGCTGTTTCTCGGCTCTGTGGCAGCCATAAAACAGGAGTTCTCATGATAAAGTGTCCTTGTGAATAAAAGCACTGCAAACAGAGCGCCACTACAGACATTTGTAAACACGGTCACACATAATAAAAGCGTTTTTCTTTAAAACACACTTTACACAAAGTCAGACTGGAGCCTTTTCAACACAGTTTTATCGTAGTTTTATCGTACTTCCGCATTTGCTGTTAAAAGAATCTTTCTTCCTACTGTTAATTTTAGTATAAAGCATGAGGAGACGTTAACACTTTCGTGCAAGCATGTCTTTAATGATCCCTGCAAGAGACCGTTGCAGTAGCTATCACTACTACTGTGGGACTAGAAGAAGGGAAAAAGTGAGATAAAAGTAAGAATAGGGGTTATATAAACATTATGTAAACACAACCAGCAGTTGCAATAGCAGATTATGTGGTGTAACTGGAAAAGACTGTATGAATGGAACATAGAAAATACGATACCCAATGATTAGGAGAATCCCTCTGATAACACTGCTCTTGTTACATAACCCCACATCATTCATCATTCATGAGGGACAGGTCCCCAACTGATGAATCAGTGGGTTGACATGAGCTTATTACAGGCACACTGTGTACATTGATTGATATTGATGTGAAATTTTCCAAGAACCAAAATTAAGGGATTCCAATCAGATTGCAGATAGTTGAACTCTAAGTAACAGCATTGTGCTAAATTTCTGCAACTCTGATTGGGGCAGCTTCATTGAAATGAAATTATTTGAATGTGATCGTTTCTTGTCAGTGAGTCTTATATCTACAGATATTTTCATGTAAATAGTCATGTAAACCTACACTCACTGCCACTCTTTGAGACAGGGTAGATTTCACCTTCTTGCTCTAGTTTAAGTATGTCTTAAGAGTAAAATCTAAAAAATGCCTTTGGATTTGAACTTTTGGTCAGATGAAACAAGCAACCTGAGGGTGCTACTCAGACCCATAGAAACCATTTTGGACACGAGGGTCATGTTCTCAGTGAAATTATATGTCTGGGAATTTTGTGGTTTGAAGAACCAGAGGAGAAAAGCACTTTCTACAATCACTGCTGCTGCTCAATCTGCTCATTCTTAGACATAATGTCTAAAATTAGATTTTTTTTTTTTTGATAAAAAAAAGTTAAAACAAGGGAGTAATTATCGAATAATGGAACAAATAACAAATAATAGATTAATTCATTGTGAAATGATCCAAACACGCTCCTTCCTATGTCCAGAGAAAGTGGCCCCCTCCCCACCAAAGGAAGACACCGTGGTGCCTCACAGGATTTCAGGTCAATGATTTTCCAAACTGTCTCCTGCTGTGTTTTGGGTCTGCTGGTGTGTGATAAAAGCTGCTCATGATGTGTCAGGTCTCTCATCTTCCTCAGTCCTGCTGACCCCCCTCCCCAAGCCTGCTCTGTGGTTACATAACATTGTAAATCCTAAAGTACCATCTGCTACCAACAACGCGATCCATCACTAATTGTTGTTGGTGCACATGGCAACAATCATCGAGCTGCCTCTCTCTCCATCTCTCTCTTCTTCTCTCTCTCTGTCTCTCTTTTCTCTCTCTCACACACACACACGTACATACATACACACTGAAATTTTCTTCTTACATATCTAAACGAAAAAATACTGTCTGAGACTAAATAAGCACAAAAGTAAAAAGTAAAAGTTTTAAATTTGAACTGGGTCTCGGATGGATTGCAAGACCAAACACAAATCTCTCTGTCACTCACACAAACATTTCAACTTTCAACTGCGGGCTATTTCATTCTATTATCTCCCCTCTGTTAAGATTAAAGCAGCTCAGGTTGCATGGGGGATTAGGCTGGTTGGGCCTTGGTAATTGCTGGGAATGGGTCACCCAGTAAGTGCATGCGTGTGTGTGTGTGTTGGGGTCAAGCATGACGGGCAGGGATTACATGACCCATGATGTCCACGTCCCTTTGTGTGCTTTGTCAGTTGCTGTGAACTGTTACACTCCACTAAAAGCCTGCCTGTAAATGTCCTCAATATAATGCCAAGGAGGTGAGAGTTTAGAGTCTCTGGATGACATTTACTTTGCATGCAGGAAAGATCTTAATATCCATTTACTCTGTATTGTCTAAACAGCCACAATAAATACCATATATGTAGGTCATTTCATGGACACACACTTGAGAGTTTCTGCATGTGCAGCCCCACCCCCCATACACAACATGCTCTATACCAGAAGGGACAGGTGGGAAATGGAGGGTCTGCAGGTTTTTAATGTAAGCTGACACTAATAATTTCATGGTATGTGTGTCGAGCAGAGACACTAAACACAAACAGAGCAAAATAAAAGCAGATCCAAACACACCCTAATGAGCATCCCTGTAGCTGACTGGAAACAAAATATCAGTGCCAGTTGACTGATTGCTGTCACTAACTCCATCAACAAGTTCAGTGATTTCCTAAAACACTGAATGACCTCAACACCTGGCCTGGACTCTTGATGGTGACATTGGTTTGATGTGGGTTTGTTGGATGAACAGTGGTTTCACTAACATGAGTTAAATGGAGCAGATGCATTTTGTACAATGTTAAGTGTTGAACTATTCATAGTGTTAACAGGTTGTATGGCATCAAAGACACTGGATACTATACTTGTCTGTTTTATCTTTTGTTTGGTTGAGTTGTGCATAGAATACAAGAACACACCATCTTTCGTGTCAAATGTCAACTATGATAATTATATCCCAACCACTAAAAACAAATAAACAGAACACCAGTGAAGAGAAGAAAACTAAAGAGATACAAAAAGACCGAATGAATATGCAGGGTGGAGCTTTAAAGGCTAGAGAGAGGGAGAGGGACCTGGAAGTTGTACTCGATCGCAATTTCAAGTTAAGTCTATTCTCTTCTCAATCCTGCTGGCTGTAACTTTAACAAAAGAGAGAAAGAGGAAAAACTGGGGATGGTGACACAAACTGAAATGGAGAAAAAAGGAAATGTCCACTCCCAAACATTATCTCTGCCAGCGTCCAGTTGATCAAAGGAAAAGTGGAAACACTCACCATCTGTACAAATACAGAGAAGCTTATGCACTCACCTTTACAGACCTGGCAGGTGGCGCACTTCAAACGGCTGCATAGATGCATCTTGACATCTTACACAAAAATTGGTCAGTACAGAGCAAGCTGAACTTTCCTAACAATGTTGGAAAGGTCACAGTTAGTAAAATAAGACACTAATATTCTCCATCATTCCAAATTAAAGGTTCCACATATCTGGATTTTCACCATTTGCTTTAGTAACAATTAGAAATCTGTTTTCTTATAATACAGTTTGCTCCAAAGTAACTTTTTGAGCAAACTGAGTAACTGAGCAAGACTGAGTGTGACCTGTCTCAGACTTACTATGTTCTTTGATGTTAGAGCTCAGGTACTACATGACGAGCTTCTCAGGGAAATACCAATGTATTATTACACTTGATAATAACACTGAACAACACTCTGATGCACATTTTCACATTCAAAGCCTATCAAGACTTGGTTTTAACACAAACACAGGATTGAAATTCTTTGCAGTATTCCTGTTTGCACAAAATAAACCCATTTATTTCAGTAGATATCGGAGCAACGGATCTGTGACTGTGGTCAATGAATAGAAATGAGCAGTATGCCATTCATCAGTGGTTATCTGTGGTTTTCTGCTCTGATGCTTTAATGATAAAGTGGCCTGATTTAAGAAGCACTAAAAACAACAAGACAATTTTCTGTTTCTCGATATTTGATGTTGCAAAAAAAGAGAGAGACAGTTTCATGTGCTACTTTATAACCTTTTCTGAGATATTTTACAGTGTGATTTTGGGTTATTTAAGACTGTTTTAATGTCATTTCCTCCACTTATGAAACACTCTTTCTCCCAGACAATTGAAGCAAAAGTGGTCATTTCTGAGGTGCATCCAATACGACGCCAAGCTTGTATTAATACTGCAACTACCTTCAGGTGAAAGGCAACACTGCAGCACAAATGAGAACTGTGCACCTTCTTGATTTTGCTTTGAAGTGGGCGATTGTGTTTTCCAATGTGAAGGAGCACTGAGCTTGAACCAGTAACTGTAAAGTATGTTCATTCCTTCAATTGGAGAACAGTGTTTTTACATAGATCATTTAAATAACCAGCTAGTTGCCCTAAAGTTATACCCAGCACTTCTTTAAAATGCATTTATGTTTATGTGTCTACAGAAATTATCTTAAAAAACAAAGTTTCAGAATTATAACATGTTTTACAGTTATTCAATTCAAATAAGTGCACTCTGTCCTTGTGTGAACAATGGTTGATGGATTACAGCCTTAAGAGCAGAGAGCAGCTGATTAAATTGCACCAGCAGCCCATCTGGATGCATCCCATTTGAAAAGTTTAGTGTCTTTATAGGAGGTAAGGAAATTAAGCCAACACACATTTGCCAAACCAACCACTTAGTCTCAGCCCTTGAACTGTTTTCTCTGTTACCATCTTTATGTGGCTTGTCCAAAGGAGCTTTCAAGAGCAGTTGGAATGTGTCACTGCTGTCCCTTGTGGCCGATGGAAGAAAACACACTCCAACTGTGGTCCATAGCAGTTACCATGACAGTTTTCATGAACTGAAAACGTGAGTCAGAGAGCTTCACTCAACCTTTATTTGGATTTCATCTGGAAACTGGTGAAAGAATTCGTTCAGGTTTCATATTCCCTACGCCTATGGAACAGTGAAAGATTGTGGCTTTTGCTCCTAAAGTGAAGCAAACTTGACTCTTTAATTGTGATTATAGAACTCCAAGGCCTTGTTGTTTTAGTCGCAGATCACTGAGACAGAAGCAGCGACTCACCTCCTCCATTATTATGAATTTCTACATACAGAGGATAATGTTGTTGATGATGACGTTACTTTAACTCAAAATGAATATGTGATGGTTACAATAATTTGGAATGCCATTATCATGTTAAAAATGTTAGTTAAGTGTTATGGTTAGGTAAGAAAAGATGTTAAAGTTAGGTTTAGAGGACGACTTAGATCTCACTTGTGGCTCACACAACCTAGACAACTAAAGGTTAAAGATTAAAATCCAAAGTTCCTCTGTGCAAAAATGCCTGTCCATTCCACATAAAGAGGCAGTTTCATTCTAAAGATACACTGAGCCTGCTGAAGCTTCATGTTAATGTCAGCTTAACTTTCCTTAAGGTTAAGGTTGGGCTCGGTGTTAGTGGTAGAAGAGGTAAAATGATTTTCCCTTACTTTCTGACTCGTACTTTCTATCTGAGCCTCTCAACAGGATGAAGGAGACGCATTCTGGGCTTGAAAATGTATTGCTTATTCGTTTTGTGAAAGGATTATTTTATTTTCATTTGAAACCTCTTTGTTCTCCCCCCAAAGAGTCATGAGACCACGCTAGCCAAACTAATGTGGACCCATGAGAGCGTCAGGTCTCGTCTTTAAGACTTTTGCACTACCCTCCATAACGTATTAAACCTACTGTATGTTAAAGAAAGAAGTGATGTGCTGATTTTGTATCCTTTGTTGTATTTTGAAGCATCAGAGAGCTGGCCGATAATAGGAGGCTTGATCACAGCAGGAGTGTTGAGAACAGAGTCAGGCTGCTGTGGGATGGCCTGCGGACCTCACTCTGTCTACACACTAGCTGCCCTTCATACACAAAGATAGTTTTTTTTCTGTGTGTGTCTATGTGGGCGCTAAGTGTGTATATTAATGGGATGACATTATTGATCTCTGCTTGGTAACAAAGGACCTGAAAGCCTGTCTGGGTGGATGACGAGCTGACTGCCTGGACACGGTGAATGCTGAATAGCTGACACATTGTATTGTGCTCAGGAAACAGTGGCCAGCCCAGTGTGCGCCTCATTAATTTGTATTCATCAGGATCAGCATACACTATTTTCTTTAAGTTTTTACCTGACAGTCTTGCTGTGCAATATAAGACTGACTTCACCCCACAAAGAAATAGTTGGTATCCCTGTCAGAATGCATCAGTTATGACTCTTCAGTATTTGTACGAAATTCACCAGTCAAGTCTTGCATCGTCTCTTCGGAAAATGGCGACATGTTGCTGCTTTTTCCTCCCCTTCTTTTCTGTTTTTTAGTTGTAAAAATAAGTGGATGCACCAGGGGCATATGCCCAGATTGGCCAACAGCAGTCAGTAAACAGGGTTGCTATGGCATTATGGTTATATGTCCATGTGAGAGAAATGATCAATAGTAACGTTTCCATGAATAAATCAGTAAACAGCATGTAGGGAGATCCCTTGGGCAGTAGTGGTTCACTTCTAATAGGGCTTTAATGTGATGTAATGTGCCCTTTGGAAGCTATGTTGGAGGTCATTGGTTCATGTGCAAGGATAAATGTCAACAGCAGATTACATTCCAGCATTTGATTTTGCTGTCTGCTCCAAACAACCAAAACAAATGTCCTGATTTTACTGTGTAGCGATCTTTTAAACAGCGACTCAACCATTACTGATCTACTTTGTGTTTATATAATTGTACCTCATTAGCTGGCATTGTATTGAACATCTGCTACCAGTTGTCTTATTCACATATCAGATTTGCACACCAAACGTGTTATATCATCATCAATGGTAATTTACATTGTAAATGTAATACCTTCAATGTAATACCTTCTTAGCTAAATGACACTGCTGGCTAGTTTGTCAGCCAACAGCTTGTTAAGGTTAGCTGAGTAGACCCATCTTATGTATAGCTCAGTGTCTTGTGACGTTGAGACGAGCGTTAATGATGTATGATGAGAATGTATCTATTATAACATGCACCACAATCCTCACAGCTGCAACTGATTTCCTTTTAAATAGTTGGACTTTATCAATCATTAGCATCAATCAATGCTAATGCCCCAAGGACTTGACACTTTTCTTTTTGTATAGTTCAGTTCAGTATTTTGGTCTTTTTTTCCCTGGTGCCATTAATACTCAGTAGCATGGATTTGCTGTTCAAAGCTACAGGAAAAGTGACAGAAAAGCGTTATGTTAGTAACCAAAGTGCTGCCTAGGTTGGGTACTGGGGTATGATGTGATATGATTATATATGGAGAGAAAGATCTGTCACGCTTCAGAGGTTTCACTTCCCTTCAGCTACATCATTGTGGGCAAAACTGCCGATCACTTAGCAGGAATGCTTTATGGAAAATAATAATGATACAAAATTGCATCAATGGAATGTAGTACTTTGATCTGTGAGCTATTTAATGTGCTGGAGAAGCCAAAAACATTACTGTATGGTTATTATGTCCTTTGCAAGTTTCTCAATTGATTATTCAAAATATCAAATATAAAATGACATATACCGTGACAGATGATTTGTCCCTTTTGTCCATCCCTAGTATATACACAGGAGACACATGTTGCCCTCAACAGTAGAAGGTAGAAGGAATATTTAGTTGACAGCAAAATATGTGAATTTACAGATATGAAAATTCTAATTGAAAGCAGAAAGATGTTTCCATGCCAGTGTGACTTATTTTACATGAAAGTTATCTGGGCTTCTCATGATAATAACCTAGTTAAGATGTTTACATACACTAAGCCAAAAAGTGGGTTACTGCCTGGCTGGGATCTCACATCTTCCCTCAGACTGAATATCTAACAAGATGACTGACTGACAGACTGACAGACTAGTGAGTGGATTAGGAAGACATCCATGTATTCACCGTGAGCGCCAAATGGCGCCATGTCACCATTGGCCGGTCCAGATTACACAGAATGATTCATGAAGATGTCGTGTGGATCACAAAAAAGTTGCCTAAAAAGTTCACTCTTTAAAAACTTGTAGTCAGGTGTCTAAAGTCAAGGTGCAGCTCTTGCACCTCGTTTATGGTTTATTCATAATGAGACTTCACACTCTCAAGGACCAGGGACTGGACTATCTGACGGCTCTGTGAGTGTGTATGTGTGTCAACGTGCGTGTGTGTGTTTGTGTGTGTCTGAGAGACAGCAAGAGTGTGTGAGTTAAAACTGGACAGGCGGTGTGGATGCTGTTGGCTGCCTTCAGATGGTTGGTCTATTCTGATGGAAAAGGGTGGCTGGGTTTGTACTTCTCTCTCTCTCTCTCTCTCTCTCTCTCTTTCTCTCTCTCATACACACACACACACACAAGCTGCTCAGTGGCTGACATTCTCCTTTTTTCACCTCTAATTGGTCCTCTGGGAGTTGTCAGAGGTCTCAGTGGCTGTCTGCAAGGTGGCAAAACATACATACACACACACATGCACGGGCACACACACATACACAGCCATGCATCAGGAGGAGTAGGAGATGGAGGCGACAGGGGAGGGGAGGCGCTGTGATTGTCACCTGAAGGTCACGAACATTTATCACTGTTTGTAAAGACAAAGGAGGGGAGATTTGGAGAGGAAATATCACGTTGGCCTGTGCTGCTGCTCTAAACTGGGTAAGACTGTAGTATGAATCCTGACTGCTTTAATAACAGTCTGACTGCTGTTTTGGGCATATCAACTCATACAGGCCACCTAGTTATAAGCCTGTTCAGTTGAAAGGGCCACAGGAGGCTAGCTATATTGTCTTGGCTCCAGCTTATAGAGCCTTGTATGTGATGTGTGGAGCTCTCTTGCAGCTGTGAATGGGTGATTGTGTTTCTAATTGTACGGCAGAGTCTCAACATAACATCATCGATTAGACTAATAGCCTTTTTCCACTAGCACCTACTCGGCTCAGCTCGCCTCGCCTTGACTCGACTCAGTTTCGGTCGTTTTCCATTACAATAGAGTACCACCTTAGCGTGGGTGGGGTCATCATAGCAACGCGGCCGAAACTCCAGCGACATCATTTCTTATGCGATACAAACACGAAACAACTATGGAGGCCACCAGACAAAGAAATGTCTGCACCTCGTCGTTGCTCCACGGGGTTGATTTCTGTGCAGCCATCTCTGATCGTGTTCGTTGTTGTTATTGCGTTTTAAAAATGGCGTGGTTGACTCTTATGAACAAGTCGCTCTCCAGACTCATCTAGTGACGTCCAGGCCCTGGCCAATCAGTGGCCTGCCGTCTGCCGACGTCACATTTTCGACTCAGCTCGCTTGGAACCCCGGCCGAGTAGGTACTTTACGAAAGTACCTGGTACCAGGTACTAACATGCAATGGAAAAGCCTAAAAACCGAGCCGAGTCGAGCCGAGTAGGTACTAGTGGAAAAGGGCCATTATTAGTTCTCTTCTGTGCTGCACGTGAAACAGAGCTTACCATTTCATCATGAGGACACTGTCTTTTGTGGCAGCTCGGTTGCTGCCTCCCTCATTGTTGTGGTAGGACATCTGTTTGGATGGATTTCATTTAAAGTAGGTTGTAGAGTTATGACTAACAGCTTTCTCTTTTTACTCGAATGCTTCCTACTCCCCATTGGATCAATTGCATAACTAGCTTGGTTGCCTTGGCTGGAAAAACATGGCCGTTGGATTGTAATCCTAAGATTTCTTCCTAAACTGCTGCAGCAAGCAGTCGGACCCCTGAACTACACAACATACAGTGTATGAATAATATTAGGTGCAACAAAGGTCATGCAGAAATATAACATGTTCGAAGCTCTGGTCCCCACTTTTAGGTCTGGAAATGTTGTTCCAGCTGCTTGCTTATTATTTCAAAGTAGACATTTGTTTGCTGGCAGGGTTTTAATAAAGACTTATCAAAGTACATTTTAATCTACCATAATCACTTTGATGCAAGACCAACTTCAGCCCCACATGTAAAAAGTATGTCTTAAGAACTCCATGTTTCAAAAAAACAGAAAATAACAAAAATAACCCTAATCTCAGCAGTTCCAGCATGGTAACCAGTGTGATTATCATAGACAATTAGCCTGTCAGGAAATGGACAACCAGAGCTACAGTATATAATCAGATCTTTTGGTGTAGCTGCTCACATGTTCAGCCTACAGACTACACTTCTGTGCATTATTCTTTGAACTGAATATCCCCCTCTATGTGCAGTGTATGCATTAACACTTTTTAAATGCTGAAGGTCAGGCATGTCGGCTCATTCAGTCAAACAAACATAATGTAAATAGAAAAAGTGTGATAAATTACCCAACTCATGACTACTACTACTACCTAAAAAGTCTGTAAGGTCATGTTCACACCGTACTGAAGTGATTTGAAACCCTTGGTTACCTGAAAAAATGCACACTTGTATGCTTTGAAAAATGGTCTGCAGTAATTTATATGTGATTTTTTGTAAATTGGCTTAAATGTGCAAAAAGCAGCCTTCACAGTGGTCAACTGCTGAACTATTTATTTTCCTTGAAGACCTCAAACAGTTTTGTGACTGAAGAGTATCAGAATTAAAAGCACTTTGCAAAAGCTTTCAGGCATGGAAGATTAAGGCATCTGTTGCTTGGCTGCTGAAAATATAGTACACGAACCACCAGATACCAGAGAGAGAGAAATGTCATAGGTGGCCATTTTAATCACTGAGTTTTCTAAAGCAAAAGGACCAAAGTGAAAAGGACATACCAGCAGACGTGAGAGGTAATCTGCTGTGAGTTTGGTGCTGGCTTCTGGAGGACCTGGACTTTGGCCAGAACAACAGTGCTTTAAGAGCATTTTGGTGACTTCACACACACTCAAACACACACTAGAATAAGTAGGCAATGGGGGAAATCCCTTTGAAGCGGAAAACTTGAAGGCTCCAGCCTCTTTCAGTGCCCGATAATAGAGTGGTGAGGCTTGTTAAAAATCAAGTGAAGGCATCCAGCCAGAATCAATCAGTCTCCTGTGTGTTCATCACCTCATTCAATTAAAGCCTTTTCATAAAACACCAACTTGATGGGACTAATTCAGTACAGTCAGAGAGAGGGAGAGGAAACATTAGACAGATAGAGACAAGGAAGGGAAAGAGGCAGAGAAATAATGAGTGAGAATGCTTTGTGATTCATCATATTAGAGCTTAAACAAAAGTAACAGTAACTGGCTAAACTACTAAGCATGTGTTTAGTGTCATGTCAAGATGTAATGTCTTCACAGTGCAGGATATGTTGTATACTTTACTTGGAATAAGGTGATTACACTGTGATCTATGAAGTGCACTGCTTCACCCATGCTGTAGAGATCACCACAGTCACGTTGAGACAGCTGATGGTTGAAATCTACTGTTGCATATCAGGGCTGCTCCCTAGTGCTCGAAGTGTGTACTGATGTGCTAGGTTATCATTCAAATCAAGCTGTGAGAGGCCAGCGCTCCATGAGCATAATTAGTTGATGAGTTACTTAGTCATGTTAATCAGTCTGTTTTGTCTCGATGTGCAGCCTCATGAAGCTTTCCGTCCAAAAGTCGTTCTGAATTCTAGAAACGTGATGTGATCAGGTGTGAACAGAGCGTTGCCATGCCGTGTCAACAGAACCAAATGGCTTACATTTTTATGGAACGTAGCTCGGATAAAAAATAATTTTATTTTTGCTTGTTACAGCAAGTCACTGACAGAGCTCTGTGTGGGAAGATAAAAGAACATTTCCTTTTAGCGTTGTAATTGCTGTGTAAGCGTTCCTTCCAGATCCGTCAACATGAATGTGTATGGATTTATTGATCCAGTGCAGTTTTTAAGTGCACAAAGGCAGTTTTTGGGAAGTGTTTTTCAGAGGCTGCAACCACTGAGTCAGTGGTCAGTCTAATTTGTGAGGGAAACATTTATTTAAAGTTGAGACAGTTTGTCTCCCTGAAATGATGCATGCAGGACACAGAGACACTCTATAATCGATACAACCACAGACAACCAGTTCACAACAATACTAAGATGACAAGTCACTTCCTGTGAACAGGTTGAAAATGTGTGTGGGTATCTGCCAGTGAAAGCACTGTTCTCCTGGTGTTATATTTATGTCCATCTCAGTCATGAAGGAGTGGGGGACATGAAGAACACTATGTACCCACATTTAGAAATTTCAGCACTTTGAGGAGAGATAAGAGAGAGAGCTGGGGAAATGTTCCTTAAATGAGGCTTAAATCTTTTTGCTTCATTGAAACTTGATTAAATCTGTAAGAATCCAGATTTAACTGTTTGACCGAAGATTAAACATCCAAACCAAATTAAATATATCAATACTTTCACTGTTGGGGAAAATGGAGCCTGAACCACTTTTACAAACCACCCAGCTAAACCCAGCCAAAACAAAAGTCCTGGTAACTGTGATCCCTTTGTCTTTGCTTCTCCAAAAATGTCTTTGCTTCTTGTCACTGTACACTATCTTACAGCTAAACCTTGGTGCAATGAAGCTTGCTCACAGTATCACACAGGATATATGTATATGTAGCTATATATAGCTCAGTTCTCAAGTTTGGTCAAAGATCTGCGTGGCTTCATCACTGCAATGACCTCATTCACATTAAACAGTCATGTGATCCATTGTCAATAAGGAACAAATCAATGAGAGCAGTTTGAAGAAAAATGTCTTTAAGTTCAGCTCACGAGGAGAGATTGAAGGCAGAGGCAGCAGAAGCTTAAAGAATGAGGTTTTTAGGGTTTTTATAGAGATTGTTCAGTATTCAGTATTACCTGCGTCATTTCACAGTAACATCAGCAAAGGTACATTTCATCTGTGAATAAATAATTCACTCATGTCATTGTGTAAACATGTCTTGCTAAAAGGCCTTTTCAAGCTTTAGCCTTCAGTAGTCACAGTGTGAAGATCACATGCCACTTATTTATCATATTTCTTAACCTCACTGGTTTTAGTAATGCCCTGTGTCTGCTGTTACCTCAGCCTCTGTGCAGCCTTTTAAATGGATTTCTGCCTTTGGTGTGTTAATGTGAAATGATCTCACGATGAGTCTGCTTCTGTTGCTTTTACTAAACATCTCTCTCTCTGTGTGTTACTAATGACTGTAGGGTTGGGCTGAGGGAGCGCTGAGTGCGTGGATGTGTCGTCCTCTTTATGCTAGGCAAAACTAAATCTTTTTACATGGAGACCCAACTGTGGCAAATGGGAATATTCTATATATGTTTTCAGTGACAGGAAAGAAAATTCAACCTGACTGTGAATGTGTAAAAATAGTTTGGTGCTTGTTTGGTCTGTTTATGAGGAGAGAATGCTGTTCATTAGGCTGCTGAGTAAAGTATGAATGAAAGCAAAGCTGCCCACACCAAAAAGTCTGTTTCTTTACAAAATAGAAAGTCATTCAACTATCAGGGCCTCTGTTACAATGATGTCAAATAGTGACGAAGGCCTTTATAGTTGATGGACACTACAGAGAGAGAAACAGACTCATGTTAGAGGCTGGCCGTCTCTAATTTGCACAGTTTTACAAAAATTTACTCACACATTTTAGTAATATGCCTCCCTGTTTATTGATTTGTTCCCATTTTAGTTTGCTGTTGGTACAGACTCAACACTTTCTCCACAGTCTTTATAAATTCAGTATAACATACATACAGTACATTAGTGTGTTCTAATTCATTTTCTGTACTACTTTCTACTCCTATATTTTGAATCTCGTAGTGTTTCATATCTTATTTGTGAAATTCTATAGTTCTATGATCGCTGTAAGAGAAGCGTAAATACAACTGGACTTGGCTTCCAGCTCATTCCTGTGGTTGACTTTTTTTGTTTCATTGACGATAAAAATAGCATTTCCATGTTATCCATGTCGTATACCTCAGGATGATTCCCTGAATGAGTGTAGAAATTCCTCCTTGAAATTCACATGCATAAAGAAAAGTGGTGCATTTCACTGATGACACAAGTTGCTCCTCACATCAAAAGAAGACAATTGAGAAGCTTGTTTGTTTGTTTGTGCAGTGTTCTTTCTGTTTACCACAACCTGACTGGAACACATTTCCAAATCAGTGAGATGAAGTTCTGCACTCCCACATCAAGCAGTTCAGGTGCCAGGAGATCCATGCCCCGCCCTTACAGTGCTGTCATTAAGTGTTGTCCTGATGAACCCAGCCACGTCCTCATCCCTGCTCCTCTGCTTCTCTTACAGCTCCTTTCACCAGTCTGTCGAAACCTGAAGGACTATAACTGATAGACCCATCTCTCAATTCAAGGGGATCCAGCTGGGAAGATAAAACATTTGTGACCACCTGCTCGAGAGCAATGAGGACTATCTTACTGGTCGTTGTATGGCTCTGTCTTGGCCTGTCCCTGGACGCTTTGTCTTTGAATGGACGGAGGATAGAGACAGTAGATGCAGAGGGAGCTGAGGCAGCGGTCGTAGGTGAGAGGCTCAAAAGAGTGAGACGAGGCTGGATGTGGAACCAGTTTTTCCTGCAGGAGGAGTACACGGGCAGCGAATACCAGTACATTGGCAAGGTAAGATCTGAGCTACCGCTCCCCGTTATTGGGTGACTTTGAACGTGTAGCGAATAAAATTCCCTTGATTAGTTTGAAAGGCATAATGAATCCTGTTTCTCTTTTCCTAAATTGCAGGCTTTAATATGAATGTATTCTCATTCTTTACCCAGTTTGTCTGTGCCTGCAAGCATAATGAATTGGTGGTGATGAACATAACTAAACAAGTGTGTTAAAAAATCATGCATCATGTACCCTGTAACATAATTTACCTATGAAGTTTTACAAATAACAGCATTATCTTTTGAACTTTTAAAAGACAAAATAAAGCAGTCTATATTTTACATATGAAAAGTTGTATTAATAAGCAATGAAAATGACCATTGATTGATTTAACATACTCAAGGGTTGTTAGCCAGATTAATTTCAAACAGCCATATACATGTCAAACCTGCAAAATATTTAGCTTGGGAATTCTGCCACAAGTGATTAAAAAAGGAATAATACAGCTCTAATACATGTGTAGGATTTGAATTTCAACACTAATACACTAACTTTCTACAAACCAATACTTAAGTCATTTACAGTATCTTGTAATCACAGAAGGCTTCTACGCACAGATCTTGTGCACAGAGCTCACACTGGCAGCGCAGAGAACACAGAGTGCAGCAGGCATGAACGCGTATTTTAGGCAACTTTGGGTAAGCGTCAGAGTTGTGTAGGCATGGTGGAGCAGTGAAAGCACCGCTGATGCAGCTCTGTCGCCTGCAGACTGTCACAATAATAGAATCTGTAAAATAGTTACAGTGTGATATTTTTGCTCTTCCAAACTGTAAATACTTTGGGTGGTGATGGTGTGTTTGTGGCCCAGCGACTGCTCTGTACAGTGCACATTCAGGGCAGAGAGGCTGACAGGAAGAAATTGCAGGATCGGCACAAAGACAGAATGTGTAATGTGAAGTGAATATATTAAGAAAGTGCAGAGCTTTCTCACCTTGCATGCAGAGATTACGGATGTAATGTATGTGACAGATGAGTTTATGTCAGAACCAGGTTAATATCTCTAACCAAAGCTCTCTCTCCTAATTATCTCTCCATTATATACTATTACTTATGTGTTACAAATGAATATCAATACATGTTAATAATTTTCTACCTTTTCTATAATATCCCCATATCACATTGTTTCTATCTCAATATTTGTGCTACTGTCGTTCCCGTATACCCTTTGAAAGTCCAAAACATTTTTTCTTATATATTTTAGGAAAAGTAGAAAATGTGACAATGACTACGTGTTTTGCTAAGTTGCTGAAGTGGAATGGGGCTAAAAGTGAGTTAGCTCACAGCATATCTGGCTGTGAGTTTAAACTGGTTTCTACAAAGCCAACTTAGTGGAATGGGGAGTTTACAAAGACCCCAAACTACACACACGTTTGACAAAACAGTCTCATCTCCAGATCCATTTGGTCCTCTTCTGGTGCTCTGAACAAAAAAGAGGAGAACCATGACAAGTCGACTGTACACTGTTTTAGAGAAAATACATTTTTGTATATGCTTTTTTGTATACACTATCATTATGTTGATTCATGGCTGTTATGAATCAGTGACTGGAATCTATTAACATACACAAGTTGATACAATAAACACAATGTACCTCATATATATTCTATAAAATAAAAGCATATTACAGAAGCAGTCTTGTTTAGGACCCTCAAGGCCGGCCCCTGTTTCATCCATTTATTCAGTTTCATGTGAAAATGCTGTTTGCTGATGTATTATTGCACCTATAATAAAGAGTATAATGTTCACTTACCTTGTGCAGAGAGAGTGAGGTTGTGAAGGGATTTTCCATCTAACTGGCTGCTCTGTTTAATATCAAGAAGTTTTTTCACTCGCAGGCCTATTAGTGAAGTTAGCACACAGTGAAGCGTGGTGATAGTTGGAGCAGTACTGTTTGATCAGTAGCCAAATGCCGGGAGGTATTGTGCTGCTCTGTATGAAGCCTGCTGTCTGACAGCACAAAACAAAGTCAGCTTTGAAAGAAACAAGAGTTTGCCATGATTGAGGTAAACACAGAAAGAAGGAAGACAGAGTCAGCAGACTTTTCCTCCCTGCTGGGGTGATGCCTTCTCTGCAGGGGGTCTGCTGGGTACTTCAGATATGCTTTAGTGACAACAATATGGTTTAGAGACAGATTAGCAGAGACGGGGATGTGTTTAGCACAGGCAACAATATGGTTAGGCAAACATTAATACCATGTTTTTACTCCTAATGCCATGGCGTGCAGACATTTAAGAATCCTTTAATGCAGAATATTTATCAAGTGCCCATCCTATATATTAATATTCAGTTATACAGCTGCACACAAGCATTACCTTCAAATGCAGTCTGCCCGACACCCTTCTTTTCCATGTAAGAATAGTAAACAACACAGAACCAACTCTAAGCTGTGTTTATCTTACTCCAAACCAGCTCCATGTCAGGGAGTTCAGAATGTTAGTGTTCAGAATAGAAAGATAAAAACGTGTCATAGACCTGACACAGTGAGCTTTGTGTTGGTATTCATGTACTCGTCCAGTTAATCACTGGGATCTGAGAACACAGCAGCTAAAAAGAAATCAGGCAAGTCAAAAACACAAGAAGTGAGACCATCAGGCGAGTTGGAAACAAACCCTGTTTTCGATCATCTGGATAAACTGGTGATTTGTTAACAATTCGCCTCGTTTGATCCTCTTGTGTATCTTGCCCCTTCTGACTTTGGCTCCCAGCAGTTAAAGAGCAACTTGCAGGTTAGAGACCCCTGTGAATTAATATATGTAAAAATGATGTAGGAACTAGAATAATATTAATAGTAGTAAATAGTACAGCTAAGTACAGTGTTTACATGTAGATAAATAGCAAATTGGAGACTATATAAAACAGATCTGAATAATTTTTCTTTGCTTCTCTATCATGTTGCCCATAGTGAGATTGTCACTATCTCTATCACACTGTTTGATGTTAATAAAAGACTTTAAATATTAATCTTGTGCCCCTATTCCCAAGTAATACCACTACACAGCTTACATCAGAGGACAGTTTCCAGAGGAAGGAAGGATTTACAAAGGTTTTGAAATGGCCTCATTTGGGTGACAGTCAATAAAAAAATCATCACAATCACATTGTCTTACTGTGTAAAAACTTTATAAGAGTACTTATAAGGGTATAATACACATAATTAAATAGGAATACTTGAGTAAAAGTACACAAGTCAGCAGCAAAACAAACGTCAAGTATTAATGTGAAGTATTAGTTTGGTACCTCTGACATATATTATTATATATGAACATCATTAGATTATGAATACTGAAGCATCAGTGTTTGAAGTACTTTAAAACAGTCAGCTGGTTAAAAAGGTCAAAATGCTCTCTTGCAACATTGAGAAAACTTTTTTAAAAAACAAACAGAACAGTCAATCAAACCACATCTGTGCTTGTGCCACACTAATGTTCTGCGTTATATCGCTGGTTGTGTGCAAGATAGAGGCTAACTGCCTCATCCTTGTTGATCTTCTGGCAGGCTCTGGAAAGGGGGGCAGACTGTCTGGTGATGCTAATGAAAACATGTTTCTTATGATTTGTCCAGTTTTTAATCAATAAGGTTTGGGCTGCTGTGTTAGACAGTATTAGTTTTAGCCATTTTTATTCTTATAATTAATAATTATAATTGTTATAATATTTACCTGCTGTACTGAACCACTGTCTGTAGCTGCATCTGTCCCTGATGTACCTGCAGTATCTCCAAATCCTGATAACACACCAACATTAACGTTACACATGAAGATAAATTATAAACGTCTTAGCTGTATAAATAAAGTCACCAAGCCGTGTAAATAGACTTAAGGGTTCTCATATTAACAAACTTAGCTTACAGACTGTGCCTTCTCATATGGTGGGTTTTATAATATAGGATGCTAATGCTAGCTTAACATTAACATTAGCCTCTGTCTTAGCTGGGTGCTATCTTACAACAAACAGCTTCACATGTTGCTTTTGGTTAACAAAACTATTATCGTGAATAATTTATTGGTGAATAATTTTGGAAGTTAGCAGAACATGACTTACGGTGAATAGTTTTGGTCGAGCTGAATCTCGGATTGATGATCCTGAGCAGCTGCTGCTGAGGGCAGACCTGATGGAGCTGCTGTGTGCACGCTGTGAAGATAATTCTCTGATCTAAAATGAGCGGGTTAGGGTTAGGGTTACGTTTTTTGTAACAAACGCAGCAGCAGTAATGTAAAGGCTGCTCAGACTCACTACCACCTACTACCTCTCATTAACTTCAGGCAGAGCAGCAACGACTCCCTTATGTGATCGTAATATGACGCAATGTTGAAATAAAAGAATGTTTTTCGGGGCACTGCTGAAAATGACCACTTTTACCTCTAATTTTGTGCCTTTAACATGTTAAATTCTGCATTACCTTTTCAAATACACATTTTCAAACAATATTAAGTTTAAATCTAAAAAAATCATTAACCTGCAAATTGCTCTTTAAGTTGGTGAGTGCTGAAAAGGAGAAGTTGAAAAAAACTGGAATCGTCCTTTATTTGCTGGCTGCATTCACAAGCTATATCGTGAGAAAATCACGACTGTAAAACAAACGATAACAGCTATGGTTAAACAGGGCCAGTATCCTGAGGCTGTGCCCCCATAGGTAACAGAGATGGCAGTCATTTGCAACACTCTGTGTTTTAGACAGCATTATTGTTTTGAGATAAGCACCATCAAAATTTCATCAGTGTACAGGCATCTCAACAGTTGCCCCATGTGCATTCCTCTTTGTGAATTAACACCCCCATCAGCTCCAACGCCACTCACATTTGTGGAACCACCAATCACACGCTTAGTCAGCCCCATTCGCTCCAGTACAATGCTCTCTACTGAAGCTTTCTTCTTTGCCTCATTCAGAAACCCATAAAATATAATATCACATTTTCACAGATAGCTCACCCAGAATTTTGGTTTATGAGCAAATGTCACTACTGGAATATTTTACTAACTGACATCACTCTCTTGTAGATCAAGTATACAATCAGATATTTAGGTACATTTGATGGCATCAAGATTATGTCTATTCAAGGATACTCATGCTGTTTCCATTTCACATGTTTGTGCCAAAGGAGGCACCTGAATTTATTGTCAGCTGTTGTGATGAGCAGTAAAGAGCCTTATACCCATATAAATACATTATATATATTACATACAGTGTGTGTACATATAGTTTTTCAAAATTGGTTTCCACAGAAACAAAAACACAAGTGTCCAAGTGAGCCTAATCTTAAAACTGTAAGAGACAGCAGTATGGTGAAGATATGGTAGCGGAGACAGCGGCGCGGGACACATAAGGACTCCAGAAAGCATGCTCTGCGCTGGAAATGTGCTGTGCTGAAATGTCTGCAAGCTTCGCCAGCCTGTGTTAGGTGAGAGCATGGAGGTGTTGCAGCCCTGCAGACTGACAGATCAAATCAGACTGAACACTACTGGAGAGAAAAGGCAGCAAAGATCAAAAGGAGAGAGGTAGGGAGGAAGGGAAGGAAGGGCAGAGAGTGTGGGGGGAGGGGGCAACGGAAGGAAGGGAAGCAAAGGAAATTTAGGTTTTGTAATATGACAAATATGCACAGAAAGCTTGAGAAGAGGACAGGTGAAACAAAGGCACAACAAGAAGGAAACACAAGAACAAGAAGTCAGCTAGGAGAAGACAAAGACACGAGGAACCAGCTGAAAAAGGAAGAAGACTGACAAGTAGAGAAGGAAAAAGTGAAACACTGCAGGTCAGCTCAAAGGAAACAGTAAAGGCATGAGCTGAATTTCCACTCACAGCTAAATAGAAACAGCAATATTTAGTAGAGTTTCCTCACTGTTGGCCACTTGCTTGAAGCAGAATATTTTATACAGAAATGAAACTGTAAATAGTGATGTTATTTGATGTTTCGGTTGTTAAATATAAATTAAATAGGCTTGGTGTGATGTGCTGAATGAATATTTCATTTTGTAGTTGAAGAGTGCTTATGTGAAATGTCTGTAAAATATCACACCAACATTTCTTTAAATAGAGAAAAGAGTATTTCATACAGATTGCTACGCCACAGTTCCCTCGGTGGATTTTTACATCACAATATCTGAATATATCATGAATTCTCAATTGAGAAACTGTTTAATTTATGGATAAAATAACCATGTATTCATGTTACACAGTATCAAAAAAAAAAAAAAACACATTTCTTTCCAAAAACCATGTTGTTGCTCCTCAGAACACACTTTTCAGGACGGTTTTCAAAGGGAAGAGTGACCCCAACAGTTGACTGAGAGAGAGAGCGTATAGACCTGATATTGTTTCAGGAAAGTGTGTTACACATTCTAGTATCCTGAGATGATCAGGTTATTGGAGTATCTCAATGATGTGCTCCCCATGCTAGAAACTTTTAGTCCTTATCATGACTTTGAGAAAACTGAATGTGCTACCTGGAGTAGTCCAATACAAACAGGCATATGGTGTCTTCTGATGAACCCCATTGTCTTTCAACTCCCCCTCGACTTGACAAGCAAAGGCTAAAATGTCAAAAAAAATCATTTTGTTGGCACACTTGTCTTCTATCACAGGTGATGGGAGACTTAAACAGCTGAGTGATAATGCAGTAGACTGCCAGAAACCTAACTGAGTCCATGCACAGTGACTCACCTGGAGACAGACAGAAAATATCAGAAAATATTATAAGAGGCATATATACAGAGATATTAATAACCACATTTCTTTGAATTATGGAAACATCATGTCCTGAATTTGATTATCAGCAAACCAGGATAGTATTGTGAGTCAAATGTAGGTTTTGAATGCTTGTAGCATTACAAATTAAAGCTCCCTTCACCTTTACTGTATTAGAGTAGCACCAGAAGTATCAGATGTAAATGTAAAAATGTTTTTTTAGCAAGAACAATCCTTTAGAATAATAGCGTTAAAAAAAAAATTAAACACTTAATTGAGTGAAATCAGTGATATTATCACACATGTCGTTACTGCTATTAAAAAGTATGGAGCTGAATTCTTACACAGTTTTCATGCAACACTCACCCTCCATTTGTGCTGCATTATCACTGCATCTGTTCGACAATCTGTTCAATAATTCCTTTGGCTCACGGTCTCGGGAAAAAATAACGTCTGAATCTTCCCACATAATCCCTCTCAAAGGGTGAGAAAAAAAGCCGCGATAAGAGTGGAGGGGATGGAAAAGAATATGTGAAATAGAGTGGCTCAAAATGTTTTCATGGCACATCACTGGCCTGTGAAGACACAAAAGATTATCTATATGTTTGGCTCAGTGAGGCCTCACAGCAGCAAAAACAGATGCTGTTGCTGTGTGGCCTCACTGACACAATTCATCCCGTTTATACACCAGAACCAGGCAGATGAAGTGTAACACATCCCTCCAGCTCGCTGATTTACAATGTTTTCTTTTATGTGTGTGTGTGTGCTTGTGTGTGTGTGTGGTTAACTGGGGGTTATCAGCAGAGAGCCAGGAAGACCCTGAGGAAAAAAAATAGCTTTTTGCTGTCTTTAAAAAGTGGTGAAAGTGTGGAAGAGTCTAATTATCCCCCAGCCTCATCAAAGTTGTGGAAAAATTAGTTTAGAGTGGTTTACTAGTTCCCAGAATCATTCATCATCCACCGCAGCAGCATGTCCAGCCTAACCAGAGACTAAAGTTTTATTAAAATCATTATTCTCCACTAGCTTTATTTGGTTTAGCCCAGCATTCCGGTATTTGTTTCATACATGCAAGTATAGCACTCCATTCAGGGTTCTTTGCAAGACGACTTTTTTAGCCACAGTTGTTAAAATCTGTCATTTAATTGTCAGCCATTCCTCTCCATATATATCATTTTTACACACTCACTTACCAGGCTTATCTCAGCTTTGGAGAAGGGAATACAGCTTTAAAACAGAGAACTTGGTCATCAGTTTGAAAGCCGTGGCCATTCACCAGACAACTTTACATTACAGTCTGTTTTTTTAGCTGTTTCTGCATTGTGTGGTGGCACCTCAGTATTTCTGTTGGTATCCACTTTCATTTGTTGCCTTTCTGTTTGGAACTAGGGCATAAACCATCTGGAATCAGTGTCAGTCTCAGCAGATCCAGAGAGACGCAGGGCACCAGGATCAAACTGTAAAATCAGGGCCCACAAAGGTTAAAAACCTCTCACTACTGTTGGTCAGATGACACATTAAAGGTGATATTGATAACGTTCAGCCCAATCTCCCCTCCCCCTTCCATTGCATTCACGTCACATCCACCAACCCTTCAGCTGAATCCAAAGAGCACAAACTGAACCAATGTTTACTCTGGTCTTGCTCCTGCTTGCACTTGCGATTGGTATCGGAGTGAAGCTGGGCGTAACTTGACTGCTGACCACACAGAGATACACGTGAAAGTGACGGCATTATACTGTTGGTTCACAAGCCTTGTTAGAAACAGGAACCAAATGTCAGATATCTGCCTGACACACAAAAGCCTTTGGACCTGTCCAAATTAACAACGTATGTGTTGATTAATGATTAATCCACAATCATCGCATATATTTCTTTTTTTTTAGGGACAGCCATATTTATATATTTCTCACCTCGCTAAAAGCTCTGTGGAGGGATTATGCTATTCAAAATCATTCATCAACATATAAATGTTATCAATAACCTTTAAGTATGTGGAACCTGCAGTCTGGCTGAACAGAGCTGAATTTAGCTAAATTTCAAAGGGTTGCTGCATTGTAATAACATCAATAGCTTAAGCAGACCCTGGACTTAGCTTTTTTTGGTTCAGAGGAACAGGACTTCTGTGAGAACAGAGATATTAAGTTGAAAGGAAAATCCTCTCATTGACAACCCAGCAAAACTCCAACAGGCTAAGTCTGCAGATTCTGATTTTTTGAAGAGGAAGAGGCTGCGAGTCAGCACTCTTGTTTCCCATCAAGGCTCATTGGTATGGACAGGGAAGTGGGTTTTTTGAAGGCCAGAACGCTCAGAAGCTGACACACTCATTGAGTTATTAGTTATGATAAGAACCTATGCTGTGGTGACAGTGCAGAGCGCACTTATTTCTTCTTATAACAAAGTTCCACATGATGAAGTGCACATTCCTCAATATGTGTAGTCATTGAATGAATGAAACATGATTCTGGATCCTGAATGATGAGCCTTTGACCCCTGATGATTGCAACCTAAATTTATCGCTGGTTTATGTGCAGCTATGGTAAAATAGAGCTGTAGTGTTAATTTCTGCAGAATGGTGGCTCTTACTGAAGTTTGAAGGTTTAGTAACAGAATAAGATTGGCAGAGAGTTTGCTCATTAAGTATTAACACTTTAGTATCACCAAAACTATTTACAGTTGCAGTTTTGGCTTTTGTTCTTTATTCTGCAGGTTATTGGTGTTTGGAAAGGGGCAAGCAATAGTACTAGCATAGTACTAGCAACAAAAGTCAGGGGTCATAAGCAAAAATGAAGATAATGGCTCTCCCAAAAGCATTACATTCATTTAAGGTCTCTGTTAGCACTTAGCAACAGCTAATATAAACCCTAAGTAATGGTGGTGTGCATGTTAAAAAATAGTGTGTTAATGAAAGTGCTGAAGTCCTCTTTGACTATTGAGCAAAATCTTGTGTGTATGACATTTTTTCAGATTTTGAATTCAAAATCCTTTGAAATAGGCACATTTGCAAACATATTTTGTAGCTGCTGTTTAGTCATGGAGGGGAATCAGCTAGCAAGCTAAATCAAAAACCAGTGAAATGAATCCATGGCAACACCCTGCGCACTATTTTAACAGTATCACGATATACTGTGCATCACACTCACACCTCTGGGTCTCAAAATTCAAGAATCTGTGAGTCATGACCACAGACTTGTACAAGCGCCTGTGCCATGATTCACAAAAACAGGACAAACCATAAAGGAAGTTTACTTTTTTAATTTAATCGAAATGAGATTTAGAATAATTTTAAGTTAATCATTTTAGGTCTTCTCATAGGAAACCAGTTTTCAGATCAGATCAGATGTAAAAACATTAGACCTTCACTTAAATCTATCCAAAGCCAGTGTTTCTAAGTACACCTTCCACAGGTAATGGGAATATAGTAGCAGCTATAATGTCTCACTCACACACACACACACACACACACACATCCACACACTCACGTATAATCAAAGGCTTCACCCTAACACCTGGCCTGAAGGTGTAAAGCAGGGATGAAGGAATGAAAGGTGAACAGCGAGCCACTTGAGGTCGAGAGATACAGACAAAGACAAGAGGCAAGAGAGAGCGAGCCGGGTTATTGCTGCAGGTATCAGAGTAAAAGTAGCAGATCTCGCAGCAGATCCGATAGATGTTTACTCCTTCAGGCACAACACAAACTCTGGCTTTCTGCTGCTCTCTCTCCGTTGTCAGCGGCGGCTTTTACCTTCAGAATATTCTTGTTTTGTTTCTCTGTCTTGAGCTGACTTTTGGTCTTTCTTTTGTGTTTCTGTCTTTGCTCGTCTTTGCTTCTGTCTTATATAAACCTGTCACCATCATCCACCGGCCTGCCCATCCTCTTTTCCTCTTTTCCGTCTCTTTAATTTCTTTCCATACATAGATAGATGGAAACAATATTGGAGAGTTTAAATTCAAACAAGCAAAGCAAAATGAATCTGTGTGTCTAATAGAAATGTAGAATTACATGTGCCTCACTGACACAAAGGAAATAGAAATGTCCAGAGGTACTGTACATGTGCATTAATTAATTTCAGTCCACTGAGGAAGTAAAATTTTAAAAGTTAAAAGTCCTTAAGGCAGCAGTAGTTGAAAGAGGTGTATGATAGTTGGGATATAGCATACAGTGGAGGATGGAGTGTGCCACATTCAACAAGTCACTTAAACTAAACAACTAAATACTTCATTAGTCTTGCTTCCAAACTGACTCATATGAGTGCCTTCCAAGCTGACAACCCTATTGGCAGGAGGATAAGGCTGTTAATATTCCATTATGGTCTCGGCAACAAATCCAATGAAAAGGCCAAAAGCAACAATGTGTTATGCACAAGAGTTTTTGACTTCTCTCCCCTGTCTGTAGCTCCCAGGCCCAAGCTCATTGGTGCTCTGGTGAGTATTCACAGCAGCAGGTGTGTGTGGGATTCAAAATAAACTGCAGTGTGTCTTCATGATGATGAAGAAACATGTCTCCCAGTGTGAGTGTGTCCTCACTAATGTGATTTCAGTAGTTTTTGAATAACAGTGGGGCTCTTTGGCACACAGGAACAGTGATATATACATATATATATATATATATATATATATATATATATATATATATATATATATATATATATATATACACACAGTTACAGAAACAATAGTTAGGCTTAGGAAAAGATAAAAAATAGATGATAATTAAGTACTTTCATATGTGTGTCCATCTGCAGCTCCAGTCGGACCAGGACCATGGCAATGGCTTAGTCAAGTATGTGCTGTCTGGCGAGGGGGCCGGAACCATCTTTGTCATTGATGAGAATAACGGTGACTTGCATGCCACTCGCCGCCTGGATCGTGAGGAGAAGGCCTTTTATATCCTCAGAGCCACGGTGGTCAATAAACGGACCGGTCAAAAGCTGGAGCCAGAGACCGAATTCACCGTGAAACTCCATGACATCAACGATAACGAGCCTCAGTTCAGCAAAGAAGTTTACACTGGCAGTGTACCTGAGAGTTCTGATATTGGTAAGGACAGCGCCACTGGACTTTGTCATTGCTCTAGAGATTTTGTTTTTGATTATTCTTTTATGTAATTCATTTCATTTCGTTCACTATTTTTATAATTAATCAAAGCATCACAAAGATAAGATAGATGTTCACATATTTGTCAGTGATAATCATGTCAACATGTGTCTCTCAGGTACATCAGTCATCCAGGTGACAGCTACAGATGCTGATGACAGTATGTATGGAAACAGTGCCAAACTGGTCTACAGTATCAGCCAGGGACACCCATACTTCTCTGTGGACCCAAACACAGGTAAGTTTGACGGAGCCACCCATCAGATCCCAATCTGTGTGGTAGGAATGGTTATCTCTCTGAGTAAGTACGGTGAGAGGATAAAAGGCATTTGAATGCAGCACCACACACACTACTAGAAGAACATATGACACAGAGACACATAAACATCACAGGTATAAAGTCTTGTAAATCAAACAACTTTTTATTTCTTTAGAAAACAAATCCAAACACACAGGGACAAACTTTCAGGATAACATTTCTAAAATAGTATATAATAATATGATACAGTCATTTAACTCATATAAAAGTTAAATTACTAACACTCAAATACTGTATTTCATTTACAGTCGGACTGCTGACTTTAAATTATACTTTTGTCCTAATTGTCCCACTTTTGGATGTCACTTTTCAACATTCACTTTACCAGGTTCAGTTGATGATTCAGTTGATCAGTTCAACTGTGGAGGACCCACACCAGTGTCTTTACCAACACCAGAATTTAATCTGCGTAAACAGAGAGAATCAGTCTGAGTGTCTGAGGTAGTGAGAATCAGATGTTGCTTTTTTTCCAGCTCTTTATTAGGGCCCGAGCACCAAAGGGCACCAATGGTGGTGCAAGGCCCTATTGTAATTCAAGTGTTTTGGGGTTTTTTTCCTCCTTTTTTTCTCCCAAATGAATTGCCCTTAAGACGACCCTAAGGTGCTTGAAAACTCATGAAATTTGCGTACCCCCCCAAAACCAACAAACTCCTCCTAGAGATTTGATCAGATCATCTTCAAATTTGGGCTCTATGATCTAGAGACATGGGCGATGTTAAATTGCGAAGCTTTTAACTTTTCATTGAAGGACGTGGCCATGGCGGCGTGATAAATTTCGATGTTTCGCCAAAAAACAGGAAGTGGGTGTAATTCAGCTGTAACTCACACATACGTTGTTGAATCAGGCTCAAATTTAACATGTTTGATTGTAGTCCAGGCCTGAACAAATCTATGCTGCTCTATTCAGTTATGGGTATAGCGCCACCTGTTGGTGACAGGAAGTGTCATGTTTTACATTATGATAGCCTTCTCCAAAGTGGTTGAGTATATTCACCTCAAACTAGGAGTGGATGTTGTCAAGGCCTTGGTGATGACATTTGACAAACAATTTCAACTTTTCATCAGAGGGTGTGGCCGTGACAGCACGGGGAATTTCGACGTCTCGCCATGATTGAAAATGTTGCTCTTATGTATGTATGTACTTATGTATACATGGTCTGAGCTGTCCCAAATTTAACTTGTTTCATAAGACTTCCGACCTGAACACATCAACATTGGAATTTTGCAAACATGTGTAGCTTGACAAGGCCTACAAAAAAGTCTCTTGGAGCTAGACTGCCCGATGCAAAATGGCTCCATAGCGCCCCCTAGAAATTTTCAAAAATGCAGTCCCCGGCCACGCTTTCACTTATTTAGCGATTGAAATTTGGGGAGTTTATGTAACATCCCAGGATCTACAAAAAATCCCTTTGAAGTGAAGGAAGTGAGATATTTTCATTTATGTGTGCAGTTTTGCCATAATTTCAGCTATTTTGAGGCCTTGTATTTTAATATACACCTCCTCCCACAGATTTTTATCAGATCCACTTCTAATTTGAAATGTAGAATCTAATGACATGTGTGACACTGGCAAATTCGTCAGAAGTGGTAAAATCTCACTAGAAATGTGGGTCTGAGGACTGTGTGTGATAAAATGGCTCCATAGCGCCCCCTAAAAAGATTCAAAGAAGCAGCCACCAGTAAACGTTTCACCTACACATGTTTGAACTTCACAGTCCATGTAATGGCTTCTAAGGCTCACGTGTTTTCCGCCCGGTGTTGAGCCGGTGCTCCCAACATGCCGCCCCCCCCTGACGGGCGTGGAGGTGAGAGGGCCCGGTCAATGCTGCTTGCAGCTTTAATCTCATTTTAAGCCTATATATGTGTTTTTCTTCTACAAAAATAGCTGTAGAAATAGTAATAAAAGGTAAACACACATTTGTGTGTGCACATTTACTTTGTTCCTGCTACACTGAAAAAAGGTTTTGTTGTAAAATCTCCTATTATAAAATGAAAACACAGCTCAGCTCAATCCTTTCATGATCTTATGCACTTTCTCTGTAAATAAAAATGTGAGCCATTCACTTAGATAATCAGTGCAGTAATCTCTGCCTCTCTGCTCAGCTGTTTGTTTCAATAAATAGATGAGTCAGGGCCACGAGTGTAATACTGCTTGTGTGGATTCAGCAGTAATGATAGGCCATGTTCTCTGGATGCTGACAGCAAATGGAACATGAAGGAAAAAAATATTGAAGCAAATAGCAAACTCAAGAACTAATGGCAGTTAAAGGAATAGTTAAATAGTTTGGGGAATACACCTGTTTTGCTTTCGTTCCAAGAGTGAGATTGCAAGATTTGTATTAATTTCATGTTTGTGCATACAGATTGAAAAAGCAAAAGTTGTATGCTTTTAAGGTGACACAGTAGCAAGGATGTTCTGTTTGCTGAAGCAGTAACTTACCACAGCTCTGCTGTGATATACAGTCAACCATAAATATCAGGGAGATCAAATTATGATGGATTACGTGCTGCATCATTCATATTCTGTGTGTGTGTGAAGACTATCTGAATCCACATGTAGGCTAATGTTTGACTCCAGTTCAGTACAACAGCTGATTGCGTAGCAATGAGATTCACATATGCAACCTAACTACAACTTTTTACAATTTGCTGTGTTCCTCACTTTTCATTTGCAAGATTTCCGGGTGTTTTTGGCTTCCTTATGAGATGACTTGAAATACCATTGTAGATATTTTATCTGCAGAACATGCGTAACAAGTGTATTGATTGGAAAAGACAAAACATCACAACAACAGATGGCAGGTTCTTCTCTCAACCACCCACGAAAGGAACGAGAGAAAAATACACCTGTTTTAGTGGAGAAAGTCAGCTGTGTTTCCCTCAGTCTCTATTTTAGACTGGAAACAGCAAATTCTCTGATTGTTCTATGAGCCTATGAAGTTGAGCATGATGTACGACTCTGCTAAGAGGCAACTAAAGATCAAGACAAAGCAATGTGAAAAGAGAAAATGAAGAGCACATTTTAACCAAAAACATGCTATTTCTGTTCAGGTGTGATCCGGACAGCCTTGGGTCCTGGGGACATGGATCGCGAGCAGAGGGAGCACTACCAGGTGGTGATCGAAGCTAAAGATATGGCCGGACAGAGAGGAGGGCTCACGGGAACCACCGTGGTTAACATCACCCTCACTGATGTCAATGACAACCCTCCCCGCTTCATTCAGAGTAAGACAATCGCACTGAGACACACACATTAATACAGAGCTTAGAAGCAGAACAAATGCATATTAACTGATAAGTGTTATTCCACAATCAAGTTCTTAATTTGTCATATACACAAAATTACACTGATCAATCAATGTTTTTCCATTTGAAATGGCAGCACATGCTGCAAAGCAGTTAGGTCTGAAGGCAGAGCCACAAACATTTGACATCTCACATTAAAAAAAAAAAGATTTTATGCATTTGCATGCATGCTCTTATGTAAATCTTGGTGGTAGAGTGAGGAGTGACTGCTTGTTTTATATACATATGTGTTACTAACTACATGTACGTGGAGCACTCATTGCTCAGATAATGAGGGAATGAGGTAAACTTTCAGATTCTGACAGCTGTGTCTGAGTCTGAGTGTCTGAAGTAATGTTAGTACAAGTTCAAATGCAGTCAGCTGCTTAGCTGTCTTTTCAACCTGAAAGTTGGTCATAAATGTCCCCAGAAAGTCAGCAAGTAAGTCAGGGAAGTGTAATGTCCTGATGTTGATCTGCAGCCGTGTAGGATTAGGGTTAAGGTGTTCTCAGACAGCAAGTGACTGCTGCCTCCATCTCCACTGATTTCAGTGTTAACACAACAGTCAGCATCTGTATGAGAGAGAAGGCAGTCATATGTCAATTGAAATTAATGAGGATTTAACTTTTTCAATGTGTTGTCACAGCTCACTGTGTGACCATGCCAACCATGGAAACTACAGTGAGGAGAACAATGCAGAGGCTGATTTTACTGGTATCTGTAAGGGAGCAATGTTTTCAAAGTCTGATTCTCCTATTTGGTGCTATAAACACTGTTTTAACTGGCAAAACTTGCTAACCTTTTCTCCTATTTTAAGCTTCAGCCCACTCTATTTTAGCTGCATGATGAGGGTGGACATCATGAATGAGTATCAGAGGAGCTGCTGCTGATTGAAAGACAACCCCTCAATGTCTGAAAGCACCTTTAGAGTTAGGTTAGGCAAGATTTTTTTATGGCTTTATGCATTGATGTCCATTGATCAGGCAGTGGGCAGTTGGGGTTTAATACAAGCCAAGATGCTTGTTGTCACGGCAGACTGGTGGTCAAGGGATTAAAATCCAGGGCAGATTTTTATCTGCTCATATCACTGTGTGGATCAGTAAATCATTGTGCTCAGCTGATACATCAGAGGCCAGAAATGGCTGCACTACACCCACAGTAGTAGACTTAATGAAGTTTCTAACTAACTCTATAACTCATCCTGTCCATCACAACAGGAGGACATTTCTCTCCCAGCATGCTGAGCCATTCAAAGTCCAGCTCTTTCTGCCGGAAAATGATTTCACCAGCTGTGTGTGGCCTTCCAGGGGAATTAGTCCAAGAAACATTAATTCTTCCCGAAAGCCTTCTTAATTAATTCAACTTAATTAATCCTTAATCACAGTAACAGTCTCACTGTAAACATGTGGGCTTTGTACCAAGAAGCACATACTCTCACAAGACCCCTGCTGTAGTGTGTTAGTTATGGAGAGACAGGCTGTGGATTCAACTACAGCACTGTCTGTTATTTAGGTCTTCTTCAAATTTGGCTTCATATAATAGTTTGGACTGGCACTGGTTTAGAGCTGGTTGATTTGTGGCCTCATAACGTGAACTGGAAACATTTTGGTAACGTATTTATTCCACAAGTTCAGTGACTTAAATAAGTGCAAGTAACAGGAAGTAAGATGTATTAAAAGATTATGAAATATAACAAACTCAAGACCCAACGATCCAACATGGTCACCTCCAGTCCTCTTATGGGGTATCTGACTTTTAATCCCAAGTTAAAGTTAAAGCCCCAAACACAGTGGATCCTACATTTCCTACAATGCAACATGAGAGCATCTTTCATGAGTCTGCCTGGTAAATGACAACAGTTTTCAAACTTCCAAGGCTCTCTGTTTCAGATCTGTAGCCCAAGATGAAATGACCCTGATCAGACATAATCAGGGTCCTTTTTAAGACCCTTTTAAAGTTCAGAAGACATTATACGTGGTAATATACAAGGTAAACTGAACATGTGGAAAATCATCGGTGTGCCCTTTTACTAAATCTTTTGATTACTAATTATGGTGCTGATTCCCATGGCAACAGACCCACTGTGGTCAAGTCTAATATATAAATACACACATGGATGCAGAGGAGATGGTGTTCAGAGTGAGAGCAGATTAGCCTGTCCAATTTTGCCATCTAATGTTCATGATTGGAACTTAATCTGTAAGGCTGACTAAATTAGGTCTTAATTGTTTGACCTAGTATATGGTAAAACTTAGTGCTTCAATGTGGACTTGTTAGATTAGCCAAAGCTAGTCCAATAATGCTGCACAGACTGCAGGGTGGCCAGTTGCCAGCATAGTGTTAACAGGAATTTGATCAGAAATGTCAAGTAGGTGTAGCCTGTTATGTCATAACACAGCGTTTCTCCAAATAGTCTTTAAAGGGCCATTTCACAGAAAACCAACATATTTAATCTACTATACTCCAGTGGTGTGCATGCAGATAGCTTTGGTTTTGGTTGGTTTGGTTACTCTGAATAATCCAGTAACACAGGACCACTTTTAAGTGGAGCTACTTTAGATGAAGAAAAAACCCTTATGAAAACTGACAGCATGTTCTTTGGATTATGCAGAGTAACAAGATCTCAGTCTCTGGAAAAAGATGTTGCAGCTGAATTTTTTAAATGTTGCTTTTTATTGCTGTGAGACAGGATCAGGCCGGAACAGGCTGGCTGCTTTCTGGATTTTTTGCCAAATTCTAATTATGTATTACATTATAGCTATGTGTAGTAGCTTTCTTCTCTATACCTGAAGGATATGTAAAAGCAACAGAATACATACACTATTCAAAGAGAGGAAGAGAGATTAGAGATTCAAATTTTGCCCTGATGCCCTGCTGTGAGCGTTCAACTTAACCCTCATTCATCTTCAGTGTATTGTGTTGGCGGAAGAAGACTTCTCACAATTTGAACAAATAAAATCCACATTGTGTGTCTGGTTAGATATCACTAAAGTGGTTGAATTAAGACTTTACAGTAAGTGGTTGTGTATTTTTATACTATTATATTATTTATTATTATATCACATCACCAGTTGTCTGTTTTTTTCTGATCATTTTTCATCAATGTGGGTTTATAAGATGAAGTTCAAAATTGATTCTGATGATGTACTGATGAAGACTGTGTGATATGATCAAAATCAACAATACCTGCCAATCTAACGGTGGTGAAATTATTTTCTCAATTGCTTTTAAATGAGACAAAGAAGGAACACAGGTGAGATGTCTATAAAGTGCTCAGAAAAAAGAATACACAACATGTTGTGTTCTCATTGTTCTTAGTTGTCAAGATGACAGCCATTCATTTGGTATTACCATGACTCAGCACTGCAGCAGTTACATCTGTCAGAACTAGTTTGTGTGGAGCAGTTGAAGTTTGAACATAGCAACAGCTGGTTAAAATGTGGCAGCTTTTCATCAATAGGCGTGTGTGTGTGTGTGTGTGTGTGTGTTCAGTTCAGTGCCCATAGCCCTGTTGGCCTCAAGCCATTCTCTCCTCTAATCCTTGTGAATTGACACGAAGGCAGAACTTCCTCCCCTTCATTCTTCAGCTCTCTGGCTTTCTGTATCCATCTCTTCATCTTCTAATTGTTTTTCTCTCTCCCTCTCCATCACTGCCTCATTCAATCACAGTCACCATATGAGTGTCATTTTCTCCCTCATCCTCCTCTCCACCCATCCACTCGCTGTTTCTGTCTCCGATGCAGGGTGCAAAACGAGATCATCCAAGGATCAGCTGAACAGATTGCATGTGGCATTATCTTTCTGTTTAAGTCAGCACACTTACCACACACAAGTCCTTGTATTTCTACCAATATGAGGACAATTCATTGATTATATACCATATGTTCCCTATCTCCTTACCCAAAACACTGTCCTCACTCTAAAGATGAGAAGCTGGTAGAGCACAGTTAAACACTCCTTGGTCTACACATGTCAATTAATTTCCTTTCACACCAGGATCCCAATTAGTGCTGTTGGTGTAAGAGCCACGAGGCAACCCAATCTCTAACTAGCCAGAAGGAAAACTGAGTGGGGATGAAATCTGCTTCTTTACCTCTGGGCCCCTCAGGGTTTCACCAGGCTCCCACTTGTATTAAGAGAAAGATATTGGTTCAAAGCTATGGGTCGAGTTCTGTACAGGCTTTGGTCTATTCCTTGTCTCTCAGTTATATGTGTCTGCTGGCCACTGGACTTCAAGCCAAACAAATTAAAGCGGCTTCTGGTTGGCTGTTTTGTTACACCACTCTGGTAATTATGACATACTTGACCATCTAAATTCTCCCAGGGAAGCATTCCATTAGTCTGGTTTATTTTTGTATTTTTTTATTTGGTTTGGTTTGGTTTAGTTTGCTAGTTTGTTTTGGATTAATAGTTTGGTTTGGTAGATTGGTTTGGTTTGGTAGTTTGGTGGTCAGTTTCATTGTTTGGTAGTTTGATCTGGTTAGATGTTTTGGTGGTTTGGTTTGGTTTAGTTTGGGATGGCCTGCTTGGGTTAGTTTTAACTGGTTTGGTTTGGCGGTTTTGACTGGTTTATCACTTTGGTTTAATAGTATGATTTAGACTGGGTTGGTTGGGTCCTGTTTGGTTTGGTCTGGGTTAGTGGGGCTGGTCATATCTATCACTTTGGTTTTTGGTTGTTTAGATTGGTAGTTTGGTCTGGTCTGGTTTGATCTGGTTTGGTTTGGTCTGGTCTCGTTTATCAGTGTGGTTTGGTCTCGCTCCAGCTGGTGTAGTGTTTCTCCCTCTCCTGATAATAGATGGGTACTGGGTATACACAAGAGCACATCCTTTATCTCACTCTCTCCCCGTGGCTCCTCGGCTGCAAACACACATAAATATACCAAAACAGTGGCAGGTTGAGTACTGTCTTGCTGTCAGGGTGTATGACGCCTGCTGTGTCACAGCAGCATATAATTACTCACTCAAGTGGCTTATACACACCACTACATCTCTGAGATGGAGCGTATGTACACACATGCAGACACACACAAATCCTGAATAAAGGAAAGTGTCATGATATGAAACTGCCTCAGGTTCATATTGCAGAGTGACATCTCATTTGCATTCATTTAGTTTAGTTTGTGCGCTTGGACTCCATTTAGTGACTCAAACGAGCTGCTTTTTTCATCCAGGCCGAGGCTGTGTTTGTTTCACAATGAGGAGGAAAACTCTTAGCGGCGGCCATCTCCTCTCTGCAACAAACTGATGGCAAAACACAATGTTAGCACTTATTCCAGAGAACAAAAGAATACATCACGCTCACAAAAATACATTGAAATGCTTTTTTTAATGATACTCAGTAGTCTGGCAGAGAGACATTGTTCCAGCTTCTGGCTTCCATCAGCATTCACTCCTTTTTTCGGGCTGAGAATGCTTCTTTTGTTTTTGCTGTCTACCTGTCTAACCTTCCTCATGAATTTTAAAACAACAAAAATATGTTTTTTCTTCATCCAGCATTTATGCTATCATATGTTTTTTTTCAGAGAGAGACTAACTTTGTTGATGTCTTTGTTTGAGTTTATGTGGTGCATCTATTTTAGTGACTATACCTGGTCCATCACTGACTCACACCATGTCAATTAATAGCAGTGAATCAGTATCTACTGCTTCAGGTGGTGTTTCTCTGTTAAGTCAGGATTATTTGTGAAGTCAGGATTATTTGTGAAGTTCTTAATATAAATACCAGCCTCAGAAGGCCTCACATGGCTACATTAGACAAGAAACACCTGCATACGTGACAGGGGTGTATTAGTACACAGTTTGGTGTGTACCTTGTTTTTAGGTCATGGTCAAGTGCAGTTTACATACCGATTAGTGAATGTGCTTATGCTAACGTGCACATGTGAGGACACATTGTAGCCAGGCTCAGGCAGTTTGACCATACGCATTAATTCTTTATTTTTCTACACTTTTCTAGTGTGGTCACATATCTGCATCAATAAACAGTTTGCACTCAAATAATCACTGCACAGTTTGACACTTTGGTACTGCCAAAACAGAGTGCTCCAAACTGAAGACATGGTATACATCAAACTAAATATCCTGTGCTGGTACAAAAGGAATATATATATCTAAGTGAGCAATAGAAAAAAAGGAAACATCAAAGAAACCTTGAGAGGGATTACATGAGACAATAACAAGATAGTGGATCATGGACACAATCAAAGAATGTGATATAGTACAAATATAAAATAAAAAAGTTAACAATATTAGTCTCAAAGCCAGTCTTCCAAAGATTTGAGGCTGTGATCAGTGTATTTTGCAGGAAAGTTTTCTTTTTGTCTCCTGTTTTATGCCAATACATTTTATGCCAATAAAACTAAAGTATTATCCTGTGATAGAATCAAGAATTACACAGTGGATATGCAACAGCCATGCATGCTTCCAGGATGATGTAGTTACTAATGCTATAATTTCAAAAGTATCTTAATGCCAAGATTACTCAAATACAGTTGGGGCTTTTAAGACTCCCTATGGAGTTTTTCACCACTCCACACATGATACTGCACATGCATGTGCACAAACAGATGGGTGACACATGGTCACATTCCTGCAATTGGATTCACACTATTCCATGTCTTCACCGATCACATTATCATGCACACAGCAATACAGCACCAAAGAAAGAAGAAGACTGGTGAGATTACTGGTATGCAATGTAGCCCAGCATTGTGTCACTGGGGATACTGAAGTTAGAAATGTGCATGCCTACACAGTGGGTAATAGTGTAAAAAAAAGTCCTCATGCATCATGCATGTCTTATTTTCTGTTTTTAGGTATTTACCAGTTCAGAGTTCCTGAATCAGCCAAGTCTGGCACTCCAGTCGGGAGAATTAAAGCCACTGACAGAGACATTGGGAAGAACGCTGAGATGTATTTCACCATCGTCAGTGGAGATGGCATAGACATGTTTGACATCTCCACTGACAAAGACACCCAGGAGGGAGTCATCACTGTCAGCAAGGTGAGAGGGAGAAGGACTAAACTGCGGACTCAAAGTACAACACATTTACAAACTGCCTGTGAAGGGCTACAGTTAAAGTTAGATTCACACACAGTAAACTAAGTAAATAAGAGTAAATTCCACTAGTTGTAGACTACAGCAGTGCACAAGTCAAACTGCATCTATTGTAAATAATGTGAAATCTGTTGCTTTCCTAATGCCCACAGTCCAATGAGACTGGCTTTTAATTATCTTGATATTTTTCTCACAGCACTGGTTAAATGAAATTATTTCTAAAACTGTGATTCAGCAGATCCCACACTTTTGACTCATAAGGACCCTGGCCACGTAGTCTGTTTTACACGTACTGTTAAATATGCAAAGCCTAGGCATGCTTGACAGATGAAAGAAACCAAATTAAAATTATTCATCTTTACCTTCACAACCGCCATTCCTAGCCTGTGCAGCAGGCACTAATACACAGGACTGGAACTTTTAATGCGGCTGGATTTCAGAAATGAATCACAGTGTCCTCACAGAGTGTGTGTTTACTGATGCACAGTCACAATTGATATTTAGAAATTCTTTTGTTCCTCTTGCTGACACAACGTAAGAAAGTCAGCAAGCTTCAACAAAGAAGTAATGATATTCTGTCAGCAGGATACGAGATGAGGACAATATCCAGAATTCCTTCAAGGAAGCAACGACAGCACACAGAGAGCTGTTCAACGAAATCTGAAGCTTTGTTCTTGTTTCAAAAAAACATGCAGCATTGTCACAGCTGATGTCAGAAAACAGATTTCATCAACACCTTCTGCACTTTTGAAAAACTATTATCATTTGTCATCAGATTGAATCTGTCTGCTTTATATCACATTTTTATTCATGTTAGATTTTCCTCTGTAACAGCATTTGCTGTTCTTTTCATTCTTTAATCACTGCGGCTGTCAGGAGCCGTGATATTATAAAAGAGATGTGTTCTTACACAAATCCTGTCTTGGATGCTCAACTTCTCAGCCATCAAATTAGATTACATGGTAAATCAAATAATGTCCTTACTGGATTACTTGTAAATATAGTGCTCTGCATGGTGTTACTGCATGCACAGTATAAAAAGTCTATTTTTGTTTGTATTTGGGCTTGTTTGTCCAGTCTTTCTCCTTTGCTGTACAGTATATGCCTCTTGCCTATATAAGAAATGTAAACTGATATAATAACACTTTGGTTTGGTTTTCAGACTATTCTGAGTTCATATTTAACACGTCACAATACTACAAAAGTCTAAATAATTGTACTGTATGTCCCATAGACCTGGTCCAAAATGAGCACTTGTGCTGAAGGTGTTAACATCTGCATTTGCAGGTTAAATTGCGATATGGATCCCCAACATTTAAAGCTGCATTAATCAGTTGAATTGAATTGCTCATTGTTTTGTTTAGGAAATTACTATGAGTGAAAAAGTTGTGACCCGCTGCACACTTCCCATCACCAAACAGGAGACAAAGTTAGCCATTCACTGACAGACATCAGATGTGAAAAGACAAAATCGTTTGAGGAGTTGGCCAGCATCTGGGCCCTCTGTCTGTTTATGCTGTATATTCAAGAAATTCAATACATTTAACTGGTGGCGTCAGTGGAACTTCATCTTTAACAAAATACTCTAGTTACTCTACCAACAGAGACTACTCTCATAAATCCCGTATGTGCTTCCTCTGTTTCCCTCCTCAGCCTTTGGATTTTGAAAAGAAGCCGTCTTACACAGTAGAGATCCAGGTCCAGAACACCCAGGTGGACCCTCGCTTCATGTCTGCAGGCTCCAAAGACTTGGCCACGGTTCGGATTGGTGTGGATGATGTGGATGAGCCACCACTGTTTGACAAAGCCAGCTATCTGATGGAGGTGAAGGAAGACGCTGCAGTGGGCGTGGGCGTGGGCTCAGTCAGCGCCATGGACCCTGATGGAGCCCGCAGCATGGTCAAGTATGGCAAAACCTCAGTCAAATTTATTTCATTTTGATTATCTCAAAAATAGCAAGGAAATTCACAGATGACAGAAAAATGCCTGGAAACCTTTAATGTGACAAAAGTACTTTAAGATTCAGTGTGCTTTTAGGAGGCACTTTTGGAATTCGAAGATTCCTTCCATTATCCATTATCATTATTATATTTTCATTTTCTACAATCATTGACTATAGGTAAAATTGACACATTTTTTAATCACAGAGCCAAGCAAAGCTATAGCACTTTGACCAACAAGACAAAATGCAATCTACGCATGGTTAGTACGCTAGCAACAAACATTTGTATGCTTTGTCCACCCTTTGTCTTCTGGGGCTGAGCGTAGCTCTAACATAGACACTGACACTATTAACACATTTACAAATCACTTATTTGAATTTGTTTTGATTTCAGCTCCTCTGAAAGTCATTCTTTTAGTTAGACTGAAAACAGGACACCTATTTCCACATCACAGGGCTGTTTGTGCAAGTTTGTGCAATTTCTGCTACTTTAGAAATCTCAGCAAATCTACATTATAGTTGGATGATATAGTTGGATTTGACTTCAAATGAACTCCAATTCTCTAAAGGCTTGTGAGGAGTTCTGATAAGAGTCTGAAAGGGGGAACAGGAGAAATATGAAGTAGGTTTATAGATAGGTGGGATGGTGATCACTGTTAAGATCAGAAACCAAGCCGTCTTTAGACTTTACAGCTGTGTGGGAAAACTGCTGAGTACATACACAACAGAAACCTGCACCTACAGGCTATACTTAAACCCCACTGCCTCACTGCAGTACCGTTCATTATTGATGCTTGGCATTAGGATAGTTTGAGTGCTCTTGCTCTCCTGTTAGTAATTGTCCATTACTCAAACGGCATCGATACATCCAGGGAATTTTCTGATGTTTACAAAATAAAAGGCCTCAAGCCCTCTGTAATTTGCTCTGTTGCAGTGGGTATTGATCAGGAGGTACAAGACTGTTAAGATAAGTTCAGACTTTCCTGATCTCGGAAAGCTATTTGCGTCAGTGCCAGGAAAAGGGTGCAAAAAAAGATTTCATATGAATGAAGAAAATGGTGCAGTGTAAACAAAGGGAACTGCAGGATAAGCTAAAAAGAAATAATAATCATGTATGGATGGATGGACGGTAGCAGTGTGTGTGTGTGTTAAACTGACAGGAGATTAACTGTGGCATGCGGGACGGAGCACAGCTGGAGACTGGAACTGAGCCCTTATTTCTCTACATGCAAAGCAGGCGAACTGATGAGGAACATATTCCAATTAAAACAAGCGTGGAACCGTGGAGTGCTCTTAAAATGATGTGTCACGAGGGTGCACACACACACACACACACACACACTTCCAATTATTCCTGGGCGCTTTTGTGTATGTGACTGTATCATCTATTCACATTGTGTCAGTGAACTATTATTTTACTGTTGAGTGCTTTCTAATTATGATCGAGCCTGTATGTACTGAGGCAATGTTTTCTTTCAGATTCATACTGTAGATGTCTCTGTAGAAAACAATAATTAAGATAGAATGGTACATAATTAACAGCTGATAGCAGTGTGATGTTACATTTTGGAGTGGATAGCAAAACCAGCCATGATCCAGACCCTGAAGCTGTCCATATACTGTACAATATGGCGTTCCTGCTCACAGAGAAATTTGCCTCCACTTTGACAGGCAGGCGAAAAAGACAGAAGCAAAGGCATCTCAGTTCTATTATCTATGGAGTACTGTGAAGCCATGAATAGCTGCATTCAGCAACTAGTTCAAAAATAGAGAATGTTCTGTGAGCAGTCCGCAGACAGTGGGAAGAGATTTTCAAGTAGCTGTGATGTTTTGAACAGGCTACAGTAAGATTGAATGGGAGGAGAGGGCAGAATGCAGCAGCTTGTGGTGCAGCACAATTATGTGATTCCATTTGTTAGAATATCAAGGTTGGCTGCTTTACACAGGCTTTTTTTCCCAACATTACAGACAAAGTTTGTACATCATTTTTTGGTGAAGAATTCACATCAAAGTTTTTAAAAAAATATGTCTGAATTCTGGTTTGGTTTTAGGAGTGAATCTTGGCCCCACATTTTTTGTGAGAGAAAAAAAGTCTGTGTTATTCTCTACAAACAGCGGATGGACCAGGCAGCGTACATGTACAAACCAACTGTGTGAGTTTGCCTGTGTGTGTGCTCACACTCATAACCGCCCGTTCAGACATTACATTAAATAAGTACAAGGGGCTGAGTTGGTGGGGGTGCCTTTTCCATCATCAGGAAGTCCAGTTTAAGGAACAGATGCTGAGTTTGAAGGTTTAGACACCAAACAGATTTTTCTCACAAGCTGACACATTTTCACTTGGTTGAACAGACTTCCCCTCAGTTTGCACCACCTACAGCAACATTTTACGTTCAGTCAGAGTGAGGCCAAGATTCACTCCTAAAACCAAACCAAGAATTCAGACATACTTAAAGGAATCATTTCACTTTTGGGGATGGTGTCAGGAAACATGGTTAGACTAGCTGGCTTAGCATAAATTCATTAAATAATAATAAGAAAATTATTGTTGTGGCGGAAATGGCAAACTCGGCTTTGAAAGAACAACAAAAATTGACAGGACAATTTTACATCACGTAATGATGAATTGTTGTTTCTACTAGCTAGATTATACAAATGTGACTTGTAAATAACACACACATTCTGACTACAACTCTGTACTGTAGGAAACTGAATTGGTAATGACCTTCTTATCTCAACATGGGAAAGAACGTGAATGAGCTAACGTGGCAACCAACCACAATGAGAGATTTTGATGTTTTAATATAATTTGTTATAGTGCCAAACTCTGCTTTTAGAGAAGACGTGAGGTAATTAAGACACTTTTTGACATTTTAGTTATCATGTTATGGTAAGCAGTATTTGTTATTTATACTCAGTTACAAAGTTCAAGTGGAAACATTTTTGCAACTAATATAAGTTAACTTGAATAATTAAAAACCTTGTGCTCTTGTTTTATCTAGCCACAGGGCTAGTGGCACATTTTAAATCACAAACTCCTGTGGGAAGCAATAAAACAGCTTCACACAGCAGTTCAGGCCCAGAGTCCTGCAAAGTTTATGAGTTCATATTGTACCTTCAGCTGCTTTAAACATGTCTACAATAACTCCACAGTGCATCACTTTTAAGTTGGCTCTATCACCATGTGCTCTCCTCCATCACAGCTCGAGAGAAATCGGTTATTCTCCCTATTGTGGTGACTCCCCAGTGGGGTTGCTCATGTACAAGGGTTATTGTAGTTCATCCCACCCACTGGCTAAACTTACCCTTTTCTCGCCTTCTCGCTGTCTCAATTGTAACAGGTACTCTATCGACCGTCGCACTGACATGGACCGCCTGTTCAACGTCCATCCAGGGAATGGATCTGTGTTCCTGCTAAAAAGCCTGGACAGAGAGGAGACAGCCTGGCATAATATTTCAATCATCGCCACTGAGTTCAGTAAGTCCAGCAGGGGCCGGGACAGTTTGCAGAGATGATGTGATGTATTGATGCAGAGGAGAAATTTATGGTGCCAGACAGAATGGCTGGTACTTCAGTGTATCTGTCATAGTAACTTATCAACAACTGCCTGAATGAGAAATATTAAAGGCTCAGTTCACCCCAAAGTACAGACAGACATTATAGCCATGTAGATAGTTTCGGTCCATTATATGCGTTCTGCAGCTTGTCTGAACAGCAGGGACACTGTCCTGTCATGTTTTTCAAATGTCACTTTTCAGTGATTCAAGACGTGGAGGCACCTCATCACCTCACAATACAAACTACACACTTACATACTACATACTACACAGCAGCAGTGACATTTTGGCTTTCTATCCTTATTTATGTCCTGAATATCATTCATAACAACAGGTATTCTCTGGTAACATTACATATTAGATTCATTATACAGAGATCTACTATGATGCTGAAATGCTGCAAATCTAAGCTCAAAAGCCCACTTACTAATGATTTATTCACAAATTGAAATAGTCTGCTAGAGAGGAATGAATGGATATACACCTTCACACCAGTACTCCAGCTAACTACAAAAAGAGAAGAGAAAGGAATCCTCAGAGGCACTTTAAATTGATATGGACTTATTCTGCAGCTCCCTGTATGTCCCGATGAGAAACTGAATACACAGAGCTTCCAGAGATGACTAATACAAGACTACACACACTACTGTCATTTAAGCTTCTTGCTTATCATTTTCACTCTACAAAGAATGCAAAGAAGAAGAGACGCAAATATGCCATTAACTGGCTGTGGCTATGATCACAAGGCACAGTGACCCATCAGTACAATTTTGTACAAACAGTTTGACTCTTTGTGTGAATGAAGGGCTGATTGGTTCCCTGGCTTGAACTGAGGCATGAACTGAGGCATGGTATGAAAATTAAAGGACTCAAAAGAAAACAACTAATTGGACAGTGGCTAAAAATATCTAGCAATCTTTTGTATTCCATCATTAAAACTTCTCATATTTCATTGTTTATAATTCTGTTTGAGCTCAGAGGTTAGATAATATTAAGCCAAGGAAAATGGATGACAAGGTGCTCTTAAGCGAGGCAGCGTGCTGCTCAGTGGGAGCTTTCAGCAGAATGGTTGAGGTTGACAGCTCTCGGTGTGGATGTATGGAAGAGTGTGAAAGTGGAGCATGATGTGCAGGTCTGCCCTGCATGACGTCTTTCCTGTGTTTACCTTCCAGATAATCCCCGTCAGAGCAGCCATGTTCCAGTCTACATCCGCCTGCTGGACATCAACGACAACGCTCCCACCTTTGCCACCGTGTATGAAACCTTCGTCTGTGAGAGGACTACAGCCGGCCAGGTACTACAGCTTTATCACAGACACTTTTAGAAAGCAGAAATGTTGTATTCTGTAGCTGGGATAAACCGGCAGGAGGAGTGATGAATTTATTTTTAATCAAGTTGCAATGTATTCGAGTCCTCTATACAGTACAGTTTCCTTTGACAGTAAGGAAACCAAACACAATCCGGACTGAGAAGCATCAGGATTGGCTGTCCAACCACTCAGTGCCTCGGGCTTGTATTTTATCTTCTGGATACAGTCTCAAATTCACGTATCAAGTCCATGTAAATCCCTTAATCTTTTAAAATATGTAGGTGACTAAAGTTAAAAAAAGTCAACTTATATTTGGAGTTTGTTTGCTGAAAATATGGGTAAAGCTCTTTCTTTAGTGGTAACTGAAAAAAATGTTCACAGCCAGCTCCAAGCTGAAAATGAGTTGACAAGCAGAAGATATAGAGTGTTAATTAGATACATAGCTGATGCACTGAAATAACAGCTGGAGCCTACTAACTTTAGAAAATGATTTGAAATGATGATATGCATGAAGGTGTCACTGGAGGGATCTGACTCTTGAGAATGGGCTGAAGCAATGAGTCAGATCTTTTTTTTTCAAACAATCACTGGCAGATTGCAGGCACCGGCTCGCACAGAGCACATGACCAAACAACCAGATTTAAGTCTTTTTTGTCAAGTTACTTACAGAATTAACAATAAGTTAATATATTCTGACAGTTGATATATTTTGTCACCAGCTAATATATGTCAATATGTCAGCCACCTGAATGTTTTGTATCTTTCTGTTTTCAAATATGAAGGCAAGTAGATAATAATAAGGAGACACCCTCATAGCTCAGCAAATGTCAAGTATTTTACCAGGAAAGTGACAGAAAACACATATCAGGGCCTCACTGCAGAAAAAAAACAGGGATCAGGAAAGAACAGTGATTTCATTACATCCTGTTTTAAAAACAGGTTATTTCCTGATGATTAATGTTACAGTTGCCTAATATATGTGGAGAAGCTGCTAATTATCACTTCACCTCAGACAGCAGGGTCTCTGTGTGGAGAGAAATGACAGACAGACCAGAGTGGAACAGGGCTGACTGCACTGTCAGGGAAAAAAGTATATTAGATTTTAAATTACCATATTAATCCCATACAAGAAACACTGACATCATCGTAAAGACACTCAGAAAAGGCACTGGCTCTGTAAACACTCTCCTGTGGATACTGGCTGGTGTTGAAGGTATTGATTAGGAACACTGTTTTCAACACTTTTCATCTGAATGTTCCTGATAGAAACACTTAATTAATTCAAGTCCTTTAGCACTACATCAAATGCTGTGTCATGCACATATTACCCAATTCTGTGCACTTGCTGTTGTTTAGTGAGACTCTTTGAGTAGTAGGTAGACACGAGAAGAGACCTTCAAGTGCATGACATACATGTTTTATCTGCTTTCAGTTTTAGGGCTTAAGTGAGGCAGATTTGGTGCGGAAGGTGGAGTGTGCAACATTTAATGGATAATGTTGGTGTCTTACAACTTATTCTCATATCTGTGCCCATCATTTCTATCAGTTATAGAAGTATTCCATTGTTCAGTGTAACTCCTGAGGTCTGAGAACATGGAAACCACACTAAAGTCCAGCTGGGCAAGAAACCACAAGTATCAAACAGTCAGACTCAGAAGTTAACCAAAGGTATTTGGAAGAGAAAATGAAGGTGAACATCTGTTATTACTCATATAAGTATCTCTTGTAAATGTCCTTCACAGTTTACAGACCCACTTCCTGCTTTAATTTGACCTATAGTACTCTCTGTAATTTTGCCTATACATGGTTTTCTTTGGGCAGTGGGGAATTAATACAGACATTTGAGGTGTACTTACTTTCAGTCGGACCTCTATATAAAGTGGTTCAGATCATTTGGATAATCTGTCGGTTTGTTTGCAACCAGGCTGATCGTCTGCTCATGTTTTGTTGATCCATTGGACTTTTTGCTGTGGTGTCAGCATGTTTGTGGATTTCAGCCAAACTATTGGCTAACATAAATGATACAGAATTTGAAGCAGCTCTACGGCCTACAAAGAGCAGTTGGTCCTGCAGTTATTGTGCAGTGCAGCAAAGTGCAAGAGGCTAAAGTGAGCTGGTCATCCCTTTCATCAATAGAAACACCTCTGGAGGATTTACTCATTAGTCATTACTATCACATTGACCCTTATACTGAGTTTGATGAACTTCCTGTCTTTATTGAAATGTTATTTATTTCAAAATGATACAAGGGCTCACTACAATCTGAAAACTCTTTTTTTTACCACTGGAAATTGCTGCATGAATCAGGAGTTGAGTGGCTTTTAGGCTTTTTAGGCTTTTATTTCCTGATTTTTGTGTTAAACAGCCAGTGAACCCATGAAAGTATTGACATAGATCATTTTGAATTGGGCTCCCCTCTAGCTTCTTAATTGACTGACTTTACTGTTCAATGAAAAACAGTTTTGACTTTGTTGGACCTCTGTAATAATGAATATTTGATCAAAACTCTGAATTTAAACAGTACTTAGTATAATTGTACTCTCCTTTAATACCACTTGATATGAATCATCACATACTGTATGAGAAGCAACTAATGTGATTAAAGCATGCAAGCTTATATATTCACACAGTGTATACACACACACACACACACACACACACACACTCCTGCAGCTGTGAAGCTGATTGGCTGTGTTTTTGCTTTCTTCTTTTGTGGTGGCTGACTAACTAATCTGTCTTGGGCACTGACACACACACACACACACACACACATATACACACATAAATATATCATTCATCTCTGTATCATTCAGCAGTTAATAGAATAAATGCAAAAATCTGTATGCGTAATCACACACATAACAGGTTAAATATAACACAACAAAACACAATTAGGTGGCACTACATGTCCTACACTTCAGTATGGCTTGCTGCTATTGGTCTCCTCCCGTTGCTGTCATCCTTCCACGCTTTCATCCTTTAATTCCTCTGCCCTTTCAGCTGTCCATCAGTGTTAATCATGAGTATTTGTTCGTTGGATATCCTCTGCTGCTTCGCTCAGGAACTGGATTTGTTTGACGTATGTGTGCGTGCGCATGTGTGTGTGTGTTATTGCTACAAATCTTTGCTAAAGCCTTTAATCTCTCAGCTAGTGTCTTCCATTCAATTAAATAAGACTGCTTTTATGAAGCAAAAATACATATAGGGTCACCAGCTGACAAATGGCAGGAATATAGAGCTCCCCAGGGCTTAGGGAAAGTCACCCACAGCCCCTGCACTGCATTCATCTGTATTTATTTCTATGGCTAATCTGCATTCAGTCTTTTTTTGTCAAACAAACATTAGCATATAACCACCTTTTAAAGTAATTATCACAGCAATTTAAACAGCTGACTTTTTCAAATCCAGCACAGAGACACTTAGAGTTATTATTTATTTAGGTTGGTGTCTACCTGATAAATGTAAGCACAATAGTTACTCTCCCTTTAGCTCTGTTTTGGTCTCCACCAACTCCTGAGGGAAATGCTCTGTCTCTTTAGCTGCTAAATGCTCGACTGTGTTCCCCAGCTTAACATTAACTGTCTCTCTACTGCTGGAAATGCAGTTTAGAGTAGAGTTTATGTGCTGGAAAATAAATTAAAGCATTGAGCTAAAAAACACTAAAATGTTCAGATTCTTAAACTTGTTATTATTACTAAATCAGCATTTCTAACTTTAGACTATATTTATTTAGCCAGCATCCCCTATTTAACACAGATTCTGGAAAAAAAACAAAAAAAAACAAAAGTTGGGTGTCAGTATGGATTCCAAGATCTAATTTAGTTGTTGTTTTTTTCTTTTTCTTCTTTTTAAGTCTTATGATTGAAGCCCATATTCCATACTAAACTGGTCCACCAACACCCTGAAACCATTTGAGATTCAACTGAGATCTGCCTGTTTGTGTTGACTTAAAGCAATTCCCAGCCAAAGTCTATCTTTGGAATATGAAGCTCTCACCCCCTGTAGACTTGAAAGCTAGATGTAAAAAGTTTCTAGCATGCTTGTTCACAGAGAACAGCAGCTGTGCTCAGCTTGAATTCAGTCGACTACAATGGATTTCGATGGTGACAAATTTACACAGTGGGAAAAAAGTATCAAAACACCCAAAGAAACTTTATGCTGTAGCATAATCCACTTCTCCACTGTCAATCCATATGCTCAGTATGATCCCAAAACTTCCACTCAAATCAAGCTAAATACATTGCTTTCATGTCCTGCTGTCACATTCCTTAAAGCTCAACTGGAAGCAGAGTGTTCAGTCACATGTATTTTCTGAAAAAGGGAACACTAAACGATAAAAAAGAAATGAATGAATGACAAAAGAAAAGAGCTGCCATGTGGTTATATCACCATTTCCAGTTGATAACTGTGTAAAGCAGTAACATGTTAAATGTAATATATATGACTTTCAGTGCCACTATTTGTTACTTTAGAGCACCAGCATTTCATCAGGCTTCAAAACAAAGAAGAGAGAAGCTCAGATCACAACACACAGAGCGAATGTGACTTCATTTTCTGATCAGGATGCCATTACTCCACTATATCTTTACATTGGAAATGCATTTGTATATCAGACACCTGATATATACACATATATATATATATATATATATATATATATATATATATATATATATATATATATATATATATATATATATATAAATATAAATATATACACACACATATATATCTCAGGTGTCTGATATACAAATGCATTTTCTTTTTTCCATATAAAATATTTTGTTTCATTGAATTGGTTGCTGTTGTGCATGACCCAATAAAACCAACTGCAGTGTTTAGTGTTTATTATCCTATTTCTGTGTAATTTCCTTTTTTGTTGCATTGTTGACAGAGATATTTATGGCTTAGGGTTAGCACAGACACCAGTGATCCTGATAATATCCATGCTGTTTTGTTGGCAACTGTACAGCACAAACAATAAGGACAGCAGTGTGTACTGTCACTGTTAATGGAACTAACCCTGCCAGTCTTTTTCCACTCATTGACTCCTCTTAATTCACCTAACTCCACTGGGATTTCCATGTTAATGGTCGTTGTTGTCTCTGACAGCGGATCCAGACAGTGAGTGCGGTCGATGCAGATGAGCCATCAGCGGGACACAAGTTTTTTTTCAGCCTGGCTCCTGAGGGGGCCCACCGCAGCAACTTCACTGTCCGAGACAATGGAGGTAAGTAACCTTTGACCAGGCACTGGCTTACTGATAATTAAGTGTCTCAAATTAATCATATAAATGATATGGAACAGGCATTAAACAACAGCATTTACATAATGTGAACTGCTTCAGTAACATTATAAATAACAAGAAAATAACAAGAAATTGTAAAGAGTCACACTCTGTCATCCCTCACCCAACCGATTTATTAATTGCAGCTGTCTTTACAGTACCTACCATTACCAGCATCATCACACAGACATACAAATCCTGGCAGACCACAGATATGATATGTAAAAATATTATATTACAACATAATTTTCAAATCAGCTGCTATCGATACAGTTTATCACAATATAAATCAAATCAACCTTTGTGTGAAAAATCTATTTTTAAAAAACAAATAAAGAAACATCTGGGTAATTCGTATTTGTAGGATGTTATGAACTTTGAGGGAAGTTGTTAATGTACTAACCACAATTTGCACTAGTTTCTCGTTTCTTGTTGTTAGATGTTTTTATGTCTGTAAGATTTTATTTTTTTTTTGTATTGCAACTAATAGTTGAACAACTTTTAAAGTCAGTGTATGTGTGTGTTATGTCTTGACTGCAATCATAAATATATGTTTTATATTTTTAACATTTTGTTCTGTACTTTATTTGTTTTGTTTTGTTTTTATGTAGTCCCCAGAAAAACTAGATGTGCTCTAGAGCACAACTAAAGGGGATCCTAATAAACAATAAACAAACTGTATCACTCTTTAATTTCAAAGAGAGATTTTTAAAGGATTATTTATGAGATTTGAAAAATTCGAAGTGACTGACTTTTGGTAAGAAATAGCTTTTTTCCTGCTATGTGATTTGCTGTTTGTTGTCAAGTAAGATACCCTATCAACACTTGATCAGTTTCTTGTTTTGGTATTGTAAAACTTGTTTTGGTCCAAGATAAGTATCTAATCCAGTCAGGTTTGATGTTGCTTTGCCCCAACTTGTAAATCAGATCCTCCCCATGCTTTGTCTCCTTAGTCAGATAGATTGAGTGACTTCTGCCTTGTTGGACCCATTTTGTTCTTTCCAGCCTGGTGATAACGTGATTTTTATTCGTGCCTCTGCTGTGTAACCAAGTGTCAGACACACCGTGCGCTGCAGGTGTGCTACAATGTTATTCTAACTCTACTTTCTTTTACTCAGATAACACTGCTGGCATCCTGACACGTCGAGCCAGCTACAGCCGTCTTCACCAGAGCGTCTACGTGGTTCCCGTGGTGATCACCGATGGTGACTACCCCATGCAGAGCAGCACAGGCACCCTCACTGTGAGGGTGTGCACCTGCGACCGTGAAGGCAACATGGAACTGTGTAATGCAGAAGCTCTGAGCAGCTCTCCTGGTCTCAGCACCGGAGCTCTCATCGCCATCCTCCTGTGTGCCATCATACTACTGAGTGAGTATGAGAAAATACTCACTGTTTGTTTGTGTGTATCACTATCAGCGCTCAGGTCAGCCAGGACAGGGCTTCACCAATATTTTAAATGATTTGCTGTGTCTGAGTTATTGGTTAGGCTTTATTTATATGGTAATGTGTTGGGATATAACAGATTTATGTGAAAAAATGTAAGAAGGTTCACTGAGGATCTTTTTTAGGTGTTGTTAGCTGCTGCAGATGTCGCAGGTATCTTCAAGGGATCCAACTTTTTCTTTCCAGAAATAGATTCCAATACATCATCTTATGGTGTCTTCCAGTCCAACTGAAATGAAATACAAATAAACTGAATTTTAACACATGCCTTTACAATTACAGACCATATGGTAAATAATAATTATGAATAAGGTTGCGAAATAAAAAAAACACTCAAGCCTATCCAGTCATATACCCTGCATTAATCCACATATCACACTTCAACTGTCCATTGCTTTCTAAATGAAAAAGTCATAGTTGCCACATTTTACGTTTTTTAAGCATAATCACTGAGGATATATTTAATCCTCTCCAGATGCAAAATATCTATCCCACCCTGCTGTTATGGAGTTTATAAGATGTCAGTCCAAAAGTGTCCAACAAAGAATCAATTAAAGCGTACGAGATATTTAAATTTTAAGACTTTGCTCAATCCACGTTTGAAGAATTGAAGAAAACACAACAACCAAGCCCCGACAGCAGCAGTATTTCAAGAGCAGTATTTCTTCTTTTCAGTCCCATAAATCCAGCAGAGAAAAAGCTCCTTTTTCTACAGTGTAACCTGAGAGTCCTGGTCCCCCTCTACACAAAGACTGTTACTTACTGTCTTACACACAAAGCTACAAAGCACAAAATAAACAAGAAATAAAGATAATATAAAGAAAACATGTCAAAGAGATGTATCTTTGCCGTTAATATAAAAACAGCTGGAAAACCTTTGTGACAGAAATGAATTTAAATGTACACGACATGTAGCATGTATGATCACACGTCTGTCTGCCCGGTGTGCTGCTTCCATTTGTACAACATCGTAAACAGAAGTGGCCATTGTGCTCTCTCATTTGATGTAATGGAAAACAATGTTCAGAGCTCCAGTCTGCTGCTGCTCGTCACAGTCAAACCACGTATGGAAATGAATGCATCTCATCTGCCACCACATCCCTATTTATCCTCTTATTCATGCAGTTGTCACAGTCCAGTGGGCTGCTGGGAAAATGAATACATATTTATGGCTCTGAAAGTGGAGTCATTGCAGACTTAGTGGACAGACACCAGGGACACTGGAAGACAGTCAGTGTTGGTGCTGCTGAAAGTCTACATAAAGATATCATACAAAATGCTGTGCAGCGTTCATGCTTTTTGAGTGAATTGGAATAGCCAGGATCATTTATATCTCACAGTTATTAGCAACATCTTACACAGATTTTAGAACATTTCACAGACAGCGAACACGAACACCAATGTACTGTATGTCAAAGCAGCCACAGTAACCGCACAGTCAAAACACTGAAGCATGAAAACTGCATGGAGAGCATGAGGGAGTGAGCTGCACATGGGTGGAAGTGGAGATTGAAAACATGCATTATTCAATTTCATATGTGAGAATGACTTCTCACCTACATTCTCACTACAACAATAATAAGAGTTTATAGAATATGTCATTTCTGCTGTCATTTCCACTCTGAAGTTATTACATGAAAAGATATTGAAAATATAAGGAAGAGTTTTAAAAGCATTAACGGACAGTAACATGGTAACACTAAGCTGGAGCACTGTTTTATAACAATGTGCTGACAAATGCAGGATGTACAACTTAACCACCACAGTACAATTTAGTGGTGGTAAGATTGTACAATACATGGTACAGTACATCAAATGACATGATACTATACCACAAGGTACGTTCAACACAGTACCATACAACACCTTTGGATACTACCATACTATATGGTATTAGATATGACACAGTACAGTGTGATACAATAAAACATGATGCAATATGTAACATTTATATTATATACAACTCAGTAGAATATACAGTACTATTCAATACAACATAGCATATGGCACAATATGATACAACTCAGTACTATACGAGGCATCAAAATATGATACAATAAGGAACCATAGCATACAATTCAACATAGAACTCAATACAACATAACACTGTACAATATAGTACTGTATGGGGAGGTGTGATGTAATATGACAAGATACAACATAAAGACATGATACCATCCCTCACACAACATGGTACAAACTATATGACTATACAGTATACAACTGCACCTCTAATAACAGTCTCACTTTGTCAGGCACACTGGTTACATTTCCGCTTCCATGACAGCATGTACTTCAAAACACAGTTTCCCAGCACATATTTCCACAGGAAGTGGATGTGGATATGTAATAGGCAGCAGTCCTGTAATGAACTGAGGGCAAACTCCAGTGCAGACTGCAGCTTTAATAGTTCTTCAGGTGCTCTCAACTGGAATGAACACCAGAAACAACAGGAGTGCAGACAGATCCATCATACTCATCTAGAGCTGATCTGATTATAAAGTCCTGGTGAGTTTGTAACTGTACAGGACGGACTGCAGAAATGCAGCAATTTAGTTAAGTCTCGTTCTTATCAAAGAAAACAAAAAAGAAAAAAAGAAAACTCTAGGTGTTATCACACTGTAAGAACACTGGCTTTAAGAAAATGTGCGATAACACATGCAGATGTCACTTCAACAAAAGCAGGAAATATATTCACACATGTATTTATATCAGAAAGAAGACCAAATGTTAAAGCTACTTTCTCAGTGTGCCTCTTTAGAGGAAGCATAATGTGGCAAATTTTAGTCAACATGGAAATCAAAATACAGCTTATAAGTATTTTCATACTTTTGATGTGCATATGAATGTATTCATCATCACCTCAGCCATTACATCACTGCTTCTGTCCTTCCTGCCTCTGTTCACGTCTCGTCCAACAGACATCTGTGTCTCTCTCTGCATATTGTACAGTAACTGCCCTCCTTGTCAGTGCAAATTTTTTCCTTATGTATTTTTATATGCACCTTTATATTTACCTTTTCTTTTTCCCTCAGTATCTGATAATCTCTCATTTAAATCACAGCTCACACTCTCCTCCTTTCACGCTGTGATTTGCGGTGCAGCTGTGTATGCATTATCAGTTATTTCACTTCCTTGACCTTAACTCCGCCTCCGCTCTCTCTTGTTGCCACTGTGCTTTTACTTGATTTAAATTCAAACTGGCCTGCATGAGCTTAGCCAATCAAATGTTCTGCATGATTACTTATGGCTGAGCCTTGTCTGAAATCAAAGGCTGCTGTCCTTTCTATATGCCTGGAAGCAGCCCTCATGTTTTTACACTCATTTTCTGCTGTTTTTATTGTCTGTTGTTTTGATTTGTTCTGTTTTTTCCTTTAAAGCACTTTATAACCTTGCAAATCTTTCTTTGCATCACCTGTTCTTTTTTGCATTATAGAATACCACGGTGCTTTTGATCACAGGTTGTAGATTAAAACATCATTTAGGGTTATTATAAAATGAAATGAAGCTTCTGTACTAGATCAGTAAGCCACCTCCAGTCTGCACTCACATGGTGCATCCTTCTCACTGCAACATATATCCAAAGAAACCTTTTTGATGTACTTAAGCTCTGCTCTCTCCTTTGTTGCCATGTCTGCTGCCACACTGCTCACCTGGAAGCTATGCTGTCACTTGCTAAAGCATTTCAAAGCCCCACCTCCAACCCAGCCTCCACCTGTAGGCTTTAAATCTACGACCCCTCAGGGTGAAGTTATTATCGTGACTCCCCACTCTCTGATGTGCTAAGCTTAGTACTACCTTGTGGGGACTAATGAGATGTTAGCTTTCTTCCCTGACTTTACTGTTGCCATGTCACCATGATCTCACACCTAACTTGAGCACAATGTTGCAAACCAATAAAAAGAGAGCCACCACACTGAACATTTCCTTTTGATTTATTACTGCTCCTGTAAATCATCTAATCCCATATCTTTTGCCTTTTTTTCTCCTGCAGTGATCGTGGTTCTGTTCACAGCATTGAAACGCCAAAGAAAGCAGGAACCGCTCATCATCTCCAAGGAGGATGTCCGGGACAACGTGGTGAGCTACAACGACGAGGGCGGAGGCGAGGAGGACACCCAGGCTTTCGACTTCGATTGGAGCACTGCGACACCCGGACGCTGCCGCCGCCTTGGAGGAGTCGGCCAAACAGAGGCGTGACATCATCCCCACTGACACCCTGGTGTACCCTTCACACTGCCGTCCCGCCCCCGCCGGCCTCATCATGCAGCCAGTCGGCATGGCGTCACGGGACAACGGGGACGTACGCGAGTTCATCAATCAGAGGGTGCTGGAGAACGACTGTAACCCCACCGCACCGCCGTACGACTCACTGGCCACCTACGCCTACGAGGGCGCGGGCTCAGTGGCCGAGTCGCTGAGCTCACTGGGCTCAGTGTCATCTGAGGCAGAGCAGGACTACCACTACCTGAGTGACTGGGGGCCCAGGTTCAGGAAATTAGCTGACTTGTATGGAGCTGAGGACAGTGACTTCTCCTAACAAAGACACCACACACACACACACACAACACACACACACACACTCTCTCACTTCCACTTCAAAGGCAGGTTCACAAAAGATTTTGATCAATGCAGGGCAGAGGACAGCAACATGTAAGTAGAACAAACTCAATATTAGAGATTGTGAATGTTGCTGAGGAGCTTTAAAAAATGTGAGAACTTTTAAGAATACAAACACACACTCCACGTGATGAAGCAACGGCTGGCAGATGTTAATTCCATTTAATGGAATATTTAAGAAAGCCACCTGATCCTTGACCTGACTTTACTGCACATTGATCCAAAAAAAGAATTTGAAGTCACTTTCAAAAGGGAAGTCAAATATATCTGATTTGGGGAACTAATTGATGTACAATGTAACAATGTAAATTAGAGTCACGTCAGGCCTGAATGGGCTTTTGAATCAAAATTGGACTGTATTTTATATTGAAAAATTGACTTTTAATACTTTCAAGCTTTACTTTAATCTCTACTTGGTTACCAAATAAGCAGTGTTTGTTGTGGCTTTACATGTGCCATTCAAGGCAAACTGAATGGAGGAAAGTGTTGGAGAACCAGGTCAGTCAACAAAAGCCAGTGAAGTTACTGCAGGGCTGGATCACAAACACTTACCTCTGCAGATATGATGTAAAGAGTGTGGGGAAGACGATTTGTTGGGTTTTTTTTGTTTTTTTCCTTTTCCTTTCTGACTAAGTGCCCTTCTGCTGCCCTTCAAGCTAAACTGTGGACGCCTGTAGGTTGGCTGAGACTGGAGGGGGCTAATGACTCTACATGATTGCTTTTTGTCTTTTTCGCTGTCTTGTACAAAAGGACCATTCCAGAGGAGCTATTCTGAAGGATCCTCACTTGAAAATCGCCTTCTTCGGGACACAGAGTAAAAAGAAAAAAACTCAAATGACTAAATGCACTGATTTCTTTATGTTTTACCAGATTTTTAGGGGGTTTTTTTGGTTGATTTTTTTCATGCCGCACACAAAAAGAAGATATATATTCATGGCATCATTTCTAGATTTTTAGCTCTTGATTAAGTGTATATTGTGTCAGAAATGTGGTTGAACTGAGTTATATTGGAAGTATACTAAGTTCCATAAATCTTTCATTTTATTGGAGTCTTTTTCCTAGAATAAAATACAACTTCAGATATCATACAGTTGTTGAATAGTGTCAAATGAAAAGTTTTCATTGAGAATAGGGACATGGGGAAGCCCTCCCTTCACAGTAGAGCTGTCACTTTTTATTCAAGAATTCTGACTTCTGTTTAAGTGTGGATACATTCACCAAACTTAGCAGTGTTTTAGCACATTATTCCATTTGTAAGACACAGGTTGAGGTTTGGGTCAAATATTAAAGCTACACTTAAAAGTGTTTATATTAGAAATGGTTCAAATGCTAAAAGTAATGTGAACCTCCAGAGAATTATGCCCAGCTCGTGTTCTCCTCGGCTCTCCAGTGTTTAGCAGGACCTCAATATTACTGTTTCGATTTAGAGGAAACTTTTTTCAGCAGAGATTAATATGGTAACATGTCTGTGTTTTGTTTAATTGGTTGTTCAGCAATTTTTGGGAGTTAGGTTTATTTGTTTTATGATGAGAGTTAGATAAGAAGTTAATATGAAGCCACCACAAGGAGCTGCTTAGCTTAGCAAAAAGACTGACAAGGGGAAAATACTTCTAAAGCTCAATGATTAACACGATATTTCCTATTTTTTTCTTTACTAAAACCAAAGTGTATAAATTACAAGTTGTCTAGAGTCCGCCCTGGTTTTCTGGCAAGCTCATTTTGATGACAAAACTCCAAGTTACAAGAAAAAAAGCAAATAATGTGAGTATAATGCAAAACAGATACAACTACCCAGATATGATAAGCAGATAATCATGACACCAAACCATCTGAGAAGTAATGTGGAAACATTTTTGTTGTTTGATGCAGTTGTTACGGTAACATCGTCATGACAACAAATCCAGAGTCTGTTAGCTTAAAGGGACAGAACCACTTTATAGCATAACTTTAGTTTGGGATTTGGCTCAGAGGGTCACATTTTCATTCGTGTTCATTTGAACACGCTGTGTGTTGGAGCGCATTTGTTCAGACCTGACATTGTGGGAAAGTGACAGCCCTACTTAACGGCCAGTATTGCAGCTTGAATGTCTTTGACTGACTGGTGACCTCATTTTCAGCTTCATATTATTTCCTGCTTGTACCTGTTTTCTCCCACGTTTGGGGATGTGATCAAAATGTTTTTGCCCAAAGGTATCAACAACAGCTTTCCTTATTTATTGGTTTACTTGCTCAGTTTTCAGGCTCCCCTCGTGTCTCAGTCAGAGACATGAGGTTTGTTGTTAAATGTTGTAATTAACCGACACTACTAGGCAGCATATTCATCATTTGCTTTGATGTCACAGACCTTACTGAAGCAAAAGGTCAAAATCACAACAGTCAACCTCAGCGCTATGTTTAAAATGACATTAGCTACCAAATGAGGGATGAAACTATGAAGTCAAACTCATTTACTGTTTCAGACTTTGTTATTATTCTGATTTGATATCAGGAGTTTGTATTGTGTGTTTTGGCAGTTCCAGTAAAAGCAGCAGTTTGTTCCAGTTGTGTTTTGTGACCGTAGTCTGCTCTGAAGGCTTAAAACAAAAATGTCCACATATTTTTCTTTCTATTGTAATTCATTCTTTTTGTACCAAATATTTATAGGACACGATGATGATAATCTTGGAGGGGGAAAAAAATCAAAATACCATCCAGCTTCACTGTTTTTTAATGTAATTTTGGAGGTGTTGAAACTCGCTGTGGGCAGTCTACCGTCCGTATATGATGTATCAAGTTGTTTAATTTTATCAAAATAAACTTTTACAGTGAAAGTGTTTATTATTATATTATTGATGATAATGGGAAACCATGTCCTGAAACCTTGTCACTGTTACATGACACTTCTGCTAAACTCACTCATTAAAAGTGCATGTTCTAAGTATATTTCAATAGTTAAAAAGTAAGTTTGCACAGAGAAGGAAAAGTACAGGAAAACATATCATGCTGCCCCTCAAGTTAATGTCCTGTTAATATTCACCGGTTTCCTCCAGATAATTTGGTGTCCTCTACCCTCAAGGTCAACATGGGTTAGGGATAAAAACCAGCTGGTGTCCACAGCTCAGCTTGAGTTACCCTGAGGATTAATCTGACTCTGCATGTGACAGACGTCTGTGTGCCCCTGCCTTCCTCAATGCATGCTGGGACAGGCCCTGAATGGAAAGAACCGAAGGAAAGAACTTGATAATCTACACAACTTTCAGAAAGGATGAACTGCACACACGAGATATTTTTGTCCCAGACTGGCATGTTGACGTGGAGGTGTGTACACTGCACAAGTGATCACAGATGAGCTGCACTGATTCCTCCGGTTGAAGAGATCTGCACCCAAAGTGAATGACAGTGATGACACACATGAGAAGTCACTGTTTGTGCCTGCTTCTTAAAATATACTGGGTGTTTGAAAACTCATAGCAAATTTTAAGAGACGGCTTAATTTCTGTGTTGTATGTTGTCTGGACAAGGCCGAACGCTGTGTCTCAGTTCTATACTACTCATCTGTTCTGGAAAAGAGAGTACATTAAGTATCCCAACATAAAGTTAGTATACACAGTGAATCCATTTGACTTTTGAGTATGTTGTTCAAATTCAAATTCAAATGTATTTATTTAAAGCACAAACATCGTTTGCTTCTGAGGGCTTTACAATCTGTACAGTTGTCCTTAGTTACACCAGTTACACCTTCTGTCCTTAGACCCTCAAACCGGGTCAAAATCCCTTTATGGGAAAAAGAAGAACATTGTTGATGTACATCACATACACAGTAAAATACACAAAAGGAATAGAGGCGCCACTCTGATTTGTTGATAGGACTGTTCCAATGAATACGATTAGACAGTGGGAACAGTTGGAAAAGCACATGTGTAAATAATGAAATGAATGATGGCTGAATTATTTAGCTGCTCCAGGGTCCTGGTGCTGTGCACGCTGGCTCACTGTCACACTGTCAGGGCTTATTGGGATGCTTGAATGCAACAGGGCCATCATTAATGTTATTAAGAACACTTGTGATGCTCCTAGTGAGACATGTCAAATGGTCTGCTTTGAAGAGGGACTGTTGTGACAAAACCTCCAGAAACATCTCAGGAAACATCTCTCTCTGTGAAGTTTAACTGGCTTTCCTGTCCCTGTCCCACTGATTTTCTCACACTACTGCCAAAAACAGTATATTATGGCTAGTGCATACTATGTACTCTTACTGTAATATGTTGTAGGTGATTGGAAATATTTGTATTCTTAATTTTTATCCATTCTTTGTAGATGGTCTTGACTCAAAATCTAGTTTTAGCAACATTTTTCTTTTACTTGACATTCTGCTTACAAGTGCAAACTCTTATATAAAACAGCTTTTTTTATTTAAATGACCAAAAAACTATCTGGCACATAGCAGACCATTTCTGGATGGAAGGCAGTTGGATTTTTTTTAAAGAAAACAGGAATGGACAGATTTGAAACCTTTAACCTTGTTCTACTCTGTGCACCATCACTGCTCTTTCTTCTGTTTCACCATCTGTCAGCAGTGGACAGGAGACTGAGAGGTAGAGTACATCAGTCACTTCAGTCCAACTTTCAGTGTGTGTGTGTGGTTAGCCAGTGGCAGCATTAGTGATGACAGCTATAACTTTACCATGCTACGAGTACACTGCATGCCTCCATTAGTGCTTCATCTTTTTTTCTCACTGTTAATCTTTGATGTGGCTGTCATGTAAAGAGATAAAAAATGACTGTCAAACTCACTAACCTCACCCCTGCACAAAGAGTACCACACGCACATGCAGACACTGTATATTAAGAGATTCACACACAGACTCACTCAGAAATGCATGGTGATTCATTCTTCAGGGCCTAGATGGAACAAGATGCTGAAGAGCTTCACTGGGATGTTGTGCTGCGTGTGGCCTGCAGGGCTGGGCTTTTCCCTCCGCCACAGGCAGGCACACAGAGAGCGAGAGCAACCATGTAACATTAGGAAATGTCTCTCTTGTCAACTTGATTTGAAGCTCACCCCGATGGCTGCAGCCCTCAGAACCTCCCTGTGCAAACATCATTAGCTGTACATATGGAAGATGTAACAGAGGAGAAAGGTATGGTCAGAGAACTGATGTTCATTTCAGCAATGACACACTGAAACAAAAAACACAAGGGTTAAGGTGATACAGGATCATTATTAAGAGGGTGGACAGACTTCGTTTCTTTTCCCATTTTTCATTGTGTTGGATTTTCCTCCATGTATTAAGGTGTTTATAGCAAATAAGGAGATAAACATATACGTCTGTCAAATATCGGGATAATCAAATTATCTAACCTGGTCATTCCATTTTGGGACAATATTAAAAATATTAATAGCTATGAGCTCATTTTCCAAATGGATTTGGCTGAGATTTGACATCTAACTGCTTAGTCTTTGTTGGACCAGGCTGAACAGATGAGAAAAATTATCAGATGCAATCCAGTGGAGATGAGTGAGGAGGAGGTGGGAGAGAAGCAAAACATTTTCAAAAGTGTGGAAATATTAAAACTGCAAAGACAGTAAAGTCAAAGCAGAGAGATGAAATATAAGATTAAATGAGAGACAGGCATGGCAGAGAGAGAGAGAGAGCAAATCACATCCTTAATCTTAATGTTTAATACTCAATATTTAATCAGATACCTCCTAATTAATTACAAATTGTTTAATAATATTTCCCAATGATTAAAGGATTATCCTCCGCTTTGATTATGATAACCTCCAAACATATACATGATTAGATTTTTAAATTAATCTCTTTCCTCCTCCTTTGTCTTAATAGGGAGCACGCTTACTGACACGCTTTGAAAGTCATTTTGAACTTTTCTAAATGTGGCATATTCACTGTTTAACTTCCAAGTTCAAGAGCTGCCAGTCAGACTCCCTGAACGTTTGGATTCAATCCATTTCATGTAAAAATGTGTGGATTCTTTTGAGTAGGGTATTGGTAATCTTGTGATGCAGTTGCTCCGTCTTTACTGTCGGGGTTGTCTCCCCCTGATCTGCCTCACAATTATTCTTCCTGCTGATGTGACGATGAGTTCTGCATGTTAGTTGCAATTCAGCAAAATATTTTTCACAAGATAAGCATGTTTTAGCCATTCAAAATTGTGACACATTTTAGGAAAATTATCTAAATGATGATTTTTTTATTTGTTCAGGTGTAAAAAGGTATATATGGACTGAAAATATAATGTACAGTTTCTGCAGTGTACAGCATGTGATCAGTGGATCAATTCAGATCAGTGTTCACACTAAGCTACTACTTCATTGGGCCTCATGCAGCGCAAAACATTTATCTGCTTCCATTTTCACATAAAACCATTTTCCTTTTATTTCAGTGACTGTGTGGCCCTTTGATGACATGGCATTTACAACATCACAAGTCACAGGTTTTTCCATTTTCCTGTAACACCAGTCCTGACACTGGAAAATGACATGCTGTTTAAGTTTATATGATAGAACATTCATTTCAGTACTGCTCAAGTTCTTCTTACAACCTTTTTTGGTGGCATCTCTCTAATTCGTGGGCTTGTGCCAGAGTATTTGCACATGGCACAACACCTGCATCATATAGTGCGTACCTATGCTAATAACAATCAGCCATGTGTCATCAATTTATGATCAATTGGAGGCGCGTGTGCTAAATCAATCATAAATCATTCAGCACAATTGGGTAAGAGCAGATTTGCATGGTTGAAACATTTGTTGCATCTCGAATTGACTTCTCTTAATTCTTCTCTTAACAAAATATTAAGCAAAAATCTAAAAGAAATTTAAGAGAATGATGCTGTATGAGGCCCGATGTCTGCCACCTAACTCTGCAGTCATTCAAGAGCCTGCCACTCCTTACCTGCCCTGCAGTTGTTCTCACCAACCGAACCCAAACCTTTCCCACCTTTCATCTCCACCTGACTCCTACACACACCTGCTCCCAACAGAAAGTCTTTAATGCACAGTTTATACCAGCTCCTGAGCCATCGTTTGCTGACACGTCCTCTGGTGTTTTCTACTGTATTACTTTCCATTTCTACGCTGTCCTTATTCATACAGTGAGGGATTCCATATACTGTGAGTAAATCTTTTTCCGGTAAAGATTATTGACTAAAATGTATATATCTGGCAATAAGGCAATTTATGCAGGTAGTTTTTCTCATCTTTATTAAATCATAAAAGCTCAACTAATTCGATGCTGCGTTTCCACTGCATAGTACGGCTCAGCTTAACTCGACTGGCTTGGAATGGTTCTTTTTCGGTTTCGTGGACAGTTCCTGAAGCCTTCTGTCTTTCCTCCGTCTCTTCTTCGCTCTGGTTTGGTCTCTCCTTCAGCTGAGAGAGACATCTTCTGTCTCTGTGTGACACACTGCTGTTTGGTGCTGGGCAGGTAGTATACAGTGAGTTATTCCACTGGGAACGAATGCCTGCTGTTGAGAGAAGACACACAACCAAAAAATAAGCTGAAAGGTATTAAACAGCTCTGTGGAGTTCAGGGCAGGTAACTGCAGGGTTGGAGATTCTCTGTAGGTTTGACTTTTGAGCCTTTGTCAATATAAAATTTTTGATTAGTGCAGCTTCAGTTCATGCAGCTATATATTAATTAGCTTCTTACTATAATGTGTGCCGTTCTTGAAGGGCTTGCATCAGACCCTTAACACGGGTTAACAATTATGCAAATACGACGGGTAAAGTCAATTTATGTAGGATCCTTCTCCACTTCTACGCTCATCATTAATGCAGCATGTGCACACAGATTATCATCTAATCACAGCTCATCTCCATAATCAAACAGTGGAATTGAGCTTTGAGATTTTACTCATCTGCACAAATCTTTACTCAGCTTTTTACTTCGAAAGCTCCAGACTCCAGACCGTCCAGACTCAGGGCTCTCAGGGAAGTCAGAGGGAAAAAAACAAGAACAGGAAAGGAGTGTTAGGTGCTCTTTAAAAGATGGAGAAGTGGTGTCTTAAGGTGTGTGTGGAGGTGTGGTGAAATTTTTAATGGATGAAGTGAAGTGTGAGACAGAGGAGAGAGCGTCAGAGTGACAGAACAGAAGAGCATCTGTTACCATCCCAAAACTGAGGAAATGTTGCCAGCTCAGATCCCACTTATATTTTGTTGGAGGTAGAAACTGATTCATGTGGAATCATAATGATTTCACTTTAAATGCATCTGTTATAAAAGGGCAACTACATGCTGCAATTGAAATTTGATTAAACTTAAATATTTTTACCTGTGTGACCTCTGTGGATTATTATTATCACATTATAAATGTCCTGGTAATTTTGGTTAGTTATGTATTATGTTTGTCCTGCTGGCCTCATAGTAGTGTCCGTGTGTTGACATGTACTTGATTTAGATTTGGCAAGCATGACATCAAATTGGCATAATCCTCCTCCTTCTGGCTGTTGAGATAAAAACACAAGCAGATGAGTTTAACACTTCCTTCAGACTCCTTGAACCTTCCTCTCTTTGGCGAGATTCTCTTTGAATCTTTAAACCAGAGATGAGTTGAGAGAAAAATCTAGTACATCTACAAGTAGAAGAAGAAACTTCTCAGCAGCAGCTGATGTGTCTTCTCCAGTAAACAGTAACTGCCTGGATAAAGAGACTGTTAGCGTGAACAACACCATCAGTGACAGATAAAGAGTAAAAGATGAGGGAAGTCGCTCTCATATATTATCAAGGAAGGCTGATATATTAAAGGTGTAGAAGCTGGGTCTTTACCGTCTTTGTCATATTAATACGATGGGCCGAGCATGCAGCCATTAGTCTCTGACACTGCAGTGCAGGGGCCTGTTTGCACTGTAAAGGTGGAGGAACTTTACCTAAAAATAAAGATAAAAATGATACTTTCTTTCCTACAAAAGCTTACAGAGGAGGTGGTTTTACTTTTTCTGCCCTGAGTAGTGTCTGCAGGGCTGCAGTCTGGATAGTTCAAATGGGCATCAGAGCGAACAGTACAACTGAAGTGATGGCAGCCACGAATTGTGATTTACTTATGTGTGTTAGAACAACGCTGTCTCTTCACACTGCAGTCAGTGGCTACAGATCTCTGAACAGAACTCAACAAAATGATTCAAGGGAACAAAGTCATTCCTAATTTTTACCTCTAGCTGAAATTTAAATCTCTGCAGGACATATCACACACACACACACACACACACACACACACACACCTTTATGCACTGTTCCAGTGACCCACTGAATGCATGTGGCCATTAAATATGGAGTGTTGCTTTGCCTATAAACAGACAGATTTTCATTCCATAAATAGGCGCCAGTCTAACTTGATCAATACAGCACAAAATGCTAGCTAAGTCCACCTACGTAATTCTCTTTTCAGAAAACATCAAAGACGAGACCTTTCCACTGTAAACCAGATAGATGTGATTATTTCTGTGCCCTCTCTTTTCAAATCAAAGATAAATACATCTCCAACATTCACGTGTGCACATGTGTAACTGCACATACCAACCATGTGTAGACCTGCCAAAGATGCACAGCAGATCAGTCAGAGCAGTCTTTGTAGTGTGTACTCATGCATAAGCCCACAATCTGATTCTGATACAATGAAACAAGATCTGAGATTTGTAATGGGATAAGATGATCTATTTATGCTCAACACACGTGGCACTTTATTTAGCACTACACTCTCAATGTTTCACACACCCTGCTAAATTGGATTTGGGATTTACTGTAAATTTTCCATATTTGTCTTGGTGCCACATCTGACTGACTGACAAATTGGGCCAAAAGTGCATTCACAAGAATAGATCCTAACGATTTGTGACTCAATACAGTACCAAAAACACAGGCATCACAAATACATTATCACATATTGTACATACATAGAACACAAACACCATACTGCTGCAAATAAAATGCATTTTTACTGTTGTAGTTTTGATTTTTAGGAATACATATGCCTTTATTTTTATGAAATCAGAATTAAAAGATTAAAAAACAAATTAAACAATTAAAGGATGTATGAGGATATATGATCTTATTTGAATGGCTCCTTTCAAATCTATCATTCTGTCATTTTCCCATATTATTTTATAATTATTTGTTTTTTGTTGTTGTTCTTTTAAATGCATCACCTCATATGAGGTTCTTGTAAAAGAAAATTGATTATTGTTTCACACATACATAATGTAGTAGCCTGTATTTGTTTCACTTTACATCACATATCACAAGACTTCACAAATGAACATGTTTATATTAACAATGGACTATGTGTCATGTGACTCATGATGACAAACCCACGGCGACTTAACTCTTCAGCATTTTAGCCACTTTTAGCTCATTGTTTTCCCATCAACCATCTCATTGAGCTGGTGACAAGGCTTTGAGTGTACTAGCACCAACTGACAAGTTAAAGAGCAGCTGGTGAACAATGTGGAGCAGTTAGCAGTTTAACAGCCAGGTCTCTTTGGCTGGAGACCAAACCAGAGGTAAAAGGAGGTGGTAAATATTCAGTAGGTGGACACAAAGCCAACTCCCAACAAATGCCTTTTTACACATTGAATAGACACAGAGCAACACAACATACATGATGCATTTAGTGTTGTGTTTATAGAATAATAATGATAAGAGTAATAAACTGAGTTTAAAATGATAGTAGTTAATATATATTCATGTGTTCCATTTTATTCCATTCCATTCATTTTTCAGTTTTTATAGACATTTAAATGGTAATATTTCTGGACTCGTGATCATTTCAACAACGATCCATACACAGCGTAAGAGCCTGCATTATGTTCAACCTTGGTACATTAGAAAAATCACATAATAGATCTAAGGCTCTTTGAAGCTGTACTCACTCATTTGTAAAAAATAATGCTGAATGCAATTTTGTTTTTTAAAGGAACTATTTTAAATTGAATCAATAAAATCACATTAACAAACACACCAAAACATTTTCAGAATTTAACATAAGAACTTTAAGGAGAAATGTGTTTTAAAGAGAAAATCCCAATGAGACTCCCCAAGTATGACGCTGCAACAGAAGAACAAATTACTGATTCAAATCTGCCAGGTCTGGGCTTGAGAGAATGATATCCACTTTTAGATTCCCCAGCTGAGAACCAACTGTTCTCGGCGGTACATGTGTTTGCGTGTGTGTGAGGGAGAGAAATGCCCTCTAAGGCTAGTGGCTTCCCCTCTTCCTGCACTTCTCTGAATTCTTCATATGTCCTTACACTCCCTATGCTACTGTTAAATTATATATACTCACTGCTGCACCGACTGTTCCAACTCTCTCCACAGCTGTGCATCAACACAAACATTATCCATTCACTAGAATGGAGCCTGAGTCGTGACAGAGGAAGTGTCGTGGATGTGTAGAGCAGTACGGAGTGCACGGCAGCGGGTAGCTGGGTGAGCACATAATGAGACATTAGAGAGCTTGTTGCTTGATTATACACTAAGTCTATAACATCCCTGTGGTTTATAGTGAATAGTATATCTTTGTCAATAGTTTCGTACTACGCCAGTGTGGTAGCCATCCCACCTTAGGCCTGATTTGGCTCCAGTACATAGCAGGTGTAGCTCCTTTATGTTCCCTGATACAGTATGTCATTTCCCAGGCTGTAAAGATTCAGCTCCTCATCCCTTGGGCCTGAGCTGAGACTTGATTTGAGGTATTCATTTGAGCAGCTTATTTAATGCATCAGGATCCCTGAGGTGGTTTTGGATGTTTGCCCCAGCACATTGCCTGGGTTATTATTTTTGTTACGCAGCTACTTCACTCACCTATTTCAAAAAATGTTTCTTCATGCAGCGGTGAAAGACTCTTTCTGCCCTGAGTGAGAGCCGAGTGAACGCACTTGGTGACTGCTGCTTGAATCTACACAGAGCTTACGCCGTAGCCTACACAAGCAGCCTACACCACTGTGAGCATTTATACTCGTGCTCTCATGTGCTCTGAAACACTCCTATTCTCCAAAAGAACTATGATACTTTTGCATGTTGCTCAACATTTATTAGCTCCAACTCCAACATGATCCATGAAGAAAGAAATCCAGCCTGGCAGCATAAAGGAACCCAGCTCACTGAAGCTCATTCAGCCACCAGATCATACCACCCAGGCGACGAACCAAAAAGTGGTATTTCTCAAATCACGATCACACAACATTAAAAACATTAAAGATGCCAGTTGTTATGTAGACACTGTGGACAACAGATAAACTGATTTAAAATGGAAGAATATATCTATTGTCAGACGCATGTGAGCATGAGGCCTACGTGTGACAGACAGGGTTCATTTTTCATGTGAGGTTTTTTACTTGACTTGTCCTGAGACTAAAACTGTGGAAAACGCTGACTGCTCCTTTTCTTAGTGCTGGTGTTTGCTAAGGAGAGGAGCAGTTGTGCAGCTCTGGGAAAAGAAATGTGCACAGGCTCGAGCTCATCTGCATGCAATACAAGAGGAAATTGTAATCTTGAAATCCATATATTTCATCACAGCACAGAGGGAAATAACCAATACTGGAAAAAAACGCATAAAACAAAACCATTAACTGCAGTGCATTCCGTTCGAGTTCTCCATTAAAGTTATCGATTACCTAATTCAACATCATGGAACATCAGCGCCATCTGACAGCTTATTGCACCAACAAGAAATTAATTTAATATATAACTATGTTTTTTTATTTCCTTCTTTTGATTAACAACTAACATTTTCTTTTATCTGACCCTATTCTTTCTCCAGGGCCTCGTTCATAGAAACCTTCACTCAGCAGCGTTCAGTAGTGGAAGAAAGAATCAGCAGAAAAACTTGTTCCTTGCTTTTGTCCTTGTTTTTTAGTGGAACGCTGCATGACATGAAAGAAAATAGTACATTATTGTAAGTAGTCTACTTTATCAAGTCTCAGCTTAGTCAACTCTAACTTAGTCATTATACACAGTATGTTACTTTGTGGTTTAACACATCAGGAGGTAGTCTGACTCACATTGTGATTGGATCTCTGCAGATATATATACAAACTTTGTGACCACATTTTCAAGAAAACAAAATCACGCCAAGTTGAAAGGTTAAATAACTCCACCTCTTAATGCTAAGTAGCAGCACTAGCTTGCAAGTCTTCCCCTTCCATGGCATGGCTTTCTTGACCTGAAGCGGTGAAGCTGTGCTTGTTGATAAGCCTGCCAGTCCCACCTAACTAATCTGCATAGTGAGATCAGATCATAGTGCGAGCATAATCAAGATAACGAGGATGCCTCCTGATGATTGGTGTAAATGCAAAGGCTGTGGATCAGATGTCATTATCCAGTGTTCAGATACAGATCACCTGAATTATCACCTGACTCAGCAGTTCCCTCAACTCTGTTTTATACATAACTATAAAAATATATGATTCTATATGCTTTTTGCAGCTTTAACTTTTTATTTAATGACTTAGTTAGATTCACAGCTTGTTTCTGCTGCCCCCATGTGGCCAAAAAATATGTGATGTAGTAACTAGAAATCTTTAAACTGAACAAAACTATTCAATCAGCAAACTAGTCATACTTTCCATCTCTGTTAGAGATGGAGACAGAGCAGATATTTCCATATTGTATTTACCATAATCCATATCTTGAATCTAATAATCTATATGTATGACCTATACTCCTATACCTATACTAACACAAGGTGATGATAAACGTGATGAAGCCTTGATCTGGCACCTGAATGCTTCCCCTGTCAAATAAGAATACACTGTAACCATTTTCTATCTCTACTTACAACTCAAAAGATGTCAGAAAAAAGGACAACACGGGGCCTTGTTAGGTCATGTAAGGACATCTGGATATGGAAGGTTGAGAAACTGTTGTGGCCATATTGATACGCCCATCAGCATTAAAATCATTGCCAAGGATAGGCAAATAAGAAATGTCTTTGTCCTTAGTGCTCATTTTGTGCACTGAATAGATTTTCTTTCAGTCCTTGGTCCCCTAAGATCTGTGACAGCCTGTTGTCTGGCTAGGACTGCTGCTCTCTGATCCACTGGCTAAACACGTTCACACATCCAATGTGCTGTGTTCACAGCTGCTCTGGTGTAGCCACATAGAAAATTGGCTCTGATCAGCCAGGCCTGAAAAGGTTCAGAAGTTGAGATGTGCCCAAAAACGCAGGTCTCCTTGAGGCTGTTTGTCACCAAGACAAGCTTTTATTGATTTGTGGCATTATCTTTCATGCTTCACTTGACATTTGTGGGGCGTGGTCAAGTGTAAAACACAAAAACTGAAACTGACAGATACACATTGGACACACACAAATACACTAACATTTACACCCTTATCCCCTCTTTTCATGCCTCTAAAAGAAGTCAGCACACTAGACACTGTCCTCATGCACAAACAACCTCATGTTAGTCACTGCATAATGCAGTTGAATACATAATACATATGTCCACACACACTCCAAAACACAAACAGAAACCCCATACATGCATATAAACACACGTACACACTCAAAATATGCACACCATACCACCCACTCACACTTTTCAGAATCCTTGTGTGGGATGTGCAGCCTAAAGCTGCTCCTGCATCTGAGGACTCCTCAGTCCAATCTCTGACTGCTGCATCCATCCAAACCACTGATAACTCAATCCACCAATTTTAAAGACACAACAATCTGGAGATTTCTGCAGTAATGTAAATGTCAAAAATGTTGCCTGAAGAGTTTAAGACTTTTATGGCATTTCTGCATGAGTAAGATGTTCTTTAATACAGAGGCGTTAACAAGGCATTCTGCTTCGTATTCCTTCAGCTGTCCATTGAGCAGCAGCAGCCTTGGGCTCAGTGCGTAGCTTAAGGCCTTCAACAAAATCTTTGCATACTGTGGTGAATTGTTGAGTGAGTTGTCCTTTAAAGAGAGAGAGAGAGAAAACGCTTTCTCTGGTTTAGGAAGTTAAGTGTGAGAGCTACCACGATGTTTAATTTGGCTTGATACAATGACTTCTCTGTGCAGTAGTGTTTTACACAACCCTTCTAACTTATTTTTCTGTGAGGTTTCCTGTTCCAAGTCAGATTCACCAAGCTCTCTTAACTACACAAACTTGTCATAAATCACTTGCTTCAGCCTGAAGAATACCACCTGATCATGAGGGGGTGATTTTGATCACAGTCATCACTGACCCCTCAGAATTGCTGGATAAAACTTCCTGTTTCGCTTTATTTATGGGTAGGTTTCATTCACAAAATTGTACAATAGGACTGGATCACTCAAGAATTTAGTGTGCACCCAGAAGGAAATTTTAAGAAAATCAGTGAATTTGACTAATGGAAATAAATCCCTCATACATGACTAATAAGAACAAGCTCATTTTAAATACAGACTTAGGCCAACTAAGTTACTTAGATAACACTCTGTAAACACAAGGACATGTTGAAGAAGAGAACACATATTCACAGAAACACTCACCTGCCTCACCTTTAGGTTTTACACATGTGTTTATGTGATTGCATAAGCAGCAACTCACAGCAAATACAGTATCTATGGCCATTAAAAGTGGATGAGAAATGAAAAAACAATGAGGTTGTTATCTGTTAGATAATGTAAGAACAGGACAGGACAGTATACTATGCTATATTTTGTGTGCATTCATTCAATAATTCTTATTTCCACCATGATATTGATTTTTACCATATTTCTGAGCCTAACACAGCAACATAAACCATACAAAGCGAGTGTTTTACAGGATTATTTAATGGGTTATCTAGAGTATGTGCACAGTGGTGCATGTAGTAACTACTTTGCACTACTACTGCACATTTCTATTTCCCCGTTTCCTCCAATCAGGAATTCAAGAGATGATTAAAGCAGCCATTGTGGATGCTTTCAATCTGTCTGGGGAGCTGAACAAAACTCTGGACCCTGTACATAAGCACTCTCTATGGGCCCCTCCCTGCAGCCACAACTATTCATTCTAGTGTCTTTGTGGGTCTTGTATACTCGGTGACAAGACCCACTGAAATGTAGCCAATGATGCAAGAGCTCGTCTGTGTTGGCTGTTCTGTAACAGGTGGGAGGCTGTGGATGATCATGATAACACATTTATCATAACAGGTAATAGGCAAAGTGTATTAATGACATCAGTAATAATGCTAAGTATATGTAAAACTACAACCAGCACAAGCCTGCTCAGCCCATTACAGTAATAAATACACAGTAAAATACACAAACGTATTTGGTGTAGAAATGAAATTTCAGGAGCTCTGTTCCCTGTTTTACGACACAAAAATTACCATAACATTATCTTTGGAGATGTTTTTCATTTAGCATTGCCCATTCTTATTGTCAACAAAACTAACAATGAATGTATCCTTCTAACAAGTGTGTGTCTCCACATACTTGACATATGTTATTATGCCAAAGAGCTCCACTGTTGTCCAAACGCTGTTGCACACTGTTGCACACTGTTGCACTGTGTGTGACTGACATGGTGCTTCATTACCATGAATATGGCAGCTGTTTATTTGTATTCAATGTTTGCTAAAAATGACAGTGCCCAGCCTTTTTAGGAAATTACTAAGGCTATTCAAAAAAATGAGTATGTGTTTGTGAGCCATTTTTAGAGAAAACCAATGAGCAAATGGGTTTGGGGCTCAGTGTGAGTTTTGAAAGAGGGTCTGACACATTTTTGGTTTTGTTCTTTTCATAGGTTTTACTGACAGTGACAAACGGACTCATCCTTTAAAGCCTAAATAGTTATTTTTCTTTTAGGGCTTTTGTTTAGTATTTGGAATAAAATAGGAAACAAAATTTTCCAAAAGCACAAAAACAGATTTGCTTGGTGAGAGGGGTCCTTTTTTCTTTGTTCTCTAACATCTGCTGAGAAGTTAAAGTGCAAAATTTCTGCATTTGTAATTCACTTAAATTGTTGTGTCAAAAAGCGGTTGTAATGTTTTCTTTTCACTCTCCCACACTAGGTGTAAAGACAAGTGACTACAGAGTTAATCCTTTTAGCCATTATTTATTTGCTGCATTTTACTGAGTTTCTTGCTCATAATGTTCTCTGTGATCCTGGTCCAGGCCTGTCCTGTACCTGGTTTATCTATGACCTGTGCTGGGTAATTTTAATCCTGGCGTATAGTTAACTAAGTAACCAGCTTTTTACACTCCAGACCAACTCTGCTGTAAAGGATGCCAAAGTAATGTTGCATGGTCAGGGACTTTTTATTTCTCTTCTGCAGCAGTGAACACAACACACAGTAACAATGATGATGCAGTCTGATCTTATTTAGACACTTTATGGCTGATTATAAGCTAATTCCCCCTAATGACAGAAAGAACTTTTCTGTGGCTGCGGTAACATCCTGGAGGAAACTCGAGCACATCGCATACACAGCTCAACTCAATTGGTAACACATAGGTTACACTGGGTGTGTAATCATAGCCTGTTAAAAACTTATACTGTTACTTATAATAATTATAATTATATTAATAAATATAAATTGTATTTTTTATCTGATAGACAGAGAAGGTTGATGGATGGAGGATTGAAGAAAAGATATTACACAGATATCATAATGTACTGTATTAGGATTAGGAGTCACCTGTATCGTGATATCACTGTTATTGTGGGCAGAATATCATATTTATATTGTGTCTTTATCTTATCTGTATAGAATCTGTAGTGCCCATTCTCAGTGGCTGTTCCTCCCCAGTACTCCTCAGGGTGGTGGATGATAATTAGAAATATTTAAGATACACTCACTAGCTTCAGAATATGGGAGGCCCAGTATCATTTCTAATGCCCTGAATGTGGAAAAATAAAATGAGGATGATTGTCATATTTTAAGAATAAGTGTATGTTCCATTTATGCAAAACAAATCAAGAGTGGAAACACACTAGAAATTGCCCAACAAAAGTCAGAATATTACAATATTACGCTTGATTGAGGTGGAAAGGTTGGTGTCTTAATGAAAACAAAGTGCGACAGAAACATACTTGAGTGAATAAATCATGCTATACATGAAGCATGAAGTGATTGAAGATGTGATGAAGAGTTTCCACTGAAGACAAGAACATCAGATCTGTGTGGAGCAATGATGAGACTGTGATGTTTCTCACGTTAATACATGACATTACATCATATTTCACATTTCATATGGTTTCCAATGTTTGAGGGTTTGACTGGTGCTCTTTTAAGTAAGTCTCCAAAGTCTTTCTCTGCATTAATGTAATGTCACCTGACTAAATACAGATTTTCTTAAGAAAATTTGCTTTAAAAGTACAGTATATTTGGTTGGAAACACGATAATATTTAAAAACTAAATAATAGCATAGGTACAAGGTATTGACAGAGAAAAATCATCTGACATTATCACAAGTATGAAACACTTAGATAGATGGTAGAGCAAGGAAACTGCTGACTCTACAGTATAACAAAGATCAGTGTGTCTGTAGCGCTCACCTAAAGAAAGGTGCCCAGCGAATGCACTGCTTGGCTTGTGATGGGAAAATAGCCAAGCCAAAGTCAATCAGTTTCACCCTGAAGGGTTGGGTCCCATTATCCACCAGCATGATATTAACTATTTCACATCAGTGTAGATAACTCCAAAGGTCTTTAAGGCATCAAATGCCAGCCAGCTACAATCTCTTTAGCTTCACTTCACTTCTCTGGTTGTAAATTAGAAAATATCTGGTGCTGAAAATGTTGCCACATCAAAGAGAATTACAGAGTGACTTACCTGTATCACACAGTTCCATTTTAAGCATCACTTTAGATTTGTTGGTCATTTCATTGGCTCAGAGCCTTATTCATCACTTAGTCTCCGTCCAGTCAAACTCAGTAATATGACCAGATTTCAAGCAGGATTCAATTTGCCACATCCATTTCTTGGATGGAATTTCCATTCTGTTGTCTTTTCCTTACATTTCAACACTGACTATAGATTCATTTCATACTGAGATGTCTTGTTGTGGCTCTTAGTTAACTGCTGTTTGCTCACATTCTGTATGCATGTGAAGTATTTAGTATATAGTATATGGTTTTCATATAGTATCCATATGCTGCATCAATCAAAAAGGGGAGAAAGGCAGTGGCTGCAGAGTGGCTATGGCTGCAATACCTTTCAAAATCTTAAGATTCTGAGATGATTATTTGGTTATCTGTAAAAAGTCCCATTCTCCTTATTGCAAAACCTCCTGTTGAGTGTAGCCAGATTGGGGAGTTTTTCTCATGTGCACATTAAGAAAGTTTTGACTACCCCCCAGGTTTCTGCTCATGGGCAACAGCATTCCAGAAAGGTGATGCATGTGAATCTTCTCATGGAGTGGGTGCCATGATCTGAGAGAAGACTTTCGAAGAGTTAGATGAAAGTCAACAGGACTTGCTTGAGCTTCTTGAAGACGTCTCACCTCTCTTCCTAGAGGCCTCTTCAGTTCTTTGTGAGGAGAGTTATAACTTTGCTGATCAATGATGTGAAGGGACATGGAGAAGTCTGTAAGCAGTTTTTACTATCAGCAAATGGATCTTAATCACCACCCCTCTGAGGAAAAACCATCACAGGTGACGCATCAAAAAGTAAACGGCGCATACTGTTCTGTACTGACTTCAAATAGCTGCGTGATAACCTTACTCTAAGCTCAAGGGAGGAAAAGTACCTTACCACTATTACTACTAGAGATATTTGCAAAGGTTACCGTCTGATCTCCTTCACTCAGCAGTTTAGAGAGCTGACAGCATTTGGGACACCGTGGGGGCCGCTCCTCTTCATGTAATAGCAAAAATGGTAAAATGGATCAGGTATTGTGTGATATGTATATCTTGGGCACATTGTCTTCTACAGTGCTACATGGAAGGAGTGTCTGGAAGAATCTCCTGCGCCTTTGTCAAGACACACACGGTACTACAGGGTAGCTGGGCTTTTTGTCATTGGCAGTAGCATAATCAAGACCCAGGCCATCGTCTACCATCACTGATCCACATGACAGGGTCTAGATGGTCCAGCCAGGTCCAGCAAGCAGAAACCAATGAGAATGCTGTCTTGGGTAGTCCAGAATTTTTCTGTGAATGTCTTGCAAATGAATACCTCAAACACCCTGTGTGGGCCATCACCTTTTTCCTAAAGTGGTCTCCTACTAATATGAAACCGTTAAAGTTGGCCTTCAACCTCTTCAGATACTATTTTCTTGGACTTCATTTTGGTAACTGGTCATTAAGGGGATGGAACACCAGTAGATGGAACCTGTTTACCGCCCATTACATCCCAGGATGAGTCCAGATAATTTACAGTATAGTAAAGATAGTGTATAGATAGTGACATCAGTAACATGCAGGTGTATTAATTAACAAAGCAGTAACATTACAATGGTTTTGCCCAAGCCATTTCAGCATGTACAGCATATTCTTTTTGTGTTTGCCTGCATTTTACCATACAGATATTCATCATAACAGTAACATTTGTTTTAAAATCATTTGTGTTACAAAAATGTTAATCTCTGCTCCATGAAGTGTAGTTTTGCCTGGTGTTTCCTATGTTTAATTTTAATTGAAGGAACCAAATAAACATGTAATCAAACAAACTGATCCTATTTTTAGTTGAAAGACAATATATTCTGGTATGTCTCTCTAACTAGAGGTGACAGCTCAAACACTGCACCAGCAGACAAAAAGTGAATCAGCCAAGGACTCCATTGAAATCAGTCCCTTTGAACTCTGATGCCTGATTTTGCAAGGGAAAAATGATTCAGGAATTTCAAAATCTATGTCGCTCTATTCACTTTCAATCTAATGCAATCAGCAAAGCCAAGCATATCCATGCTTTCATCCTTTTGATCTAAAGGAAAAACAATTTACACTTTTTCATTTCAGAGGCAGTGTGAAATGAAAGCAGAATAAAGGGGAGCCAGTAAAAAGGGCACAAGACACACAGAGAGAGATGGGAAACGGTGGGGTGTTAGCAAATGAATGAAAAGCACTGAGCAAATTTCATTAAAGTGATCCATCATAAACGTACCCAGCACACATCATACACACATACACACACAGAGTTACATGCCTCAAAGAGCCTCTCCGTAGCTCCTAGAAGCTGATAATGTAGTCTGTATTCCTGTAGAGTACAATTGAATTTAGTTTAAACATAAGCTTAAAACCTAGACAGGGCCTGTAGGTATCAGCACATGTGTAACTCTGGCATAGCAGACATTATCACATTACAACATCGTACAGAGTACCAGGGAACAAAAACAAGATTATCAACAACCTTCAACCCAAAATCAAAGGTATCCTAACTGCAACATAACAAAGACTGTTCATGCCTTTACCTATTAGAACCTGCAGACTCCATCAGCTCAGATGTCTCAACATGAGACAATAGGTCTGTCCCTCACTAGTTCATCTAGAAGCATCCTGAAGCACCGGAAGAGAAACACAGTTCTCTATTATGGGTGGATTTCGCTGACTGCCAGAAACATTGTTGGCCAAGGACACGATTTAAAAATGTTGCTCCCCAGTCAAGCGTAGACCAGCCATCACACCTGCACCTCCTACACCTGAGTATTAATGTTGTCATCTATAAAAGCCCCCACACAAATGTGTACTGAGGCTGGAGAGAGTAACCAGAACGCGTCTGTGCAGATTCCCTGAAGCTGCTCTTTGAGCCTCTGACAGTAACGTCCTTCAGCAGTGGACTACACAGTCTAAAGACAATATACTGGAAGTCCTCAGCAGAGTACGCCTCAGATGCTGATATTTTGCCAGATATCCTCCACTGGCACTTAATATCAATTGGGCCAAAACTGTGGATGGCAAAATAGGCCAAGGCTAGCAGTTATCACAGGCTGTGGTTTAAAAACATGGTCCATCTTGACACCTGGTGAATATACATTAACCCAAAGTGCATTAAAGTAATGACAAATAGTCTTGTGTCTGTCACTAAGTAAAGTGGTAAAGTCATTATTGAATGGATTCTTAAATCCTTTATAACAAATAGCTGATAATTAGGTACTGAAACAAAGCTAATGCACTTACACCATGCTAATGTGCTGACTGCCTTTGTAAACAACATTTGACTTGGAGCTGAAAGGAGAATGACAATTAGACTCAAACGGTATCTTATCTCAGCATCAATCCGAGCTTCAGAAAACAACACAGCACTGTAACTAACTAGAAGTGGTAAATGACATTACTCAGGCACTGAGCTGATGTGACTGGTGTTTATAGTGAATTATATGAAATATTTACTCTTCCTCATCATTACTGGTGAGGATACCTTGATTCTGGATTATTTTTTCCTTGGTTTTATAAAGTGTTTACCTTCACTGTGTTAACATGCATGTGTTTAATGTAGTTTATATCTTTATATAACTGAGCAGGGCTTCATCTGCTCTAATCTGTCACATATTCTGTACTGATCAAATACAGCAGAATCTTTTTGTTTTTGTTGACAAACTTGAACTTTTACCAGGGATTCTAGAGATTCTTTTGAGCTGCTTTATCATTAGACAGATCAATTTAGAACTGCTTTCTACCAAAGAAAATTTCTTTCTACCTTATTAAAATGGTGGATTTTTCAGAAGAAATGGCAAATAATTTGTTGTAGGAGTTAGTGTTAAAAATGGCTGTATTTTTTAAATATCATGAGCACTACAAACAAAAAAAATACAAACAAAATTCCATTCACTTCCATTGTATTGAGATGAAAGCAGAACTCTGAGACAAATATCTCAAAATTTGGGTGAATAAAACTTGAACTGTGTGTAAGAATATATACCACTCGCTATATAGAAAACACGGTTTGCTGTTGTTGTAACGTGGGTGAACTGGAAATGAACCCAGGTAATGCCAGAATACTTAAGTTTATAGTTAGCATCCCTTCTACCCTGAGCAGTGGACCTTTTTTCTGACATTCTCAGTCTTTCTATTTGCTCCCATTACTCTTATTCTTTCATCCACAGCAAATCTCCTGCTGTGTTTTTGTTCATCTTCTTCTGTCTTCTCACTCTCTCTTCCATCCCCCCTACCTACACCAAATATGCTGCTTAATTTTATTCTTGCTCCTTTCTCTTTCTTTCTTCCTTGCTCCACTCATCCCTCTTCTGTCTGTTTTGCTACCTCCACTCATCGCCCTGCTGTCATCTCCTATGGGCTGCAGTCCAAACCAAAAGAAGGAGAGATCAAAGCTTCCCATTGCTCTCAGAGGCCACCAAGATCAAAGGCTGGATATATATAAGCAGACACTCTCACACACATAGATACACACTTACTGGAAAAATCCCATCACATATCTATACAGGACCACTAGCCCTACTGATAGTGTTGGTCTAAGATGATAAAGAAGAAAATGCTTTCAGCAGTTTCATTTCTATTCGTGTCAGTGTGTGTGTTTGAGGAGTTACTGATTACACAAGCTGATGGGAGACATTTTTCTTATCTGATGTATTTTTATTCATGTTTCCTTCTTTTCTCCTGCCTCGGACTGACCAATTCCCTTTACACTGCAGATGTTAGAGAGAGCATGCACAGCCATGTGTCTCCTCTGATCTGCTGCCTAAGGGAGTTGTTTTCTATAGATGAGAAACATTAATTGTAACATTCAGTCTAAATAATATATCAGAAAAGTTCTTTATTCACACCTCCAGAAACACTGGCATTCATCTGGAGGTGTATCAGCACCTGAGAAATACATCTGAATACACACACACACACACACACACACACACATATATATATATATATATATATATATATATATATATATATATATATATATATATATATATATATATATATATATATCCACACACACCACAATCTACAGCAATGATATTGGGATGGCATTCGGTCTCGACAACTGTGGTCGAATGGTAACCAAGAGAGGGAGGGTCGTCAGAACTGAGGGACTTAGACTATCAGATAGGAACATTGCGGATATCGAGGACAGCTACAAGTACCTTGGTATCCCACAGGCAAATGGGAACCTTGAAGAAGGCCCAAGGAAGTGAGCCACAGCCAAATACCTCCAAAGAGTGAGGCAAGTATTGAGAAGTCAGCTGAATGGAAAGAACAAGATCTGTGCAATAAACACCTATGCCCTGACAGTTATCATATACCCCGCTGGTATAATAAGCTGGTCAAAGGAGGAGATAGAAGCCACTGATATAAAGACAATGCATGGGAGATTCCACCCCAAGTCCAGCACCCTGAGGCTGTACACCAAGCGAAAAGAGGGAGGCTGAGGACTAGTGAGCGTCAGAGCCACTGTCCAGGATAAAACAACAAAGATCAATGAGTACATCTGAAATATGGCCCCCAATGACAAGTTGCTAAGTGAATACCTCAGGCAGCAGAAACCCAACAGGGAGGAACAGCTGGAAGCATCATGGGGAGTCAAACCCCTGCATGGCATGTACCATCGCCAAATTGAGGAAGTGGCGGATCTCAGAAAATCCTACCAGTGGCTGGAAAAGGCTGGACTGAAGCCAGCACAGAGACGCTAATCATAGCAGCACAAGAGCGATAGGAGCCGGGACCTACCACACGAGGCAAGATCCAGGCTGTGCAAAGAAGCCCCTGAAACAATCCAGCATGTAAGATGCTAGCAGGTAAAGCACACATAGAACACCATAACCAGGTGGCTGGCATAGTGTACAGGAACATCTGTACAGAGTTTGGACTGGAAGTCCAGAGGTCAAAAAGGTGGTGTAGAATGACTGCGCTAAGACCCTGTGGGACCTCCAGATACAGACAGACAAACAGGTGATGACGATCCAACCGGACATTGTGGTGGTGGACGAAGAGCAGAAGAGGGCTGTGGTGATAGATATGGCGATCCCGAGTGATAGCAACATCAGGAAGAAGGAACACGAGAACAACTGGAGAAATACCAGGGGCTGAGAGAACAGTTGGAAAGGATGTGAAGTGTAAAGACGTCAGTGATATCTGTGGTGATCGGAGCAGTCGGGGCTGTGACCCCAAGCTGGGCGAGTTGCTCCAACAGATCCCACCAATATATATATATATATATATATATATATATATATATATATATAATGTGTGTGTGTGTGTGTGTGTGTGTGTGTGTGTGTGTGTGTGTGTGTGTGTGTGTGTGTGTGTGTGTGTGTGTGTGTGCATACATACATGCATATATATGCTTGATGTACAAAACACATTTTCCTTATCTTAATGTACACCCTTCATGCAGAATAACCATTTAGAGATATCATTTATATATGACTAATATGTGACCAGTTCTCTCAGTCCTCTGACTGTATGTATTTACTGAATCCTGTAGCTGTATCACATATTTACGGTATAATACTATATAAGCTAACACATTTAACCTTTTATTGTTATTACTAGATTACTGGCCTAACATAGGAACTCTTTTTCCTGACTCATGTTTCCACCCGGACACAAAAACACCTCTGCGTCATGTCCGGTGTGTGTGAAGTGAACTGGTGCCGTCAGCTGATGCTGTTAGCTGTACACAGACAGTAACATGACTTAGACAAAGTCAAGTTCAACTACAACGTGACGTTCACGGACGGACTAATCAGTAGTTATTCTCAGTAACGATGAGCTCTGCGCCGCTGAAGAGGCTCTACAAGGAGCTGCCGGTGTGGATAGTGGAGGACCACCACGACGTAAGCCCGCTGTCTGTATGAATACAGCTGTCATATGTGGTTGGATAATATCCCAACAGCAGTGAACGTGTTCCTGCACACTGAAGACACACTTCAGTTTAATGAAGTTGTCTTTTCTGTGTGTTTTAAATCTATGGTGGCAGTTTTCACACTGTCAGATTTCATTGGTGTTACTTTTTATGTCAGGTCTTCACCCTTCAGCCAATCAGAGGCCTCAGCGCACTCTGCAGTGACTGGACCAAACATAGACTGGAAGCACTGCTCACATATCACACACTGAAACATGAGAGACCACACACACCACACCTCTTTCTGGAACACACGTGACTAGGAAGAGCCCCAAACACGATGACCCTCGTTCTCACTCTCTCTCTCTCTCTCTCTCTCTCTCTCTCTCTCTCTATCCATGCTGATTCGTCCACCTTTCTTGGTTTTTACCTTTCCATTAAACCCTTACTTCCTGTACACCAGCTGGTTCTGTTTCCAGTGTTTCCCTATAGTAAATTTGTCCATCATCGATTATGGTGCTTCCTCTCAGAAAACAGATGTTACCATCCAGAGTTTTACAAACACCTGAAATGATCAAGAATTTCCGAATTTATCAGACTGTACCTGTAAGTCTCACTTTGTTTGAAAATCAGCAGCAGCGTCACTTTCTTCATCTGGGATGTTTAACTGTGTCATTAGCCATGTCGTTTGGTCTCTTTGTGACGAGTGTGTGTGACTGACATGTAAAGAGTCTTTAAAACATTTCTGTGTGAGATTATGTGATTCCAGTGTTTGCTAACCAGAAGACTTGGTTATTACACTATCCTGCATCACATGATAATGAATAGCTTCTTTTGCTGTATCTTTACTAGGTGGTGTGTCATATTTACCGTGCCATTGCATCAAGACACCTCCCACTGAAAGACATAAAGATGGTTCATTTAGACTCCCATCCAGATCTGCTCATCCCTGTCAACATGACTGCTGACACTGTCTTCGATAAGGAGAAGCTCTTCAGGTGTGTTTGGTTTCAAATATACTGTACAGCCCAGCTTTTCATTCAGTGTGGTTCAGAGGGCTGTGCCTTGTGTTGGTCCAAGCTGAGCATCATGGGAACAGGTGACACTATTTTGGGAAAATGAGCAACAAAATTGTAATAATCTTCAAGCAGAATAGATTTTATTGTCAGAACTTTAATAACTGTCTGAGTGCAGTTGTGATCACCCTGACCATGGCTGAGGTCACAGCTGAGGCTGCTTCACAATAAAAGTCTTACCATGGCTGGCTTTGAAAGGTTGTTTCACCCAAATGTGAACTATTAGAAGAGTTGTTCCCATGAAGCAGTTCACAGTATGTCCTTAGAATTATCCAGACACTTTTTCCAAATGTATTTTCACTGCTGGGAGCACAAAAATCTATGAAACAGACATTCTGAATCTCCATGTGACCTAACTAAAATCTTGTCAGTATATTCATTAAATTATTTCCTTCAGACTGTCTGTCGCTTGCACGTCATCCAACCCTTTGTACAAACAACCAACAGGTGAGAGGGCATCGCTCCTCACAGCACGGCCTTATCAGCTGATGTAGCTGACCACCTGTATTCAGACTCTGATGGAGAGAGAGAAAACAGAAACCCTGAATGTGTTTCTTCTTTTCTATTCAGGGAGGTGGGAAGCAGGTGTTCTGTACAAAAGATTAATATGAGGTCTACTGTGTGTGATTGTAGTTACAAACATATAATAATAGTAATGTTAATTAAATAAACATGGATTAATGGTTGTTTATTTTGGGTCAGGTCACCCAGCTGTCATTTCCAGATTTCTTAAACTTGACTTGAAGAAATAAAACCGTCAGCATGGCTGCGTACCATCGTGGTTAAGTGATGTGAAGTGATGAAGATATGTTCACTAACCTGCAGCTGATGGATGTATGACTCCACCGTCGTTGAATGTATTTTTTTATTTCAGTGAGCTGAGTATAGAAAACTGGATAATGCCTATGGTGTATGCTGGCCATGTGTCCTGTGTGGCGTGGCTGCATCCATACTGGGCCCAGCAGATCAGAGAGGGGGAGCACAGGATGTCTGTAGGAAGAGATTCATCCACCACCACCATCAGGTAGGACGTTAAAGTTCTACTTTTTCAAAGTGAGGACCTTTGCTGTAATTAGCATTAGCATTTTTGTTTCATTGTATACATTTGATCCAGTTAGTTTTGGTTTCACATTGCTGTTATGTGAGCTGACTAAAGGCCTAATTATGACATACCTATTGTCATCACCAGGGCCTGCACATAAAAGGGTCTTCAATTATATAATTGAGTTATTTTCTCTTTTCTTACTCTGGTTTATCATGAACTCCTCCTCTTCTCTCTGCCTCTCCTGTTCCTCTCTGTTCCCTGCAGGGTGAGCAGTACAGACAACTACTTCCTCAGTGATGGTCTGTATGTTATTGAGGAGCAGCTAGAGAACTCCAAACCTTTCAGGCTGGACGTTGTCAAGGTCAATCCCATCCAAACAAGTGAGGGGTCACTTACAGGTGTGTGCTTCAGCCATTAGACAGGCAGAGTTAGCAGCATTAGTGGGATGTTGGAGGCATGTGTTGGGGGGATGTTTTTAAGAGAGAGTTTGTGTCATGTGCAAGAGCATGAGGATGCACATGCACGTGAATAAAATACACTTTCCTGCTGTCAGTTTCAGGCTGTCCACTGAGTGAGTTTAGTCCATAAAGTGATGAAAAGATGCCTAATATAATTTGACAGGTGACATCCTCAAACAGCCAGTCTGTCAGACCAACAGTCCACCAATCCAAAGCTGAATTAAACTGATAAATGAGTGATCATTTAAGTCCGCCATCTTCTTAATTACATGATTTCAGTTTTCACAATGTCACCAGCAAGTGCCTCTTCTGGTGATGTTATTATTTGTGGCAGCTTTTTAAAAACTGTTTCCAGAAGGTCAAAAGAGCCTGTGCGTGTGAATCCAGCAGCCATTGACTATTATCACTGAGACCAGCACTCAAGTGATTGACTCCTCTCTCAGTGCCAAAACCACTTGGCGATGTCATTGGGACCACAGCTACAAAATTGCAATGTGCTCCGCTTTTAAGGCACTCACTCTGATCACTGAAAGTGAGAAGCTGATTTAGAGTGAATCCAGGCCACAGTGTGAAAGAGAGATGCTTTAAAATCCAAGGTTTCTGTCCAACATGGAGTTTGCTCCATATGGACTTTGCTAAATACTTTGTAATATTTTGAAACCTCACATGCCTGTATGAACATTGACAGAGTTATTTGTGATTGTAATCATTTTCTCTGTCCGTGCTGGCCTTGAAGGGGGTCAAAGTTCAGCTGATGTGAGGATTAAAAATCATGTTTAATATGGTTAAAGCAGGAACAGCAGTCAGTCAGTCTGCAGTGATGTCATGCGTGAATGTGCATCATTCTTACAGTGTCTGTTGTTCACAGCTGCTGTAAACTGTATGAAAACCTGCTGCAGCCATCAGATGTGTACGCTGACCAATCAATAGTTGGAATTTGAAGAAATTATTTTTTAAAAATATCTTGGCAGAAACGCAACATAAACTAACAATCTTGACATGGATTTCTTAAATTGGTTGTTTTTCATTGTGATCAAGACGCATACTGAGCCGGACATTTACCAGTTGAAAAAAACTGTCACTGGTCTCATTTCCTTACTACAGTTTCTTGCTGCTCACTGGCCGACTCTGATATCTGCACTAAAGTAACGTTGTGTCTAAAAGGCAGCAGGACCCATCTGTTGATAAATCTGCAGACTCTGATTTGAGGAGTACAGCGACAGAGCTCAGAGTCATGACGCACGGCCGTTCACTGTCCTCACCTTTGATGATTAAATTATGTACTGCATCAGGCTGCAACAGAATCACCACACACATCAGAGTGGCTGCTTATTAAATCTGCTATCACAAACTGGCTCTCTGTGTATTTGTCTGGAGGAGTGAACACCTGTCACCAGCTCTCTGTATGAGCCCTGTCCACTGAGAGAGAGTGTGCAAACAGTCTACTGTATGTTTCCTTTGAACAGCACAGACAAATCCAACTAACAAAAGTAAAGTAATGAGAAGTCGGTCCACCCTAAAAATTAAAATGACTGATTAGTTTAGTTACTACAGGCCCTGGAAACCTACAGTATATTCTCAATCAGCCTCTTACTATGAGTCATGGGGTCCTGCATGAATAATGTTAGAGGAATTTTGATGACTTCAAACAAGTGTTAAAAACCCATAATAAATTATTTACTTCGTAGTTATTTTTACTGTTACACTGCTTATATAAAGTGATGCAGAAAAACGTGAAAAATTTGAACATTTACAGAGGATGGATTAAAAGTTTTTCCACTTGAAATATTTTCTACAATATAATGTAACCCAGTAGAACAGTCCACATTCATTTTCACAAAATGAAGTACTTATATACAAATGTAATACTTGTATACTATATTGTATTGGATTATAATATTCAGATGTTTGTGGAGGTTACCTGCATATATAATGTCATAATTACCTCTCATAATTGTACATTTTGTTTTGTTACATTGTATTATTTTTATTACACCTGAATAGTGATGATTTTAATGGGTGTGGACAGATTCCCACCTCATGCGGTTGTCTGCCTTCCATTTCAGAAAAGCAAACAGAAGAGGACACAGGCAGATGGTTTGCCAAGAGACCCCGAACACAGTATGAGAAAGCTGGGGAAGCCGGCTGCTCTGAGCCCCACTTTAGATGTTCTGCCACACTGCAACCAGCAGGGGGCAGTAATGGGAGAAGCTCGGGGGCAGATGATGACGAAGGATCCACCAGTTATGTTGTTAAGAGACTGTCTGCATATTTAGATGAGACAGAGCCATACATCTTGGACATTGATTTGGATTTCTTCTCATGTAAGAATCCCTTCAAGGAATTATACACGCAGGTATATCCCACTCATACTCCTTCATTCACATGTGTTTGCTTTTACACTTTTACGTCATCGTGTACTTTATCAGTTATCTGCAAATGCAGAGAAATGTTACAGCCTACTTATTTATTAAGTATTATCCTTGTATCCTTGACCAAAGGCATTTTCTAACAGTGAGAGATTTTAACTTCCTGAAAAAACAGGAAATTACCATTAGACTAGAGTCTGGAGTGATCCCTGGCTCGTTTCAACAGGAAGTACAGCATACCCACAAAGTAAAGACTCCATGGGGCTTTCAGTGGAAAAAAAACTCTAATCAAATAGAAACAAAAGGGTTGCTGCCACAACAGTGTGACTCACAGGTCTTCAACACGTGGAAGAAGAGTTGCCATATTTTCTCATGCATGGTTGGTTTACATGAGTGTAGGCAGATGGAGCTTCGGTGGTAGAGTGGGTCAGACTCTGATTGAAAGGATCTGTTCTGGTCTCATCAGTGAACCACAAACTGCTGTGTGTGTTTGTTTTTGGCAAATGAATGTGTTGTGTGATCGTTGTATACACAGAATGAAATATGTTTTAAGGTCATTCATTTTATACTTACAAAGAAACAAAACAGATATTGATCATTATTTTTAGGATTTAATATCTAATTTAGCTTTTGGAACAACTTTATTTTGGTTTTAAAGAATGTCATGTATTATTTATTACTTGTCTAAAAGGGAAGTTCAAATATATATATAACTGAGTCATCTGTAAGTAAAGAACCTGAACTGCCAAATAACAGAAATATGTGATCAACACCTGTTGGATTGGAGAAATAGCAGCTTCTTATGAACTGCAATAATCAGCATTGTTCCATAGTAAAGCTTTATGTGGAGAAACTGGTCATAATCCAAGCTGACATTTAACAGGATGTTTACATGGTAGAACAGCGCAGGTTAATACAAAGTTACAACCAGCAGGTCTGTTCGAAATGTAGTCTGACGTTTCACAACCATCCACTTTGTTCTTATCATAAAGTTAAATGATGCTGCTTTACCTCTTTTGACATCACATACTACCGTGCTGTTATCTTCCTGGTTTGACCTGTAGCAAGTTTAGTAAGTAACTAAAGTCAGTAACTAGATTAAGTAACAGGTTTGTCTTTATTTCTAAGAATTGTCTCATACATGTTTATGAGCATAACCATATTGTTTCCCGTTTGCATTTTAACTCAACATGAATGTGCCAGTTTACATATAAAAGCATGTCCATCTCCACAGTAAAACAGGTTTCCTTGAATTGACATCAGGCTCATGTTGTCTCTGTGTCAAGGAGGAGTACGCCATCCTTAAGGAGCTCTACAGCTTCAGAGCACCCAGCCCTGATGCTGATCAGGTCAGTCCTCCACCAAAGAGTACAACCCTCTCAAACATCCAGACACAGAGGTCAGCAGGTGTGTTTAACACACGTGTGTTGATGTGTCTGTGAGCACTGTATGTGCACATATACACTGTACATGTCACCATAACAACAACATAAGTAATTATCGCTCCACAAAAGCAAACATTTGGGTTAGTGAGTGACAATGTCATTTTCAGTCATCACAATAGCATGTAACTGAATATTTCTGAAGAATCTAAATATTTGACTCTTTGGATAGAGCACAGAGCTAGTGAGTTAGAAAAAAAGAACATTAAGTGGAGTTTTGAATAATTACATAGAGTGTGAATGTAAATATACCTATTCACCTCTTAGACCTGTGATCCTGAAGGCTGTGGTTGATATTTGTGGTAGATTAAGTCATGTCGCAGTTTGTTCTGTTTTGATAACTAACATTAGAGTGTGTGTGTGTGTGTCCAGGAGGAGCTTGATGAGTGTGTGGATCATCGTGTACATCAGTTAGAGGACCTAGAAGCAGCATTTGCTGATCTGCTAGAGGATGATGGGGAGGAGACGGTCAGACACTGGGCCAGCAACCCGGGGTAAAGTTTCACTGTAACACTGCAGACAACTAAACAATATACTGCTGTATCACTGAAGTTAATGTCACTTAGCTAAAGCAGCTGGACAGTGTGACGGTGTAAAAGCTTCCTATCAGCAGCTTAGCCAGAAACATTGCAGTTCTGTTACAGCCCAGACAGTGAGCAAAGCTGATCAAATTTAAATCTACCTACAGAGCTTTTCTACAGCAGGCATGTTGGCCTGTAATAGCAGGAAAAACAAAGAGGAAACCAGTAACAACAGTGGCTCTGTCCCAGTGTCTCAGGAAGCAACAGCAGTGAACTAGCATGTATCACTCCAGGGCAGGGTCTGAAATCATGTCCTGCTCTCTGTATAGTGCTCTTCATGTTCCCTCTGCTATTTTATGAGTGGACACTGGGTGAGCTTAAAAAAATAAGAGTGCATTATTTTTCTTTGTTTTCTTCCAGCATGGCTTCATTAGCCCAACTAGTTTCTAGTTTGAGGTCAAGAAATCTGTCCCCTGACTATGAAATGGTAAGAAAGCTCATGCACTTATTTTTAGTCACTGTATGTACCTCTGCTACAGGAGCCATGGTAACTTATATTAGCTAGTAATATTAGCTATAGTAATATTATATGATTGTGCTTGTATCATTATATCTTTGTGGCAGCTAACATATTGCAGCTCTTGAGTTTAATACTTGCTGTTTGGACCTTTCATCTGATTTCATTATTTTTCTCCTCTTCCATGTTTTCTCCTTGTAATCTTCCCCTCATCTTGATTCTTTTTCTTTTTCCCTGTTTTGCCCTCTGATTTTTTTTGTGCTTCTCTCTGATTCAAACCTACTCCTCCTCCTCCCCCTCCTTTCTCTATCTGTTCTCTCTCAGGTCCATCAGGCAGGGTTAACCTGTGACTCGGTTGAGCTGCCTCACCACATCAGCACTGATGAGGAGATCGACAGACTCGTCTCAGCTGTACAGCTGTTCCTGAAGGCTCTGCCCAAACCTACACTGGTCACTATGTCCAGGTAAATATACAGACATGCAAAGTATAAGATCTACACAAGTGAGAGTCTGAATTCAGATTCAGGCCTCTCTTATAAAAGATGTAGCAGACAAAATAAATGTGTTTGTTAATGTGTGTTTTCAGGTCCAGTCTAGATGAATACTGCCCAGTAGAGCAGGTGGATTCAGTCCAGAGCAGAGTACTGGCTGTACTGGAGAGCCTGTATGGACCACTGGACTTGCATAAAGACTATGAAAACAGCAGCACAAATACTCTGGACTGCCAACCACAGGCCTCTTAACAAACCCACACATACATTTGAAGTCCATTTCTATCTCGTGTCCAACATGTCTACGTCACATCTTGAGGCTGCTGGTCATGATTACTTTATGTAAAGTGTTAACATTAAAAGTAACTGGTGATATACTGGTGACTACTGGTCCTATATTTTCCTACAGTAAAAATGTCCCATGTGCAGACTCAAGCCAGCAATGAATGTGTCATGCTAACATAACACACCCCCCGAACAGAGATCCAGCAGTGTTTCCTCTTAATCACCTAACAAGATAAATAAATGGGAAAAGCAATGGACTCGTGTTTCCACACATCTCTGGACCCCTCTTTAACCTTTTCTAAACTGACACCAGATGGGTGAAATGCTTCAAATAATTCCTCATTCCTCAGCTGTTTGTAATATCTTAGACCACAACTAGAGGTTGCAACACAGAGCCCTGCTCCACTTCGGAAGACTGAGGATTTATCCCCCCCCCACAAAAGAAAATTCAAGATAATGGTGATAATTGATGTTGAACAGTAAATCATTCAGTTGGCATTTGTAAATCATCAATCATTTGTAGGCCCTTCAGAAACACTACGTCACTTGTATCTATTCGTAGGTTTTTTGATTTTGTATTTTTGATACTTAGTCTTATACTTACTATACATATACTATACTTATAGTCACAATAATAAGCAAACAAATCTCCACAGTATTAGTCTTTGTGAAGTTTTTCAGTCAGGATTTAGAGCTCACCATAGCACAGAAACAGCACTTGTGAAAGTCACCAATGACCTGTTGACAGCATCAGATAGAGGGCTTCTGTCTGTACTTGTCCTGTTAGACCTCAGTGCTGCCTTTGATACAGTTGACCATCACATTCTGTTGCTGAGAATGGAAAAACTGCTTGGTATTAAAGGCTCTGCATTAAACTGGTTCAGATCATACTTATCAGATCGGTCTCAGTTTGTCCATATTAATAATGAATCCTCTGTGCATACTAAAGTCTGTCATGGAGTTCCACAAGGTTCAGTGCTAGGTCCAAATTCTGTTTATTTTGTATATGCTGCCCCTTGGCAATATCATCAGGAGGCACTCCATAGATTTCCATTGTTATGCTGATGACACCCAATTATATCTTATCAGTGGAGCCAGACAAAACTGATCAGCTCCTGAAACTCCAGGCCTGCCTTAAAGATATAAAGACTTGGATGACAAGAAATTTCCTGCTGTTGAACTCAGATAAAACTGAAGTGATCCTATTAGGTCCGAAACACCTGAGGAACACGTTCTTTCTCCTAAGATAGCCTTGCTTCTGGATGGCATTAACTTCAGCCTCCAGCACCACTGTAAGGAACCTCTGGTGTTTTATTTGATCAGGATATGTCCTTCGACACCCATATTAAGCATATTTCAAGGTCTGCTTTTTACCACCTGCACAACATCGCAGAAAATTAGGCACTTTCTGTCTCCAAAGTGATGCTGAAAAATTAGTCCATGCATTTGTCTCTTCCAGGCTGGATTATTGTAATTCACTTTTATCAGGCTGCCCGAACAAGTCGTTAAAGACTCTACAGCTGGTCCAGAATGCCACTCCTAGACTAGAACTAGGAAAAGAGACCATATTACTCCAGTATTGGCTTCTCTGCATTGGCTCCCTGTAAAATTTAGAGTGGATTTTAAAATCCTACTCCTCACATATAAGGCTCTACATGGTCTGGCACCATCATATCTTAATGAATTGATAACTCCATGAATTGATAACAATGAATTGATAATCACCATTCGACTAGATTGTTGCTGTGCTCCCAAAACGCAGGCTTACTTGTAGTTCCCAGGGTTTCCAAAAGTAGTCTAGGGGGCAGAGCCTTCAGCTATCAGGCCCCTGTTCTCTGGAACCAGCTCCCAGTCTGGGTCCAAGAGGCAGACACAGTGTCAGTGTTTAAGAATAGACTTAAAACCTTCCTTTTTGATAAAGCTTATAGTTAGGGTGGGCACAGGCTCGCCCTTAGTTATGCTGCTGGCTATATAGGCTTAGACTGCCGGGGGGCTCCCATGATGCATCGGGCACCTCTCCCTCTTCCTCTCTCTCTGCTTCCTCTTTCTCTGCTTCCTCTTCCTTTGCTTCCTCTACTCTTATTTCAAAGCCAAAGTCAAAGTCTGCATTTTTGACAATTTGGCGGCATGTGCAGGACATGCTGAGGATTAAAAGTTTCTCTCAAACCTTTGGTGCTTAATTTACAACAAAATAAGCATATTGATTACAACCAAACTAAAACATGGCAATAAAACAAAGACATGGCAAAATCACAGACAGTACAGTGCAAATAGTTATGGTAGTAGTGCAAACTACAGTCAGCTTATAAACTGGTTAAACTGATTAAGGTGATTAAAGTAGGTTAAATTGGTTAAACTGTTAAAGTGGTTAATGTTAATACTCTTATGTCCTGTAAAGTGCATGTTACTGCCGGAGCCCTGGTCCTCTTTGTTCTCTCCAGTCTTGCAGGTTCCTCACTGATTCTGGTTGTGGTCCATCTGTCTGAGGTTCACTGGCCTGGTGGGGACATGATCTGTGTCTGTGTTGCTGAAGCTGCTACAGATCTTCTACCAGTCTGTGGTAGCGAGCGCCCTCCTGTACGCAGTAGTGTGCTGGGGGGGCAGCCTCAAGAAGAAGGATGCAGCACGCCTGGACAAACTGGTGAGGAAGGCAGGCTCTGTCGTTGGCACAGAGCTGGACAGCCTGACATCTGTGGCAGAGCGACGGACGCTGAACAGGCTCCTGTCCATCATAGACAATCAAAGTCATCCACTGCACAGCGCCATCTCCAGGCAGAGGAGCAGCTTCAGTGACAGACTGTTGTCACTGTCCTGCTCCACGGACAGACTGAGGAGATCATTCCTCCCCCACGCCATACGGCTCTTCAACACCTCTCAGGGAGAGCGATAACACAAAACAAGCTCCGGACTCACTACACACTCACACCACGCACCTTGGACACACGCACTTTATCACACACACACACACACATCTATATGTTGGACTGTGTACAAACCGACTGTTGCACAACTGTATGTTACACACTGCCATTTTGCACAACTGCACCTTAGAACCAGAACTGCCAGATGCTTTATTTCATATCTCATATTTTTAATTTTATATTGTTATTTTATATTGTATTTTTTACCTCCTATTTTATTATAGTTTTTGCATTTTTACTGTAACTTGCATGCCCTTCTTATGTTTCCACCTTTCAAGCTGCTGGAACTGTGAATTTCTCTAATTAATAAAGTATTTATCTATATCTATCTATTTATATTGTGGAGAGAAGGTCGAGTGGCCCAGAGCTCCATATGAGGACATCTAGAGATGCACCTGGACTCACGGACTCATTTCCATTACCTGTGATACCTTCACACATGACAAAATCCAGAGAATATCAAATCAATTATTGAGACAAAGATGTTTGAAATCAGCTTGTTTTTCTATTAAAACCAGTCAGTTTGAAATGGGACTGTGATTGATCATTAGATTACTGGAGGCTTTAAGAGGCCTGATAGGAATAATAACCATCTTCATGACATGACAAGTTGTACAGAGAGTATTAAGGCTGAAGATGGAAGACGTTAGATACAGTAGCTTTTGTTGTTAATGGGATCAAAGAGTGTTAATGTTAGCTGGATTATGTGGATGCAAGGATTTTCCTAACATGGAGGCACTGATGGTTTGTCTGCCCGTCAGCATGTTGGCAGTATGGGAAGAGAAAAGGTAATAATGAGGTGTTCATGGGATAGTGATGCTGGAGGGTCTGTCAGTCTGTCAGCATAAAGGGATACCACAGCAACACTTTATGCTCTGTGTGTGTGCGCGCACCTTACTGTGCTGTGCCTCATTTTCAAAGGAAATTCTACATGTTTATGAGGATGTTTTCAAGAAGGGACATAATGCTGCACTAATGAATATGAAGATAACAAAACATCCAATGTCTGTTTAAAAGAGGGCGCTGGTAGTAACCAAGCCGGAATCATCACCAGCTCCACAGTTCTCCTCAGCTCTGGAGTCTTTTAGCTTCTTTTAGTTTGCTGGTGGTTTCTTGACCTCACGTGAAGCTTGTTTACCACAGCAGCCAGCTGTTCTCAGAATCCACCAGCAGAACCCGGCTGGTTAACACAGTGGAGCATTAAGCAGTGTCAGAGAGAATACTGGACTTAGTTCACCAGGAGGAAACACTCCTCCAAATGAAGGCTCATATTAACTTAATATCTTATTGCTGGCTAACAATATCCAACATAACAAGCATAGAAGGTGGTAAGATATCAGCTTTTTGTCTTTGCTTGTTAAAATCAATGTAATATCTGTATGTTTATCATCAACACAACACCACTAGGTAACTGTAACTGACGGAGTGACCAGTGATGTCGTACATGAAGGCAGCTGTGTGAGTGGAAATGAAATGATAAGAGCTCCCAAAGCAAAATCACAAGATGTTAATGAAGATCTTCTAATGACAATCGCAGTTATTTAGTCACACACAGTTCGTCAGATGATTTTATTCAAACACGGAGCAGCAAGTGTTTAATGCATTTTTTATATTTATATTTAATGCAGATTTATATTTGATTGGTGCTCTGTGGGAGATTATTTTGGAGTGTTTGAATATGCATCCAACCCTGCACAGGAGCTCTTATACTGGCTGTCTCTAAAGTAGTGTTTTAGGCAGCAGTGATCCCCTCTGACAGAAGCCTGGTCTCTGCTGTGTGCTCAGTCTGACCACAGGGATCACACAGAAAGAAGCCTCTGTCAGTCAGGACCTCACCGTCATCGCATCCATCCAGTAAGTGAGGATCATGTTAATTGCTGATGCATTCTGGGAGCCATTGTGTTATAAAGGAGGTCCTCTGTCTCCAGTCTGGACTCTGTGAGTGGTTGTTTCTAAACAAATTTTAATGCTCAATGCTTCTGAATTTACAGTGAGGAAGTCTCTGAGGGGTAAATATGTAATTCTACAATATCCTATGATAACACTAATGTTCTTTTTAATGTTCTTTTCTAATTTCTTTTTCATAGCCATTGTCAAATCAACAGAAATTTTGTTTTATTCTGCAACAAATACAATATCAGTTCCTTATTTATTTATTTTTTTTATCAAATTAGTCATTTCTTTAAATGTTGTTTATTCCTGACTGTTTTACTGTTTTCAGTTTCAACATTCAAAAGAAGTCATTACAAAATATGAAGTTAGGTAATATAAGAAATCAGTGAAATCTGAACATGATACAGCACAATGCATCTCTCATCACTCACTGAGTACAAAAGTATTACGATCTCTTCTACTCTAAATAAAACAAAGTGTTACAGAGGAGCAGTGGAGGCTCTGCAGCAGGTGATCCAGACCATCAGACCATCTTTGGTGCTGATGTCCTGATCCTCAGAGCTCACAGGACACCTCAGACACAGCCTGTCCACACACACAGGCTGTGACTCTTTTTGATTCATCCTCTGAGCTCCACCATCATTAAAATGAGAGTTTTCAGGGTGTGTGTGTGAGTGTAAAGCGTGTGTGTGGCTGGCATAAGGGGACTCCTGCTCTCAGCCCATCATACAGCCTGTGTTAATGATAAATACAGGAAGCCTTGAAGTTTGAAGCCCCTCATCAGAGGACACAGAGCGGGGAGAAACAGAGAAACTTTGTTAACAGAGGCTGTTTAACCCTCATGTTGTATTCATTTCATGTTAAACAATTTTGTGTTCCTGGTCAAAAATGACTGTTCCATTAAGATTCATCATAAAAATTATAATAATACATATATTATCACTATTTGTTGTGTTTAGATTTTTTTTATCAACTTAAATTCTTGTGAACATTACAAGTTTTTAATTTCTATTTGTTATTCATGGACTGTATGCCTCATTGATCTAAGCTCATACATCTTGAATTCAAGTTCTAAAAAACATAATTTCTGGATTATTTTGGACTTTAAGAAATAATCAGATGAAACATAGAATACTGTTTATCACAGACTACTTTGTGTCAAAGTTACCAATGACATTTGTTTTGAAACCATTTAAAATGTCACATAAAGTAACACCTTTTGTGTTCCTGGTCAAAAGTGACCGGGAAGATTTTATTTGTGTACAAAGGAAATTATCCCAACACTACACTTAACAATTTCACAATATCTTCCAAGATCAATATCTGAATACATTAAAGAACAACTGTTGTAATATGAGCACTATAAAATGGTTTAATACTTATACTCCACTAGAGGGTAGCTGTTTGTAAGAGATGCTTTTTCCCGGGGTTTTCCCTGTCGCGTTGTTTTGCCTCCGTGTTTTACATTTTGAGCAGTGTCAGCCTCGGTGTACAAGAGAATGCCTTTTGCAAGTTATAGATAAAGCTCATATGAGCAACAGCAAGTTGTGAAGTTACCACAACAACTAACAAGAACCATGACATTACAATGTTCATCAGTTTTTTTTCTGATAACAGAAAAAAACTGAAAACTGATATAAAATCAGGCTTCTAAACTTGGTGGAGTGGGTTAACTCAAACTTCAGTGGTGTTGGACAATATGTGCACATGTGCAGTTGTTGCATGCACCTTGCAAATATATGCATTGCATTTATGGCATGTTATGCTTCTTTTCACATCAGTTATTTCTTGCTTCTGGATTATATTCTGTCATCTTCAGCTTCTGACACTTCCTCCTCTAATCCATCCTCACTGCCAGTTTCCTGGCCTCTCTCCTCCTCACCAGTGTGGTGATCAAATATATAATCAAGAGCCTCACTTACGGTACTATACGGTACTTACACTGTCTGTGAGAGCTGCCAACAGGTGTTGCTCCCATGGGAGAGAAACTCTACCGCGCAAAGGTTCGTGTAATGGTTGAAAGGGAACCCAAAGTGTGTGTGTGTGTGTGTGTGTGTGCGTGTGCGTGCATGCATGTGTATAGTGTATATGTGTTCATCTGACAAATGAGGATGTACCTGAGCTCACTTTTATACACTAATTATCGTCTCCTCCCATTAATTTCTAATGACCGGGAACACCAAGAGTGTACAAAAGTTAAAATCAAATACAATTTATTTTGTGTTGAAATCCACTTTGTGGATAAAGTCGTGGAATCTAAGGTCAGTCTGATCAAATTAACTACCATTTTTCAGAGATAAAACTTTTAAATCGGTCAAATTTGACCGGAACACAACATGAGGGCTAATACTGACAGTAAATATCAGTAGTTCATCACATTGTAAACCCACATGGACAGCTGAAATGTTCAAACGGCGTGTCTCTGGTAAATCACATGTACTGACACAGTGAGGTCTGACAGAAACAGCAGCGCTCTGCAGAGGACGCCATTACTCCTCCTGCGTCACATTTCTGCCTAAAAAACCCTCAGACCTCCTGTCAGAGTGAAGAAAATCACTGTTACTGTCCTTTAGTCCGACTGTAAGACCACCACAGTCACACACACAGAGGAAAGGTCGGCCGTGGTGAGAAAACCGAGCTGGGTGTTGTGTAAGCTGTGTTACAGCTTTTCCTCAGGCTGGGGCACGTGAATGCATCATCTGGTCAACGTGTGTGTGTGTGTGTGTGTGTGTGTCTGTCTCCCTGACAGAGCTGACACTATCAACACACACAGACACACACAGGGTCGCTACACAGACAGAGCAGTAAACACAGACACAATGAAGGACAACAGCTTGTCTCGAATAGTTGTAATAATCTTGTGTGCGGCGGTTTTTATCGCCGTTTTAGTCGTGAACGCTTTGGCGGGATCAGGCAGAGGTGAGTTATTGTTACGTTATTTTCTCTCTCACACACACAGTTTATGAGCGTGCTAATGTTAAAAGTTTTGTGAGGTCGGCTGCTGTTAGTTCGGTTTGTGTTTCGGTGTGCTGTCGCCTGAACTGCAGCTGTCCGAGTGTGTTTTCTGGTGAAAGCGTGTGTTCTGGGAGGTTCCCGTTCATGAGGAGCAGCTGGCGGCTCGTCCTGCTGCTCCTCTGAACAATGAGGAGGTGCGTTCAGGAACCCGCAGACAGCAGGGTCAGCTCTGCTGTCTGCAGGTAAGGCTGCTTCAGGAGAACACACAGGAGCTCTGATGGTCCTAAGGAGAGGATCTCTGGTCACTGTGTAGATGGTCTGATCACATGAAGTTAGTCAAAGGGAAGAAAATAAACTTTATCTATCAGTGTTGTTAACAAACTTTGGCATTAAAGTGTTAATAAGCATTCTTAATAAAATCTCTACAAAGTGGAGTTAAATAGAATTGAGTTAATGGTCCTCACAGCTTCAAAATGCTTAAAGAAGTCAGTGAGAGTAGTAGAGAGAACTTTCTGTCCAAAAAATGCTGTGAGCTGATTGTTAACAGGAGCTGTGAGGAAGTCTGGAGAAAGTTTCCATCCGCGTGCAGGGTGTGGCCCTGAACTCCAGCTCAGGGATGGGACTCGGCCTCTCTCTCTGTTGATGCATTTTTCTCCTTTTTTCCTTTTTTGTCCAGCCAATATTTATTAGGGGCTCGCTATTTTTAACTTCCCACCCCACTGCCTGGAATTTGTTTTTAATCCACATCCTACCTGTGGATGAAAGTATATTGTTTCCTATTAAAACAGTGGTTGAAGGAAATTAAAATCTTACACTCTAGTACTGTACACTTGATTTTTTTTTTAAACTATTTAATGGTATTTTGTACATCTGTTTCCCTCCACTTTAGTCAGAATGATTGTACTCTTTATTTTACTTTACTTACAAATAGACATTGAGCTTATATAAAATGTATTATTAAAGATTCCAGTGTTTTGGCCTGTGGGCCCTGTGTAGCTGGGTTTTGTCACTTGTCTTTGAGTTGTTAATAGTTAAACCAAAGAGATATTTAATAACTGTTAGGGCAGCAAATGGTCAGTATATCCAACATTTCACAGAAAAGCAGAGGTTTGACAATGGTTTAAGAAAGTAAATACAGATTTGTCTAACAGAACACTCTCTTTCTCTCTCGATTCCCTCAGTCATCTCATGACCGCTCAAATGTACAGTGGGGCAAAAAAGTATTTAGTCAAGCCACCAATTGTGCAAGTTCTCCCACTTAAAAAGATGAGAGAGGCCTGTAATTTTCATCATAGGTACACTTCAACTATGAGAGACAGAATGAATGGGGGAAAGAATCCAGGAAATCACATTGTAGGATTTTTAATGAATTAATTGGTAAATTCCTCGGTAAAATAAGTATTTGGTCACCTACAAACAAGCAAGATTTCTGGCTCTCACAGACCTGTAACTTCTTCTTTAAGAGGCTCCTCTGTCCTCCACTTGTTACCTGTATTAATGGCACCTGTTTGAACTCGTTATCAGTATAAAAGACACCTGTCCACAACCTCAAACAGTCAGACTCCAAACTCCACTATGGCCAAGACCAAAGAGCTGTCAAAGGACACCAGAAACAAAATTGTAGACCTGCACCAGGCTGGGAAGACTGAATCTGCAATAGGTAGAGCAGCTTGGTGTGAAGAAATCAACTGTGGGAGCAATTATAATCTCTCTCGATCTGGGGCTCCACGCAAGATCTCACCCTGTGGGGTCAAAATGATCACGAGAACGGTGAGCAAAAATCCCAGAACCACACGGGGGCACCTAGTGAATGACCTGCAGAGAGCTGGGACCAAAGTAACAAAGGCTACCATCAGTAACACACTACGCCGCCAGGGACTCAAATCCTGCAGTGCCAGACGTGTCCCCCTGCTTAAGCCAGTACATGTCCAGGCCCGTCTGAAGTTTGCTAGAGAGCATTTGGATGATCCAGAAGAGGATTGGGAGAATGTCATATGGTCAGATGAAACCAAAATAGAACTTTTTGGTAAAAACTCAACTTGTCGTGTTTGGAGGAGAAAGAATGCTGAGTTGCATCCAAAGAACACCATACCTACTGTGAAGCATGGGGGTGGAAACATCATGCTTTGGGGCTGTTTTTCTGCAAAGGGACCAGGACGACTGATCCGTGTAAAGGAAAGAATGAATGGGGCCATGTATCGTGAGATTTTGAGTGAAAACCTCCTTCCATCAGCAAGGGCATTGAAGATGAAACGTGGCTGGGTCTTTCAGCATGACAATGATCCCAAACACACCGCCCGGGCAACGAAGGAGTGGCTTCGTAAGAAGCATTTCAAGGTCCTGGAGTGGCCTAGCCAGTCTCCAGATCTCAACCCCATAGAAAATTCTTTGGAGGGAGTTGAAAGTCCGTGTTGCCCAGCGACAGCCCCAAAACATCACTGCTCTAGAGGAGATCTGCATGGAGGAATGGGCCAAAATACCAGCAACAGTGTGTGAAAACCATTGTGAAGACTTACAGAAAACGTTTGACCTCTGTCATTGCCAACAAAGGGTATATAACAAAGTATTGAGATGAACTTTTGTTATTGACCAAATACTTTTTTTCCACCATAATTTGCAAATACAATTCTTTTAAAAATCAGACAATGTGATTTTCTGGATTTTTTTTTTTTTTTTCATTTTGTCACTCTCATAGATGAAGTGTACCTATGTACCTAAATTGGAGACCTCTCATCTTTTAAGTGGGAGAACTTGCAACAATTGGTGGCTGACTAAATACTTTTTTGCCCCACTGTATGTGGTGACTCATAGGAGGGGCCCAGCCCTGGGAACCACTAGACTAAACTGTCTAACTATATAAAGTAGTAAAAGTAGCTCCACCTCGACCAGCTTCAACAATAAAATGCTGCTCACACACTGATGCATGTCCACAGTCTGAGTGCTTTGAATGAAGCAGTTTTACTTGTAAAGGAATATCTTCCAGCTGTTGAATGTGTATGTTTACGTAGTAAAGTAAAGGAATAAAGGCTCTAACTTCTCCCACAACTGGACTTCAGTAGGAAACACTGTTCGTCCAAATGTCAGGTACCTGCTAATGTGAACAGTTTCTGTACAGTTAATGTGTGCACACAAACGATTAATTAATGTTTTACCACTGATACCTGCCCATCTTTATTTACAGTTATTTTAAACATCCTGCTGATTTGAGACTTTCACATGTTCACTGAGGCCTCTTTGATCCAGCTCAGATAGTCCTCGGTTTCTCTCAAATGACGCCTCTGTCCACATACTGCACTGCACAGTCTGAGAGAGGCTCCCTAGCTACAGTTCCAGTTTAAAAAAATCCTAATTCTGCAGCATACAGTCAATTTTTAAACAGTAGTGTACCTGTCGCCTGGAAGCAGCAGTTTGTGGCCTTATCCAGCACCTTTGGGATGAACAGGAACAGCAGCTGAGAGTCAGACCGTGTCAGTCAGTGCTGGCCCTCAGTCTCTTGACTGAATGTGTGTGTTGTCTCCAGGTCCCTTCCATTCCACCACAGGTAATGTGTCTGCTCGCTATGAGACGGGCATCACTCCAGCTGGCTGGACCTTCTCTATCTGGGGTGTTATCTATACCTGGCTCACCCTGATGGTCATATACATCACTACATATGTCTTCAGAGGGTAAGCTCATGTTAAAATAGTCATTTAATAATGCAGATTGTAGCCATCTGATAGGATTCATTGACTCATTCATCAGACCAACATGTAGATGAAACTGATCTTCTCTTTCTGTAGATCCTGGGCTCAGTATCTGCTGCCCTACATCTTCTATTTTTGCTGGCTGTGCAACATGGTGTTGAACGTGATATGGCTGCTGCTCTGGGACAGAGAGTATGTCTCCTACTTCATACTTTGTTTAAATACACAGAAAATCTTCAAAACAACAGCACTGAAAGAAGCGTAATGTAATGAATTTAATGTGGGTTAAGAAGGGGAGGGCACTGAGGAGGAGGGAGAACTAGAAACCCCCTGAAAAGAAACATAAGGAAGCATGAACCTGTTTACATTTAGGAAGTGATGCACTGACAGGACTGAGGACAGTACAGGAATATGTGTGATGAAATGATAAAATATGACATTATCATATAATTTTACATTCTGCTCACAGCATTACAAAATTTAATCTAAAAACACATTTAAAAAAACAGAACATGTTAGTTTATTTATGTTCCTTTTTTAAATATCTGAATAGATTGAAATGTGCTGTGAACACCACAAACAAAATTCCATTCACATCCATTGTAATAGAAAGGAGAAATAAATGTAATGCCATATAGACTACATGAGTGTATGAGACAGTAACATTACAAGAGATTCCACACATGATGCTAAACAAGTCAATCCATTTTCTATAAATTACTGTAATAAATTGCTCAATCATATAAATATAATATAAAATAAATTTCTATGAAAGTTTCATCAATTATTCCACAGTAAAAGTGGTTTGTTTTGCTTGAAAAAATTTCACTGTCAATTATTTCACAATTGGCTTTTTATTCTTATCTGCTAATAAAGTTTGTTTGTTATCTGATATTTAGTTTGTTTGCCTAATTAATAATGAAACAGTTGACACTGATATAATTCACTGATGGCCTCTCTCTGTTCCTCTGTCTTGCAGGTCAATGCTAGCAGCTCTGGTTGTATTAATCATGATCGTGATTTCCAACTACGGTGCTTTGTTCTTCTGTTGCGCTGCCACAGATTACTATGGACTCTGGTTACAGACATACCACCGCAAAGACCTGTTCTGTCTCAGAGTGCTGGTACTGGCAGCGTGTGTGTGTGTGAGTGTGTGGACACATTACCATACCAGACAGATGTTGGATAGTTTTTTTTTTTTTTTTTTTTTAATATATCCACTTGGTCCCCTGTGAATGATGTCATCTTTGTGCTTGTCGATGTTGATATATTCAGGTTCAGAATGGGTTGGCTCTCTACACCACATGGACCTCCATCGCCTCTCTGATCAACTTCTCATTGGTTCTCCATCTGTGGGGTGTGGACAAGAGCACAGCAGCAACAGCGTCTCTGTGCATCCTCTTTGGAGAGGTGGTGGGATGGTAAGCTCTGATTCTGAATCATCTTCAGTGATGGACATTTCAATAGTACACACACTCACTATGTGATACTGGCAGATTAATTAGCTTTTGGTTCTGAATCCATCACATCACTGGATGTGCTGAATGTGTGTGACTTTTTCATCACTGTAAGAGAACACTGGTAGAAATCTGAACCATGGTAAAACATTTTTAGTTGTTTAATCTATATAAATGTTAGTAAAGACAGCACTTTCTAAGGGAAGCTTCAGTGCAGAAATATTGGCATCAGTATCAGCCTTTCACCAAGTCACATCATGTGAAACATTTTCAGGTGCACAGTAAAAGTATCAGTGCAATAAATGTTACAGTTGGTTGATAGCTTCGTGTTTGTGTGCAGGTTCATCCTGGAGAACTGGGTGCTGGACCGGTGGGTGCGTAACATCCTGACAGTGTACCCTGTGGTCATTGTGGCTCTGGTTGGAAACATCTTGAAACATTTTAACTCAGCTGATCCCACTCCAAATGCTGTGTTTATGGGTGAGTTAAACACGAGGGCTACCACAGCTGGATCAGTACGCCTGCGAGCTGTGAAGGTTCAGATAGATAGATAGATAGATAGATAAATACTTTATTGATCTCCAAGAGAAATTCACATTTCTTCACTGAACTTCTGTTTCTCACCCCATCAACTGTTGCGTGTTTCTTCTTTTGTGTCCCATCAGTTGTGCTGCTGGTGTTGGCATGTATCCTGCTGGTTTTCCGAATCTGCACAGTCATCTGGAGAAATACCTGGCGGCCTCTCCACTCCCCAGGCTCAGCACGGCTGATGATATCACCCCTCGACGGGAGCAAATTCAAGATCTTTACTTAAACAACAAGAACTATGTTCTGTCTCACTGTAGCCTTTAAACTGTCAGCACAGGCACACTCTTAACTTTAATTTTCACACAAGACAATGCAATGCTCAAGAGGAAATCTGCTATTCTTCAGATGATGTTATACATTTGTGAAGGTGTTTCACTAGTCGTGGTTTTGTACAACATGGATTTCAACTTTCAGTATTCCTTTCAATGGTATATTTGAAATTGACTTGAAAAGAAAGAAAACTGCAACTGTATGTCCATATGTTGTCTACATTTTATCTATCAGTCTAACTACTTTTTATACAAATGCATGCATGTGATTGATTATGCTCTTTAGCTATTTTAAGGCAGTGTTGCATTTATGGCTTTTTTAACTTTGTATCGGTGCTGTGACAATAGAATTAATCCAGTCATGTGCTTGCTCTTTGACAATATCATTTGTGAACAGTCATCTTTTCTAATATTACTACATATCTTTGGTGAATTTCCAATTAAAGTATTCTTATCACACGTAACAGTCTGGTTTGCTGACAATTTGCTAAATCAAATGCAAGGTGATATGTTTACCCATAATACAAATCAGGTACATGGAAAACATGTTTACTTTGTAAAGTTAGGAAGAGACTACTGTCACGAAGAGATTAAAGCCCTGCCCTGGTGTCTTCTGGGAGGGTCATGCTGATGTCTGACTGGATAATGCTTGCACTCATCACTCTTACCTTGAAATATGAAACTTAAACTTAAAAAATGTTTTTGGTTGTCAAACACTAAAGGGCATAGTAAATGACTGGTGTGAGCCAAAGATAACACACTTTTATTACACAACACAGAGTGCACTGCTGCTCCTTGATCTCAGAGATTAGCTACAGTAGTCGTCCAACCTGTCTGTTTACAGCCTCAGCCTGAACACTTAGTGTGGAAGCTCAGTATGTAATCATCACTAATGGACAAACACCCTGCTGTGACTGTGACAGTTCCTCCTAACTTCATGTTGACACTGAACAACATGACAGACTTTAAATATGAAGCATCGTCACACTGGGGTCTGTGCAGAAGTCATTCTAATGCGTGCAAGCTCTGCTTGAAACCTTTGAGGCATAAACAGGCATCAGGTGAATGAAACAATGTCAAGAGGAGTCACTGTGGTGGAAAGAGATACAGGACAAGATACATGTACATATGTTGGTGTGATTATTTACTAAAAGTCTGACTTGAGTGTATGTATGTGCATGTGTGTATGCGTGTGTTTTTCCCTTTAATGATGATCATGCTGTTTTCTAATCCAGTGTAATTCTTGTAATTTCACAAGAATTCAACCCTGATATTTGGCTTTACTTGTTTATTAAATGGTAAAACTTCTGCTTCAGTCTGCAATCCCCCACATGGATTTTTTTTTTTTCAGATTTTATTTGGCTGGACACAGTATTGCTGAGGATGGAGATAGGTGCTGGGCGTCTCCACAGATTCACTGAGACAGGAGTACAAGAGGGTAATGGTAAGAGAATGAAGGTGATGCACTGTGTGACTTTCCTCTTCAGCTTAACAAAGCCAAGTCCTGCCTTCTGAACTCCAACAAATGTGCAAACATTACACCAGGACCAGCTTCGGTGTACAGGTCTGTGAGCACTGAGGGCAGCCGTGGATTTGTTTGTTGATCCCAGAGGCTCTACAACTGCCAGCTCATCTCGTATAGTAGTGGTGTCCACAGAGAAGAGTCGGATCCAGACATACTGTACACAGCGGGGTTTTGTCTTATTCAGCTGATTTCCTTTCTGTCGTTGCTAAATCAAGCTTGTAGTGATACATCACACTGCTCTCCTTCAGCCTGACTGTAATGACTGGGCTTCAGAGTTCCTGCAGAGTTTTTGTCTTGGCTTGCCTTCTGTTTAAAGGGTGTTTTACAGTATGTTTGGTTTCTGCCTGCTACTATCCAGCTCTATATATAGAGGCTTTCAAGAGATACCGCTTGGTCTCCTGTGTGTTTCTGTGCTTGGCTCCTCTTTCTCTGCCACACAGTATTCAACAGGAGAGGAAGGACATTTAACTGCATTGTCACGTGCACAGCAATTACAGAAGATCACCTGTAAGTAACCTGCTAGGTAAGAAGGTGGAGCCAATGCAGCAGAATTTGTATGTATGTAAAAAGTACCACTAAGTATAGTATAATATGGCAGTACTATAATGTGGTAAAGTGACGTCCATGTATCGATATGGTGTGAGTAAAGTGTCACAGTGGGGAGAGAGCTCCAGAGTTCAGCAGTCCAAAGGCCTGACGGATGAAGCTGTCTCTGAGCTTATTGATGCAATGAAGTGAACAGTGTGTGTCTGGGGTGGTTGGAGTCTTTAATGATCCTGTTGGTCTTCCCCTTACACTGCTGGGTGTAGAGGTCCTCCATGGATGACAGCTCCATCCTGGTGATGTGCTGAGCAGCTTTCATCACCCTCTGTAGAGCCTTACTACTGAGGGTGGTGCAGCTGCTGTACAAGGTGGTGTTGCAGACCCCAGTCTGAAGTCCTGAAGCTCAGGATCCAATCACAGAGGGTGTTAAGCCTAAAGTCTGAGCTTGGTGATGAGTTTAGAAGACACAGTGGTTTTGAATGTTACTCTGCAGTTGATGAACAACATTCTCACACACGTGTGTCTCTGGTTCAGGCTGGAGGGAGAGATGCTCTCAACAAAAGTGTTCCTAGAGTTCATGAGCTGTGTTGTGTAAGCTCAAACTGTTACAGTGTGCACACGTTCTGAGGGAGAGTGGTCAAAACACTGCTATTGTGTTGCTTTGATCAGAGGTGAATAAATTAAATGTTAAGTTTAAATTAAGTTTGATGACTTTGGCCCAGCTGATGTCATTTGAAATCTTTTCTCTTGTTGTCATAAACATTTAAAGCTGCAGTCAAATCAAATCAAATTTATTTATTTAGAGCCCAAAATCACAAACATTGTTTGCCTCGGAGGGCTTTACAATCTGCACAGTTGTGACACCCTCTGTCCTTAGACCCTCGAACCGAGGTCAGGAAAAACTTCAAAAAACCCTTTATGGGAAAAAGAAGAAACCTGAGGAAGAGCCACAGATGAGGGATCCCTCTCCCTGGGACGGACAGACGTGCAATAGATGCCACATGTACAGAGAACATCATCAATCATATTATGGAATTATACATGAGTCGTAATAAGCTGTAGATAAACTGAGTTCATTGGTTTAGTCCATGTATGAAGATATCACAGGTAATGGAAATGAGTCTGTGAGTCCAGGTGCATCTCTAGATGTCCTCATATGGAGCTCTGGGCCACTCGACCTTCTCTCCACAGCACAGACACAGATCATGTCCCCACCAGGCCAGTGAACCTCAGACAGATGGACCACAACCAGAATCAGTGAGGAACCTGCAAGACTGGAGAGAACAAAGAGGACCGGGGCTCCGGCAGTAACATGCACTTTACAGGACATAAGATTATTCACATTAACCACTTTGACACTTTAACCAATTTAACCACTTTAACTACTTTAACCAGTGTTTTCCACTTGAACACTGACTCAGATAACCACTTGGAGAGTTGATAAAATCCCTCTGTTGCTGGGAGTTTGTTTTGTTTGCGTTCTTTTTCTGCCCTCTAGTGGTCATGGTTGCTTAATGCAGATTTAATGATATTTATATAATCAATTCTTTATCAAATAATCCCTCATATTAGATACCATTTGTTAAATATAAACCATCTGCTTTGATATCACTGATTAGGGAGCTCACTGTTATTTAAGATTTTAACTCATATAAAGAGGTACAGCAGTGATTTCTTTGCTCCACACAGTTAATATTAATTTGACACAGCCGACTAAAAGATTTAACAAAATGAATAAATCAGCACAAATTCTGAGCAAATATTCTGACAGAACAGTGCCAGAGGGTCCAGAGGAGGAATCAGTAAGTGTTCAATAATTACATGTTATAGATACCACAGAGACAGCTGAGATCAACTCGAGCAAAAGAAACTTGTAAAATGTAGAATGGGGATGGTAATACTGAGATGTGGTACAACGTCTGCACATTTGGCACATTTACAGTATTACAGAGGTCTTCTGTCTGTTATTTATGATACAATGCTGGATCTGGCTGTTAAATGTAAGGCTGAGAGGGTAAAGGTTCTCCACATGACTTTTAAACACTCTGAATTGGCATGCAGACTGTTTACTATCATTTTACACCAGAGAGACACTCCAGAGGATGAACAACATTAAAAATGTGCTAGAATAGGGACAAAGACTCTCAGGCTTGTGTTTTGGGATTGTGTGAAAGAAGACCAAGATTTATTGGAGGCACAACCAAGAATATCAGCAGGGCTGATGTCCATCCAGAGGGACAAATTACTGTTTCTGTGGGCTGCAAGCCAAGAAGCACTCCTAATATCCCCTAACATTGTCTTCATATCTTTAATTAAATGAGAAGGACTTAATATTATATGGCCTAGATGGATGGGAGTAACTAGATTTTCTAACTAGGACTACTTTTTCAAACTTTCTGATCATGTCTAGGTTCTCTGAACTGATATTTTCAGTAAACAACTGAATGAAGTTTAAAGCAGTCAGCCATTTTAAATGTTTATGAACTTTATGATCTCGATATTAAATCAAGCTGAAGCTCAGTGCTGTTCATACAGTCCCTTAACATTTAGCTTTTGATGTAAGCCAACAAACTAGTGGCACTATAGGATTGGAGTTTGTTTCCTTTCTGATATGATGTCTGTCTTTTTTAAGAAGGTCACAGTAATTGTATTTTTGATTATTTTTTACATTTCATTAAAGATTGGAATATCAAGAAAAAACACGCGGGACATCTTGCCTTTGATGCAGTATGTACTACTGCACAGCAATCTGTACCACTGAAACGTGTTTCTGTATGTTCCTGTCAGTTTTCTGTCCGTTAGGGGGCGCAACAACCTTATACGCTGGTTTACCGTCGAGCGGTGTTTGCGAAGAAGAAGAAGAAGAAGAGGAAGTGAACAAGTGAGGAAGTGGAGCAGCTGCAAACCGGGCACTTTTTCTGACTGTGTCTGCTGTCCTCAGCTCTCAGTGTGACACCAAACAGTTTTACTGCTCCAAAATGTCGAAAATCACCGTCTCCGACCGCTTCAGGAAAGTAGACGTCGATGAATACGACGAGAACAAGTTTGTGGACGAGGAGGACGGAGGAGAGAACCAGGGGGGTCCGGACGAGACGGAGGTCGATTCTCTGCTCAGACAATATCCTTTTAACCTTTAGTTTAATCCTTTAGCGCTACGAGATATTACAAGATACTACAGGTTACTATAGGTCATTAAAAGTTACTGAGAGTTCCTGACAAGTCTTCCACTCGGAGTAACTCGGGTCTCTGTCGGTTCAGCGATCAGGATGTTGCCTCCAGCTGCTTGCTATATTTCGTTTTATTCCCCATATATCTAAATCTGTGTGTCTTCAGTTGTGTAAAGTGCTTTTATGTGTAATGTGGCTCTTGTTAGTGCAGTCAGGAGCCGCAGCAGGCAGTTTCCGGGTGCAGACAGGAGGGTGTGGTCGCTCCGAGGCTGTCTGTCAAACTGCTCCATTTGTTGGTTTGCTCTGATAAAATGTTATTAAGGACGTGAGCTGCAGCTCTCTCACCACCTTGACACCAGGCCGAGCCGTGCAGATGAAAAATAAAAGCTTCATGTGAACACGAGCTTTGACTGAAGTGAGCAGATTCTGATTCTCAGACCTCAGCATGTATGAACATCTGTGAACATCTGTAATCTGTAAACTGGATTCTAACAGAAATCCAAATCAGTGCAACCATGGTGAAAAGCACTGTACAGTTTCTAAGCGTGCAGCGAGGAGGGGGCAGGACTGTGCCCCTTTCAGCTGGTTTTAAGAAGAGAAGTGCTTTTAACTTTTAAGCAGACGCTCTGCGTTCTTTTAGATCCTGTCCCATGTAGGCTTTTATTGTGAAAAACTAATGAATGACAGAGAACGGCACACTCCTTTTAAAACCATCAGCAGCTCTGACCAGTATGTAACATCACTGTTGTTCACTAGTGGAAATAAAGCAGCAGTAATACTGTGTTTGATTGACAGTCCTGTATCTGTATCATCAACATACGAATATGAATACGAACAAGTTTATTGATCCCAAAGGAAATTGTTGTGCCAAAGTACAGGAAAAAATAATAACAAGTAATAAATAATAAAAATAGTCTAAACAATAGAAATAAGAGAATAAGAAATACAAATACAACTATAAAGTGTCTTAAGTAACAAGATAAGATAAGGAGTGCACAGGAGTTGCTGTATAAGAGAATTGAGCCACGTCTGAGACATTTGTATTGATGATAAACTATTTCCAACAGAAAAGATACTGCACATGAAGAATATTGCACATAATAATAGACTATTTTATGAATGAAGACATGATTGGCTTTTTAAGTGCGAGGAGCAGTGATGGTTCTCAGGAAACTAAATAAGGGATGTTCATGTGTTCTGTAGTGTCATGGTGCAGTGGAGAAATCTGTCTCTGTTTACTTACTTGAAAAAAAAAAAAAACCTGCATATCTCTGTCCTGTGGACTTGTGTAGTCCTTGACTGTTGTTTTGTAAGGGGAACATGAATGGAGCTCTCCTGGCCGTGCTAAAAAATCCTCCAATCAACACCAAGAACCAGAACGCCAAGGTATGACTACTTTATTTATATATAATTATGGATAATTTATGGATAATACTGTCCAAAGGTGCTGATGGAGAAAATGCTGCTCCACTTTGAGTCATGACGTTCTCCACCTTCTTGTTGTCCATTATCGTGTCTTATCACCACATGGCTGCTTTTGATCAGACAGGCAGATCAACAGTCAGCTAGTTTGAAGTGAGTTTTTATGTGAAAGGTGGGTTCCATCATCATCATAAAGTGAGTCTGTGGAGCAGGATCACAGTAGTTACTGTGGGTTGAGGAGGAGCAGCAGCAGAGATTTCCTTCAGGATCTTTACACTTAATGTCTTCAGTTTCCTCACTGTGATAGCTCTGAGTGTTTGATGTTAGAATGAAGTGAGCATCAGCTCCATATGAGATCCTATTTCTTAAACCTGGGGATTTTAACATTTAATGGAGTAAAACAAAAACACTGTACAGCAGTGACAAAACAAATTACTCTGAACAAAAGCAGACCTTGTAGTAGACGTGTATGAAAGATTCATAATTAATACTAGCGTGGTATCAGTAATCTGTCCTATTTACAAACAAACCAAAGTGGTGCTTTGTCCACTGATTATTGTCATTGCACAGTTTAGAGAGCATATTTTCCTCTCCAGCTCTTTACATCTTCCAGAACATTTGTTTGTTTGTTGTAATGTGTGTATTTTCAGTTTTCATGTAGCCCGTACCAGTAATCTGAACAGTTTAGATTGAAAGCATAGATTGCATACTGACATAAAGAGAAGACAAAAGGTCTGAAATATCTGTGTTCTGATCTACTGTGCGTGTGTGTGTGTAGGAGCGAGCAGAGCTGCTGGTGGTGAAGGTGCTGAGCAGTTTTAAGAGCAGTGACATAGAGAAAGCTGTGAACTCCCTGGATAAAGCTGGAGTGGACCTGCTGATGAAATACATCTACAGAGGCTTTGAGAAACCCTCTGACAACAGCAGCGCTGTGCTGCTGCAGTGGCACGAAAAGGTACGTAGTCAGGAATAATCCAAATAAAGGTTATTCTAATTCCAAATGAAAAGCATGTGTAAGGTCAGTATATGAATATAAGGTTTCATTTTTCAAAAAGGATCAGTAAGTTTCTAAAACAGCTCCCCACTGTCATTTTTCAAAACACATAGGACACATAGGACAGGACACATATGGAGCTCAACTATATTAGTATTTGGGATAGCAGGATGGTGTGTGTGTGTGATGGAATTAAATAAACTACATCATGTGTGTTCACTGATGTGTTTTTGATGGACAACAATAGATCTGTAGGGCACAGAGGAAGCAGTTTGAGGTTTTGGATCCACACAGTAGCTGTCAGTACATACAGTGTTTGTTGAGGTTTGTTTTGTAGGTGATCACCAGACTTATCCTTCAAGTCTGACAAGGGAGAACTGGTTAACTAATGGATGATGTTGATGATGACTATTTTCTCAAGTTACTTAATGATTAGTGGTTGCCTTCCAACTTAATCTGTAAATACATAAAATAGAGCTGACACCTGTCTTTAATATGTGTATGTGTGTGTGTGTCCACAGGCTCTGGCAGTGGGAGGAGTGGGTTCTATAGTCAGAGTCCTGACTGCCAGGAAGACGGTGTGATTGTCCCAGAACACAGTCCATCTGTTAACAGTCAGTGATCTGAAGCAAACAGATCCCTGGAGCTGGATACAGAACAGGGACACGCCTCCTCTCTCTCTGTTTTTGGACATGATTCCCATTTATTTTTATACTGAAGCTGAGTGTCTTCCTGATGCAGCTCTTTCCTCTTTATCTTCTGCATTCTCTATTTCCAATCACAGCTCTGGGATTTAGAAGTGCTGGCAGTCAGGTAGGGAGGTGCTGGCACCTCAGACTGCCAGCCATGCAGAGAGAACAGACACATTTCAGATGCTTCACGCAAGACACATCCTCTCCAAAGCAGCTCCACGCTCCTCTCAGCCTGCTGCACAGCTGCTCTGATGCCTCTGCTGGCTCACTCTAACATCTCTCCTCCTCTTCCTCTTCTTCTTCTTCCCCTCTTTTTCTTCTTCTCTGAAGCCTCTGTCATCCAGGTTGAGGAAATGGAAAAGATTGTTTTTGATGGACCAGCCTGCTGACAGGGCGCCTCCCCGCCTTTTGCCTAGTGCATGCTGGGATTGGAGTTATTTTTCCCTTATCATTCTAACTCTGAACATCTTTGTTCATTGACTATTTTTTTCTACTTACACCACATTGTTGTGTGTTGTGTCAGGCTTTCAGGTTATACTGCTGATGTTTTTTATATCTGAAATAAATAAGGAGCTACCCTAAGGAGCTAAACCTGAACAGTGACCGAGTTCTGTCCTGTCTTATTACCACAAAACACCCAAACAAGCCTTTTGTTTGTGACAGTAAATGTCATCTTATTTTCACATTTAAGCTTCTATTTACAACGTATTAAAGAGCATTAAAAAGTCATGTACAAGATACCAGCCAGGCACATTAGTGGAAATGGTGGTAAACCAGTTATACTGTCTCAACAGGGGCACAAACAAGCACTTCATAGTCAGTCTGTTTTATTAAATACAATCTAAAAATTGTAGTTAGTTCACTGGTATAGACCAGCAGCAGTGAGTCAATTAATTTTTCCAAGTCATTTTAAAGCAAACATTGCTCAAATTTGATGGTTTCAGCCTCTGAACAGCCTTTTTAAGAGTAAAGTGAATATTTGGGGTTTTGGACTGTGATTCGACAAAATAATAAATCATGATGGGCTTGATTAAATTGTGATGGACTTTTTCTTCACTCTTCTGACTGATATAGATAAGAAAAGTAATCCGTCAATGAAGAACTACACTTGGCAGTACCTTTTTATGTGGCTCTTTTGGGACACCATTCTCTTTAACATTTAATGACTTGGGTGAATTCTAAACAAACTACCAAACAAAATGAGTAGACCTGTAGGTTCTGTGTGCTGTATAAGGTAATGACTAAAAAGACTATGTGGAAATCAGCAGTGTGTGTAATTACCTTGCTTTAAAAACTCACACATTAATAATAATGACTAATTGCACTGATGGAATGTTGGTAAACAGCTTGCTTGTGAGCTGCCTGAAAACCTTCTGTAGTATTAGAAACACACAACAGTGGCAACAAGTGTGACTCTCAGTCTGACATCAGGTGCCCTATAGGAAGTTCATTAATAATTCACTTATGACTATGTGTATTGCACTGATGGTGTTGGTGCGCAACTACTGCTTGTGAGCTGCCCAGGTTCTGAAAACACTTCTGTGTTCCATGTACAGAGAACAACACTTTGGAACAGTGTAAGTTTTAACAAGTGTGACTTAAAACTCAAGTCACTGACATGGTGCCCTATAGGAAAAGTTCACTTCAGTGCTAAGTGCCAAACTACTGTTGAGAATAAAGGTTCACACTCCTCTGTTCCATCATGAGAAAACATTTGCTGTAAGTGACATTAAAATTAAGCACCCACATATTTTTAAATACTTGAAATGTTTTCTCATGTGGCTCTGTATTTTTATCATCACATCTTGTGTGGTCTGCTTCATTCAAACAGATCTTACTGTGGTTGTTTTCAGTTTGTCTCCATCCTTGATGCTGAAATCTCTGTGCTGTAGTATTTGACTGTGGATTGCCTTTAGCCCGAGTGTGTGTGTTTGTGTGTGTATTGCTGGACACAACCATCACAGACTGACATACCAAAAATAATAATGCAAAGTGTGTATTATAATATGATGACACTCTTCTTTTGTGATTTGTAAAGGAGATGATGACAACAGAAGCAACAGCACTGTGTTCTAAGTTGAACACACAGATTCAGGTTTATTGTCCAAACAGAAAGATGCAGTATACAGGTTCCACACACACAGACAGCTATAATCAGACACACAGGTACCAAATGAGACAGGAGTGAAGCTGTTTTTACGGGGTTGTGATTCAAGCAGCTGACAAACACCTCTGCCATGCTCCTATCAGGGCAGTTTAGTTTGTTGAACCTTCCTAAAGCCAGAAATCTGATCAAATCCTTGAAGTTGTGGTGTCCCTCAGGGGCGAGTCAGCGAGACATCAAACTTGTCAACAGGCTGAACTGACTTGGCACCAGAACAGGTAGATCCAGAACTCAACAGAACTGAAACTTGACCAAATAATCTTAAAGATCCACTTCTGATCTTTTTTTAAATAGAGACAAGTGAGATATGAATTTAGTCAATTTAACAGAAACTATTTGGATCATTAGGAGCAGTGCACAGTTCAAGGCTAGTGGCGGCCTCTAGGTTTAGAAAATGGTACATTCTCACAAATGTTGACTGAACTTTTTTGATGTAGTTAAAGATTTAACCAGGAATGTGATGACAGTGCACTCTGATCAGGTCACCTGACTGAATACTGGTGATGTGAAACCTACTCACCGCTGTAACCATCAGCCCACACGTGTTAAATTAGCTCAAATAAATGACTTAAATTAGAACTGCACTGCCAAATACCAAATATGACGTGTCAATGACTGAAAAGCTATTCTTGAAACAATGACTGTTGCTTCCGACCTAAAAACATCCAGTTTTTCTAACAGCAGTAAAACACTAGGCTTTGACGTCACCATGAGCCCACACAGGTTGTGCTGAGGGATTCTTCCACACACCTGGTATGGGCTGCCAAGGCCTCGTTTCTGCTGCTGATGCACCAACACACATGTGCACACACACACACACACACACACACACACACAGTCACTCACTTATGATTAGTGTATCTGCCCACTAGTGACCATTAGTGGCACTGACATGCCTACAGACCACAATTTGGCAACATTTACATTAACTAACATCCTCTTAGCAATACTGCTCATCAATGTAAGGTAAGCTTTATACATGCAAACTTTACATTTCTCTGCTATAGTTAAAAAAAAACAAAAAACAAACACACAAAAACAAACAAAAAAAAAGCCTCACGTTAGTCCTTACACAGTAACTGGTGCATCGTCTTGCCCCCACACAGAAAGGCCAGTTGAAAAGAGCAACATCATGTTTGAATGCGCATGTTTCGCTGTAATGGTTGTGGTTTGTCCAGTCAGGGTTCTTGCGGGCGTGACAAAGTCCCAAATCAGATGCCAAATGAACTAATGTGGTAAAACAACAGGACATTTATGGTATAAACATGTTTGGCTTCACATTCACTCACTCTTACGCTCACACGCCTAAATTGACACATATTGTCTGGGGTCTCTATTCCTGTGAACCTTTCAGACCCCTCAGTTAGCTACATGGAGACTGAAACAAACTGTATCAAAACATTTCACCTAAAGAAACACAACAAAAACAAGTGTACCCTTATGTACTCTGTGAAGTCATGTCTGAGCTGCAGAGGACAGTTCGGCTGTCATGTTGGTGTCCATTCTTTACATCTAAGAAGTAATGCGAGAAAATAATGTGGTGATAAACAACCACCTTCCACTGGTGAGTCAGTGGTGATCTGACAGCAAAGGAGTAGGTTTGTGGAGATACTCAATACTTTAATGGTCTGACCGTCTATGGCGCTGCAAAAATACCCTCCCACCCCACCCGCCTCCCATCACAAACACTCCTTCCTCTTCATGTTACAAAAGACATTTATAAAAGGACAAGCCATAGAGAGCAGCCACAGATATTAAAGGACAATTTGTTCCTATAGGCAACAGATCAAGACAACAGCTACGAAACTCTCCGTCACAATTCAGGGATTCCCAGTGAGTTATTCTGCTGTACACTAAACTCCTGAGCAGATCAGAAGAATTGTGCAGATTGGTAGCAGGGTTGTTTTCATGCGTTCACACTGGTAGCACTGCAATCAAACAGTGACAAGAGCTCTCCCTTCTTCCCTGCTCTAGTGATTCACAGACAGCAGCCGTTAAAACCTTCATGGTTCTCTCAACTAATTTGAAAGACCACAAAGGCATTTCCCAAAAGAAAAAATTAGGACACTTGCAACATTATTGAAAAAATAAAATAAAAAAAGGATTTGCCTGCTTCAACCTTTGTCGCTACACATCACTATACAGATGTAAATAGATATGCTTCCCCTGCCCACTGCTGGTCAAAACTATCCTCAGTGCGAACGCACACACTTCGTTGTGTTACTGTTTGCTTTACTGGATTCTTTCTCAAAGGCCCATTTACACTCCGTGAGAATGGCATGTTACACTGCCAGATGGGTAAAATGGTTGCAATCTGTGTCTGGCTCTGCCATATGAGTGTAATGGAAAGACAACAGAAGCAACGAAAAGGCTGTAATAAGCAACTGAAGTCCAAATATGAAAATAAATCACTACTGCTTACAAACACGCAGAAATATTTTACTTCAAAAACGTTCTGTCTGAATAAATGTGGCTTCTAAAAAAATGTCCACTACCTCATTTCAAGTTGTGCAATTCCATCAATTCAGACAGAACATTCTAGTGTCATCAAATATATCAAAGCTGTATGGGTTCAATCGGTCTTTTTCAGATCCAAAAACCCAAGTCAGTTCGAAATATTGAGTTGCTTAGGCTGGATGAAGACTTGAACTAAAAGACTACCATCAATCAGGTCTGTTGTTTTCAGTATGTCATGTGTTTAAGAAAAAAGAAAAAAAAAGAAATTACATTTCACAGGCAGGTTTAAGTCTACTATAGAACCTCATTACTATGACCTTTTCTTGCTTCCATACACACCAGAATCTTTTACATGTCCACGCATGGGCCATCTGGGTGTATATGTAATCTGCATTGTTTTATGCTAAGCAGCAGTCCTTTGTTTGACAACATGGTCTCCAAATCAACTGTTGGTGGACATGTCTCACAGTCAGAACTGGGACAACAGTTTGGGAGTAACAACCAAAGATTTCACCATGTCGCTTACAGCTGTCAACTTCTGCCTGGTACAGACCAAAATCACACAGCATAAAGGGGCCTTAGTAGAATACAGATTTCTTTACTGTGGAAACAGCACTCTGCTCATTCAGACTGTGAATGGAGCCTGGTGTTCAGAGTGGGAGAGGATCTACAACCAGCGTTAGCAGCCTGTTATCTCTGATGGACCTGCTGGCTGCTGTACTGATCTGCTACCTTCTACAGAGAGAAAGATAGAAAGAGACACAGAGAAAGAAACAGAATATAAAAACAAGCTTTTTTTCTTTTTACAAGAGTCCTTTTTAGGGTTTCACCAAACCCTTTCATCTCCATCGGACATACACATTGCTCTCCTCTTGTTTCTGTGTGTGTGCAGGTGTAACCAAGTCCATGTGTTTACTTCTTACTGGTGTGTGTGTGTGTGTGTGTGTGTGTGTGTGTGTGTGTGCATGTGTGACTACTTGTGTTCTTTAGTCGGAGCAAAGTAAAGCTCCATGGGTTTGTTCACCTTCCAGTACTTTTCGCTGACCAGCTCCAGGGAGAAGGAACCGTTCAGAACCTGTGAACACAGTTGAACAATTAAAACATCCACAAGTGTTTCCCCACACTGACTCTGTGTGTGTGTGTGTGTGTGTGTGTACTCACAGTGAACTGGGTTCCAGCAGTAGGTATGTAGATGGTGTACTGTTTCTCTGAAGCTGCCTCGACATTTACAGGACTGGCCTCTGCGTTTCTTCTCAGCTCCTCCAGAGCCAGTCTGACAGCCAGGTATTTGGACAGGTGATCCACTGTAGCGTTTCCGGACGTCTTAATGTAGCGAGGGACAAACTCCACACTGCAAATGTGAAAATGAGCAAAGAGGCAACAGTCCATGAGTACATAATATCCATAGAGGATATGGACGTGGTCTGATCCCCATTAGTTCAACTTAAGCTGCATTTCAAAATCCAGTGGCAGTTTCCTGAATGATTGATGTTGTTTTAAGCTGCTTTCTTTTCTCATGGAAGTGCAGAAAGGTTATTTTAATACACAACAGCTAACATTAAATATGTTTAAAATACCAGAATGTAGTGTACCTGGGCTGATTTTTATGTCAATATGTTAACAAGCACAGTAAACGATATTCCTCACTACAAAACAGTTGACAGTGGTTAGTGCTTCTTTCTCTGTCCCTACAGCAATCAAAACAGTTCCTGTTTTCTATCTGTGAGACCAGGATGAACCTGTGCTGCATGCGTGTCACTCTACCTGTTGTGACTGTCATCCTTCTCCATCAGGGTGGGATGTGGCCTGAACACCAGTTCTATTTCGCTGGCACCACCATCGATCACGGAGTCTCCACCCCCATTTTCAGCAGCATTATCCATGTCCAAACCGCTGTCATCACTTGTCTTGGTGCGCTTAATGCTTGGACCTGCCTCCTGGGAGGAAATGTTCAAACATTACACCAGGAATAGAGGCTCACTTTTCAGGACTCATGCATAAGTATATTCACATCCTGTAGTTTTGCTGTTGTTCAAAGCAGTGTGTCACAACAATTACAACATTTCAGGTGTCTAATCATTACTACTGGGCTCCTTGATTAAACTGTTAAACTGAATGTCACTTAATATTTTCACTGGTCATACTATTACAAGAGATTCCCAGCACAGTTTCTATGGTCTGGTACTCCGTTTACTTGTTGCATTTACTATAGATACAGAAGTACTGTCAATAATGTCTGTTAGTAACTGGAACAGATGTTGTCACATTTGATAATGTGTTAAACATCATAACATACCTGGTTACTGTGGACAGAAGCGTTGCTACAGTGGGAAGAGTCCCCATTGTCCTCTGCTCCACTACCGTTCTCCACTGTGTGTCTCTTACCACGCTGCAGTCTGACAAAGACAAATGCAAATTCAAACCATTACAGAAGACAGAGTTTGAAATGTGGATTTGCATTATTTGTGTGTGTGTTAACACTGCAGGGATTACCTGGTCATAGCCTGTATCTTCAGCCCCTCTTCTATGCTGTGGGACAGGGCCTGCTGGTTGTTGTGTTTGCTAATGCGGGCCAACACTCTCTCCTGGTGGGCTTCATACTCGTCACGGCTGGGATATATCTTGCCTAAAATGGGATAAAGGAATATTAAACCAAATGCTGTATTTTTACACAGCATTTAGACTCTTAACTGTGACACTTTTCAGTTAACCCAGGTTTTTTGTATAATGATTAAACCTCTCTGAACTCTTGTGTGGTTACTTACTTATCAGGGCATCGAAATTCGGGTCTGGGCGTAGTGACCTCTTGGACACCAGCTTCTTACGACAGGTTGGACACTCTTTATTGCTGCAAAGACAGAGAGAAATATTCATCATTCTAATAAAACACCGGCGCCAAAGCAACTGTTGATGCCACACATTTTAAATGGGATTTTATTTCAGTCTGAGCATGTTTAAATCAAACGATAGACTTTAAGAGAATTAAAGCAAATTAAAACACATTAGAACAAACATCACCACTTACAAGAATAAGAGAGCTGCTGACTAATAAGTCAGTGCTCGTCTAACCACGTGCGTTTTTGGATGACAAACAGTTTAGTAACATGTCATTGCTATGACTTAATGGTTGATGACAGCAGCCAGTCCAGAGTCCTGTTTCACAGAAATACGACTGTGGATTTTATCTGCCATCGTTTATACTGAAAAAGCTTCAACAGGGGATGTCTCAGCGGAAAGATTTACAATGTCCAAAGGTGCTTTCAATGTACATGTGTGTGTGTGAGTATTGTTCTAAAGAATATAATGAACATGTGAACCTATCCTGATAAGATGGTGATCAGATTTCTCCTGTCTGATTGTAGACCACAGACATTTATCAGTGGACTACTTTCCAATCTGTATCTATCAATACATCCATTGATGTTATTGCATGTTAGAGACCATACCTGACACTCTCCCTTCCCTCAAAGGTCACCACTGCTCATTCTCTACAGCTGACATTCACATTACTGAACAGGCTGGTGTTCCCACCCTCAGGTGAGACCATTAGAAACCTGAATACAACTACAGGGACAGACGGGTTTCCTGCTTTCTGATGTGTGGTCAGACTCACCCAGATCGCAAAGCTGTGATGATACAATCAGCGCAGAAGCGGTGCAGACATTCTTTGGTTGTCATTGTGTTCTTCAACATGTCCAGACAGATAGGACACATAAGTTCGCTGTGCAAGGACCTGGGCGACACTGCTATCTCCAGTCCATCTGTTATAGCCTCCTGTGCCAGTACAGAGCAGATCGAGGTGAAGGTTAGCCCACACAAAGATAAATTTATCTGTGCAGTGGTACACAACTGATACAGACACAGCTCACGGGTCTGATTCATGTCTTAAGGTCATAAACATCTCATACAATAAAAATTAAACTATTTTTTATATTGCACACTCTACTCACAGGAGCATGGGAGAGCTCCAGACGTCATTGTAAAAGTGTTACAGGGATAATTATACCATCAACTGGGAATGAACTGATATATATGTCAGAAACACACACTGTGTGACTGATAGAAACTGCTTTGGTTAGAAACCAAACAATCCTAAATGATTTGGATAAACCAGTGATGTGAATATGGTGTGAATTATTACCTGTGGTGTTCTCTGTAGCTCATACAGACTCAGCTCCCAGGTCTTACTGAGGGGCTGAACCCCGTTGGTCTGAACTGTCTGAGTCATCACTGCAACACTGAAAAACACAAAAATTAAATGAGATTTTCCCAGAATATGTGTGACATCATGACCTCTGGTGATGATCACTAGTGGGAAATTATAGTTGCAAAGAAGAAGTAAATGGACTCCGTTTTTAGTGTAGCAGAAAAATATATTTCACTATTTGCCTCTCCTTCACACATATACAAACACACACCAATAGCAGCAGAGCTCCGATGTGAGGCATCGCATTGGCTGTCATTAGCACCCCAGACATGCAGACAGGAGAGCCAGACCCTCCAACCAACCAGCTGTGCCTGAGTACAACTACCCTTAATTATTTAATTAAATGAGTATTGAAAAATGCACAGGTTTATTGTTAACACAGTCCTCTACACCCCACTTTAATACACCTCTGTTAACTTTTTCACATTTTTACTGCTGCTCCTTAGTAATTGTGTTTATGGTCACTACATCTTATCAGGTCTTACTGTTTTACACAGTGGGGCAGCTTTTCTAATAGATTTTCATACATTTTTTAAAGTCTTACATAATTTGTAAATTATTACAATGTCAGTCTTTGTTTAGTAATAATTAGAGAAACAGACAACTGACATCACCTGAGAATATTTGGTTGTGACCACAGACATTTATCAGTGGACTACTTTCCAATCTGTATCTATCAATACATCCATTGATGTTATTGCATCCAACCTTTGAGGGTTGTGGAGTATTTGAGCTGACTTCTTAAAGTAATACAGCACCAAGCCATGGCAACATTTAAAAGATTTAAAAAAATAATTGTACTTTCATTTAAGTTACTGATGTGTGAATTTTATAGAAATAGTTAACAATTAAAAACTCTGGAAATCCTATCCAGACTATTTGACAGCTTTATCCATCTCAAAGTGAAACAGTAACATAATTCTTCCCCCCAAATGGTAAATATAGATCTTCTTGGTTTGCAGTCAACCAGGGAAGAACCAGAGTCTGAAATTAGGACTGGAATCTGTCAGGAATCATTCAGATATCTCACTTCAGTTGAACTGGCAATTCAAAGACATGCTTTTTGCCTCTTTGTCATCTGAGACCTTTGAGCGCTGCATAGCCTGAATTCGTGACCAAAATATCACGCAGTGGTATCCACTGTGGGTGTTGGGCCTGATGAGTCACTTGTGTTATGTTGCTACCTGAAAGCCTTTAGAGAAGACAGACAGGTGAGCTAAGACACCTGAGTGTCAAGATACACTCCCAGACTGTCGCAGCTGTGTGCCATGCTGCCACACATGTGGCACACAAGAGTTGGAGTGGGGGTGGTCCACATTAAACACTCTGGGTGGTAAAAGGCCAACTGATGGAGCCTCCCACATAACATGAAAAATGTCGAGAAAAACAAACCCAACAACGGGACGTGAACCCGTCTTAACTACGACCTGATCATCTTCAGCACCGCAACCATCAACCCATGTCAATAAACAAAGATCACCGTGTTCACATCACACACAGCCTCTCAGAGGGATGGCTTTCAACATTTGTTTGGATAATATGCACAAGACTAACATCAGTTGTACAGTTCCATTTGATCCTGTTAACCTAATGGGTACGAGCTAATCAGCTGCAGGTAATAGACAGACCCCGCGCACAGATTTCATGTGAAAACCTGAGGGGGCTCGGCTAATGCTAACTAGCCACCACAGAGGCTAGCTATTCTTCGAAACGCTAACATTATCTGTAGAGCAAGCTTTATATACAAAATCTGTGTGGCCAAGAGAAGACAGCGAAGGCAGCTGGGGCCTTTGGGTCCGTTTAAACATTACAGACAACGATACAAAGAGCTAATGTGTGAGACAGTGCGAGGGAGTCGTGGATGTAATTTGTCGCTGTGACAGGGAAAAACAACAACAGAGAAAAACCCGACGCACCAGTCTCCTCAGATAAACTGTGGGCCTGTCCACATTTACAGTATTTGAACGGGAAAAAATTCATATGTGAACGGCCACGGATACACAAACACAGACGGACACACAAAGGAGCCGCAGCTTGTATAAATTATGATTGTTTCTGTACTTACATTTTCAGTTGTTGGTACAAGCCGATCCAGCCAGCGCGTTTAGGCGAAGGCAATATGGCGGATCATCGAGGAGAGGGGCAGTCTGGGAAACTGAGGCACTCTGCCAGAGAGGCCTGGTGCCCCGCAGTAAGGCAGGGGTGGGGGTGCATGGTGGATTAGAACAGTTTATCTGTCTGTGCAAATACAGTCTCCAACAAAGTTCATTATAAAATGACATTATTTACAAAACTACGCCATCCATGGTGTCGGCAGTGAATCTGCCCCAGTGACAAACCAGGTTCTGAAAGTAACATGCACAACATAAATGAATGGATTACATGACATTTGCAAGGAAAAAGACAGACAGTGTCAACCCCAGCAGGTAGTTCAGATGTGTAGCCTAAATTCCGAAGAGCAAACATCTGCAAAGGAAGAAATTTCTGAGATGGAAAGGAGCTTTAGCTTAGATTTTATGAAATAAAAAAGCAGGAGGCTTGTTGAATAGCATCATCTTCATCGTCAGGATCACAAATCATTAATTCGTTTATGTTCTAGTCATGCTGTTCATCTAATATTTAGTGTTATGTAGTTCTACATATGTACCACTAGAAGACGTCACAGCTCTAGGTTTCTAAATATGTTGAGACTGATACTTGATTTAAGTGCTCAGTATTTGTTAGATTTGTGATGATTTCTAAGTCAAAAGTTGTCTTGTGTAGGTTGTGTGGAAGCTTGTTGGAAGTCTTGGCTCAGCTGTTTCACTTTGTTGTGAATAAACTGAACATTGAATTGGTTGCATGTCACAATGTCTGTATGTATCATCCCTGTCAAATAAATGAATAAAACAGCTAAGTGTCCTAACAGCTGTATGCTGTTGCAAGTGAAGCCATGGGGCCATTAGCACATTCCAGACAAATCTTTGGAATCAGCTGTGAGGAGACAGGTTGACATTTCTGGGGTTTGGAGGGGGAATGTACAAACAGGGTACATCTGCACAAGAATGAGATCTGCAAAACTTTGTAAATGGTAATATGGTGATTAATAAAATGACTGACCACTAAAGACAAGTTGATGGGACTGAATATGCTCATGTGGCTCATTAAGATGAGAGCTGACATTATTGATAAATTATTAGACAAAACTAGTCATTAAAAGATATTGTAGACCGAGTCCTGTTAGAGACTGACACCATAAGAGCAACTCTATCCATAAGAACACATCTGCACCTGGTTACAGATGATTCTGCACCTCTACACTCAGTAAGCAGTAGTATGAGTTAAAGTTTAAATGTTTTAATGATAACTGCACATATTTATTACCATAAAATCATTACAGAAAACGCATCACTGTCAGCAGGGAGTCATCCCCGATCTTGAGATCAATATGAGCTTATTTGACCTAAATCCTCAGTTAAGATCGAGCAAAAATATGTGTAAAATATAAACTACATGACCTTTTGACCCATGAGAGCGTGTAAACATCATCAGTGTGTCGTGAGGACTGTTTGGCCACAGTTCATGTCCCACTGACACACATCTGAAAAATCAACCAAAGTAAGTTTGGAAAACGAAGAATGAAAAAACACTCTTCTACAGCCCTGAGCTCGTGTGTGTGTGTGTGTGTGTCAGAGTGAAATCTAAGCGGGGTGACTGCTGTGCGCGCGCGTCTGCGTGTGTGAGCGCGAGCGAGACCAAAAGGCGTAACTCCATCAAAAAGGGGGTCGAAATGGGAGGAGGAAGGAGAGGGGTGAGGAGGGGAGGGGAGGGGAGCGGAGGGGAGGGGAAGGGAAGCGTTGTCGGTCCGTGACATGAATGAACCATGTTCGGTAACGGAGCCTTAGCTCTCCCGGTGTGCTCCTTCCTCCTGCTGCACCTCCCGGTCCTCCCGCTCAACAACAACTGGCCCGGTAAGGTAAGTAGCCGGCGGAGTCGCCGTTTGTTCACCTCTCACGGTGAAAGTGTGCGGAGGCTCGGCGCTTTGACGGCGAAATGGAGAGCAGTCACTCCTGAGTGTGTCACTGTGAGTCAGGGGGGGTGTGCGGCTAACCCACCTCACCCCTAGAGACCGTGTTCAGCCCGGCTAACAAACCGAGCCGCCGGTAATGTCTGAATGAAAGCTCGGTCTGTGCAGCAGCTCGGGCTTCGATAAAAGCTCCTTTAACGGTGGTGTCACGGTGTGTGTGAAGGTAAGCTAACTGTTACCAAATGTCACTGCAGCCGCCGGCGGAGCTCCCACAAAAGTTAGAGCCCGTGTGTGTGTGTGTGTGTGAGGGCGGCTGGATGCTCAGATGCTCTCTGCGTCAGTGAGCGGACGGTGTGTGTACTGTCCACTGTCTGAGGACACACACACACCGTGTCAGCTGGACATGGTGTGTGCTCAGCCAGTCCTCCAAACCAATTCTAACGTGAACTCCACCAAAGTAACAAAAACTGAGCTGTAATGTGTGTTTAGACTGAGGCGGTGTGTTTGGGGTGGGGGGTCTCCATGTTTGGACTCACACACTGCCCCCCCATTCAAACAGCCTGTTGGACTTGACCACTTTGTCCACTGGATCTAAACAGAAGGACTGCTGGCTCTCACTTTCAGCTAGTAACAGGTCAGACACATGTTGCAGATGAAAAGCATGTGAACAACAGGTTGATTTAAGATTCTGATATCTGTGTGTCGTCCTCTAACAAGCACTTCTCTCAGTCTCGTGTTTATCTTCTGTATGAGGAATAAATTCTTCAGTCTAGCTTGATTACTAGAAAAAAAAAAACTTTTCCTAACTGTACTTGTGGTGGTGTACTTTGGGACAGATGTTACATCTGACAGTGACTTACTGAGAGTTTATTTCAACAAAACTGTTCAGACACACACTGAGGAAACTTGGTCAACAGTTTTGTCCTCAGTCATGACCAACATTTGTGGTGCACATACAGTGTCTCACTGTCGATCTTATGTTAATCCTCTTCAAAGACAACATTTTAAAATGCACAGCCCTTTGTTGGAGGAAAAAATCCCTTTGTCATTCTGCAAGTGTCACACTGATGCAGTAATTCAGACTGCCAAATGAACTTGAACCATCAGAAGCAGTCTCCAGTCTCATAGATTGCAGATACGCAAGAACTTGACCATAATGTTGGAAAGTTCCTTCGCTGACCGACTGTTTGCCGTTCATGTTCTCTCTGGTCTGAGTGACCAGCTGGTTGATGTGCAGCCTGATGAAACAGTTCACACAGTCTGACTGTTTGGACTGAGTGAAGAGGACGACATGATGACAGCCAGCAGTGAAGCAGTATATCAGGCAGTCTTGGGGTCTTATGGTTGAAACTCTAAACAGCTGCATCACCAAAGGCGGTGCAAACAATTGTTTGCAGACACTCTTTCTCAGCTGTGGTAACCACCAGAACTCACTCACTCCTTGTAGACCAACCGTCTGGTTTCTGTGCACATGAATGGGCTGAACAGAGATAGCTGATTAAGTGCCCCATATTTGTCTGGTTAGCACGGTGTTTATCCTTCACTCCATTCATTCTTGCCAGTGAAAGAAAATCTGTATAGTGAACATAAAAGAGGTCTGAGTTTCTGGATCTGTAGCTGAGTTTGTGGATGAATTTGACAACACATAAAATTGATGGCAATAGTGAAAAACAAAAGTTGTGTGCACACAACAACTGGCATGACATCTAAAATGCCTTTTTGGCTATAGGGAGACATTATCTTCCAACAGTGCTAAAGCACTCTTTTCACATTATTACACACTAACGTAATGCGCCAGAGCAACAGTGAGGTCATGGTTTCTATTTAAAAGACTGAATCTATGGGGGTAACATTGCTTAGTTTGAAATAGTAGTTATTTTTCCTTCAAGGTGTAGAGAGATGAGTTGTTTAATTCATCAGCATGCACACTGTATGCAGGTCACAGCTGTGTGCACTGCATAGAGCTGTCAGGGTTTATTGGGCAACAGGCCAGACATACTATATACCAATAATAAAATGTCTTCATGTTTGAGAAGAATGTATGTTTGCCTTTTTGATTCAAGCCTAATATCCAAGAACTACTTTAGAAAACTAGCTCAATCATGCTTTTATAGTCAAAGAATGTAAAGCATCATAAAATGCATGTCAGATGTATTCATCTCTTTGTGCCTGGACTAATGTATTGCTTGGTTAAGACTACATGGACTTCATATTAGAGGGTGACCAATTATTCTCTCTGGGTGCTACAGTTCCTCCCACAATCCAAAGACATGTAGGTTAGGTTAATTGGCAACTCTAAATTGCCCCTAGGTGTGAGTGCGAATGGTTGTCTGTCTTTGTGGACTGGCGTCGAGTCCAGGGTATACCCCCGCCTCTCGCCCAAAGATAGCTGGGACAGGCTCCAGCACCCCTGCGACCCTGCTCAGGATAAGCAGGTTTAGAAGATGGATGGATGAATGAGATACATACATTTTACAGCCATTACTACTAGGGGGACAGACTATGTAATGGTAACACTGTTTCTAAATGACATTTAACACATCACCTTTGCCATTTCTGTGTGTATATATATGCTGATACAGATATATAGACTACAGAATAACGTTATAAAATTATACTATATTGAATTTGACTGTACTGATATAGGCTGGGCTAAATCCTACACCGTCTGCTGGAAGTGAAATGTTGTGTTGTGTTTATGTTGTGTTTAAACCTAACAATATATGTGATAGTTGATTTAGAAACACTTTTGTGAATGGTCAACTTTACATTGATTTCTATCATAAATGTTAATAATCAGCACAGGCTGTCCAACAGCTGTAGAGAAATCACATTCAAAGGAATGATGTATACTTTACAGGCTATCATAGAAGAGTTTCCTTTGCTATACCACATCCTAATTTGATTTTAAACCATCACGCCTTTGTGGGAAAGAGGTATTAGCATAACTTTTTCATTCAGACCTCTTTTACATAACAGATCATTTGCACAGTTAATCTCCAGCCCTATATTAAGTCAATGAACATGAAAATGCACAGGCACTGTGTCATCCCACCGAACATTAAGTTATGTCTGTTTTCACGTGTAATCCATCATTATCCTAGAAAGACTTTGATTGCCATAGCTTTGATAGTATTCAACTATTACTGTCAGCTCACAAACCACACAAATATCCAAACACACACACTGTGGTTGTGTGTGTGTGTATGTTTATGTGTTGAATTAGCCAGAGGGTAATCTGACAAAGTAAGGAGCCTGTGTGGGCTTGTTTAGGACCCTGTTGAGACAACACAGTAGTGGGACTTTGAGCCTCGATTGAGTGTGTGTGTTTGTGAGTGTGTTTTAGTCAGTTTAGGGATTTAAAAATACCACCTAAAATACCACCTAACTGGTACACATCCTAGCTCACATCCTAGTTACATGAAAAAACAGATCTCCTCCTGTAGCAAAATGTGGGGCAGATAAGTCAATTTTAGATTTTAAATTAGCATTAATCTCATGTCTAAATTTCCCCATGTCTAGAATGTACAAATATGGGTCAGAAACCGACAATTAAGCAACAAGAGACGGGTGTTTGACAGATACCGTGATGAAGCTGTTTTAGTATGCAGCATTAGTGCCTTTAGGTGTAGTAGCCATCCAAACAATGAGACACTGTCAGGTTCAGGTTGCTTAAGGAAACATTTCTGAGAGCATGAAGTTGTAGGTTGTGTAGTTACACTGCATGTTCAAACAGTAGGATAGGAAATCACATACAGATAATATAGTATGGCTGTGCTGCTTATTAGTTTATCATGGAATATGTGAAACAGTCTTCTTCTTGGCATTGAAATACATAGATTTGGTTCTTTTCAAACCCCAAACTGTCTCTACTTTAATTTGTGCAATTTCAGTAGAATACATTACTGCTGATCACAAAACCTATTCTGATTGTGATTCTGATTCTAACACATTATGGTGTTTTAGTCAGCAGATATATTAACTTATATGGTCTGGGTAGTTTACCTGTCAGTGAATTAAAAAGTCAGTTCAATTACGTTCTTTCTTCTTTTTATTTCTGTTGAGATATCCATCAGCACATCCACCTGAGTACAGTAGGGCTCACTCAGTCCATGTTTTCCATGTTCATGTGCATGTGTCTGTGTATGTGGTGTGTGTCTGCCAGGACAGAAGTGAAGGGAGGGTGGAGCAGCGTGACATCCATCTACAGTCACACATTTTTGGAATTCAAAATGTCAAACAGCCAAGCAAAAAGGTACTGTCATCACACACTGTAATCTGTTTCACTCTCCCACTTTTGAAATGTCTAATTTTCATGTAATTTGTGTCAGATTTTAATTATTTTATGAGCCCACATCAGTGACATTAAGATCCCATCACATTCTCTTCCCATTCTCTTGTCTTACTGAAGTCTGGTTAATATTGAGCACAATTCTGATAACTCCCCCCAACCAACCCCAGCTCTCAAACTGCAACATGATATGTCATACCTCTCCCCTGTGGAAAGGACAAGCTTGACTGTTTTTTTTCTGACTGTTGAACTGTGTATATTTTCTCCCAGGAGGAGGTGTTTCAGTGGTGGGGGGAGTGGTCCAGTTGGTCCTCTTGTTCCAGGAGCTGTGGAGGGGGAGTGAGGACTCAGGAGAGACACTGTCTCATACAGAGGTAGTGTTTAAAACATTATTTGGTATACAGATGCGCATAGAAGGAGAAAGATTTCTGAGGTTACTCTTTTATCTGAATATTTAGTTTTTTACTTTTGTTTTTGCTACTAAGGAAAATCGGTGCAAACTTTAACATAGGCGCCATGTTGGAGTGCAAGAGCACATGAATAGGACCAACTAATTTAAGCTCAAACCAGGCACGGCTTGGAGGCTGATATTAGAAGTAGGAGGAATAAAGAATGGCAGGCTGAGGTGTAAAGTACTGTGAAGTTCAAAAACACAAATACTACATAATGCCATAATATATGTCACCCCAAGTATCCTGTCAGTCGTAGATGATTACGTTGAGCTTATGACTATAATTGTAGGCCTCTCTGTGTATGTGTATGACATGACATGTTTCCTTTTTTTACTATCTGCTTATTTTTTGCTATGTACTCAAGCAATCAGAAAGGGTTATGTTCTGCTTTCACCACTGAAAGTATTCTCAGATGTGACTGCATGTGGAGTTTGAATGCTGGAACGACCATACACCAGACCATATTTGTCTGGTGTGTAGGAAACCTGACAGACTCACGTCCTTGAAAGGTCGTTATTCTGTGATTTTTTTTTAAGAGATGTACTTTCACAAATAATTGCCTTACATTTGTGATAAGAGGGGATCTAAGCAGGTTGAGATGCAGTCGCAATTTTATGCCAAAATGAGCACCAAAGTTGCACTGTGTGGTCTTTTTCTGTATAAACAGGAGCTCGGCTTCACCACTCCACCCACCTCCGCGCAACTGGGTTTGTTTGGAGCAGGAAATGACCAAACAAGCACAAGTGGACTATTAGACGATTACTTTGCAGTGGAGTTTGTGCAACTGCTGACTTTGTGCAGGAAAGCTCAAGCCCAAGTCTTTAGAATGAAAAACTATTTAATGCTTTAATGCTGGTTAACCAGCTTGGGTATTTGATGCTACTTTCACATCTTGACCACACAGTGTTTGTAAAGGCACAGACTACGCATTCAGCAGCAACACATTCTGCAAGAGTGAGTAGAGACATGGCCATATACAGAGCCAAGTTAGGTAGAGCGTTGACAGAGTATGTGTGTTAGTAGCCATCTTGTTACCTTTGACTTCCCCCTGTCAGATTTGCGGAAGTTTCTGTCAGCCAAGATTAACGCCACTCTGCCCTCTCTGTTGGCCTTCTGTGTCTCCCCTTCTTCCCCCTCCTCCCTCTTTCTTTCTGCTGTCTTTGTTCCTCTCCTGCCCGTTCTGCTCTCATGGCTGCCTCCTTTTTTCTTTTTTTTTTTTTTTACCCTTTTTCTCTCCTCTCCGCTTCTTTTTTCCACTCTCTTCTCCTCCTCTTCCTCACTATCCCATTCACCTCCTCCCCTTTTCACCTCTGCTCCTGCCTTTTTGCTCTCTCCCCTTCCTCTCCTGTCCTGCCTTCATCACCTTCTACCAATTAGATGTGACACTCTCACATAGTGACCTCCCGCTCACCTCTGCCTGCTGTCTCTCCTACTTCACTGTCTAAAAAGTGTAGGAGGATAGGCCAAAGAAAGAGAGACACAGATAGGCAGAGGAGGTGTGCATATGTGTGTGTGTGCATATGTGTGTGTGTGCGCGTGTGTGTGTGTGTGTGTGTGTTGGGGGTGTAGTTAACATGGTAATGAAAGACAGATGCATTAACTCCATGCTGGAGTGCTCTAAGTCCTTCCCACACACACACACACACACACACACACACACACACACAGAATTAGGATCATGTTAAAAACTACAGCACTCTTAGACGAATCATTCCTGGTACAACTGCTGCATGTTACATGTTGTTGCGAAATGTTGCAGACGTGTGAGTTCTTCTTGAGATGTGTTTGTATCACTTGGTTTAAAGTGAATTAAAAGGTTCTTATTCTGTTACTGTCAACAAATGCATTCAAGTTGTTCTGCTAATGTTGATCACTTTTTATGTTTCTTCTGAAGACATAAATGTTTTTATTTGATAGTACAGTGATCCCTCCTCCGTTGCGGGGGTTGCGTTCCAGAACGTCCCCGTGAAAGGTGAAAATCCACAAAGTAGAAACCATATGTTTAGATGTTATTTTTTAGATAACAGAAGATTAAAACATGATAAATGTATATGATGACTATATACTAAGTCTACTTGTCACCCTCCTTTTAGCTCTGCTTTGGTCTCCACCAACTCCTGAGAAAACTATCTGGCTCTTTAGACGCTAAATGTTGCATTACTTTCACCAGCCTCTTACCATGTCTGCTGTTCAGAAAGTTAGCTTATAGACTAGATAGAGTTTATCTCTGTAAACGGTTCTGCCTTGATGAGCATGGAGTTACCAAAATAGCTGAAACTCTTTCATTCATTCGTTTTACACACTCTCATTTGACCCATTGTTAATATAAAAGAGTACAACTTTAAGTATATACATATGTTCAACCTGGTATAGGTGGGTACAGTGGAGTAGTGGAGTCCACAAGCTGCTCTGTGGTACTGAGTGAGTTATGAGGGGAATGACAAAGTGTGAAGATCATATCTAGGTTTGAAAAAATTGCTTGGCTATATTATCATTTTAGAGCTCTTTGAGGTATAAAAAGGATTCATCACAACAAAAAGAAGGTTGCTGAAATGGCAGAAAATTGAGTAGTAATAGTAGGTAGTAAGTTTGGTGTTATTTCATAGTCGTGTATAAGATGTGAGACAGTAATGGGGATAACATTAGCATTAGTCAGTATGAAGCACTTTGAATGCGTTGTGTGAATTTGTGCCAAGTGTCTGAGAGGTGTATATAAGTACTGTTTGCTCACAGAGGCAGCTGCTCTAGCTACTCATTACAGGAACAAACTCACTTTTCATTATGAGCATTAAATGTCGGAGAATCACTGTTTATTCCACAAAGAAATACGAATGGTGAGATGTCACCCAAGCTGTGTGTGGCCCCACAGACTGTAAACCAGAGGAAAGGGTTGTGGATGGTTACATCTCTGTCTGTCATACATTTATAAACAGACACATCTTGGCTCTTCAGTCAGCATTCAAGTTTTTACTGTTTCTTCAATTCCTTTCTATCATCAAGAGGCCTTCGATTAATAATAATTTGTCCATCATATACTGAAATGCAGGTGACAAAGGAAAACCCAGCAGAAAATTGTGTTGGTCTTTTAGTTTAGTCAGTTCATGAAGGTTGTAATACAGTCAAACCACAGCAGAATCTCCCATAGGTGTTCAGTTCGGTAATGATCTGTTGACTGAGAGAGCCATAAAACATGATTCACATTACATCACTTTCATACTTATTAAACCATCCAGAGAGCCACCATGTCCTTTATTGAAGCATCTGCAATTTGCCTTGCAGTTAGTAGAAAATGCTGCTACTGCGCTGCTGTGGTCAAGCAAACAACCTGCTGCCCTGCTGTGAGGTGTGTCACAATGAACTCATCACAACATTGTGACTGTTAAACAGTGATGTGACACAAAACATGGCACAGAAACAGCTGGAATGACATCTGTGTATATGTCCTGCAGTGTTGCTGTGATAGATTCGATTACAGCCTGATGAACCTCACCTTACTTGTCTCATCCTACTCATTAGCAATCACAACTAGAAAAATTATTGTTATAGTTCCTCAGTTTTTGACCAGACACTTACATTTCCTAAAACTTAACACTTAGTCATTATACTTGTGTTTCAAAAACAGCAAGGAAATGACTTATTAAACTCAAGATATTCTTATACTTACCCATATGCAGCAATATTTTATGCACCTCGTGTGATGTCCATACAATACATTATTATATTGTACATATATGTATTATATTCATTAACCTTATTGTATATCCTGTATTGTCTCCTGTCTCTGTGTCAGGCTGGCTGCCACCCAGAACATAAACAGCTCATATTGTGTTGGCTCTCCTAAACAGTACCAGCTCTGTCCAAACCAGGTATGATGCGAAACTGATATTAATACTGTGCTGATTCATCCTCTATTGAGTCTTGAGTCTTTAACAGTGGAACACGAGGGTTAAGGGGAGGAAATAAGAAAAAAAAAATCGTTTCGTGTATGTATTTCGTGATCGTTTGCTGTGTGTGTTGGGTTTCTCAGCCCTGTCCCAGTCCCAGTGTAAGCTTCAAACAGCACCAGTGTTCCCAATTCAATTCTAAAGCCTTTGGAAGGAGATACTACCAGTGGATACCTCTTTACCCAGGTATAATATCAATTTATCTATCAATCTGTCACTCTTTCAGCAGTCTGTCTGTCTGCTTTTCTATTAAGGTATCAATCTTTAACACAGTCTATAGAAACAATGCCTTGTGTGGCCTCTTTCCATACACTTCTACAGTAGCTGTCTAAACTGGACATTAACATTCATTCACAGCATTCACAACTTTCTGGCCTGTTCTTTCTTGAAGGAGTGAATCATGTTGTTGCAGAAATGTCAGTGGGATGACCTCTGAAATCATTAGTTTGGCTGCTTGTGTGGAATAGTTATAATTATTAAGTCCAGCAGCTGTGAAAGATTGAGCGGAATCGTCTACCACCCACAGTTAAAGCTGCACTGGCCATCTTGAGAGACTAAATTAATATTTGAATACCTGATTTCCTTTGTAGCTGATTACATCAGTATCTCCAATAAGCCATGTGACCTGCAGTGTACAACCATCACTGGTGAGCGACAGCTGCTTGTTCCTGCCCATGACGGTACCTTTTGCCGTGATGCCAAGTACCATGGAGTCTGTATAGAGGGAATATGTCAGGTAACCCAACAAGAAAAAGCTGTGATTGCATCCTTTTCCTGCAGGAATTACTAATGTGCATTATATTTATTCAAAACCACACACACATGTATTACTTGAACTTAATGTTTGATGTTGATGAGTGACCTTTACTAACTGCGTGAGTCAAGTCTCAATAACTAACAACATAACTGTCTCAAGTGTTTTTCATTTCTCTTGTCCTCCAGCCTGTAGGGTGTGATGGGGAGCTGTACAGCAATAAGGCAGTAGACAGATGTGGAGTGTGTGGAGGCAATGGGACGTCATGCCAGCGCATCTCTGGATCATACAGGAAGGCACTCACACAGTTAGGTAACACACACACAAACACACATGTAGACAGATTTACACACAAGTATAAATGGTCTTTGACGTAAAGTCAGGTTATCTGTGGTTGACTTTGGTTACACTGGTATAACAGTACTAAATATGCTGTATCCACATCCCAACTTCTGTTTGACTCATAAGTCAGCTCAGTTTTTTTTTTAGTAAAGGGTTATCTAGGCCTTCAGCTGCCCTCTCACCAAATTTCACTGTAATTATTGTTCTTATTTTTTGTGAATGGCTTGACGTGGAATCTCTGGCAGTGTGCTCCTGGTGCACAAAGTCACAGCCCAACAACAGGAGGGAGATTTGGATTACATGAAAATCTATGTAGTTTTTTTCCCCGTTTTCTATCAATTTAAATATGCAGAGGTTTCCTTCTAGGTTTCCCAATTCCATTTTAGCCACCCTTTTTTTTGGTTTCTTATGGAAAATGAGGTTGTGGAATAACATATTTCATCACAGTTCCATCAAAGAAATGAGCACTACCCTGAAATCACTAAAACTATTTTCCTGGTCAAAACAACTGAGATGAAAAAAAAGTATGGTGATCAAAACATTAACATTTCACTTGCACACAATTTTGTTCCTTGATGACAACAGACAATCGTTTAGTGTTTAAAGTGGGTGTTTTTGTCATCAGGCTATGTGTTCATCACCAACATCCCAGCTGGAGCTTCAGACATTCAGATCATAGAGAGACACAAGACTGAGAACATCCTAGGTGAGAACCTATAATTATGACACAACAGATTTAAATCAACACCTAAAGCACAAATGTACCATTCTAACAGTGGTTCTAGCATGTTTTTCTGTATTGTAAAACAATATTATTTTTCCTGTACCCATTTGAGATAAGCTAGGCTAACAATGGTCTGGACCTGTATTTGCTGCACGTAGATAGTTTGGATTTTTTAGTCTAACAGGGTCATTTTCAAAACAAGAACCAGTCACTATTTTGTAGATACCACTCAATTGGTATATCACTGTCTCAGTCCCTCACTCCGATTTCTTCCCTCCTGTCTAGCTTTGTCAGATGAAGCTGGTCACTTCTTCTTCAACGGAAACACTGTGTTTGACAATCCTCAAAACTTCCGGGTGGCAGGAACAGTGTTTAAATACCGACGTCCAAGCAATGTGTTCTCTGATGGGCTAGAGTATATAATTGCACAGGGACCTACACTTCAGGGCCTGAATGTTATGGTAGGACACACACACATACACATACAGTATGTGTATCATAATATATGAATTAAGAAAGGAAGTAGCTCCAGTATGAAGTAGTTCACCTGTGACTTTCTCTTTGGATATGAAGTACTACAACCTGAATGGGAAGCTCCCCCACATCACCTACGAGTACACCATCCCCCGCACATCTCATGACATCACAGCTGCAGAGGGCATCACCACAGGCCATCTTAACCTCACCTACAACGAGTTAAATGAGGATGTGAGAGGAGATCAACTTAGGGGGACGAATCACAGCAGAGGGAGTGCGACTTCTGTCCACCACTATCACACCCAGCTGGGAGCTAACGACCAATCAGATGTCCGGCTGCAGGAAGAGGAGGAAGTGGTGTGGGAGATCAGAACACCCAGCCCTCCAACAGCAGCTGCCGTGCTGGTCTACAGACCGGCTGACGTCACCAGTCACGTATTTAGCCATAATGACGTGGAGGAGCAGGGTCCTCTGGTGCCATCTGGTTACCGTGAGTTACAGATTGATCTGTCTTCTAATGACTGAGCTTTTTACTTTTTAACATTGAACATGTGTGTAGATAAAAGCTGCAGAGAGACAATAATTGAAAATGATTAGTCTACAATGTGTCCTGCAATAGTGTTGACTAATTATCAGGGTGTTGTTTCGCTCTGTCCAGCTTCTTAGTGCTCATTCTGTCCTCTGTCTCTGTCTCTGTCTCTGTTCATTAAGGAAGTACTTCCAACTCGATCGACGAGCCAGTCACTGCTGATGACAACACCCTCGTGCTCTCTTTGCCAGGTAGAAAAGATAACAAGGCTTTTTTTCTATACCTCAGTTTTTAAATAAAACCAGAATAAAAAAGCTGAAAATAATACATAGAGCATTTTTATGTTTGATATGATACACAACAGCAATGTCACAACAATGGAGATGAGAAAACCAAGACTATGATACAGCCACTGTGTACACAACCCAGGTCCAGCCAATCACAGGAGAGAAGTCAGGCTTTCGTTTATCACTTAATCACTTTCTGATTAGCTGTGTTCATCAGTGCTTAAGGAGCTACAATTTTAAGGCAATCAAATGGTTAGCTCAGAGAGCGTATCTGTCAAAACTAACATCACGCATACACAACTTAGAGTGCAGGTCAGGTATAACAACTTTGAAGTGCTTCATAAAAAAGTATTGAAGTGTTTTGGGCTGGTGCAGTATCAGGAGTTAGCACTGCTACTAACTGATGAGGAATAGGTCTCAGTGTGGCAAATCCTCCACACAAAGTGAGTGGATAGGATGGGAATGAAGTGGCTAAAAGACACTATGCCCTATTCAAACATACAGACTCAACAGGCCCTAGCAACTCCGCTGTGTTGGTCTGTAGATGTAACTTGACTTCTGACCTCCATGTGAAGAGAGGAGACCATGAAATTAAATTTAAACTGAGAAACTCAGTAACAGTGAAAAAAAAAAGTTTCATTTCTAAAAAAAAATACTTCATCATTTAGAAATAATCTCTTTCACTAGTAAAAATACCAAGATACTTTTAAAACCCTATTTTGTTGTCTATTTACAGGTAGTGAAGTCAGTGTTCATTCTGCAGCCCAGCCAGATGATGCTCCTTATCTGCTACTAGAGGATTTACATCATAACCACACACACTCCCTCACACAGTCAAACACACACTCTGTCAAACACACGCTCACTGATCCACGTTCACCAGCAGAAACAGATGTGGAAACCACAGACACAGAAATACACACAGGCCCACAGTTGGATGTACGCTCAGACATGTTCTCAGTGTCTGAGAAACACTCAGAAACACACTCTGCTGTCTTGGTTCAGCTGCAACAGGTGTCTGCAGTCCAGGCAGCCAACACAGAGAGGTATGAGGTGTATAACATGTAATTCACTACAGATTTATGCAGTTTTTGTTGTTGATGTTCAATGGCTGGAATATTTGGTGCTTATTGAATTACACTTTCATAATCCTTCTCATAGTTTCTGATGATAAATATCTCACATAAATTGTTTTAATGACTGTGTAGATGTTTGCCTCAGGGTCTAGTTGTTAGCCTCATTTTTAATATAACTTAATTAACATTTCATTTCTCCTGTCAGCATAATGATTGTTACATTCATGTGTTTTTATAAAGTGAACCGTGACCATATCAGGTTTCAAAGCGATGCCTGTCTGTCTCTGTTTCTGTCTCTCTGTAGCAATGACTTTGATGTGGGTCTGGACTCAGATATTAGTCTGGCAGACATGTATCGCTGGAAGATTTCTGCTTATGCTCCATGCAGTTCAACTTGCACAACAGGTAAACACATGCCCAACATGCAAGTACATCGATATGATATTACCCAAATATATTAATGCAACTGAAAAATACTGATAATGCAACTTGTGGCAGTTGTTCTACCATGGCTATAGAACATTTTAGTGTCTGACTGGTACTGTATGTGTGTTAAACACCTCAGATTGAGTTCCAGAGCACAGTTTTAACATTGTTCTACATTAGTGTGCAAGGTACTACTGTTGAAACTTACCTAAGTACAGGTTAAACAGACACAAAGACAAACACAAAGAGCCACACAAACATTGTACTGCATACGGACTGTATGTTGTTGATCTACATCTGTACCCTGTGTACTCCATGTTAACACTGTCGGTCTCTGTGTATTGTCAGGTATCACTACTAGCTACGCCCTTTGTGTGCGGTATGATGGTACTGAAGTCGATGACAGTTACTGTGACTCTCTGACCAGACCTGAGCCCACACATGAGTTCTGCACTGGAAAAGAATGTCCTCCAAGGTACTATCCTTACTTATTTAGCTTACTGACTCATAGGTTAACTAAAACCCTGATGTGAAATTCCTCAGACTTTATTACAGTTTCATTTGCAAATGGCAAAGGAGTGATTATTTTCTTTTGTACATCATGTACACCAGGTCAGGTGTGTGACACCCCCTGGATATGTCAAGTTAAAGTTATTCACTAAATGTAAAATACAGAGTTTCCACACGTCTGTATCTCTGAGTCTACCAAAATCTTAAACATAACACTGATTTACCTAAATCCAGTAAGTCCTGAAGACAAAACCAAACAAATCTAATCTAAGTACAAACCAATGGGGATTCTTGTTGTAAAATCAATGAATTAATAAAAAGCATCTCCAGTCAAACACCCTCTATAGTTATCTATATTTATCTACATCTAGTTATCTATTTAGTGTAAATCCATAGATATTTTATTTGTGGCTAAATAAGCAAGGATTTGTGTGGGATTTGAACATTTTTGACAGTGGCAAACCCCAGTGGTGGGAACGAAAAGACACTGTGATAGGCAGCAATGTACCATGTCATCCATGTCATACCCACCACCAATCTGACCTGGGGACAGTAAGAGGAATGGGCTGAATTCAACATGGACAATACTGAGATATACTTTATTACTAGACTACTAAGTGTTACACATTGTGCCTTTTTAAAATTGTTGTTGTAAAACTATAAGAATCAAAGAAGAACATATTCACCACTTTCTCCACAGATGGGAGACCAGTGGTTGGAGTGAGTGCTCTCGGACCTGTGGTGAGGGCGTTCAGTATCGTACTGTGCGCTGCTGGAAGATGCTGTTACCTGGTCTTGACTCCTCTGTCTATGATTCACTGTGTCTGTCACATGACCTTCACAAACCAGCCAATAGAAAGGTCTGCCATGGCCAGAGCTGTGGACCCCAGTGGGAGGTGTCTGAGTGGTCAGAGGTAAGACAGCAAACCGCAGTGCAGTTGTATTGTGAGGCGTTATCTTGTGGTTTAATGTCTTCATTATTTTGAGAAGAAGAACATTACACATTGTCCAAGGACTGCTGGTGAGAAGCTTCAAAGGCTTCAACATCAGTATCAAAACACATCATTTCACATACTAAGATTTGCTGTAGTCATCAACTGAAACAAAGATATTGGGGAAAATCTTTTCAGTTACTAAAATAAAAATGTTTCTAAGCTAAATCTAAGATGTAAAACTGAATAAATGAAAACAAGTTTCCCTGATCTGCATCAATTCATTCATTTAAATTAAATAGGAAACACATCAGCAACAGTATTCTGTGCGTCATCTCTAGCTTGACTTTTCATGTCTTCTTCATATGAAACTTCACAGTTGCCTCTTTGCACCATAAACATGCGTGTAAATAAAACTGTTGATACCATACGATTAATTACAGACTGTAGATAAAAACAATATAAATTCTAATTGCTTTCAAAAGATAGTTTGTTTTGGTTTGTTTTGCAGTATTAATCTTTGCATGGTGTGTACATACATACATACATGTGTTTTGTTTGTGTTTGTCACTGTGTGTGTTAGTGCTCTGCACGCTGTGGCTCCCGGGGTGTCCGTACTCGGGAAGTTCGTTGCTCAATGGAAATGAGACTGTGCAACAAGTCCTCTCAGCCAATAGAAAGTCAGGAATGTGAAGGCCCGCCCTGTGACAGAAGATGGACAGTTTCTGACTGGGGACCTGTGAGTTTGACAACACACACCAGATTTGAACACTTCTCTTTCAATAATTAGTCATTAAAATGTCAATTTTACATTTCATGTAAAAATATCTGTTTATGTGTCAGTGTTCAGGTGTGTGTGGGGAGGGAAGGATGGTGCGTGCAGTGATGTGTCGATCATCAGGTGGAGTGGTGATGTCAGAGGAGCAGTGTGACCAATCGCTCCGCCCGCTGGCCATCTACCCCTGTGGCAACAGAGATTGCGCCCCCCACTGGGTGGAACAGGAATGGCAACAGGTAAAAGTTTAAACAACCAGTGTAAGTGTGGTGCACCTTTAGAGCTGTTTGGTAGAACGTATTTTGGCTGCCAGATGAAATGTGTGTTGCTTTAAGATGTGTTTGTTGTGTGTGTGTGCCAGTGTAATGCTACATGTGGGCGTGGTGTGCGACAGCGTCAGGTGGTGTGTGCTGGGCTGGAAGGCGGGGTGTTCAAAGAGTTTCCAGACAGCAGCTGTCACCACACCAACAAGCCAGAGACCAGCTCGTCCTGCTTCCAGAGACCCTGCTCTAAATGGTTCACCACATCCTGGTCTCAGGTAACTGTCTGTCTGCATGCCTGCCTACTGATACATCAACCAGTACACCACCACAGTGATTTCAAATCAGGACTGGCTAATTGTATCAACAACTTGTATCTCCAACTTTTTTTGTATCACATCACAAGTATTGTGATGCTGATGGAGTTGCAGCTGTATTTGAGTACCTGCAGGTCTGATCTTCAGTAATATGTAGAGACAAATTAAAGTCCTGCCCCCTCATGCCCCCTCAGTGCAGTAAGACCTGTGGGAGTGGCATCCAGGTTCGAGAAGTGAAGTGTTACCAGGGGGAAGAGCTGATAACCAGGGGCCACAGCTGTGACTCTGCCCTCAAGCCAGAAGCCAGACAGAGCTGTGAAATCCAGAGCTGTCCGACAGAAGCACCAGGTACAAAAACAAACACGGTGTGCGCATTCACTGTTGGTGATGCAACATTTCAGCACCATTTCAGCTGCTTCAGTTTAGGATAAATGAACTCCTAGAAGTGTTAGAGCGATGGCGTGCTTTTCTGCTTTGCCTTAATGATTGAGGTTTCTGACCCTTTATGTTTTCATGTTGTTATCCAGCAGCAGCTCCGGCAGCATCAGTAGCAGTAGTTGACTCCTGCCAAGACAAAGCGACGGCCAACTGTGCCCTAGTCCTAAAGGTGAAACTGTGTTCCCACTGGTACTACAGAAAGGCCTGCTGCCAGTCCTGTAAGGCACCGAGACCATGAAGACTTCACTGTAACCTCTCACCTAACACAAACCACTGGTACCAAAGGTCACATTACATTCACATTGGTGCTACAAAGAAGCCTGCTGCTAGCAATGTAAGGCCTTCCAACATTCATTTGAACCATGTAACTCTTCCTATCACTGATGTCAAAGGTCAACCTGTGGTCACTGTCTTCACCTCCAGCCTGTCAATGTTTTGCATGTAGTCGTATGACACCACTAAACATAACCAATCTATATTACTCCTACTGCTTCCTCAAAGAGTCATCAGTAAAATAGGTTTGTGGACAAAACAAAGTTCCTTTCTGGAGTAATATTTTTCAACTGGAAGTTTGTCTAAAGCATCAGAAGCATGAAACAGGTCTAAACCCCTTCATGACACAATGACCAAGACTGTAGTCCACTCCACCTGACAGAGGTCCTGACCATTTTCCCAGCTGGATTCTAAATCTGTTCACTGAACACCTCCTGCATGGACAATGTGAAGATAGACAAGCTTTCAGGGCTTTCTGTACAACTGTTTGCCTGACTCCAAAAGAGAAGAAGCACAGCAGTCTTTTGATACACATCCTTCCTCCACGTTAAGGGGTAAAAAACCTCAAAACACTTCATCAGTGCATCCCTGTGTCCATCACTGCAAGTAACTCCCATCCCATTTTCAAAGTGATGCTCCCTATATCGCCCTCCATCCCCTCACTTTTTCTCAAGGTGCTATATACTGCTAAACAGGTAGCATCCAAAGCACAGAAAGTCCAAAGGCAGCTTTGTTGTTAATATGGCAATGGACAAAGACAGACTGGACAGGGAAAAACATGCAACTGAGCCCCCTCAGCCTTGGTCCAATCCTGCTTTACATTTACAGCCCATGCAGTTTAGGCACGGTGTGCTACTTATGCCATGCTGATATGTACAACATGTATTCACACAATAGACAGCAGACACAGCAGCACAGCCTACTGCCTATCTTAAACTGACTGACAAACTGACTACAAACTCTGCTGTTGTCACTTTGTCCTTTTTCAACACAGTACCAAACTCATTGCTTCCTCACTGTGACCAGCTGGACCACGTCATGGCTCCATTTTGCACAGCATGATGAACAGTAAAAAAAAAAAAAAAAAAAAAGGATCAAATAACAATGGTGCAGAACTAGACATATTGTCTTTGTTATTCTAAGCATTCCTCATCAAAACCTGGGGCCTATATATCCCACAAAGCAATTTGACTGCAGTTGGAGATTTGATGTGTTATGCTAGTAGTGGCTAATGTAACCTGGAGCCACTACCTCAAGCAGAGATCAGGAGCGGACTTCTTTCACTCCACACTCCAAATGTTTTTTTTCACTTGTACTCCCAATCAAGACTTCCTCAAGTGACATCACTTGATCCGCTAAAATCACACAGAGAACCAGGGTACTCGTGATGAATGAATGAATTTTCTCTTTCAAAAAATGCAAATGAAGACGTGGATATAAGTGCTTTTAAAAGTAGCATCTGCAGGTGCAGTAACTTGTGAGCACCTGGTTATACTCATGTAGACATTTCACATGTGAAGGTTCAACAAGGAACCAAATGAAAATGCATCACTGGAGTTGGCTTGACAATAGAAGAAAAGTACAAACACTGCATGGGTGTAGTACTATATCAACATGGCTACGAGTGAAAACTCTCATCTATCCAATACACTGTGTACACTTGACAGTCACTGTCGGTCTCTGCCTGCGTGATGTTTCTCTGATGTTACATCACCCACGGAGCTGCTGTTGTTGTTTTTGCTTACTGTATCACACATAAAGAATAAAAGACTAGCTTTTTTGGACAAGCACCTGTGTCTGGGTTGTGATTGCTGCTCCTCTTCCGTACATTTAATGCAGGATACACAACTACTTCCCAAAGAAAGCTTCAGAGGGTAGTTTTATGAAAACTGAAGAAATATTGAACAACAAGGTAAAAACCTGAAAATCAAGTAAGTGAGCTTCAGTTTCAATGTTTGTCAGCTTCACCGTGGTAACTCAAGCTGAAGTTGTATGGGAATGAAACAGAGAAGTTATAGGGATATATGCACTTTCAAGTGACGGTAACAGAGGGGGACTGTGGGTACTAATTAAGTTGTCTCTGAAACATGACCTGTTTCCACTGGTGTGTGTATGTGAGGGTGTTATAATTGACTATTATGTTGTTTAAAATCCCCCCCTTTACCAGCCACAATTAGCTTTATCATGCTTACAAAAGATGGAATCCCAATGGATGACTCCTTAGTGAAACCAAATCACACACATGAATGCACAGCAGGTACTCATCAGAACTGGTCTCAGTGAGGCACTTCGGGTCTTTGGGTGTCAGAGGAGGACATCCAGGAGATTTTATTCCCCTTTCAGGTTCTGACAAATTCAGAAACAATTAAACAGTTGTTTTACTGTTACAAGAAAGGATGCCTGACAAACCAGTGAGAGTGTGTTGGCAGGAAAAGACCAACAGGATAAGGTGAGTGATTTCACCTGGACTGAACAGGTCATCTGATGTTCAAATGTTTGCAGAGTAGGGACAGCGTTTACTGTAACACTTAATCTATGTAATAAGATTACATAGATTATCCTAAATATATGAAATTCAAATCAAACTTTGCTATTTTTTCCAGATGCATAAACATGTTGAAACACTGGCACATTCATAATTCATCATAAAATGAATTATGAATGTGCCAGTGTTTCAACATATTGATGAAAATTGACCATTAACACTAAATGTAAAGTAATTCTAATATACATTTTATAATTGATGGACTCAAACAGGAAAGATGTGATGTTTGACTTACAGAGGAGAACCTGTTATTATTAGATCTGCTTTGAAACTTTAATGCTGTAGACATTTTACATGGTAGACCTCCTCTCCAGCATAGTTTTGAAGGTTTCTGGAGGTTTTTCTTTCCATTCAGGCAGCAGGTGGCTCACGTCAGAGTACATTCAGAATGTTATCTTAGATGGTAGTTTGGATAAAGTTTCATGCCTGTGTATGGTGCTGTATTTAGATGACAATCTCTTATATTTTTTAAGAATTTATAGTTGGAAAGATGCTTCCAAATGTACATTATGATTCATTTTCCAGGTGGAATTTTCTGGCAACCAAGTTCCTGAATGAAACATTTAAAATGTAAAAACCTGCTCCGTATTTTCAAAGGTGGAAATGTTTTAATGATCTGTGTTAGTATAAATGACACAAAACTAAAAAAATATGAAGTACTAATGGCCATGCTCTCGCATTTTCTCACTTTTTGTGAAAAGTGAAAAGTAAAATATTCTTACAGTTGTATTTTTTGAACCATTTAGTTTTTAAATGATTTTTTTCATGAAATGGTGTTAATGTAGTTGTGAACTTAAAGTGTAACCTAATTGCACCTTTCTCAGTGGTAGTTTTGCTGTTGAATTTAAAGGACAATGCTTGCAATATTCTCCAATTTTTCTTTTTGTCCCACAAAAAGACCAGAACCAATGATGAACACATAGAAGTGTGCATGTATCCAAACCTTGAGATATCTTATCCCTTTGTGCTCTAGTGTTCCAAGTTAAAGTAACAGCACAACAATGTGAAAATGGTCCTGCATTCAAAATCCTACTTAAGTAAAAGTACAATGTAATTATCAAGTATCAAAAGTCAAATCTCTCCCATGACTGTGACATCATATGACATTATTAGAATAGCAGCACCAACGCATCAGTGTATAAGAAGCATTTACTGTTCTGCTTTGTTGTGGTGGAGCCAGTTTGAACTACTTTATATATTTACGCTGTTTAGTCTGGTGGTGTGGGTGGTTCCTCTCCAAAGGCTCAAAAGATTAACCTGAACTGTCTCGAAATGGTTAATAGGAAAGGAAAGAAGAAAAAGAATTGTGATTGACTTGATGATAACACTGGAAACATGACAGCCCCAACTAAACACAGTTCTTTTAAGTAAGGGATCTTCCCTAGGATGGCATGGAAAAAAGAACATATGGAATATTGTACTAGTATCCGTTTCATTAACTATATATATGCTTTATGATGACTTCTGTTCCATTCTAGTGTCCTGTGAATCTATGGCATCTTGTTACTTGAAATGAAATATTATTTTATTGTGTCTTGCACAATCAAATGACTTGAAGTTTTAGTAGCACTCCTTTGAACTACACTTCTTGTAATATTTGATTGCTCTAATAGGGGGCACGTTCCAAAAGTTTAGGAACTACTTATTTTTATTTTATTTTACTATAATATCATATTAATGTAAAAGTGTAAATTTAACTGATATTTCCTTCCGAAACGTTGTGAGTAGAACTATGAAGTAATATAAAATGGATATACGTAAAACGTAGACCAAAATTGGAAAGAAAGAAAGGAAAGGACAGGCTAAGTTTTAAAGTACTTAGTTACCATCTGCCACCAACTCTGGGTGCAACATCCAACATTTTGACTCAGTTCTGTATTGGCACCCTGCTGCTTGTTTGCTAAAGAAACAAATCTGTATAAATCTGTGGCTTAGTAAAAATCCTGTATCCCTTCCTTCTTCCTTCATGCTGATGTTTATTAGCTTATCGTTCAGGAGCAATAGGTGAGTGTCAAGTGTTGATTAGAGATCTGAATTTGACCATCTCCTTTTCACTGGGAAAAAAAGGACTGATTTGATGTCACATGCATGTCAGAAATTAGAGCTGCTGGGACAAATGACTTCCTGCATAGTGTGAAACTAACACCTGACTCTGCTGTCTGTTTCAGATGCCTCTTAAAGTCAACATGTTGCTTTTAGCAGTGGTATCTGTGTGGTGTGTGGAGGTGTGTGTGTGCTTCCCTAATGGCTCTGTGGCGATCTCCTGTGGCAGCATGATGCCTGTACACCCGCCCTTCACCCCCTCCACCAGTAGTCCACCTTTCACACTCTCTACATGTAGTGCCACCTACAGGCCTGGTGAAGTCATTACAGGTATATCTGTTCAGCAACATTTTTATGCCATACTTGCTCAAATAAAAGTTGTGTTGTAAATATTGGACAGGAGCTGGTCCACAAACAAATAGAGGCCAGTCCCAAATACAGGCCGGGATAAAAACAAGCGTGGGTAAACACCTGCTGACGGTCATATAATGTGCATACTGTAGGTCTACATATCAGATCAAGAATCAAGAATCTTTATTGTCATCATGTTTTCACATAACGAAATTAACATTGGTGACTTCCAGCTTTAAACGTAAAAATAAGTATATGTAAAAATATGTAATATGTGCATAAAGATTTAAAGTTGTAGCAGCAATGTTCAATAGAGGGGTGGGTCAGGTGTTTGAGGCAAGTTGGCTCAAGTTCTCATTAGGAGGAAATGCATTGTACAGCTCTGGGGAAGAAGCTGTTTTTCAGTCTGCTAGTTGTTGTCTTTATGTTTCTGTACCGCTTTTCCAGATGGAAGTGGTACAAACAGTCCACTTTCCCAGGTGGGTAGGTAGGGTCGGCGGCAATATGTCGGGCCTTCTTCTGCATCCGGCCAGCGTATATTGAGTCCAGGTCTGGAAGAGGACTTCCCACAATCCCCTGTGCTGTTTTCACCACCCAGGCTAAGTCCTTTCAGGTCTTGTGCAGTGCAGCTGCCATACCACACTGCTGCACTGAGGCAGAGGATGCTCTCTATTGTGGCCCTGTAGAAGTTTGTCAGGAGCTGAGGGGAGAGTCCAGCACGTTTCAGCTTCCTGAGGAAGAAGAGTCTTTGTTGAGCCTTCTTTACTTACCAGGTGAGCTGTGTTCATGGACCAGGTCAGGTCAGATGTGATGTGGATGCCCAGGAACTTGATATTGTTGACACGCTCAACTGCTTCCCCGTGGATGAGGAGAGGAGTGTGCTCTGTCCTCCTGGACCTCCTGTAGTCCACTATGACCTCCTTGGTCTTGCTGGTGTTCAGAACAATGTTGTTGTTTGAGCACCACTGAGTAAGGTGCTGGATCTCCTCTCTGTAGTGGGTCTCATCATTGTCCGATATGAGGCCCACTATGGTGGTGTCGTCTGCAAACTTTACGATGGTGTTTGTGGAGTGGATGTCCAGAACAGTCACTGGTGAAGAGAGTGAAGAGGGCTGGGCTGAGCACGCAGCCCTGTGGTGTGCCTGTGCTTCAGGAACCAGTGTAGAGGATGTGTTGTCCCCGATTCTCACCACCTGAGGCCTGTTGGTGAGGAAGTCCCTGATCCAATGGCACAGCGATGAGGGCAGTCCCAGGTTGTGGAGCTTGACTTCAGTAAATTCAACAATAACCGTGCTACTTTTGGATTACTTAAGTGTTGTTTTTCATTTCAGTCACTGTGTGTGTGTTTGTGCTCATTCCAATTAAACTGTATTTATTGTGTAGTAACATACAAATGCCACAAAATGCCAGTAGCTACATTTGAAGTACCATATGGAACCATTGCCAGTCACTGAATTTTTGGTCCTGCAAATATTTCACAATAAAGATCTTTTTAAGAAACAAAGGGACTCTGTCCGCTGAAATGCTAGAGGGCTTTTAATTTGAAACAGATACAAGTGTTGAGTTTGTATTATAGCATTATACAGTTAAAAAGAGCAGATCATAAAACAATGGAGTCCTTATGCTGAAATATGACTACATACACCTATCACACACACATGGCCATTATCTAATGTAAGACTTCTTTAAAGCCTGGTACCCTCAGCAGTTGATAAATAATGTTTCCTGGCTTTAATTTGAGATGAATGAATGGATGGTTTGCTTTATGTGAGTATAATAACATTTTATGTTTGTACATCCCTTCTGTAAAGAATTATTGTTGATAATTGCAAAATGATATGTGTAAACTGAATCCAGTGACCGTTTTATGACTGGATTACACTCAGAGCACTCAGACACACATTATTATTATTATTATTATTATTATTACACATTAATAATACATAATAATAATAATAATAATAATAATAATAATAATAATAATAATAATGTCATTCATTCTATAATATAATAATTGTTGTTGTAGGTCCTGGTTTAGGTGAAGACTCTAAACTGAAGTGTGAATGTTTATGTGTAAGAGCTGTCAAAGATCAGGCCTACTGCACAGTGTGGTGAATATTTAGCAGGTCATCTGGTTAAAGAAAGGTTTATTTAGAGCTCAGAGGTTAGAGCTCAGTGAGAACTAACTGTACATGTCCATTTAGTTTTTATATGTATTTATTTCTTCTCTCAACTTTTCCTTCTCCTCTCTCCCCCTTAACTTCCCTGTAACATCCTTCTTATATTTACCTATGTCTTCCTTCCAGTCCATTCTTACAGCTCCTGCTGTCTCACATTGGTGAGTGTGAGTGGCGGTCTGTCCTTCAATATCAGCCCTGCGACTGACTGGCGTCCAGTCCAGGGTGTACCCCGCCTCTTGTCCCAAGATAGCTGAGATAGGCTCCAGCACTCCCTGCGACCCTGTGTGTGCAGGTTTAGAAAATGGATGGATGTTCTGCTTCATGCTCTCACTTAGATGTCAAAGAAGTACTACATGTATATAGTGTTAGTATGTGCCTCACTATAAACACTACAGACATGGTTGCCATGGTAACCAGGTTTGGGTTTCTGCGTTTTTTTGGTTTTCTCTACAGATGAACAAAACTGTTTCATCTTATCATCATGGTCCAGTGTCAGTTTCAGTCTGTACTGCAGTTTACCAGTGAATGAGAAAATAATCATCTACCACTTTCTACCTGAGAGAAAGAAAAATCTGACAGTACATGTACTGCAGAGATAATGGGTGCTCATAGTTTGTTTTAGTTATATCACAAGATTGATTTGAATGTTCAAAAGGACACTTTTTTCAGCTGGCTAATGTCATTATTAAATTAGTTTTAATTTCAGTTCAATTAGTTGTAATATAGTTCAATTACAACAACTGAAAATAGTGCTGTTCTCTCTGTAAGACTAAGATGCATCAGGAGAAACGTACTGATGTTTTTAAGGTACAGATTGAGCCACAGCACCAGTGTGGAATTAATTCTTTCTCTTGTGCTTCCAGCTGTGCTGTGGCCTGTAGGAAAGTTCATCACCCTGTTTACTACGATTCACTGCAAAAACAGAAGTATGTGTGAATGTTACGTTTGGGCTGTTTCTGATTAAATGGTGCTGCCTACACTGGTTAGGCAGCACCAGTGTAAGGCTCTTTAAAAGGCAGAGTAAGGCTCTTTAAAAGGCAGCAAAAGTAGAAAAGGTGTGTCTCTGCTGTGGGCAGGGTGTGGGTGAGGTCATGTTTACAGATACATTTCTTAAACCAGAGCATCATTTGAGCTAACCAGTGTAGGCAGCACCAGGACATCATGGTGGGGGAGGCTAGGCTCAATGGTCAAACACTGTGACTATTTAGATTCTGAGGAGCCACCAATCCCCTTTAATTCTTTCTCTAATGTTATTTTGGGAACTGTTGCATCATATCACAAAATGATACCCGATATCAAGAATAAAACATCAAACATTGAAAAAACAAATAGAAAAGACTAACAAACTCTGGTAATTAGATGATATTCACATGTCAAGGAGCAGGTTTTCTTCCACAGAATTTCCAACCATGCTGCTTTTGTAGCCATTTTGGCTACAATCAGAAATATCAGGTATCTCTGACTCTGAATTTTTATAATATAATATACTTGTGCATTACAGCACTGCACTGTGTTCTGGAACTTCTATCATCGTATGTGTCCTTCAGATGGCTGAAGGGATTTAGTGAACTGAAGGAGAAAATTTTCATAGAGCGTAAAGCAGCTGTGACAACAGATACTGTAAGAATTACTCATTCATTCATTAGTGTGGGAAGAGAGCATCTAAACAGCTGCTGTTTAGGGGAGCTGCTCAACACAACATAAATTGGGACTATATGATTAGGATGGAATCACTAGTACAGCTTTGCACATAGAAGGTGTGAATAATAGTCTTGACCACCCAGTGTGACAGACGCTGTTTAGACACAAGAAACCCCACTTCTTTTCACTATAAACAGCAATGAGTGTGAGCGTCTCAGTGGACACATGGCAATCGACTTCCCCCCAAGAAGAGGCTGGTTTGGAGTGCCAACTCTGACCACCTGCCTGGGAAAGGACATCTGCCACAACTGGTTGGCCGTGGATCAGTGGTGAAAACCAATACCTCCCTGATAATGACCTGTGGACCACATGGGCCAGTCTTGAGACAGAGCATCTGTGGGAGCCCCCTGAACCCCCAGAGAAGACCAGCTCTGGCAATTAGTGTTTTTGCTGATGCAAACAGATCGGTCACAGTAGAGCTACGACCTCTGGATGAAGCCTCCATTCGCCTGGAGGGAGCATATTCTGACCAGGAGATCTGCTGCCTGATTCTCCACTTCATGGCCACCTGGAGACAGAGAAGAGATGTGGTGGCCACTAAGTGATTTATGTGGTTCACAATGCCACCAGGGCCAGGTGAAGTGCTCTCAGCTCCAAACCACTGACGCAGCTGCCCTCTGTGATGGGATGTTCACCCGAGGGACTCCTTTAGTTAGAAGGGACTTGTTTTTCAGATGGCACGGTGCCCAAATATATAACTTTATCACCTGGACCTTCACATGCCTGTCTCACCCTGCCACATGTAATACACCTGAGCCATCTTATCCAGGATGGATAGTGAGGTGGTTTCCAATATTTTCCAGCAGGGAGGTCTCTGCCAGTCAAACTGTCTGACATGGCAGCCTCACTGTCCCTTTTTAAGCTAAGCATGAGCGATAAGGGCTGAGTCAATGAGCTTCTCTGTGTCACTTTCATCAGTCCTCTAATAGTTACCAACAAAATAGCTATATTTTGTATTTTATATTAAATAGCTCTGTGCTGCTGATGATAATGACTAACTTGACTTCACAGCTCAGATTCCTCTGTAATATTTTTGAAAACTATTTGCAGCTGCTTTCGGATAGACATAAATAATTTCACTTTCTAAAACTGCAGTATTGAGCTCAATCTGAAACAATCTCCTTAAAAATGCATTTGGCCACCGTCACCATTATCACACGTGGCAGGATCCAGCAGATCCAAATGTGAATCACACACACATACACACACACACACACACACACACAGATGAGAGGAGACAACAGCCAAGCAACAGTTTATTCAGCATTATTCTGTTTATGGCAACTGTAACACTACACAAACAGTAAACAACATCACAGACACACTGATGAAACAGCAGCTACACAGATCCATGCTGGGGGAGGGGCACTGATGGCAGTAACAGGACAGATTCCTTGTATGTGTGAACCTACTTGACAATAAGCTGATTAAAAGATTGTGATTCAAAGTTGCATTGTCGAGTAGAATAACAAAAGTGTTAGACTAAATAATCACATGCAACTGCTTTTTACTGTGAGTAGTTTTATTTTTGTCTCTCAACATTACTTCTTGGTTGTAGACAGGTCAATAACACTTCCTCAGCTACAGTACAGTATGTTAGTATGTTGTTGGCAGTGTGTCCACAGGCTGTGTGCTACACACCAGGTGGTCTTCCAAACACTGACAGGTACCACACCGGAGGAGTCCATTTATGCTTTCACTTAAGAAACAAGTACCCACAGACACTAGATGATGTGTTATGATCAAGTGAGGAGGATTCGCAAACAATTAAAGACAGAACATTTAACACCAGTGACATTGGAAGTGTTGACGTACACAATGTGGCCTTTCTTAGCTTGTCTTAAAACTACTTACACAGGAACTTGAATCGCTCATATTCTGCTTTATTTGAACGCCATGTTACTTACAGATTGGCCATGTGTAACATCTGCAGCTATAAAGACAGCAGAAGGCCATCAGCAGAGATCGCCAGCATGGTTACACACTCGAGGAAACTCCTTTAGAAACCTCTGGGAACACAAAAAGGCTCCATGCTACTAAAAAACAACGTTCATGCACATAACTGTTTCTTGAACTTTAATACACAGTTGAATGACATAAAACTACATCATATGGCTTGTGAGGAGAATGTGTTGAACAGCTGGAAGACCACTTGCAGGATATCTATCTGATCTTATGTGTATAAAGGCATCAGGTGGAGGCTTTAGCACTGGAGCAGGACCTTTAAAGTACATTTAAACAGCTTGGAGAACGACAGACATCACTGGTGCTACAGCTTGTACTCAGAAGGTTGTCAGGTCACTTGTTTCGACATGTTACATGAGGACAGGTTGAGCTGGAGGTAGGATTCAAGATGTAAATGCACACAGTGACGGGTTACTTGAATTCACTAGAAAAGACATGTCTGCTAAATAGAGGCAAACAAAACACAACAGATAAGTTCTGCCCTTTTTTGTTACACTGATGGCTGCAGGGTCAAAGTGCTTCAGTGTATGAGTGATTATTACATAACAACATCAAAGGGGCCAGTTTAATTAAATGCATTCAGATTTTTAGAGAACATTTATGGTTGTTTTTTTTTTAAATCAAACTGACCAATTGTTTTTAATCAAACTGACCAATTGTTTGCACATTTCTGTGCACTTGATTAAATAAAGTTTTCTTTTCCAAACAAAGTCAATATAAAGTCTGATTTTGAATTGAAGGAGCTTTCAGTTCATTTGACTGGCAACAGAAAGCAGACAAGAGACTGTCCTGTTGTGTCCTGTTGAACAAAGATGAAATACTGAAATGAAATGATTGAAATGCCATTCAGTCTTTTGAGGAGAGCTCTCTCCATAAAAGCTGACTGTTCAGCTCAAGAACATGACAGCTAAATGATCGAATACTGTAGATAATACATTATGATATGATAATACTCATGTTGCCATGGCACCAGCATTGTGACAAATGTATGTCTGACAATGTATGTCTGACAAAGCACCGACACCATGCCAGCTCAGGAGTTGCTACTAGTTTTAAATAATGGTTCAAACTGGAAGTTTGCTGCGTCTTTAAGAAGGGTAAAAATCTGAGCTATCAGTTAAGGGATTACATGTTCTTAGAAGCAGTATGTTTTATCTTAAACATTCACAGTGAAGTCGTCCACACACACTTGAGTGCCGGAACAGACCCAATCCTGATCACAGGACACCGTCGTCATTTACAAACTGAGGGTAGAAATATACAGAGAGCGGTGAGCTCTTGTTTATTTTCTATGAGAGGCAGCAAATCTTTCATGAGGACTCTAATGGGACAGTTTGGGGCAAGAGGCCGGCAGGCAGTGTGCAGAAAGAGTCACGCCTGAGATTCTGTCATGTATTCATGTAAATAAATGTCATTTGAAGCATCCAATCAGATGCAGTGACTGCACCAATGTGTGTCACCGTCAACTGAAACTGCAACAGAAGTGGACAGTAGACTGCATCTGATTGACACCTCTGAATCTGCCCTCCTGTGTTGGAGTGTGGGAGGTGTTGGTGGCCTCGCTGCTTTCTGTGTGTTTCTACTAAAAGACAGCTCTGCGTTTGAAAGTGACCTTCGTCTTCAGCGTAACTACAGGCCATCAGTTCTGCTTCAGGAAGGAGGACAGCACCACATCAAGGGGGGGTCCGGGGTGTCGACCATTTAGAGGTCATAGAGGACCTCCAGCACAGTGGCCACAGACCACGCCTGGGTCTCACAGCTGAATGGGCAGTACTGGCCATTCTCATTGGTCAGCTCTGGCAGACCCTTCCACGGAGACCTGACAAGGCAAAGGGTGGGTGAGAACTGACTATACACCACACATGAAGGCAGAGTTAAAAAGATTCATTAAAAGTTACAGTTAACAGAGCTTCTATTCATTCCATTTGTATGTGAAATATGGAAATCATACAGCATGCAAACAATGTGATTTGACATAAAAAGAACACACAAGCGGAGTGAGAAATAAGTTATTAAAATAGTAACTGTGCTATTGTGAAAACGAAATTACTGATTCAAAGTGCTGTCATGTGATATCCCATGATTCCATCCTGTGAAACAAAGCACACAGGCTGGATAAAGACGACCTACCTCTCCAGGTGGGTGTAATGTCGTGACAGAACATTCTTCACCAAGGTGACTGCTTTGGCATAGGTTTCTTCTCCCAGCTTCTTGGCGAAATAGAGTTTAGCACGCAGGAAGTAGCCTACTGGCCACAGCCACTCCTTCAGACACACACACAAGAGAATTAGTTGTGTACAGTGAGAAAAATGAAATACACTAAAATAGTTCTGAAAACATCCTGTCAACACCATTTCCATCACAGCTTGATATATGTTATAAATAAGTTCAAACATTTAAGTTAACTGAGCATGGTGTCTGATGGGTGTCTGACTGAGCTCTACACTCATACACAGGTGTGTCATTTTATCAGCGGCGTTGAATCATGTTCCCCTCAACTCTCTAACCAGGAGTGCTGTTCTTATCTAACTCCAGTACAGGCTGTCAGACTCACAGGGCCTTGGTGGTAGTTGAAGCCTTTTGAAATGTTGTAGTTGTCGTTGTCCAGAGCGTTGTCATAGACACCACAGTACACCATGTCACTAGGACAACACAAAAACTATGTCAGTATGAGACTGAATATAAAACATCATCATGACAGAAATACACACATTCTACAGCTCATTTGTGATAAAACTACTGATCCACCACCTTGATGCACTTTCTCTCAAGCAGTTTACATTTACAACAGGTACGATACATTAGATCTGCCACGTGTGTCTCATGTTTGTGTGTATTGAGAGTGCATAAAGATTATTAGACAGATATTACTCGGGGTCAAGTGTCTTCATCCCCAGTGGTCCCAGTAGTTTCTTCTCTGCCATCTCCAGAGCCTCCCAGGCTCTCTCCACTGTAAACAGCTCCGGAGCCTTTAAACAAAGATAACGTCAGCTGCTCACTAATCCTCACTTAAGAGACACAAAGACTTATTAGTCGATAACGCGCACACAGTTACAGGTTATGGGTGCAGCTTTTAGTCTGTCTGCTTACCACCACCATGGCAATAGTGAAGTTGGGTCTCAGCTGGTAGTCACACCAGGGGCTGGAGGCTCCATAGCTGTCCTTATAGATGCCTTTTTTATGCACCAGATCAGGGTGTTTCTCATTGGGGTCATCTGGGACTCCAGACACCCAGAAACCTGCTTCAAAGGACTGCTGGAGCTGCTGGTTCCACTGGGAGTACGAGATAAACACTTCTTTGCCTGGAACACAATGAAAAGTGTTTCTCACTGGCGGCTGCACTTACTCAGACCGAGTGCAGTCTAGGTGAAATCTCAGTGTTTAAGTTTGTGTGTGTAATACCATCTCTGTGAACTTTAGCTCCATTGTAAGGGAACAGTCCTTTGGCATGGAGCTCCACAACCCAGCGAATAGCTGACTTACTGAGACCAACTATCTCCACTGCTGCTCCGTCTCTGGACAGGAAACATGATACAGAAAACAAATTAGGCTGAAAGTAATGATTATTTTTAATTATGTCTTCAATTATCTGAATCATTACTTAGTCTATTTAACGTCAGAGAGCAGTGAAAAATACCTGTCCCAGTTTTTCAGGGCCAAACATGACTGCTTGTCTTGTTTTGTCAAACTATCAGTGCATAACTCATATTATACTTTATGATTATGGGAACTGAGCAAAACAGCAAATTCCCATATTTGTTGTAAATGTAAACTGCTGATGGACTGATTGAAAAACCAAAAACATGATCAAACACAATCCGCAGAGTGTGATGAGAGATGTATTATTCCTCACTGGCTTTCCTGAAAAAACTATGAGGGATTTGTTACTGTTACTTTTCAAATGGATGTGAGGGAATGTGTGTGTGTGTGTGTGTGTGTGTGTGTGTGTGTGTGTGTGTCAGTGCGTTACCTTGGAGTAGCAGGCATGCCTTTGTTCCTCGCTCTCTCACTCTCTCCCATTTTGTCCATCCATGTGCCGCAATTAAAGCGGTTTCCTCCAGTCACAAAACCTGTAGCTGGATCCACCTTAGCAACCACGCTGAACCCTGGAAAAGAGGGCAAGAGCTCAGAAATACTGTGGCGGGTATTTGTACATGTATCATGTAGCAAACACACACACACTCCCTATCTTACCTTCATCTCTCATGTTCATGTCTATCTTGGGTCCAGCATTTCTCTCTCTGAAGGAAATTCCCTCTAAGTGGCGCTGCAGAGCCTCGTGGATCACATCATACAGAGGCTGTTCCTACACACACGAACACAAACACACAAATATATACTGTACATGTGAAGTTTCACATTAGTAAAATAATGTTTGAGTATTAGTTTGATTGAAATTAGTATGTGTGTGTAGTATGTGGCACGTTGAGAAACAGAATCTGTGTGTGCTAACCTGAATGTGTGAATGTGTGTGTGTTCATGTGTCTCAGCTGTACATACCACCTCTCCAGGTTTGTAGGGCTCGCAGTCATCATTAGGGTACATGCGTGTGACAGGACAGCGGAGGATGTCATGTCCTTGAGGAACATGGTTGGCATAGTCCTGAACAAAAGAGTTAAAGTTCCCACATAGACAATGTATGAACAGAATATACACAATAGATAAAAAAAATATAAACGATATTTACAAGGAACAAGGAACACAGTATACACTTGTGTGTGTACAATGTGTGTGTGTACAATGATGCAAATGAGTGAGTGTAAATGGAAACTGAAAAAGACTTCAGTTTATAGTGAGAATGAGGTGTTGTAATGTGTAAAACATGCATGAGTTAAAAATGTCATGTCATACATTATTATTATAGCATGATATTATATCATATGTTTATAAAAATACATTACTTTTCTTATCCATTTATTTGATGAGTTTACAGGTCAACAGGATAAGCAATAAAGGCACAATGAATGTGAATTCAAATACAGGAATAAAAAGAAAGCCAACATTTAACCCCCTTAACCCAACATTGTTTAACTTTATTTATCTTTGGTATTTGAAATATGGATCATTTACCAAAAAAACAGCCATTTAGGAGTTCCAAACTACATTTTCCAAAATACGAGTTCTGGCTGGATCTCTCACCAGAAATGTACCTGTGACCAAAACTCTCAGCATTACCTCAGTGTTTTTGCAGGCTTTAAAAATGAGAAATACTAGCAAAAGAATATTTGGGACAAATGCCTCTCTTAAGTTATTTGTTAGGTGACCAGTGACTCAAAGTATAATCAATCAGGATTCACCAATTCTTCATACAAGCCTGTTGGGTAGCCATGGTGGCTACTTATACCTGCTGCCAGGTCTAATTTACCTGTTCTAATCTATATATTCATATTAATGGTACATAAGCTACACAACGCAGCTGTACCTCCTTCACCTCCCTCTCTATTTCTTTCCCCCCTGTTCTGTATCACAGCGTGCTCCTACCTGGATACACTGCAGCCACCACCACACAGCGTCACGACAGTTGTATCTGGCACAGCGACCCTCACCGAGGAGGTTGGGGATCAAACCATGACGCAATGTCCCCGCAAAGGCCAGGATGATGTTACTATGGAGACCATGACACAGAATGGTTAGTTTTACAGTTTAGTTACGGTGAGAGTTTGCAGGCTGACACTGTTATAAATCTGATGGAAAATTACACTCAAATAAAAAATACACTTGACAAGTCTCATGAGGAACAGTTCAGTTCAAACATACACACCGAGCCTCAGTGTGTCTCCCGGTCACCAGCATCAGTCCTCTGAGAGCGATGAAAGTGTCTCTGCCCCAGCAACGGAAAATCCCAGAGGAGAAATGAGGAAGACCTAAAGAACATCAATCAGTATGTTAGTTAAATCAGAAAATGAATGTCTCACTAATACTACTGTTCAAATTTCAAATTTCAAATTTATTTATTTAGAGCCCAAAATCACAAACATTGTTTGCCTCGGAGGGCTTTACAATCTGTACAGTTGTGACACCCTCTGTCCTTAGACCCTCAAACCGAGTCAGGAAAAACTTCAAAAAAACTCCTTTTTGGGAAAAAGAAGAAACCTGAGGAAGAGCCACAGATGAGGGATCCCTCTCCCTGGGACGGACAGACGTGCAATAGATGCCACATGTACAGAGAACATCATCAATTATACTGTTATATAAGATCAAATAGTTTTTAAATCTCTCTTATGTAAATTGTGTTTTTTACAATTCCATAGTGTTAAATTTATGCATAGAGACAGTGTTGCCAGGTTACCTGCAGCCAGTGATACGCAGCACTGCTCCTTCTGGCCTGTGATTGGACTGATGCAGTAGGGAACGTCCTCAATTTTCATAGAAATGGGAGGGAGTGCTGGGAAGCGTCCAACACCACACATCTGAACTGAACCCAGCGCCAGGTGACGAACAAAGCTGGAACCATTCTGGATAAAACTGTTGAGACAAGGAGACAGAAAATCTGCAGCTCCAGCCAGAGACAGAATGTGTTCGACTGCAGAAAGTCAGTCTTTCAGTATAGTTTTAGATATGCATCTGGGATCTCAATTATATTTTCCATAATCTATTGTACCTCGACATGAGTTTAATAGTCGCGTCCAGGGCTGTCGTGTAGGTTGACACCAGAATAGCATCAAAATAACAGGGGATGAGGTAGCGGGGGATGTGTTTCAAGTAGTTAAACATGGTTCCCAACCACTGACCCACCTGCAGAGACACAAAGTTACAGTCTGTTCCAGGACCAGCTTAAGGACTGTGGCCACTCAGACCGTAGAAGACGCCAGCACTCACTGCCTTGATCAGTAAACTCAGTATTTGGTACAATTAGTCCAACAACCATTTCCCCCATCTTAGGTTTTGAGCTAACAGCAGGGGAATGTTATTTAGTTCAGATCTTTTCTTTATTATCTGAACTGTTTCACAGATATGTGCAGATAATATTGCCTTATATATTATAGAATAGTACCTTTTTCATATGCATACTGTCGTTCACGGGTGTCTGTGCTATTCTGTACGAACAGCTGGTAGGGTGCTCGCTCCTTTGTTGTATGCTCAGTTCTCTCAAATGACAAAATCCACTTTTTATCACATATTTTTACCCCTAATGGTGTCTGACCATACAAAAAGTTTCAGAATTGAATATATCACAGCACAAGTATGAGTACAGCTCCATAGTATAGACGAGTGGCTTTGAGAACTAGAATACTACATACCCTCTGAATACTGTCTATGTACTAAATTAATGTTTATATATATAGTAGTATACATTTAGATTACATTTGAGTACAAATTGCACGAGGGAATGAAAATTGGATGGTGAGTAAACTCTTCTGATAGCCGTGTTAGCAGCACCCTTGTTACTTGAGTTTTCAAATATAATTTCTCAAGGCTTTGAACACAATAAATAAATATTCCCTTCACCATTATTGAACAGAAATATGAGGGACAAAATCAAATCTATTGGCTAGACAGTAGTACAAATAAATAAAAACAAATGTACTTTTGTAATTAAGGTGAAGTGGCCCTTAAAGGCTGAAAGGCGCACCTGTGCCAGAGGTCCCTCCTTGTGTATCAGTCTGTTGGAGACAAAATCCATCAGCCAGTCCCCTTGTCTGAGGTTAGCACATAGAGGGTGACCCAGGTCATTGTTGGGGCGGATATCAGCCAGCACTGACATCAGACCTGCAGAGACACAACACCGTCATTCACACTCCTGTTATATTGGGTAAGCCTGGCCAACAGGTTTGGTCAAGCGTGATGTGAAAGTGCTATAATGCATGTTATGGGGCTTCATCTCCTCACTGTTGTTTGATTAACATGTTGTACGAGATACATTATGCAGGTGAACACTTTAAAGCTGCAATAGTATTGTGCAAACTAAAAAATGGTCCTAAATGGTTTTGTTTCTTTTGTTGTTGTTTTTGAATGTGGAAAAAACTCCTTTAAACAACTTGGTGAGTAACCATTAAAAAGTATCTTTATCTTTGCTACATGTTCAGAATAATCACAAATCACAAAGCTGTGCTGAGTGTTGTGAGTGTGCATACTTTGCAAACAAAAAGAAAAAAACCCACAACCCCCCAGAGTACATTAAAGTCTTTAGTATTACATGACTGACACCAAAGCATTTCACCTGTATGCTCTAATTTAGCACAACAAAACTACATCCATCCATCTTCTATACTGTTCGACTGTACTGAGAGGGGTGCAGGGAATGCCGTCAATAACAGACATGCTCACATTCAAGCCTATTAATTCACCAGTTCGTCTAACCTGCATGTGTTTGGCCTGTGGAAGGAAGAGTACCAGCAAAAACATGCAAACACCACACAGAGAGGTCCCAGCTGGCTGAGGGTTTGAACCTTGAACCCCTCGCCATGAGGCCACAGCGCTCTCTGTCACCTCACAGAGGATCTATGTTCTGTCCTTAGCACTTGCTAAACTCGATGAACTATAAACTATATGTAGCTGCAGTGTAACTACCTTGTAGTCCAGCATATTTGAGGCTCTCCCATCCTGGGATATTGTAACAGCCTCCACCGTCCTCTTGTTCTTCTGCATCACAGCGGAACAGCAGAACGTTCAGGTCTGCTAGTGTCAGCTTAGACATCAGCCTGGGAAACACACACAGCATTAAGTTTAACTAGTCATATGTGCAGCTTTACAGAAAGAGACTCTTTATTAGACAGTAACATACAAGTGTATTCAGTAAGTATTCAGACCCCTTCACATTTTTCACTTCTTATGCTAAAATATTTGCAAATTTATTAAAAATTATAAATTGACTGAAGAATTCAGACCTATGATAATTGACATTTAGCTCAGGTGCCTCCATTACTCTCAATCAGTCTCTCAGAGGGGTTTAACCTTTACTGCACCCATACAACAAATATGAAACAGCAATTAATCAGGTCTCATTAGGAAGTGGCAATGCGTCGATGTCTACTCACTGTGCCAGGGGTTTCTGCAGTGCCTCTGGTGGGTTTTCATCTGCTACACTGCCTCTCCTGTATTTGGGGCTGAACTGGGACAGATAGTACCTCAGGACCCCCACCAACTTCTGTGCCTTGGGGTCCAAACTAACCCTGTAGGGAAAAAGAGTCATGACCAGCTGATCTGATGGACAAAGCCAGTAATTTTGCTTCTCATACAGTAGTTAAGCAGTGATAAATATACCAAATATTGAGTGATGATGCAAATTGTCCTGGTTTGACTTTTATGCTGAAGTTATATGTGTGTGAGTGTGTGTATATGTATGTGGTTTACCTGAAGGCAATGACGCTGCCAGGGGTCAACTTCTGAAAGGTGATTTCCTGCACAAACTCTGATGGGCCTTTGGATGTCACTCCAGCCTGCTTCACCACCGTGCTCTCTTGTAACTACACATAAAGTTTATATAGAATATTTTATTGATTTTCTCATTTATGTCAATAATAAACAGCTTAACAATGAATGTAATAATGATCAATATTTACCGATATATGCTCTTTTATTTCCACAGTGTATTCTGGCATGCCGTTGATGTAGTTATCATCCTTCTTATAACTCCCAGCATGCCTTTTCACTGTCCTCGCCTCCAGTACCACTTCCTCTATCTTCCCTTGAGAGACAGACAGAGAGGGGGAGAAAATACTCTCAGCATTGGGAAATCAGATTAACAAACTCTGACAAAATAACGCATGAATTAAAGAACTGATATCGGTTAAGAAACATGTGAATACTACAAAGACAGTGCAACATAAACATTTAGAAATACATGATAATGTTATAGTTATACCAGGTATGAACATGGGAGGGGCGTTGGTGTCATACTGGTGGGTTTTGGGGTTCCAGAAGGCGGTCCTGCACACTGACACCACAGACTGGTGTGTGCTGGGACAGTGACGAGTAATCGCAACAATATCTGCATCAACCTGGTCCACATACACCTGGAGAGGAAGACGATCAGAGATTAAACCTGGACATGCTGTTCACTGACAGGGAAGAAACACAACCTCAGTTAGCATGCAGGGACATATCAAAACTTCCTGGGTATACTGCTATACTAGATATAGATACTATATCTTTGTTAACTTAACTGAAAACTGAGCTGAAAGTACTTTTAATATGAGGTGATGTTCCATACTGTTAACACACACAAAGTAGACAGTGGTACCTGGATGAATCCCTGGGCAGCCAGTTCCTGGTGCAGCTTGTTGAGGGCCAGTTTCCCAGCTATGATGCCGCTCTGGGGTCCAACCTCACCAGTGGAGGTGGGAGATGCTGAGGGGTTCCACTTGGGGTAAAAACGCTCTTCCTTCACCACAGAGATCTACACACAAACACAATGTGAGGCATGCTGCTTCTTTGGTATCTGCTGTAAAATTTCCTCCAACATCTGAGTGCCTGGGAGAAAGCTTGTCAGTTGACTCTTTAATGTGACACTGTAGCTGTCAAATTACAGGAGTCACAACTTTAGAGAAAATAAAGCAGCCATCAACTTATGTTCATATCTGCAATAGAAATTAAGGAATTGTTGGCAGGTTTCCAAAACAACCCATGGTTAAATGCAAAAAAAGGTTGAGCTTTAAATAAGATCAGATGGTCATAATATTTTGTGTGTGTGTGTAAATACCTGATGTGGCACTAATTCATCATATCCTCTGGTGGAACCAGTAGCACAGCAAGCCATGGAGACTATAGCAGAGCTGGGGAGGGAGTCCAGTGCTGAGCGAAGCTGTGTAACAATAGGAGACAAACAAACAGCTGTTACTGTATACACCTGACATCTGGATAGTTTTACCTGTTCAACTTAAACAAAGTGACTTTATCACTATTTCTTTTTCATAGGTTCTGGCCAATATGTCATGCTTTGCTTTCTACGTAGAGCTTTGGACAGATAAACAGGTACAAATAGACAAATAGACAAAGCTGCAACTGAATAAAGGCTACGATTAAAGTTTGGACATTGCATGAATTATAAGAATTGAATAAAGTAAAGAAAACCAACAGAAACATACAGTCTAAGACACATTTTTTTGGCTTGCTCAATGAGGAAGATAATGCATATCAGAGCAATTTCTCAGCAGATTCAGTGATTAATCCTATCCTAATCTGACTGTCATAAGAGACCTACCTGTATGGGACACTCGTTGTCATGGGTAACATCGAGGAACATGGCATGGGCGATAGAGGGCATCAGTGGGCGGAGACTGGGCTGAACAAACGCTCCGACCGGCTCGCCTCCGTAACGATAGACCAGTCTGCCTTCTTCATGGCTGTCACCAGCTGACATGGCCTCTGTAGAAGATGAGGAGGAGTTCATGAGACAGGAGGACAGTTGCCATAACACAGTGCACACTGCTGCACACACTGCTGCAGCACTGTGAGTGAATCCACACATTCCAGCTTCCTGCGGAGCGACTCAATGCAGGCGGTGTAGGTGTTCTGAAGACGGACAACCGAAGCTTATCTTTAGTAAATGTTATTTTTAAGTATTTAATGTGTTTCAGACCATGACTGGATGTTACATTCACCTAGATTTCTGGTATCATATCTTTTTTTATATATCACATTATAAGTTTAGGGAAATAATTTTGGGTGCCACTTGTGCCAACCCAACAAATGTCAGTCCGAATGTGTTATAAAAGAAATTAATGAGAGAGAGAAACATAACAAATGCTTCTGTATGGGGAACAGGGACTCACTGAATGGTCTGATGAATATGGAAATATGATATGAGTACTCTGGACTCTATGTAACAGGTAATAGCATGCACAAGAAACACAAATACTTACTTCAGTATCTTAAACAGTACTTTGACAATGTTAATGAAAATACTATACATGAGTGTATTTTGAACATATAAATTGCTGTACCTCGTATGAGCGATGAGATCCCTAGCTTGGTTACGAAGATATTATCCAGCTCCTCACTACCAGTGAACAGTTCAGCCACCACATACAGGTTAGGACAAACTGTTCTGGCCACGTCCAGCATGAACTGTACAACCACAGCAAGGAAACACAGAAACCAGAGCAGACCGTGCACAGAGTCATGGTTTGGAGAGAGGGGGAGAGACGGAGAAAGAGGAGGATGATGGGGAAGAGATGAGAAAGGAGGAAGAGGAGGAGATTTAATGTGAAGTGGATACAGCCAGTTAGTGGTAAAAGGTCTCAAAGTAACCACAACATGCAGTCATATAGTTCATGACCACGGCAAAGAGATAGAAAGAGAGGAGATGTTTGAGTATGAAGAGGAGGAAAGTAGAACAATGCAGCGAGGAGAGGAGAAAGAGACAAAAAACACACTGTTAGTTCATTCACGAGAGTTGTACCTCGTATAAGGCTGCTAATTCCCAGCCGGTTAACAAACACATTGTCAATGAGCTCGCTGCCTGTAAAGAGTTCAGCTATCACATACAGATTGGGTCTGACCGCTCTGGCTGCATCTAACATGGCCTGGACAAGACAATACACCAGCATTACAGACAGTGAGAGAAGAAAGGTCTGCTGTTAACAGGGTTACACTGACATACAGTATGCATCTACCTTTATACACATATGAAGACATTTAGTGACATCTGAAAGGAAATTTGATTTGCCTTTACCCCCAATACATATACACATTTATTTTGACTATCTCTTCTTTAACAAATCATATTTAAAACTACGATATGCCACTTTATAATGTTAAAATTGTAAGAAATTTATCTATGGCATTTACACTCAGTGACTCTGAGTGAGCGTTTGCAGCACACACAGTTTCCTGTAGGTATGTCATAGGAATGTGGTCATGGTGAGCATCGGTGTTTTGTTTTTATGCTTTGCAGATGCCAGTCAGTTAAATCATCAGACATGACAGGGTACAGATACCCTTTTAATATAACGCAGCACAAACTGGAGTTGTGTGTGTTGACTCAACTGTTTGGTCATTTTTGAGGCTGTACTTTGTGGTGGTGTTGCGCAGAACTGCATGCTACTGAAATGTGTTTTTAAGAGTGAGTGCAATGAAATACACACAAGTATTTTGGTTATGAGCCATATGCTCTTTTTGATAGTACTCAGGATATGATGGAACAGTCCTGGTTATTTATTTTACTGTATACATGCTCATAGAACATACCCATGTTTCTGATCACACATATGTGCTTTGATTCCTCAGCATATAAGGCAATCATTTCTGTAAGTATTAGGCCAACTCAAAAATGGAGCTGCTGTCTGACCTCTGCTGCCTCCATTCTTTACTATTCTGGATTTAGCCTCTCTATCTGATCACCGTGACAAGAGTGATAATACATTTTATGCATTGCATTGCCAAAGTCAGACTTTTCCTTGAGCTGGCATGTTTATCATTATTACATAATTTATCATCATAGTTTTAGTTTTACTGACTAACTACTAACTCACTGATGTGACTAGACTTGAGGATATACATGCACATATGGAAAAAGTGTTAACATTCAATAATATACTATTGTTAAACTCCAGCTACCACATTCAGAATTGGGATATATGCTGGATAGGATGTTTACACAGGCAACACATCAGCAGGATACTAACCCTAACCCTACTACACTCATTTTGTCCATCGTATTAATGTGTGTGGTGGAGCAAAAATACAAGGTCGTCCAATGCTACCTCAAACTACAGCATCAAAAATGGCCAAATGGAGTTAAATCAATAACCTTTCTGGCACAGAGTAAACAAGGAGTTTAGAATTTGAAGTTTAACAAAGGTGGTCTGTATTACAGTGTACGGGGATTTATCTTATCTGGTCAATCAGTGTATTTATCTATTTAACTATATTATAATATGATACATCATTACCTCAGCTACATGTAATGGTGTAGAATGGCAGTTGTCCAATCTGACTCCATGAAAATATTTGGCTGTGATTTCAGTGTATTCCTGCATGTGGGCCCACAGGTATGGGCAGTCCTCAGGCCCCTTGCCATAGCGGAGTTTGACGCTGTCACCCCAGCACACCAGCTCCCGACGGATGTACACGTTGGAGCCTACAGGCAGCACAGACAGACCACAGTTTCATCAGTGCAGGCAGTGCAACATATAGACTGAACATATCTTATATTATATTTGGTCTGTGTATTTGTTCTTCTGTCTTAACTGTTTTGTACCTGTCTGCTTTCTAAAAAGTTTCATAACATTTACCTGGCTCAGCAAAGTTGCGCAGTGGATCATCGCCCATCACCCAACCGTTGTGAGCCAGGAAGTTACATATCTTGTCTGGCTGGTTCAGAAGCTGCATCTCCTGCTCCAGAGTCAAGTCCTGGTACGGGAAGGTGAAATACCTGAGACAGACAGATGAAAATACTGAAATTCACCAGATCCCCTGTACACCTTATCATGAACCTCATATCCACGATAACTGTAGAGGATGGAACATTTATATCCGACATTTCTATGTCTTCTATATCTGTATAATCTACCTCAACTGATATAATTCAAAAGGAGGAAAAAGTCTTGAGCAAATGCTATGCTGCACACAACAACAGAGCAAAAGCTGAATTACATCTACTTTCTGGCCTTCTTAAAAACTTGAATTAGAATTAACCTTGTACATTCATACTACCTTTCATGTTTCCAAGAGATTTATTGACCAAGTGGCCTTTTCTCTAGCCCCAATTGCAAAACAAACTTCACATTAGCGGCCCCGCTACAGGTATCAGCATACCAAAAAATGAATGGCTTTTATGTTGTTAGCTTCAATGCAATATAACACCGTAAGAATGATGGCAGTGATTTTTCCCAGCTAACATACAGTAAATAGTATAATAGAGTAGAGTTAAGAGAGTAAGTTTCTCCATCTTTCCACCTCTTCTACCTATGTGCACCGTATCGCTCAAAATCCTTTTCCTCTCTCCTTGAACCCATCTTTAAATTCATTACCTGGTAACCAGAGGGTTTTTCTTGGTAACAGGACCAAGTTTGGGTCCATGATCTGCCAGACGCTCATACACTACATTTCCCACGATGCAGTTGACAGCCTTGAGGAAAGAACAGGAAGAACATAATGAACCCTGACTGATGCACAGGATGCACTGTGTATTTTTCTGTGTGTCATATAGTAATCCTATGTAGAATACACTATGTTCTGATGCTGACAGTGCACTATTTTGGTAGACAAGACATAAATAATGAACCTGTTGTATAAATGACAGGAGGCATTTTATAACTCCCAGTATCTATATCAGCACCTCCGCCCTGACTCTGCTGACAGCCATGCCAACAGGTGTCAGGTTTGGCTCCAGCTGGCTCCGATGTGCACTCACATGTTTGCTCACACGTCTGTCCTTCCTTCCTTTACTGTATGGTCATATTATGCTGTTGTAGTGCATTCTAATTACTTATATAGGTACTACTGCCTGGTGCTATGTCACACGTTACCTTACCTGTTCTTGATGCTGGTGCACGATGTGGTGCTGTTCATCATTCAGCTCATTCAGTTTCTGTCTCAGCCAACCGCAGCACTCCTCAGTGTGCTGTGGGGAGGAGCTATAGAGAGAGATAAAGAAACAAACTTTACAGTGCTATATACATCAAACATATACTGTATGTATGCATACTGTACAGAATCCTGCCATATCTGTTCAGACCTTATATTAGTTGCATATAATCTAGTTTATATATAGTTTATAGCCGACAATGCATTGTCAACCTGCACATCCTTTTACTTTTACTCCCTACATGTGCAACAGAATCCCCTGATGAATGTTGTATATAGTGCTGATTCTTTTTGATATCTATGTTTTTTTTCTAATGTGTGGCAATAATGTCACACTTCAAGCAATTTATTTTTTTCTAAAGTGTGTTATATTTCACTTTACATTTAGTGTTTGATGTTTGATGTTTTTGGCATTTAATCATGAAAAGGAAATATTCATCTCTCCATATCTCTCTGGTGAGCTGTAATTTCATCTTTGGTCAATTAATACTCACTGCATCACACCGTGTAGCCAGTCACAAGTTGGAAGAATGAATCCACCTTTCTTTCTACAGCAGTGTGATCCCAAAATAAACAGATTTAGCTGTGATTTCATTACAATAAAGGGATCAAAAGCCATCATATGCCAACTTATAAAAAGTCTGAATTCATGCTTTGGCAGGTCAGTGCCTGCCTGCAAGAACACAAGCAAATAATTGTTTAAAAGATTACATAATTTGCGTCTGTTGTATATATCTGTGTCTCTTTGTCCACACAGTGACAATGACTTTGTGGGCTCCCAGTTTGGTGTGAAGAAAGCGTTATTACATCAGTGTTCTATGATGTTAGGGTTAGGGTTAGGGTTGTCTTACCAAAGTGAACCTTATATTAGTTAAGAAAAAAGAGACTAGACTGCTTTTCAAATCAGCAGAACTAAATTTATGAAAGAACTCCAATAAAACTGTCACTTCATAACAGTCTGAACAATAACAGTGACAGCTTGTCGTCCTGAGTCTGACCTGTGAGGTACAAATGTCTCCAGAGCAGAGTCCATGTCCACTGTGTTGCCATAACGACGGTACTCTGGGTCCTGAATGATCCTAAGGCCCTTCTTCCCCCCAGTCTTACTATGGTCTGGCTTGGTGCCTAAAAAAAATGTTTCTATATTAGCACACAGAGGCTGAGGATGATGAGGATCCAATGATCTGTCACTGAACAAGCAAGTGCTGCTGTCTATTTTATTCATGTTTTGAATTCCTTTGACACAACAGCAACAAGGCATGCAGAGATATACTTGTCAGTTCACTACAAAGCACTGGATACTCCACAATAACATAGCAAGTTTTTCAGCTGTCTCATGCACATCTGGCAAAACGATACACTTCCACTTGAACACAGGTATTTACAGAGGACAGTATCAGTGACTCTCTGAGCACTGCCAAAAACAGACAACCTACACAGCAGCTCTTTGTCTGAACACATCCTGTGTTATACTGAAGATGCTGCTCTGCAACCAAATGTTGCAACCATTACAAAGTTTACATTGTTTTAAAATACAACTTCTAGTCTTGGACAGACCGTCTTGTAGTAGGATTCTGAACTGCTCCACAGCATTTTCCACCTTGACCTGGAAGAACTCCCACAGTTTGATTTGAGGATACACGTCCTGCCACAACACACTACGGATGGCCTGATACACACACATGAACACAAGAAAGACAAACAACACACAAATGGTCACATTATTAAATGAGCCTCTCTTATTGCAGTTTTAGTGGCCTGCAAAATGTGGTTGAAAAATGTTGACATTTAATGTTAGCAATACACCAGTGGTCTCGTGTATCCTCTACAACACTGTCGTGAAATGCCAGCCATGAAGTGTGATGTGTCTGCTCTTTTCATATCTGTACAGATGAGTGGTGTGTGTTCAGCTGAACTGTGTTTGCTCACATTCAGATGGCTCTCATTGGTAATGTTAGCAGGAAGTCCTTTAGCCTCGTAGCGTCCCGCTGCCACTCTGGTGGTTAAATGCCACAGAGCTCTATCTAATACCCAGGCCGGTCGCAGGTGGGGGGAATTCACCAGGTTGTAACCACACTCTGGATGTTCTTTGAGCCACACACTGTTAGCAGCTGTAGAGAAAAAGACAAACACAGAATCCAAGTCACCACCATTCAGAGGAGAGGAATGATGAAGTGAATTATTTTCACGGCTGATAAAACGTTAACATTAGTCCTTAGATTTAACAGTACCTCCAAAGAAAATAATAATGGTCAAATTGAATTACATAAGATAGATAAGATATTCATTACTGAAAATTAAAGCATTCATAACTAAGACTGTATTATTTCTCACATCATCTGTTACACTGGAACATTTGAAAAATGCTATGGCTAAGTTTTGTGATTTTTTTCAAACTTTTCTTATTGGGATTATAATGGAAATCTGCCCTTATTATTATGTTTTCCTTATTATATAATAGTCCTTATGTTTTATAATCATATATAATAGTCAAATCTTCTCTTCTCTCCTCTTCTCTGTTTGTAGAGATCTACACAGACATTTCACACAGTCAGTCAGGAAAGTCTTTAACCTTTTAATCGGGCTCATTTTACTGCCCTTTACTGACCTGAGAAAGGGAGGGAGGCTGGGGTGACAAGAGCAGACGAGTCACAACGAGTGCAATGTGCTAACATAGGAGAGCACATACAGTACAGAGCAGCAGATCCCTTTGATTTACCTTCATATTATTCAGTTTTACTCACAAGCTGCATCCCATTTCATGCACTTTAACCAGCATACTGATTAAAGGGTAAAGCACATCTTCAACAAGCTTATGCCTGATTTTCTAAAGTCTCGTGACTGGTTACAAACATGAAACAGTATGAATTTTCAGGAATCATTTTCTTTTAACTTGTCAAAACTAAGTCACTCAATCTGTCATGGTTCTGTTACACATTAAAGACTTCTTAGTCTTTAGCTCATGTGATCACATACTCCAAGCATACTTTGAATGGGGACAGAAATAAAGACACTGTTTTCTCCGCTACTCTGGTTACTAAGTGAATCCTTTTTGGTCAGACGGAGTTGAATTTAATCAAATGTCTTGGTGTTACATCCCCATAATGACAACAATGTTCTTAACAAGACCAGTAATCTCTGTTTCTCATTTTTTCTCATTGTTCCCCCCTCATGTCGAGTAGCTCTACTTTACTAGTTGATGCCACTGGGCTTTTTATTAATGTGAGGTCAGCTCCTGGTTTAGCATGCACCACATACTTTACTGTGTGTGTGTGTGTGTGTGTGTGTGTGTGTGTGTGTGTGTGTGTGTGAGTGTGTGAGAGAGAGAGAGAGAGAGAGAGAAATATGAAATACTATACTCTGGTACAGTAGCCATGATTTACACAGAGACTCTAATGAAATTCTGGGAGTCATTCACTTTTTCCATAATTAAGCAGAAACACTTTAATACCCACAAAATGTTCTTCTCAGTTTGTTGTATGTCAGTCAAGTCTCCACTCTGGTTGGCTGTAAATTAAAACAGAGTGCCCATACATAAAAAGATGCACCTAGTCACTCACCAGTATGATTGTACACCACATCTGTAATACACAGCATGTTCCATTCTTTCCTTAACTTCTCCACCTGCGCCCCCACATCCTCCCATCCGTAGCTCTGACCCTTTGGGCTGAACTCGGGGTTAAAGCTCAGCTGGTCTGCCAAGGAGTAACATGACCTGGACTCTCCTAGAGTCTGCAGCGGGGTGAAGTGGATCATGTTGTATCCTGTGAGAGAAAACCACAAACACACTATCACTGAACACTACTGTCCAAAACGGTTTAATACTACTGCTTAAAAATTATACTGTGCATTGTGATTGATATGAAGGCTCCAGCCCACTGTGAATCTAAACGGGAAAGTCTACTGCCCTTACATTTTGTCTCTTGTACAGCACCTGTACACACACACACACACACACACACACACCAGGGGGTAATGATTCATCTGAGTTCAGCCATTTGAGTTCAAAGTGAGGACTAAAATAACAAAGACTGGCTGTCAATATGATCCACAGGCATTCTTGCAAAACCCTTTTTGCTTTCCTCTGATGGGGTCCCTGGTTGAAATAGCAGCAAAGACTACTTTGGCTTGTCGCTTAAGCTGCCCAAAAAGTATTATTTGGTACACGTTTGCAGCCTGCAGCTTGATCTGAAAACATCCATCATATCTTCACTGTTAATTCAGCAGCTGATTTGTTGACATGAGCCAGCCACAGAATCCTTAGAAACATTAACCTCCACTGACTCTGGGCCGTGCTACCTGTGCGGCACCCATTTAAACACACAAAAATAAATACAATACACACACCCGACTCCTTGGCTACTCTCAGTCTGTCTGGCCAGTCATCTAAGTGTCCCAGACATTTGGACAGGTAGGTCTGGATGCTGATACAGTCTAATGGCAGGACGTGATTGTCCTCTCCAACGCGAAGGACTGGATCAACAACGATGTATCCTCCTCCTGACTTCTCTACGTCTCTGTGGGGAAAAAACAATATAGCAAAGAAATGGTCAAAGTGGAGGTGAGGAAGCAAAGCTAACACGTGGACTAATGAGTATCATCAGCACCAAAGTCAGCGATGAATTTTTAAACCATCACAGACAAGAATCCCTACAAGATATGGATTATGTCAAGAGATTCATCTCCAGAACAAGTGTGCATACTCCATGATGAACTCACTGCCTACAGTCCTGCTTTCAGTGCAGCAACATAATCCACGCAGCTCAGTAAATTATACCCTAACTGTAGATTTTTAAGTATGGGACATAACCTGTAATCTACTTTAGGAAGGGTCTTACCCATATCCAAAGTAGTACTGATAGGACCCAGCTATCTTGAGGTCCAGAGAGCAGAACTTATCAGAGTCATCCTCCCTTCCTGATGGGTAGTTCCACACCAAAACGCGGAAGTTGTTTCGTTCATATCGCTGTCCTTCAAGTGGATAGTTTGTGTACACCAAAACCCTCCTCCCCTGAAGGCTCGGACCCAGGCGGAACTGGAGCTCAAAACCTGAGGAGAGAGAAATGTGTTGACTGGCTGCTTCATTTCAACATGTCACACTGACGAAAGAAAATGCTTATATGTGCCCCAAAAAAAATCACTGTTTCCACTCTAACTCATAGTTTACTTCATTTTTGTGTGATTCTTGTAGCTGGATCTATCGAGTTTATTGAAAACACTCTAACATGAGCCTGGTTACTCCCCCAGGCATACAGGCCTTTTATAGTGTCACACATCAATACTGTAATGTAACTGCAGGACAATCCTTCTCTCAACAAACTCTCACACTCACACTGCTCCGAGGCTCTGAAATAAACAAAGGAATATTTTACACATACAGTCATTAATACTGAGATTAGCCCAAAAAATGTCCTCCAGGGTCTGAACCATGACAGGCTTGTCTATATTTAGACCACTTTAACAGGCAGCCCCCAACTCCCTATCAGGTTCAGAGTGCTGTAAATGTAAATGTCAAATGGTACACTTCTCCCTCCAAGACAAGCAGCTCCTCCTCCATCAGCCAACACACACACACACACACACACACACATACACACACACACACAATCCATGACTGCAGTTCTACAGCTTTAAAGCAGGACTTACATCTATGCCATCAAATGTGATGTGGGACATGTGCCTTTTGATATAAGCTGAGAAAATCTGTGTTTGCATTTCCAATGGAGAGTTGTGCACATTGGAACAAAATATCAGCTCATCAACAGCTTCATTCATATCTGAGTTAGCTACAGCAGTAAAGTCCTCCTTATGGTCCTAATATATAAAAATAATATATACATAGATGCTAGTAAATCATTTATTAGGCCTGTGCAGCCTCCCTACATTTAAGCATTGAGTAACACAGAACACTGAGAGCACGGTTGTTTAAAAGTTGCATTACCTTGTTCGAGTCGGAACAGAGTCTTCTCTAAATTCTCCTTGTCGTTCAGCATTAGGACTCTGATCTGCTTCAGGTGCTGAGGCAACATTTTAAGAGAATCTCTTCAAAGTTAACTGACCCCAGGCCTCCTGTAAAGAGGAAAACACACATTAGTAAATAGTTAGAACTGTTTATCTATAGCAAAACTGTATGAATAGTCCCCAAATGGCACATCCTTTAACCATGAGGAAATGCTTTCAGCCAGATCAGCAGAACTCCATGTTGCCATGTGGACCAATGAGATGGCAGTATGTTCGCACTGAGAGTGTTTGTGTCACCCTGGTGTTGCATGCAAATTAGCTGTACTGTGTCCAATGGAGAAATCCAGGCTGAAAACTTTAAAATGTTTTTTCACACTACATTTTAGTGACAGGTGTACTCTGTAGAAAAGAAACAGAAAACAACAACAACAACAATCGATCTCTGTTAGTAACTATTCTATTGTATCTCAGCACCTCAGATTAATCTTGGAGAATGGATTTACACTGGCTGAATCTTTTATTGAACCTTCTGTTGTCTTTACTTCTCTAGCACAATCCAGTGTGTGTTTGCCGCTGATTCTCCAAGTTAAAATAATCCAAACAGTCTTTATTGAAAATTTGGTCATTGTCACACAGGAAAAATTAGTCCATTAGTGTAGTAATAACTTCACTTCACTGGGACTTGTTATTGTTGGACTTGTGTTAATACAAGTGTACTGAACCACAAACTACAGAGAGACAGTTAGGTAAGACCACACAAGAAATGACTTCAAGAAAAGCACTTAATCCCTGAGGCAACAAGCACATGTTAAAGTTTCAAGGGTTTATTTATTTACCAGAGGTCAGCTAATCAGAAATTGAATCAAGATGCAGAAAGCAACTTGAGAAAACTACTACAGCTCATCTGTGACAAAAAGACACTACTTATTTAATAGGACAAGTGGGGAAATCCTGACAATATATCCCAAACACTAAATGCACTGACAAGTATTTGACAGATAGACGACTGACATGAACAGAACATATATGGTGTTGACTGGCAAAACAAGGAGTTTTAGGCAATGGTTTGATTAAGACACACATTGTGCAAACTGTTGTAACACGAGGAAGTACACAAACTATGTACTTTAGTTTAAACGGACCATGTCTGCAGATAAAACCTGGTTTTGGACACAGACTTCTGTCAGTCAGTTGTTGAACCTTTGAAACCCCTCTAAAGTCGCAGACTGCAGAATTTAAACATTTTACATGTTTAAAACATGTGATGTGACTCATGATATGACTGAGCCTTTCAAACTGAAGTCGGTTTACCATAAATGTACATTTTCAGCCATGAGAAGTAATAATATGTATGACTTCACATTGTATATAAACATTAATGTATTAGTGACAACACATTATATATTATATACAATATTTTGATGCTAATAGTAAATGTACTTGATATTTCTGTACTTTTGCAGAATCTTTACTTGTTATGGAGTATTATGACTTTTAACCTCTTGGGTTATGGGATTATATGCACAAATTACAAATGCTTGCTTGCATGGTTTCAGTACAAATAAAATTAAGAAACATTATTTTCACAGTGTGCAAGCTGACTGAAGGACCACAGTCGACTTTTCAGATGAACACAAACTCACAAACTGCAACATGCTCTTACAGGATGGGACATAACACTTGATTACTCTAAATCGTAACATGATCAGGCATGTGGATTTCATTCTTGCAAAATCCCATGAATTTCTGTCATGAATTACCACCAAATTGCATGTGCATTCAGAATATATTCTGCCAAGGACTTCCTGGATGGTCAGTTACTTACTCATGGTCAGTACTCTGAGCACACTAGTAGCCACACACTAACCCAGACCTGCACCCAGCACCACATCCTCAGATCTTTGGCTTCAGTGTTGAAACAAGTGCAGCAGGTTAATGCATCCAGAGTCAGTGAACCCCTCTGAACCCCTCTGAGTCTGCGCAGAGCTCCAGTCCGACAGAACAAGGTCAGGAATCCATCTTTTAATGTCACACTATCTATTTATAAAACTCCTCCCACCTCTGTTCAGCTGGCTACACTCATCGAGTCCACACCGACACGTGCTGACAAACACGGACACACACCGACAGTCACAGCCTGATGTCGGTAGATAACTGATGCAGGAACCCGCAAGGCTGACGTCCCGTTTGAGGCTCTTCTCCAAACTCCACTGAGAGAAACGGAAGTTAAATGTCGCCTCGCTTACCAGCACGTCCTCATTCCCCATATAAACCAATTCAAAGCCCCAGCTTAGTTATTAGTAGGCACCTAACAATTCGGCATATGTGTAATTGACCAAAGCATCTTATTTAAAGAGAAAAGCTTGATTAACCTCAGATAGATTTGGTATTTCACACAGCCCCCCCCCAGCAGTGGGCGGTGCCGTCAACTTGTTCTTACTGACCAAAGTAATACACGGAGGTTCGTGGTGATTTTAGGCTCTACAACGGGCCTTACATTTAATAAACATTCAATAAAGCCTTATATATCGTTTTCATTTCACACACATTAAGTACACTCGTCACTGCGGAAGGTAACGTTAAAAACCTGAGTTAAAAGCCGGAATTCTGAGTGTCAGTCAACATGTCCCAGTACCGCAGGGTTTTATTTCCTACTTTGACAGGTCTGAGATCAGATGAGCTGCTGTTAGAGCTGAAGGTGAGCACATGAAGAGCTGAGTTAGCCAAACTCAGGTCAGCTAGCTAAAATGGCTATATGTTCCGAAACTCAACCTGCTTCAAACTGATAAACCTACACAAGCTGGGTGTTTAAATGCCCCCCCCCCCTCTCACCTGTCAGCTGTGTTCAGTCGGTCACATCAACAGGAGGACAGTCTGCAGACTGACAGACTGACAGACTCTCACCTTATTTTCCTGGATGAACCGAGGGGGCGTGATCCACGGACAGACTACCGTAATGACCCAGGTGAGTTTGTGTGTGTGTGTGTGTGTGTGGAGTGAGTGTGTGTGAGTCTTCAACTGCATCTTTTTTGTTGCGCAATTTCAATTTTACCACACACAGCAACACATCATGTACACACATCACGTCCACACAGAGACACACAGTGTGTTACATAAGGTGGCACTGCAGTGCAGCTGCTGGTTCAGACTGACAGGCCCACCAGGTCAGTGACATGGATAAGGTCAGTGAAAACGTAATCTGAAATACAGGAGGAATTACTGTAGAGTTTATGTAATCATATTACTGTGACTGATCATTTTCAAAAACATTATTAAGATGATGTTACAGCGTTTGAACATCTCTGCTCTTGTGTTATGAGGCATTTCTTCACTCATCAAATCCCACCATCCAAGACTTGTTTATTGAGATTCAACTGATACATTCGACAGATAAAATACTCACATTAGTCACAGATCTGTCATTTCACTATCTATATCACATTTATTAACAAATAAATCGATGATATTCAGTGTAATCATGATTCCTTTATAATTATTATAATGTTATTTCTGTGGGGATGTCGGAGCTTCTGAATTGGCATTTTGAGCACCTAATGAATCTAAAACTTTTTTTTGAAACCTCAACTGATCAGACTGTTCTTGGCGATAGATCTTGGCTAGAGTCTCACCAAGCTTGTTCATTAGAAAAGCAAGGATACATTACTGATCTCAGATATTTAATTCATTTACAAAGCATAATGTAAATTCTAAAATGTGTACAGATTTTGAATTTAACTACAAATTCTGTGTTCAGGAAGGGGTCATCACATTGGTTCATCTTACCTATGTTTTACCACATGATGGTAGTAGGGGACAATATATGAGCTATATGAGCTATATGAGGTATATTGATGATGATGTTCTCCGTACATGTGGCATCTATTGCACGTCTGTCCATCCCAGGGAGAGGGATCCCTCATCTGTGGCTCTTCCTCAGGTTTCTTCTTTTTCCCATAAAAGGGTTTTTTGAAGTTTTTCCTGACTCGGTTCGAGGGTCTAAGGACAGAGGGTGTCACAACTGTACAGATTGTAAAGCCCTCCGAGGCAAACGATGTTTGTGATTTTGGGCTTTAAATAAATAAATTTGAAATTTGAATTTGAGCTGGAAGCTGGCAGCAGGGCCAAAAGAACATGTGACTTGTTCTGATGTTCACATATGAAACAAGACCATCATATTTGTTCAAGAACTAATTAACATAAATTATAAATAGTAACAATTGGAGTGTAGATATCTGAAATGTGAGTTTTTCCAAGTAAAGATTCTACTGCAAATAGAAACAGGAGTGCCCCCATTTCTTATGGTGAGATTTGGGTCCTGATAGATCACATCAAGCATCTCAAAAAGTTTGTGCCTGGAGAGGAAAGTGGAGCGCCATATACGCCTAGTGACCTCCTGGCTCTGGAGGAGTACTGCAGGGTGTCCAGGAGTGGATCAGTGATGGTTTTGAGGTGAGACAGCACAGGGCACTGAAATGTCTTCATTACCATATAGCTGATGTTGATATTCACACCTGTGCATTTCCTCCTATGATGTGCTAAAATACCTGCTGTGGAAAAACTCTTGACTCTGTTTAATGAAGGCTGCATGAAAACTGTATCAAAGAGGTGCTTGACAGAAAAACTTTGGGAACCACTGGGCACCAAAGGAACACAACTGACTGCAGAACTGAGCTGTGCAGCTACTGCGGATCATGTGATGTGCTGGGGTTAAAAAAAATGTGAACGCAATCGAAAAGAAATAGCTGTAAAACATTATTACATTTTCACAAACACCAAGACATTATCTGTATTATCTCAGTTTGAGTTAATAAAACTAAAGAGAGCCATATCAGTGCCATGCAATCATCTGTGCTCAGCTGGCTCAGGACTCTCACGCTCCTGATCTGTGGACCCAGAAACACAAAAGGCCTAAGAACCTTTTAAGCATATATACCTGGTGAGCTACCTTCAGTGATTTGGTATAATGCAGTGGTTCTCAATTATTTTCTGTCATGCCCCCCCCCCCCCATTTTTTCATGCCCCCCCAAATGGAAATACTATTGAAAACCTGATATTTAATTATCTGTACAAACCACTGTATGAGTTTCTGCACCAGCATTCTGCATACAATCACCTGATTATTAAAATAGATTAATAAAATGAGCTGAGATAACATCTGCAACAACTTAAAACAATTTCCAAGTTCAGTTTATTAACTCAATTTGTAACATTTAAACAAGACTGCTCAGTCTGTGTGATTCTCAAAACAGAGAAAAAAGTGCAAATGATTCACTGGGATGTGCATTTTTATAGACTTAACACAGTAACATTCAAAACTTTTTTAAACTGTAAACATTGGTCACTTGTCAGCTTCATCAGCTTATTCCTTTTCAAAAAGGTACAGTGGTACCTTGACTTACGAAGTGTCCCAACTAACGAGTTTTTCGAGATACGAGCCGTCTCTCGGCCGATTTCTTTTGCTTTGAGTTGAGAGCTAAAACTCGAGTTACGAGCAAGCTTCAGATGTCCCACCATCAGTTGGTGCAGTGAACGCCACAGTGAGCAGCTCGCAGTGAAGCAGCAGGGTTGTGTCGCATTTGTTCTTTCAGTTATTTTGCAAAACTTTGCTTTTTCTAACCACGGGTCCGAAGAAAGTGAGTGCGAAGAAGACAGTGCTGAGAAGAAGAAGCGGATGATGTGCATTGAATTAGAAGAAAGAAATGATCGAAATATCGAAATCGAAAATAATTTTGTATAATATTCTTTATTTATAAGGACATTTTTCTTATTTAAAAACCTGTAACAAAAAAATTGCGGTGTTTTGGGGGGTCCGGAACGGATTAATGGCATTTCAATTCATTTCAATGGGGAAAATTGATTTGACATACGAGTAATTTGAGTTACGAGCTCTGTCGTCACACGGAACGAATTAAACTCGTAAGTCAAGGCACCACTGTATATGTGACTTTTTAACATTTGTTTTTTGTGCAAAATTTGCAACAATATTGCTTATATTTGAGCTTTATCAGAAGGGATGAAAAGTGCATAACGTTTGCATTTATTTATTTTTTTTACTGTGTACTTCTACTGGGTTCCTATTTGAGAAACACTGCTAGTTTAGATTAAAGAAACAACAGCTATCAAAGGAGCCTTACTTTGTACCAGTCCATCACAATGCAGTGTTAGGCTCTACTGTGGGTTACTTTTTATTAGACTTATTGTTTATCATAATTATAATGTATTGCATTATATCCCATGAATAACTTTTGGATGTTAACAGATCACTTATATATTGTTTATTTATACTTTTTGCAGAGAAATTATACTCCTACAGATGTACAGTGTTATAAACACATATGAAGGAAAACCTGCCCCGCAGTGAAAAGTCATATAAGGATGTTCCAATAGTCCATCAGGTCGTAAAACTGCTGAAAGAATACCTTGTGTTGCACTTTGAAACACACACACACACACACACACACACAGGGCACTGGAAAAGTGGAACTGACACAGCACTAACACACACATATATAGTCACACTTGGAAATTACTCCGCAGAGTTAAGGCAGATTTTCCTTTGCTACAGCAGAGTGGTGAGTACAACAACCTTATCACTCACTTAGGAGTTTACCTAGGAGAGGTTTCCTCTGTGAGTAACCTGTTTTTATTTGTTATATTTTACGACAGTTTTTAACAAGTGATAGCTCTCTGACACCCAGGGTCTCTTAGAAAAGTCAAGGCAAAGTGTTTGGTCATCACACAGGCCAACATTAAGAATGCATCGCAGTGATTGATATAATGGAAATGGTTTTATTTAATGTTTAAATGTATTTTTGCTGTCCCTTCTGCTTACAGATGTTGTGTCTTGGGAAATGTGTAGGGTCACTGAGGCTGAGATTAGCTTTGTTCTGTTCAGAGAATGGGAGAGGGGAGACTTTGGTGGAGTGGTGCACAGTGAGGGAGGAAGTGCTGGCTAAGTCATACTATTTCTCCAAAATTATAAATAAAGTCTCACATTTTCCATGAATTTCCTCAAAATATTGGAAGGCTTGTTGCAGGTCAGGTACATGGGATTGAGTTCCAGTTGTCTGAGCATAAACAACATGCAGAGTTTAGGCCTCTCATTGCATTTTTTAGATGAAGTGAATGTAAGTCTGTCTACAATAGAATGTAATTGTATCAGAGCCGGCCCTACTCAATGTGGCGCCATAGGCGAGATTTTATATGGCGCCCCCCCCCTCCATCTGTGATACGCTTACAAAAGAAATCAAATAGCATTGTTTTTACCATTGTCTTTCATTTATAAGATAACATGTCACCCAATTTACATGCTCAACAAATTACAAATAAATACAAAAAAATCTGAAATACAATATAAATACCCTTACCACAAAAAAAAATCCTGTAAATAAGTGAATAAATAATAAAAATAGTAATAAATTATAAATACAACAATCAACATCAAACAATTTAAATAACCACACAGTTTGCACACAATAACTCTACATAAGCAGGAAAAACGTTAGCTAGCCAGATGTAAATAAAACAAATAATAAAAGCGTAGATTAGGACCAATGTAGACACCTACTGAGTAGGTTTAATCTTTACAAATGATCCATAAAGTAAAGAGCCTCCATGCCGCCCAGCTACAGAAATATAAAAGTGCTTATTTACTGATTAGCATGTTGAGGCTAATCGCTCAGAAGAAGTTATCAACTTCACACTGTGAGATAACTGATGCTTCATTTCATTACTGTATCTTTACTTTACCTCTTTCTTTCTCCCGTTTTTTTCCTCCTCTTCTTCTTCTTTTTTCTTCCCTGTGCTCCGGACAGTTCAGCTCGTTTTGACATTTTTACAAACTTCTCTGGTCACATCAATAAATCTGCCCCTCCCCCCACAGAGAGCGAGCAGGTACCATCAGCCGGAGGAGGGGGGGGCTTATTTGGTATTTTCATTTGTAGTGAATATTAATTGGGCATTGCTTTACATTTGAATCTATGTGAGCTTTTCCATTTTAAGAGTTAATAGTAATAATAACTAGTTTTAATATAATTATATTGAAGGTGATTTTTGTCCCGATTTTGTGGCGCCCTCCTGGAGGCCATTACAGTGCCCTTAGCATTTGCATATATTGCCTGCCTAATGGGCCAGCCGGCTCTGAATTGTATTCAACAGTATGCTGACAAGTCAGTTTACTTAAATTGTGAAATTGTCTGGACACTGATGAAAATCCTCTCTTCAATCTTTTCCTGAACACCACTGTGTGAGAGCATTGCCCAGTAAAAGCCAAAATGGGGCTAAACCACTTCACCAACTCACCCCACTGATAAGAAGCCAATTAACATTTTAGTGTGCCACATTTATGCTGTGTCGGCAGGATGGGGGAAAAGTGAAGAATTCACATTGAAACATCCATGCATTATTCTAAGATGGCTAGCAACACTGCTAACTCTGCATATCCTGCAAATGGAAATCTGCTGCTTGTAAGAAAAACCTAGAGGATGGTGTGAGCTTCTTTTCTCTCTCTGTTGCCTTTATTAACATGATATAAATGTAACCATACCTCATCTATTAGGATTGCTGTGTTATAAAGGCCTTGTGAAAGTCCACCATAGGGGTCACAAGTAAAAATAGTCATGGATGCATTTTTGTTTTTGATCCAGTTTTCCTAAATAGATGTCATGGCATATATGTTGACTTCTTTATCAATAATGTAACAAATGGATGCATAATATTAAAGTATGCCTTGCCCCTAGTATTGCCTATGTAGAGCCCTCCTTAAAGTGTTATTAGTTACTGCTCAGCTGTTCAAAAGGAAACATCAAATGACTGAATCTGTAGAGGGCAGCTGACAGTGCAGAGAGAAACTCCACTGATTGACAGAACCACCCTCTCCTGGTGGAGGATACCTTATCTGGATTGGGGGACCCTAAAATGAAAGCTTGTGTTACAAACTGAAGGCATGGTGTTTGAAACACCTCTAATGAATGAAAGTAATAGTTGAACCGTGGGAAGGGTGGGAGGTTTTTCGAACATGCAGCCTCTGTTGCATCTTTTTCTTCAATCTCTTTCCAGTCTATCTTTTGAGAATACACAAACTTCATGAACGTGCATGCTGAATGTTGGAGTACCTTGGTAGATTTGTTAGAAAGAACACCAGCAGCAGTATGGAAATGGTGGTCAGATTAAGAGAAACAGTTTGCTTGTGGTCTTGTTGAACTCATTCTTTGGAGGAATGTGTGATTTCCTTTCATTTCAGACATTGAGGACAGAGCAGTTGCTCACTCATCATCCTGCAGATGTCTCCTGTGGGTTTGTGGTGTCTTCTCTTTGTCTCAGTCTTGGTGTGTTACTGGGTGCCAGCAGACTGCTATCCCAATGGCAAGGTCAAGGAATCATGTGGTAGCATGGAGCCCGACCATCATCAACATGGTCAGACCACTTCTAGTCCTTACCACCTTGAAACCAACACCACCACGTTCAGTCCTGGAGATCAGATCCAAGGTAACTCACAACTGTGACAAGTTCAAAATTTGTTGCAACATTCAAACCCAACTCTGCCCCCACCACCTGAAAGCAGAATCTCTCTGTCCATGTTAGTCGCATTACAAATAAACTGTTCTCCAAAAGAAAGAAGCCAGTGAGTCTTTTGTATTTGTACCAAATTAGGGATGGAATAATGATCTTTTAACTTTTTGAAACACCCTTTCCAGTCATCCTAACTGGAACATCGTATTTTGAGGGCTTCCTGCTTCAGGCCAGAGATGCAGCCAATCAGGGCTCAGTATCCACTGTTGGCACTTTTACCTTGACCGATCCAAAAAGGACACAGCTGCTCACTTGTAACAAGCACGAGGTGAACATACACAGACAAAGACACACAGCTAGTGGTGATGATGATAAAAATGAAAAGTGAAAATTATGAAATAGTAAAAATTGTGTGTGTGTGTGTGTGTGTGTGTGTAGGGTTCAGCAGTAAGCCATACGAGTAAGGCCAAACAGACAAAAGTTGTTGCTATCTGGAATGCTCCTACAGATGTTCCCACACAGGTTCAGTTTTTGTAAGTTTATTTCTTTCTAAATTACCCTGTTTAAGCTGAACTATGAAACTTTTGCTTAACAGTGGCCGTGCAGATGATAATGGTGTAACTGGACACACAGAAAAACAGTTTACTGGTAGCACAAGTAAAGAGGAATCATTATTAAGTGAGTAAACTGACTGTGTAATATCAGTCACACAAAGTTAAGTGTTAATAGGTAATCTAACTTGATGTACCTGAGCTCAGCCTGACACCAATCAATTAGGCTGATGAAGCTAGTTTTGCCAACAGCATTTACTTAAAGAGATGGGTTTGCCATGAACCACTAAATAAATAAGGATTGAGAAAATGCAGGTTGAAAAGGTCAATAAATATTTCCTAATGCATTTTGGAGTTGGTTATTGTCCCACAGACTTCCTCCTCCTATTCTACAGTGTGAGCCTGTATCACTTGTCTCATGTGTCCAAATCCAAGACCTAATGTCTAAATGTTACACATTTACCCAAATTTCAGTGACACATGTTGAAACACCTCTGGTGAAAATGTTTTCCTACGAGCGAAATGTCAGTTTTGGTTAAAACAGATTTCATTAAACAGGCACTAAAACCTTGATCTAACTAATCAGTGTCAGTTACCTGACAGTGGTTGCAAATGTGAGTTCATGCTTATTTAAAGAAATAAATCCTAAGCTTTATTTCAAAGGTCAGTATTACAGTATATTCAGAATATGTCTGTTTTGGACTGTTACAATGTGTGTGCATATTTTCCAGTGTGACTGTAGTTGCCTATTACGATGTATTTTGGGTCAAGCTGCCTGGACCAATCATCTATCAGCATGGTGTTACTCCCCACCCAACTCAGTCAGACACTACACCTCCTCCATCGCAAACGACCACAGCCTCCATCCTGCCTGGGCCTGTGAGTGTTACAACACTTGGACTCCTGATTGTGACATTGATTTCCTATAACAACATTAGGCAATCACTAAACTTTAGTATGAAATGAGAGTATAACATACAGAGAATGAACAATTCCTCCTCATCAACTCACCTTTAGTTTACTTCTGAGGGATGTGGCCAATCAAAATCCTGCCTGCTAGATCCTCCAGGTTGTGATCCAAAAGAAGATCCACACTGCCTCTTCCTGTCCATGGCTACAGAGAGACCAGACAAAAAGGTCTGACTTTAAACAATTTCATTTGCTGGTACAATTAAAGGTGCTAAATTAAACATTTTAACATCAGTGAATCCTTACCACATTCAAACTCTGACTTTTAATGCAATCTGATGACAGGCAGTACAACAAATGAGGAGCGCTATAGTAAATATTGATAGAATACTGTAATGGCAAATGTGTGTTTTCTTTTTACCATCTTACTGGCATGAGATTGTTCTTAGCTATATCTAGAATGGATTACCTAAAATTACAGAAATAGACTGAAAAGCATTAATGTATTAGAATGTTATTGAATGTTTCTGAAACTTTTGCAGTCTGTGATATTTGAGCTGAGCGGCCCGGCGGAGGGATATGCTGCCTTTGCACTGTCCCTGGACACATGGATGGTGAGCTAGTCCCTCAGTGTAACACAACATCCTGCATCAAATATAAAACAAGTTGTTATGCATTGCAGTCTGAAACGTATCTGCAGCTTTAATCAAGAATGACTCCTTAGTGTGCTGCATGAGTTCTGAGAAGAACGTTCTGTAATGATCCATTTACCATCATGCTGCACCTCTATTAACCTGAATATATGTGTGTGTTTGTGTGTGCAGGGCAATGACGATGTATATATGTGTGTACAAGATGGGCATAGTGTGTCAGTGAGTGCTGCCTTCGTCAGTGGACGGACACACCCTGAGGACCAAACACAGGTGACAAATGAAAACACTTTCTCTGAATAGATTCAATGTAAGATAAATGGAAAGTACAGGAGCAGAGAGCATTGGATACTACAGTAGATACCACCGAAAACCAAAATGCTGCATACAACAACCTACACATGCTCACTGCATATACTGCATTCTTTCTTTTGAACATTAATTATAAAGGAAGGTTCTTATTTGCTTTCTTTCAAGCGATCAATATCGATCTCATATCTGCGTGGTCACAAGGAGGCTGAAATCAGGACGCGCTTGGCCTATCTTAGGATAAAGATTGAAAGCAGGGGAAAACAGAGAGCCTGGCTTCGTATTGAGTTCAGAAACATGTAGAACACCTTTAAAATGCTGAACGAGAAAAAAGTTGTATCCTGATTGTTTAATCTGTACACAAACAGAGATGGAACGGTTTCTTGTCCAGGGGCAGCGACTGTAGGCAGCAGCTTGTTTCCACTGTGAGGTTGCCATGGTAACATTGTGCTTACAGTCACCAAAACCTGTGCTCACCAATAGTAACCAGCAACCAGCACCAGAGACTGCACAGGTGAACTGCTTCCAGTCTTTATGTCAGGCCACAGTAACCACACCATGAGTCCAACCCTGTCCTCACAGGAAGGCACAGATAGGTCGACATCTGTGTTCGCTCAAAGAAAGCAAATAAATACAATTCCCAAAATCTTCTTTAACCCATAAACCACTAAACTGTTACTGTCCTCTGTATCTGTGTGTGTGTGTGTGTGCAGTCTGGTCTCTCCTCAGTGTCATGGCGGCTGGCAGATGGAACCATTCAGTGCAGGTTCAGTAGACCAGTCAAGCTAACCAATCAGGAACCAGCCCGCTTTAACCTGGACCAGGACTTCTTTCTTTTTTTAACCAGCGGGCACGCTCAGTATGGTAAGAGAGTAGACATGCACACACGTGTTACCTTGAACCTGAACCCATTAACCCAGCACACATGCTGTGTCAGGCCAATTAAAGCTCTTATCAATCCATCAAAGCTTTATTATGACACAGTTTTTATGATGTTTGGTCAGCATCAAATCTTAGAGTTGGTACCAGTTTTACAAGAGGAACAGGATGTCATTAACAGGAAATGATGAGCACTGCAGTGCAGTTCTCACATTCAGGTTAATGGTCAATTGGCCTGGCAAAACTGAAATGATGTATGAATGCATTCATTCTCTCTTTTTACTAACTTGCGGTGTGGCTTTCCTTTAAACAGAAAATGTTGCATTTTGACATTTACCGGAAGTAGCTCTTGTGTGTCCCATATTTAACACATTTGATAGATAGATTCATGTTATTGCTCTTTATTATTGTTTGTTCAAAGGTCACACACAGCACTGAAAACATTTATGGCCTCATGCACCAGGGGTAGCTTCCTGCTACCTGTACACAGTAATTGAAAAAAATAAAATTCTTTGGAGAAATTTAACAAGCACCATTTTGTGTCTCCCCTCTAGGTCAATTATGGAAACATAGTCGCCAGCCATTAATCTCCACCAAGAGAAAACACATCACTGGACCCCCTGAGGTCCTCAGAGGCTCCCGCGGACCCATCTTTATGAAAATGCATGGTGGGTTGTGTCCTTATTTATTACATTTAAGGTCTATGAGTGTCTGCTGCAGTTAGACTAACCCAAACATATGTTCACTAAACATAACAACATTTCATTACATCACTTTTGTCTATGATTTACCTACAGCAAATGTAAAACAGGTGAATCAATCAAAATCAGGTTTCTTTATTATTATTTCATCAGCCAAGCACATGACTGGAATTACATGATACCCAACAAGATAAAGATATCAATCTGCCAGATGATTTTTGTCAGAAGGAGGAGATGCAACAGTTTTGCCATTGCAGGATGCTCTGCAGCATGCAGGGTAGTATTTGACTCTGTTCAGTCTAACATTCAGTGAGGACATAAATAATTTAGCTGAGAAAAGTATCTGCTAATTTTCCTCTTCTTCTCTAGGTGCACTAATGATGTTAGCCTGGATGCTAACAGGAAGTCTTGGTACCTTCATTGCCAGCTTCTATAAATCTGATTGGCCAAATCACACCCTGCTTGGTCAGAAAGTCTGGTTCCAAGTAGATATTATGCACCCACAAAACTTGAACACACACACACACACACACTTCAGATTTACAAAAAATGAAATGAAATGACCATGACAGTGAATGATACACTATCATTGTGTGTGTTTGTAGGTTCATCGAGGCCTGATGATGCTAACTGTGACTCTGACCACTGTAGCCTTCTGCTTCCCATTCTTCTACAGGAAAGGTTGGAGCAAGGTACGGCACACACACACACACACACACACACACACACACAGGGATACACACACACACACACACACACACACACACACACACACATATACATATATTGTAAATATTACATATGTAAACATAAACTTTAAGCTTAGATCATTTAGTATTGTATGTGTATATATGTGTTCATATGTGTTCAGAAAGAAAAATTTTATTTAAGTAGCAGAAAGAAAAATAAGAAAAGAAAAGAAAAGACGGGGAAAAAATCACAACTGTATTTAAGGTTCATTTTATTTGCAGGGAGCAGAAAAATAAGAAAGAAAAGAAAAGACATCGAAAGAAAAATAAGAAAAGAAAAGAAAAGACTGGGCCCTGGGCCCTTGTTTCACATCATCCCTCTCTCTCCCCGCCTTTCCTGTCTCTCTACAGCTTTCACTGTCAAATAAAGACAAAATGGCAAAATGACAAAATCCCACAATTTGTTATATTCATACATCACCAAAGACAGATGTGTGTTTGTGCAGCATGCAGGTGTCCATCCATACCTTGGCTGTTGTGTACTGGTGTTATCATTGATTCAACCAATGATGGCTGCAGCCAGACCGTCACCTGACTCACACAGGTAAACACTGATCATATTTACATGCACACTGTTCTCTAATAGGCTGTCTACTATAAATGTTTTTTCTGGTTGGTTTCATGAAAAACTGTCCACACTAAAACATAAACAATCAGAAAACAGCTTTGTGTCTCCCTCTTCATCCTTAGGAGGATGGTCAGGAAACAACAACGTCTACTCTGTCTCCTCCTGCTCTTTGTGATCTCTCATACTATGTTTTAAAACAGTCAAACACTTTTTGAGCAGAGGTGGAGTGTGTTTCAGTGTAAACAAACACTGGTGGGTTAATGTCACAGTGGTGAAGGAAACACACTCTTCACTTAGGGTTCATTTTATTCAACTGTAAAACATTTGATTTACTTCAAGACTTTTCCTCCCTTATTCTGGATGGTGTTTACATCATTCCTCAGGCCTATGTTAGTGAAGCATTACAGCACACGGCTGTCCTAACAACTCCCAAGGAGCACAAACATCTGGACTCCCTGCTCCGTGTTCTTGAGGATCTTAACAGCAAAATTTGGCCACACATTACTAAAATTCAGATAACACATTAAGTGACTCATTGTGAAATCGCAGTCATGGCTTCATGCCAATGCGACTTATTGGCAGTGCCTTTAGGTTTTTCACTTATATAACTGTGCTTGTATATGTGAGAGTGACTGGCAGACTATATTAAAATATATTGACAAATATAGGATTAATTGATTGAATGTGTATCTTTGAGACTTTTTTGCTTTTATATATAAATAATGATATTGTTGTTACAGTAAATGCATATATTGGTATTATTTGTATCATTGTCCAGGAGATTTCTCTTTAACTGGGCCCACTGGGGAGTTGGGTGTGTGACTGAGATCATGGCAGGTTGGTCCTCATTCAGATACATTTCCAAATATGTTTGACCGCAAAAATGTTTTTAAACAGACCCCTGGGCTTTCTACCTGATTATCAAAGTCCTCTCCTCTGTATGACTGTAGTGGCAGCCATGGGCCTGGGGATGCATCAGTCTTCACTGCTCCTCCCCCAGCCATGGGCAACGCATGTTCTGATTGGCTATGTGACATTACTGGGGTTGTTTAGGTTCCTCCTCCTGATGCACAAGTATCTTACACCGTACATCAAAAAACGTATGAAAACTTGAATTTATTTCATTGTACATTGGTTTTACTACTATATACCTGCCTAACTCTTACCTTACCTCACGTACTGGGACTCTACTCTTTTTTGTTTAACCAGGGTCAGATGATACACAGGCCATCCTCTCTGACCAGTTAGAGCATGGTTACTCAGTAAGTAGCAGCTACAGCCAAACTGTTTGCTAAATGTGATTTTTTTTTTAACATTTTACAATTTTAACATTAATTGTCTGTGTAGTGTCACTGCTTATTGACACACTGAAGTAGTTAATGATTTGTGCCTTGCTAACTCTAATCAGGCTTTTTCTCAAATCAGAGCCTAACTTTGCAACCCAACCTCTTAAGGAAGGGAAGAACAATTCACTAAACTAGCAAATATTCAGCTCTCACTTACATCAACAGCTCAGCCTGTCTCTGTGGATTACACTGAACAACACCTGTTATCTGACAAAATAATCTCAATCTTTTTTTGGAGTAATGACAAACAGTCAACAGATAAACCTACTGCCTTCTCACTTCTCGCGTTTTCACTTAAAATGTAAATCCTGTTTCATGCTGCCTCTTTTTGTGTTTATTCTTTTATAACCTTTATTTACTGAAATGTCTTGCAAAAAGGATTTCACATGCCTACTTCAGCCACTCAGAGTGAAAAACCCAGAGAGAATTATCAGAAACTGCAGTTTCCCTCAGCACTACTTTATCTCATTGTTTTTGTTGAACATACAGTGGTTGGTTCGCCGCTCTTATTAAATCTCCTTTATGCCCTGCACCTAACAGCTAACAGACACACATATAGATTAGCTGCTGTGCATAGTGGGACTTTTAGTGGCTAAAAACACCAAAGCAGAACTAAAATGATATTTAATTCTTAAACAGCTACAGAGACATCAATTCTGGCGGTACATTACCAAAGTGCATGCTCAGAGACTGAACCATTAGAAAACAACTTTGAGATCTGTCTCTACTCTGTAATTTCTACCTTTGTGTTTCAGGGGTCCTTCAAAAAGTCCCTCATCTTGGCTGCCTTGGCTCTGGGAAACTCTGGTCTCCTGCTGGCTTTGCTGTCTTCTGTTGCTGAAGTTTGACATTTAATGCCAAAACAACTAAACATCTTTCAAGAACATGGCTAATGGCATTTTGAAAAGATTACTTTTTTTCTGCAGGGGTTGGAATACCAGCAACACCTATAATTTAAAGAATGAGAAACTTTACAATCATTTTTATTCAGAACCAAATCTGTCTTATTGTGTAAATCTTTTTTGTTCCTATTCAGATTTTTGGCCATGTTTGTGTGCTTATATATTTACTCTGTTCTTATAAAACCTGTAATTCTATTTTCAGTGACATTATTAATGTTTAATCCTATGACTTTTAGGTCCTTATTGAATAATTCATTAAACAAAACCCTTGGATCAGCACAAAAGGTTGCTGCTTTTTAATGCTTTTCATTTATTTTTTTGTTTTGATTTTCATTTATTTAAATTGTGCATTTATCATTGTCTTAAAAACTGTATATACGGCTGAGTCATCATTAAAAAACAGAAAGATACACTGAAAGCAACACATTTTTTTGCACAGAGAACAATCATTACATACATTTTGTTATGTCTCGTCATGTCTGTTAAGTTTCATGTCTGTCATGTTTCTATTCATGTTTTATTTTGAAATCCCTAACTTTCCTCTCGTTTCAGGTCCCTTGACTTCCTGCCCTTGTGTGTTTCCCTGCCTGTGTGATTGTCTGCCCCGCCCTGATTGTTTCCACCTGTTTCCCATTACCTCCTGTGTATATATTGTCTGCGTTTCCCCTGTCTCGTTGCCAGATCGTCGCTTCATGTTCATGTGTCCATGTTATCGTGTTTCATGTTCCTGACGTCTAGCCAACTTTGTGTACAAGACTTTCATGTGTTTTGGATAAGCCTGTCCATAAAGATTATGAACAGAACCGGTGACAAAGGGCAGCCCTGCCGGAGTCCAACATGCACTGGGAACAGGTCTGACTTACTGCTGACAATGTGAACCAAGCTGCTGCTCTGGTCGTACAGAGATCGAACAGCCCTTAACAAATGGCACTGGACCTCATACTCACAGAGCACTCCCCACAGAATACCACGAGGAACACGGTCAAATGCCTTCTCCAGATCCCCAAAGCACATGTGGTCTGGTTGGGCAAACTCCCATAAACCCTCAAGCACCCTGTGGAGGGTATAGAGCTGGTCCAGTGTTCCACGACCGGGACGAAAACCACATTGTTCCTCCTGAATCCGAGATTTGACTATCAGCCGAATTTTCCTCTCCAGTACCCTGGCATAGACCTTACCTGGGGAGGCTGAGAAGTGTGATCCCCCTGTAGTTGGAACACACTCTCCGGTCCCCCTTTTTAAAAAGAGGGACCACCACCCCAGGTTTGCCACTCCAGATGGTACTGTCTATCCCTGACCTCCATGCAATGCTGCAGAGGCGTGTCAGCCAAGACAGCCCCACAACATCCAGAGACTTGAGGTACTCAGGGCAGGATCTCATCCACCCCGGCGCCTTGCCACCGAGGAGCTTGCGAACTACCTCAGTGACTTCGGCTTGGGTGACGCAGGGAGTCCACATGAGGTCCAGTCTGAACTGGACCTCACATTACATTCACATTACATTTAAAAGCATATTGACATTAGTTTTGACAATTAAATGTAGTTTCATTTGGACTTTAACAACATTTCCTCATCATGTTAATAAAAAAACCCCAAACTTCAAAATATATTTGTTATTATACATTTTTTGAAAATGAAGATCATTTCTAATAGACAATGCTGCCTGGTGCCTTGAGCTCCATGGGCACCAAAAGCTCCAAGGTTAGTGTGTGTCAGTTATGCTAATTTAATTGAATATCTATAGAGGCTCCATCAACAGGTTATTCCGGCCACGATTCTTTCCAGTACCTTTAGTACTGTAAAGAAGACTGAAACTTGTGAAGTTCACCGGTGAGGCTTTAGACCTTTAGTGGTAAAGGGTGCACAGTTATAAATGATTTACTGCTTATCAAATAATACAGTAATATTTTTACCCTCTTTGACACACAACTCAACCTGCATGATAATTTGATTTGTTTGTTTGTGTTTTTGGATATATTACGTGTCTAGTGTCATCTGGTTATGTGTAACTGTGAGATGCAACATTGGTGTGACATCACATTCGACATCAGTGAATTACATAACATCCTTAACCCAAGATAACACTGCATGTAAATCAGTATGATATCACAAATTGAAGCTTTTCTATGCTCTTTGGGGAAGTGACTATTACGCTGCAAAGACATCACACACAAAATCACCATGATGCAATAACGACCTGATGTAGAAAATGAGCGTGTGTGGGGGAGTCAAGTAGAGTTTTAACATGAAAGAAAAAAACACTAATCCTCTGACAGGTTGGATAAACTAGTCACAGATGACAGACATGCTCTATTTGGGTGTGTGTGTGTGTGTGTGTGTGTGTGTGTGAGGGAGAGAGAGAGAGAGAGAGAGAGAGAGAATACTATGAATGCCTGTATCCATCCTATAATAAGTGTGTCAGTGTGAGAGTGTGAGGCTGAACATGTGTGTCGCAAATGTCGCTAAAGCTGCTGTTTTCTGATTGGCTGCTGCCCACACACACACTCAATATGCACCCCACTGGTACTGAGATGTGTGCATGAGAGAGAGGGAGAGAGAGAGGATATAAAGGGATAAGACAGGAATAATATGAGGGAGAAGAGAACAACAGTGGTATAGAAATAGAAATAGAACAATTTATAGCTTTGGTACCAGTGACACCAGTCAACATCACACCACTGGAACAGCTGGAACAGCAGGTAAGACACAACTCTCCTTATGTTTCCTGTGCTTTAACTGGCCATAAAGTTTTATGTCTATGAAACCTATTTAGAAGACTAGAATTTAATGGCTACTAAAATCATTCTTTGCTCAGACATGAGAATGGAATATTTGTATGGATTACTGTGTGGTTGGTCCATCCGAGATATTCTGCTGTGAAGCTCAGTGTCAGAGTTACAATGAGGGAAAAATAAAACTCACCTTGATGTGTACTGTATGCAAAATCAAGTATTATTCTTACCTTACCTAGTTGAGTGATCTATTCTTTATGGAGAATTCTGAGAGCTGGCATTTTGTGTTCAGATTTTCCTCACAATATAACCCGACAGACAAATTTGATCAAAAGTAGGACTATTTGGTCTCTGGTGGTTGTCAAAAGGCATTCTGGGAAATGTAGGAAATGACGAACTGAAGTCGATGTGGGCAAGGGGAGTGAGATCTTTGTAGCAAGTTTTAACATGCTGGATTAGTAAATGTTTAGTATTAATCTTCAGGTTGATTGATTAATGTTGCCCAGTCACATCAAGACACGACATCCTAATGTTATGTACAAATACAATTTTCACATAAAACTCCATAAACTTTGCAGAAACATTGAATTACATAAAATTCTGTCATGGTAGTCTGTTGGAATTTGCAGAACTCCAGTGGAATAGCTGTATCTGTGTATTGTGTGTCATTAAATTATCTGCAACATGTGGGGGAAATTTAATTGACTTTTATCTCTTAAAACAAGTGGTACATTCATCAAAATCAACATCAAATGTATTTATTTAAAGCCCAAAATCACAAACATTGTTTGCCTCGGAAGGCTTTACAATCTGTACAGTTGTGACACCCTCTGTCCTTCCCTCGAACCGGGTCAGGAAAAACTTCAAAAAAAGCCTTTATGGGAAAAAGAAGAAACCTGAAGGAAGAGCCACAGATGAGGGATCCCTCTCCCTGGGACGGACAGACGTGCAATAGAATGCCACATGTACAGAGAACATCATCATCAATCATGTCTGTCTGTGAGAGTGGAATACAGGGAACTCTGCTGATGTTCACACAGTGAAAAGTAGCGGAAGTGAGTGAATGTGTGAGCGAGTATGTGTGTGTATGATAGAGCTGGCAGCACAGTGTCATCTAGCTGTGACCTTGTCTTCCATTTACTTGTCAAGAGAAAAGCATGTAATGATTTACACAGTTCGAAAAATCCACTGCATGCAATGCAGTCACAGTAAAACCATTTTGATACATCACATTAAAGTAGGATTACATCCATATTGGAGTGCTTTATTAAAAATGCAATCTGATCCAGTCAATGACCTCAGATATGACATACAGATGGGTGACAAATGAAAGCAAAGAACATAGATTCTGTGTGGATCTCGACTGGAGAGATGAACAGCGTTCTTCCAAAGATATTTAATCACTTGGTGTTTGGTGGTGGTTAACATCGTTGACTCTCTCACATGTCAGAAAAACACAACCTCCCAGAGCCCATGGTGATACCTTCAAATGACTTGTTTTGTCATTGTTGTTTTGCCCAGTACCAAAAGATATTCCATTTAGAATCATACAAAACTGCAGATCCTAACAAGTAATGCCAGTTTTGTCAAAGAAAAGTTGAGGAAATCTACTGTGACTGAATATCATGAGCATGTTCTGAGCTGCCCAGCAGGTAAGCAGAGAGTACAATAGTTTACCAACTAACCCTTTTGATCACTAAAACCTACACCTGGTCTGATCACTGATTGAGGTGACAGGAAGAGTAGTGTCTTCCTTTACATTTTCTCCAATATTGACATTGAACATTCAGTATTTCATAAGTAAAATATTGAGACAGATATAAAAGATATACTTAGACCTGGTCCTCATACAGTACATTTGTTTAACACACTTCGGAGACACCAGCTGGAGGTTTCCACCATAATATATAATATGTACTGTAATCTCTGGTAATACTTTTATATAAAAAAATCTAGATATAAAATCTAATCAATTTTAACATTTATTGGATTTAATAGTTTCCAAACTGCCCAACACATTCCAGAGTTTTATTTACTTTGAAGGGTTAAGAATAGATTGTCACCAGATTAAAACCCAAGTCATTACATCAACAGTCTGGTTTGGTCGGTTCGGCCGTTCAATAATGATTTGTAAAGTATGTGAAGGTCAAATCTTCTCCCCATAATGATGGCAAAACCACTCATCACTTTCCCATGCTGTCTTTCTCTATGTCTCACGCTCTTCCTGTTCATCTGTCTGTCTGTCTGTATCCCTCTCTCTAATCTGTTGTCCTTAACCAGGGTGGCTGGCACCCACTTCTTTCTGTGTGTGTGTGTGTGTGTGTGTGTGTTTTGTTTGGTCTGCTCAGCTAGTTGTGATCTGGTGTGCAGACACTGGAACCTTACCCCAGCTCACCTAGCTCACTCTCTCACACACACACACATACACGCTCACATACACACACAGATGATATAACTGTTTGTCAGTCAATGTTAAAGGTTATGAATCAGACTCCAGCAGGGCCATTTCATTTCACCCACCACTTCTCTTGAAACTGCAACAGTGGCAAGAATGCTATTGATATGTTTTTGTACTTAGAAATGAATGGAAAAGGGTATTACTGACACAGGGAAGGAGGTAGGTACAGAAGGTATATACAGGAGGTATGAGAGGTAGAAGGAAAATGTGGTCAGTACAAATTTAGGTCTGATACAGTAAACAGTAATGGTCTGTTCAGCCAGTGACAATGAGGCAGTTTATTCACTCCAGTCCACCACAAAATCCATTGTTGATTCATATAAATGTATCAGACATCAAGAGACAGCAGGATTTCACATTTTAACGAGCAGCTGCCCTAGTTAGTAAGTATTTTTTGGCTAGGGTCATCCACTCAGTGCATGTGCACCCCGACACATCCCATCTTTTGAAACTATGCCAAATTTGCTATAAGAAAAAAAAAACTGATGATGCAGACATGTGATGCAGATCACCTTTTTGAATTCTGAGTGGGTTCATTTCTTTTCATCATACAGTGATATCCTCAGGAAGTGTAAGTCACAGAAGTCACATTATATGTGGATAATGTGTGTGTGTGTTCAGATCGACTGAGTAATGAATCTGAGAAGGAGAATGAAATGAGATGCAAACTGAGGTAATCAGGAGCTGAGGGGTTTGAAGGACCTTCACTTCTTCCTCCTGTGTGTGTCAGCCTCTGCTGCAGCCCCACCAGCTGACCGCTCTGATTAAGGGCCAAACCTTTGGGCCACACTGCAATAACTCATTTCCTGTTTTTAGAACTCTGGTAAGAACCAGTTCCTTTCACCTCACACGCCCGCCCACAGCACCTTTGTCTCACACCCCCACCCTCTATTAAGCATGTGAAGAAATACAGTATGGTAAACTGACAGCTGTTGCTTATTGAGCTGAAGTCTGCTGCTTCATTTGGTTGTCTCTTCTGTTATATACTGTGATGTGCCATTACTTAAAGCATCCAGATGATGCAAGGTTTAATATTGGCCTGTGTGGTACTGGACTCAGCAAACCATGTCTTTTTTTCTTTATCCATTTTTTACTAGATGACCTTTTATATTTGTTAGTCGGCGTCTAACTTTGAGTGGTGAGTTTAGCCTGAAACTGAAAGGCTGTGTTTCCATTTGCTTGTTATATACTGCTTTGACAACAGAAAGAAAATTGTCCAGCACCAGCAAATCTACTGGAATTTGCACCAAATGGTGACGTCACTGTAACGCATCCAATCACAGGTGGATTCAGTGTCCGTTACAGGCGGTGGGGCAGGCCCACGTGTTCAGATGGCTATCTGTTGGAGTGATGGTGCCTGGAGGGAGGGATGCTGCACGCGCGTGCAGTGGTGGAGGGATGAGAGAGGGAGAGAGAGAGAGGGATGTACAATAGCCTGCCAATACAGATTTATCTCTTCTGCTCTAATTCACCGGCAACATATTAGCTCAGGTCGATACATCCTCTCTCTCTCTCTCAGCTCTCCTCTCTAACTCTCTACACACACACACACACACACATAGACACGCACACGCGCGCGCGGCAGCCGCCAGCCTGTATGCGTCCGTCCTCGCGCCAGCGGGTGGCCGCCTGGCTGCTCGCGCTGCCGTTGGGTAGAGGTGGAGAGGAGTGCGCGCGCCGCGGCCGGCTGGAGATGATCTCGTTTTGGCTGCTGTGCTGGAAGCTGTTGGTAGGTAACTGAGCGACACGCGCCAGCAGCGTCTTTCCGACAGAGCCTGTTCCCGGGGCTCGTGGCCTCCTCCTCGTGCGATGCAGATTTGGGGACGCGTTTGGCCGCCTGCACGGAGCGCGAGGTGTATGCGCGAGGCTTTGGCTTAGCTTGAGCGACCATCAAAGCCCGGGCTCCTTGGCTTCTGTGTGTGTTCTTATCTGTCACGATTTTGGTGCTTTGCCCGATTTTGGGATGCTGTCTTATATAACAGGTTGGCTGGGCTCTCCTGTGACTGAACACTGTAGCAGAAAAGAACCATGAGAATATAACTACTCTGATGAGAGAGAATAAAATGGATCAGAGCAGGATGGAGCTGATGTGGCTGAGCGGAACACCACCGCATTAAAAAAGAAGTGAACAGAACAGGAGTGAGCTGATGAGTGCTTACTGATGAGCATGAACATGCCCTCACTTTCTCATTCCTCATCTTCGATAAAACGCATGATGCCTTAAGCGTCTCTGTAATCCTCCCACACACACACACACACACACACACAGATGTCTGACTAAATTATGCTGGTGATGACAGAGGTTTGAGAATAGGAGTGAATCTGTTTCATCTAATTCTGTGTAGATACTGGCAAAATTTAAATCTGAAGTTCAAGGGGAAGTTGTGCAAGTTGACAGAGGTTAGAGAGGTCAACCAGTAATCCAAAAGGTTGCCAGTTCAAATCCAGGCAGACAGTGATCGGAAGCATGGATTAAAGCTGAGAGCTGCTGCGCAACTAATAACTCTCCAATCCCTCCCCAGATGTTGTGACATGCTGTGAGAATTGAAGCTTTGGCTATATTGTGAATAAATGGACTGAATGACACAGCAGCACCTACACACCCAGTAAATCATTCATGCAGTCATTCACTGTCCCAACATGCAGCGATGATGGAGTTGGACCCCTAAGCCTAACCCTGATGTGTGGTCTTTGTCAACACAGATCAAATTTTTCAGACATACTGAAAAGCAGAAACTTAGGGGTTCACAAATATCAACAGTATGAGAGATGAAATGAAATGTTAGACATTAAATTTTCTTATGCAAATACATGGTCTTCTGAAGCTGGAGTACGTTCTGCAGTACTTGTAGGTCTCGTTTTTGTAAATGTTATCAGGTTAACTTCAATGCATCTATGATTCCATCACATCTATATTATTATAATGCAGCTCAGGAAGTACATGTAAGTTGTCCACATATTCACTTATTCATATGAGGAATTTCTGCTGTATAACTCGATTCCTTTTCTGCACTCATTGTGACTTAACCGAAAGAAAAATGACTTTAGCAGCTTGCCTGCCTCTGCATCTATACTTAGTGTTGCCGTAGCAACGCCTCCCGTCTGTCACCAGCACATGCCTGGAACGACAGACCATAATAATCTGCTAACCCACTCACAGCCAACGCATTGCCACCATGGCAACGATATGAAGGCTTGAGTTTAGCTCATCAAACATTTACAGGGCATTTACACTGCTTTAATCTACTCTACTGGGTGTACTGTATGTAGTGCATGGAGCTCCATGTCTGTATGTGCACAGAGCTGTATGTGTGTCAGTGTGGATGTAACTTCGAAAACCACAACGATCCTGTACACTATTGAAGCTGATTATTTTTTCACTAAGATATAAAGTTTGAGGAAATAGCAAGCCCATCCAATAGTAGTCTTTATAGGTCAAAATCATTCAAACACATGAGTCAGTAAATAGGACCATACAATTTTAAAGTAAGACCAAATCACAGTATTGTGATACACAGTGAAAATTATGACTGTATTTTTTAAAGTTACAGTTATGAGATTGTAAACCAACATTTTTAGATAGTAAATCTACATAATATAAAAAAATGCAGTAAGTATGAAATCAATTTAAATTTATTTCTAGAAGACATTAAAACGCAGTTAAGCTGACTGAAGTGCTGTACAAATGGATTGCACCAAGGTGCTGTACAAAAGAACATTAAAATATAAAAAGTAAAATCACAAGAGAAACCTACAAACAACAGCTATGGACAAAAAGAGACAAATTACAGAGTTATAAACACAACAGATTAAAAGATTAGTGGGCCAAAAAGGCGAGTGAATAAAACATGCCTTTAGCCTAGATTTAAAAAGAGATTGAGGGGGCATGTCTGGAGCAACAATAGCAAAGCTTCTGTCACCTTTTAGCTTTAGTCATGACCATGGGAGATACAGGAGGGATTTGTTGTCAGATCTAAGAGACCTAGGAGCTGAGTGCTCATGAGTGAGGTCTGTGATAGAGGATGGATCCTGACCATTAAGAGCCTTGAAAACAAGATGGGGTCTTAAAATGAATTCTAAATTGAACAGGGAGCAAATGAGGAGAGGATAATATAGGAATAATATGTCAACACCCTTGCTGCTGCATTTGAACCATTTGCACGATGTTAATGAGGACTGGGGTAGGCCATAGGTATAGGGACTTTAGTCCCATTGTGATGTAATGAAAACGTGAATTACTTTTTCCATATTATGGAAAGACAGAATTGGCTTGCGTTAGGAAATGGTTCTTAACTGATAGAAACAATTTTTAACAACAAAACTGGTTTGTTAATCAAACTGCACTCAGAGCTAGATAACACCAATGTTTCTTGCATGTCACTTCAAATATGGGGCAAGGTCTAACTTACTGACAAGATTACGTCTGGACTTGGAAAGACCAAAGATAATTACTTAGGTTTAATTATTGTTTAGCTAAAAGAAAGTATTTGCCATCTGTCTTTTAATGTCCTTGAAACAGTCCAGGTAAGGCTGTCGGGAATAACTCGATTTTAGTGGGAGGTACAGTTATGAATTAGCAGCATAGAAGTGATAGGAGATGTTATACTTCCTAGTAATGTTACCAAAAACGAATATGAACAGACAGAATAGAACTGGCCCCAGGATGGATCCCTAAGGAAGCCCATAGGAGACAGGAAGAGGAAGAGGAAATCTGACCTATAGCCACTGAATATGACCAATGTTTAAGATAGGACTTGAACTAGTTCAAAGCTGGGCCCTTAATACAAACACTGTGCTATCAAAGGTATCTTTTATCCTTTCATAACTTTAATTTGAAAATCCAAATCGTGTCTTTACATGTCATAAATATGTCTCACCATGAGTATTTTATTTGGTCATCTTATTTTTTCCTTAATCTTTACTCAGCAGGAACGGATTTCCATTCACATATTGTAGAAATAACTTCAATAATGTATTAAACTAAAGTGTATGAGTATTCACGCTGTAATCGAGTTGTCAGTTTATAATCAAGTGTTTGTATTCACAGAGAGCCACAGCTGGGCTAAGAAGGACAACAGCTGAGCTAACAGACGGTAACCTAGACAACGGTAGCTCCAGCAACAATAACGCTGTAAACGACTCTCCCACTCCAATACAGCTAACGGATCCAGTTACCATGGAGATCAGCTCATCGCCACCACCAACAACTCTGGACAGAGAAAACTTGGTGAGCTGGCATAGCCAGGAAGTAGAGGGACATTACTCAGAGATCCATGGGGTGCAGCAGCCAATCACTGATGAACTAGAGGAAGAAGAAGCTCCAAAGGAAGAGGATGGAAAAACAGATGGAGATGAGTGTGACTATCTTGTTTTTGAGATAGGAGAGCATAAGGTAAGGGAAGAAGGAGGTGAAAACAAAGAAGAACAAGATGCCAAGAGAGGAAGGGAGGAGGGAGTAGATGGAGGAAGAGGAGAAGGAGAAGGAGAAGAAGAAGGGAATGAAAAAATAGAGGAAGAAGAAGGAAGAGGAAAAGTAGAGAGGGAGAGGGAGAGGATGGAAGTACAGGAGAAATAGAGAGTGAAGATTGGGGAAGAAGAGATGTAGAGGAAGAAGATGGTAGTAAAGGAGAAACAGAGAGCGAAGGTTGGGGGAGAAAAGATATAGAAGGAGAAGATGAAGGGGGAGAAAACCGAGTAGATGAAGAAGAAGGGAGTGGAGAAACAGAGGGGAAAGATGGAGACAGAGGGGACACAAAAGAAGACAATGAATGGATAAGAGAGACAGTGGGAGAGATACAGGACAATGATCTGTCAGAGCTCCTCTTCGTCTCTGACAGTCCAGTGTGTCCCTCATCATCAGAGCCTCTGATAGTCTCCTCAGACCTTTCAGAGGAGCCTGTGGCGGCCGTGTCACAGGATGCCTGGGGTCACGACCTCTGCAACAGAGATGACCTCAGCGACGGTCACCTTAGTGACTGCCTTCAAGCTGAGCTGGCCATTGTGTACTCTGACAGCGATGCAGGGGAGGACCAGTGGTCTGCCATTGCATCCTGTGATGTAACCAACCAGGAAGAAGCAGGCGGAGGGATTCATGATAGTATCTGTGATGGAGAGAGCAAGGAAGAGGCAAAAGGAGGTGAAGATGAGAAGAGAGGAGAGGAAGAGGATGAGGCAGAAGTAAAGAGTGGAGCAGAGGAGCGGAGAGAGGAGGTAGTAAAGGAGGAGCAGGAGGAGAGGAGTGGAGAAAGGGATGATGATGAAGAGCAGATGAGGTTGAGGAGAGATCTTTTCCTGCGGTCTCCTTCTGTTAGCTCCACTACCAGCTCCACAGACCCCGACAGGAAGGTAAGACGTTCTCCTCTGTTTAGGTAACTAAGAGCTTAAACGTTGGATACAAGACCTAAATGAACTATTTACCTTCCCCCACAGGAAATGTGGTGATTAGTTGTAAGGGGTTAAAGATAAACAGTATTCCATATTATCTTCTATGCTCAATCCAGCAATCCTTGAATTTCCATATTTCCATAACTGTGCACTACATGCACAATATTTTTCTCCAGTCTTTCCCCCTCTCCTCTGTACATTTCCCCTCCAGTCACTATGGTCAAAGGGAGACTAATTACATTAGAACACACATGGTGGAGGCTGAGATCCTGTGTTCTATTGCAGCAACTACTGGCACTGAATATTTAGGACCTTTAAAGATTATATTCGAAACTGGATTGTGGGACAAATGAACAAACGTTAAGACTGTTAAAGACAAGTAACTATTAGGATTACCCTTTAAATTTGATAACTGAAGTAATTCATCAGTGCCTAAGTAGAACAGTGAACAAGTTAATTCTTTAGTTCACCTTGATCACAGTATATAACACAAAAAGGCTTACACTGAGCATGTGCTAGCCAGTGCTTCCCCTATGGAGAAAAGAATTTCTGCTGAACCAAGTACAAGGCAAGTGCATTACATCCCAAGTTCCCAAATCAAGTGATGACTGTGTTTCAGTGTTTATCACATACTCAAGATATAAAAATGCATTTCTCAAAAAGTGCCTGTGAAATTGAATACATCAAAGTTTAAGCTACTGTAGATTATTCATGGTAAAATTCTGTCTGATGATGGACCACATGATGTTACTATACAGCAGTGTTTCTCAAATAGTGGCGAGGCTCCACTGCTTCTGCTGCGAGCTGACTGGTTAAAGTGACTCGGGATGACTCGGGATGCTCACTGTGGCGTTCACTGCTCCAACTAATGGTGGGACATCTGAAGCTTGCTCGTAACTCGAGTTTTAGCTCTCAACTCAAAGCAAGAAAATCGGCCGAGAGACGGCTCGTATCTCAAAAAACTCGTTAGTTGGGACACTCGTAAGTCAAGGTACCACTGTACCTTTTTGAAAAGGAATAAGCTGATGAAGCTGACAAGTGACCAATGTTTACAGTTTAAAAAAGTTTTGAATGTTACTGTGTTAAGTCTATAAAAATGCACATCCCAGTGAACCATTTGCACTTTTTTCTCTGTTATCTCTCTGTTATCTCAGCTCATTTTATTAATCTATTTTGATAATCAGGTGATTGTATGCAGAATGCTGGTGTCAGCAACTCATACAGTGGTTTGTACAGATAAATAAATAAATATTATAAGGTTCTCAATAGTATTTCAATTCAGTGGGGGCGTGGGCGTGAAAAATATTTCTGTCCCCTAGGGGGGGCATGACAGAAAATAATTGAGAACCGCTGCTATACAGACAGCATCATCAGAATATATGAGTCATCCAATACTTGAGTCGTACCTTCATATTCGGCCTCATTCTTGTGAAGGTCTACATCCTTTAGCACATCCGAGGATTAATTTGGTCTCTTTGTGATAGTATTGATGTTCTCATATAAAAGTGCTTGTCTATGCTGGGCTCCTTCAAATGTGTGTCTGAGACTGAAAATGCCTCCCAGTTATGTGTTGAGTAATCTAATCCTGAACCTCATCCTTTCATCAGGTTCCTCTAGATTTCCGTGTCCACCAAGAGACCCTGAGTGAAAATGTCTCCTCTGAGCATGTGGACTTTCTGTTGGCTCGCCAGCAGTGGAGGAAGATGGAGGAGGAGGTCAAAGGTCAGCCAATTCCCAAACCAGGGCTCAGAACTCAAGGGAGCTTCCAGGGAACCCACACGTCACTGTACCCTCCCACCCGCAGCCCCCGACTCAAACACAGGTAGGAAATCCTGGAGGCACTAACAGCTCTACTTTTCTTACTTTTGAACTTTGACTGACAAAACTTTATCTGCTGACAGAAAATGCAATTAATTCATAAAACAAACATTTTAAATTGAACAACTTCATGTACAAATACAAGTTTATATTGTTTAGATGTTTTTTATTGACACTTATCACTTTTTTGTTTTAGCTATGAATTTCAATTGCAACTTTGTGCTAAAAGTGATAAGTTGGTTTGGTCTTGCACAATGCCACACTTCTACACTGCAGTATATACTGTGCTTATAGCTGATTGTGTTTCAACAGATTTTCTGACTCAAATGTTGTTTCTTTAATACTAGTGAAGACATACATATTCCCTTTAATGAACTAAAACTGCATTGGAATCAAGAAGGGTTAACTCAACCCAGTGCCAGGGCTCTTTATGTGTTCTATGTATACCTGCATATGGTTTGCTAAAGTCCTTTTTTTCCTTTTTGCGTTTGTCCTTGTTTTGTATGGATCCCTGTTTTGTTAGAGAGCATGCTGTAGAGCTGAAACTAGTTGATAGACAGAAAAATAATAATTATTAAAATAAATTATTTTGATAACTGCTTTCCTTCACTTTATGTGATAGTAAACTGAGTACTATTCGTAATTTTGAATAAGGTTTGGATGGAACAAGATATTTGAGAATGCCTTATTGGGCTTTACCAATAAGGTGTAATATTTCCCAATATTTTATGAAATGTTTGTAAATCAAAAGAATAATTGTTCAAAATGACTGTGAAGTATGAACAAAGCCATACTTAGTCACATACATACTAGTCACCATAGAGGCAGTGACATGAATAAGAAGAGACTGAATAAATCCACCCCAAAAACACATTTCTCTGAACATTTTCAACAATAAAATGGAAAGTCAACTCTTGTGTCTTGTTGGCTTTCACTTTTCATTCATCTAAAATTGCTGTGTTTCCTCTGCAAAGGGAGGTCCATCCACCAGTGCCTAGGGAGCCCCCACTGTCCTCCACCCTGTCCCCCAGTTCAGAGGACTCCGGCCTGGATGACTCGTCATTCCGCAGTCCCCTGGAGGAGCCTGAGACTCCAGTGGAGAGAGAGATCCGACTGACTCTGGAGAGAGAGGAACGACACCGCAGGGAGAGGGGGATGATTACACAGGGCCTGACTATACCCAGGTAACAAAAAACAAGAAATAAACCCATAAATAACCCTACACAGCAGTATGATGCAGCCTTCATGCAGAGAGGAGTGTCATAGACTGGGTTTGCATCAGGCAGTGTAGGGGAATGTGGGCTTGGGATAAATCTCAGGAGAGTCTTCATGGATGTGACCCTGTCAGTACCTGAACACAGCTGCACAGCTGTGCATTTTAAGCCTTTTAAGACGATGACCTTGGCCCAGAGACTTGAAATAAGACAAAGATCATCAAAGCCTTTGGGAAACAGAGTGCAGGTTAAGTGAGGTAAATATTGAGCTGCCAACTGTAACTATAAGTTGTAGCTATGAAAACCACTGGCTGTCAGTCTGAGAATGGAAAACATTTCAAAGAACTCTCTTTGCTCTTTATCACAATGTGGAGTTAAATATATTGTGGCTTTGAGTCTATAACCTGTTTTTAACTTTGAGGGAAATATTTTAAATGAAAATGGGGAAATTTAAAGCTTCATCAAATGTTTTTGGCCTCTTGATGTCAGAGGAACAAATGCACAACACCATATTAGAAAGGTATTGTTGTCAGATGTCAAGATGTCAGCTGCCCCATGATAACTGTGTTAAACCTGTGCTAACTTGCGCACTGGTTTTGAGGACAATATCCAGCTCTTCAGCTGCTGAGCAAGCTGCTAACTGAAGCTCCTGTTAAGCATATAGTGGGTTTGTTAGAGCTTTTTTGCTGAAAACAACCTGCTGTGAGTGTTGTATGCAGGATGATAAACCAAAACAGTGAGCTCAAAGGGACTAACATGCTCTGCAGTGGAATGTCTCAAGGAAACTGGCAGACCTGAACCCAAATGCATGACACAGAGAGAAAGAAAGTTCAGCTTTACTCAGCTTAAAAGGAAGGCAGGGTCAAAACCAGAAGATCAGACAAACAAATCTGATGAAGGGCAGGCAAGGGAATCCAAAGTCCAAAGGTCAGGAGGAAAAATAGTTAATCAGAACACGAGAAAGCAGGGCAATACACACCAGACAAACTGGCAGAGAATGAGTAAAACTGAACCAGTGTGAGTGCTGAGGGGCTGATGAGGAAAAGGGATGCAGGTGAGGAGATGGGTGGGGAAGCTCAGGTGAGGTGACTGGTGAGAAAAGGTGTTACCGGAGAACAGAAGGGAGATATTGGGTCTGAAATGAGGCTTGAGGAACAGAGAGGAAAACATGACATGACCAAAGTCTGTCTGTCGAGCTGAGGGGAACTGCAGATTTAGTAATAATTCTCTGATGGTTTCATCACTGTCAGCAAAAGTTTTCACATTACACAGAGGCATTATATTCACTGTTCACGTAAAAATATTAGTTTAACTTTAAAGATATGAGACTAATAAATATCCAGTTATAGGATTGTACAGTATGAGATCACAAAGCTCTGTTGATAAAACATTGTTTCCCTCTGCTGTGGACCTGATGAACTGAGCCAAGATGAAACTTCCATGTTGATTATTTTTCTGTTCCCTATTCAGACCATCCACCCTGCAGACAGGACGTTCTCCACCCAGACCTCCAGCCTGCCGCACCCCTACCTTGTCCATCTCCCCATCCCCTTCCTGCTCCTCCTCCCTTCCCAGATCTATTTACCATGAAATGACAGCAAACAATGTCATTATCCTGGAGCCCGACTGCTCCAGCTCCGCCTCCAGGAACCGCTTACTCTCCTCTGCAATTGGGGGCCTCTCTGATTGGCCGTCGAGCCTGGATGCGGTACCTTCCGCCAACGTCATCGTTGTGGAAACCTCCAACCTGATCATTCGCAGCGCGTCCGAGTTCTGCCTAAGCTCTGCCCCCGCATCCATGGAAACGCAGGAGAGCACTTTCTCATCCAATCCGTTTTTTAAGCTGCGCTCCCTCAGCAGCCAGTCTCTGGTGGAGCAAGAGATCCGCATGGTGCGGCAGAGGGAGGAAGAGTGGAGGAGGCAGAGGGAGGAGATGTGGAGGAGGAGGAGGGAGGAGGAGTGGAGGAGAGGGAGAGAGAGGTACGATACTGTGCTGGTGTCTCCGGGCCTGAACGATAGCATCAGTTACAACGGTACGTAGAGTTATCAGAAACATTACTAGGAGTTCTGCTCAAGTGATTCATGTTCAGAATTTATCATAAGAGGTCACAGAATTTTCCATCGACTAGGCACGAGTCAAACTGAGCCAATTGAGTAGCTGCTCCCACTATTTTGTGGGCTTTGCCATAGTTCTGTGAATTTATAGTTTGGGATTGAAAATAGTTTTAGTAATAATTGAAAGGTTTACATAGATGCGATAGTGCGTGGTCACCATTCTCAATCCATTGTTGAACAGAGCACTATTCAATACTGGGTGTGTGGGACGACAAAAATATTTGTAGAGATATCAGATATCTGTCTGCAGATTATTAAATGATAGTAAAAGATCATTCTTTTCTCTTGATCAAGTGGTCTTTTTGTACCCTTTGTTTTATTTCAGTGCCAGAGGTTCAGGACAGATCTGTCTCCTCTCCTTCGTCCCCCTCAAGGACCCGAAAAATGGAACGATCCAGTTTGTCTTGTGACCACAAGGTTGGCTGACACACATACACACACACAAACTCTATCTACAGTATCTATCTATCCGAAGACAAAGATGCATGCCACAGTCTCTGTATCAAAGTAAACAGGAAGTATGAAAACATATGTATCTTCATATGTATCTATATCCACTTATCTTACACATCATCCTCCAGTTAAAAGTTATCTGCCACGTGTGGCTCTGACTGAAACCAGATAGCACAGATAAACAGAGAACACATTTCCATGCGCTCTAGTAACCTGATCTAGTAACTGTAAACCACAAATATGCTTTAAGGGGCTATACAGGCAGCAGCATACGATCCCCTCTATCATTAAACTTCCTAGAGGCTTCTTTCTTCAGCACTTGGGCACTAAATGCTCTGTTGAACACCCAACATCCTTAAAGCTGAATGAATTAATATTTTGTGGCCACATGGGGGCAGCACAACAAGCTGACAGCTCAGCATTGGCATATTGACAACTTTAAAAGGTATTACAGTTGTTATGACAAATGTTTTGTTGCATGACCAAGGCTAAAATGCTCTGTTTCGATCCATTGTTTATATAGAAATATTGTTGAGTGCAGCTTTATTCACATATTCATGAAAAATGAGGACAAAAGGACAAAATAATATTCTATTCCCTGACAGTAATATTCAGTCACATATTTAACTCCTGTCACACATATACAGTATCATGACTTGTATACTGTTACATTGCTGCTGATTGTGTTTCACTGTGTTGGATTAGTACCTGGCATGAAAGTCGTGTTCAAATGTTCAATTTCTTTCTTTTGCAATTGCCATGTTGGGTAATTCATTTCTTCCTTTACTCATTCATTCATTGGTGACCTTTATTAATTGTGAACTTTCTGATTTGTTAATCAGCTGGACTGATTAACTTTTTAATCCATTAGTTCACAATTTAGCAAATATATTCATTATTCGGTTCATTTTATCATCTAACCATCACTCTTGCATCCCTCCGTCCAATAATACCTCCAACTATCCCACCCTTTGCACATTTCTCTTTCCCATCCATCAATCATCCATCCATCCATCCAATAATCCATCCAAACATGAAAATCATCCATCTATCTATCCATCTTGACTCCAGTGGTTTAGCTGAATCTCCCCCTCCCTCCAGTTCCCCCCCTCCCTCTCTTCGGTGCCACGACGACAGAACACCATGGCGCAGCGATGGGAGGCCTCCCTATTAGCCAATCAGAAGAAGGAGTGAGCAACTACAGCCCTCTATGTCAGCCATTTAAAAGCCAAAATGAAATGTTACGCCTCTGTTTCTTCCTCCTTCTGTCCAGAAAACTCTTACAATCCTGTCTGTCAGCAGCCATTGTCTACTGCAGTGTTTGTCAGAACTTTGGGTTGGAAGCAATGTGCAACAGAAAACAAATGTGTTTTCTGTGGGAACATGAGAAGAGGACTGTTTCTGTCAGTAAGCTTGGTTTCAAAGATCATTTACCTGGTTTGGGTTTCTTTAATGTTTTAATGCTTGGTAGTGGAGAAGGTCTTTTGCATGATGTCTGAAACAGTTTGACTGTATGACACAATGGAACTGCCTGTCATGTGACATTTTCCTCATATATATATATATATATATATATATATATATATATATATATATATAATAGCTTTTGTTGACTTCTGCTGCACATTCCCTGGAGGTGTATCACAATAATAAGTGAGTATGAAATTGCAATCATAACGATACCACTTACTGTTTTTGACACATGGCCCATATTTTATGTGAAGTGGACGCACATGTCAAAATCTGTGGTATTCTCCTTTAATATTTATTGATTAATATTTACTTTGATTTTTAGATATATGAATTAAGGCACTAGTACAACAGTTTACTGATATGTATTGATTTTTTATGACTACGACTGACTGTGGTGCAGTGATTTTCAAACTTTTTCTGGGCAGTCACATCATTTAAAATATTAATTTAGTCTATATATTTTGAAGTGACAGCAGCACACAGTATTTATTTTAACATATTGTAGCAATGCACACAAAGATTTGAAGAAGTATATGCAAAAATAATTTAGCATGTTGTCAATTCATGTATTTTCAATGTGCCATCCCAGACTTTGAAAATCACTGCCGTAGTGGAACGAGTGAGCCATCGATCAAAAGAGTTTGGATGTCCCAGGTTTCTGTGTCAGCCATGCTGGCTGCACAGTGCTACTGCTAACTGAAGACATTTAGGTTACAGACAAGCTTTTGCCTCTTCTTTGGAGAAGGTTGGTAATAAATAGACTTCTGGATTGGGGGCCAGTTTTGTGGGTAAAGAAAGTTGATGATAGTTTCCTTTATGCCCATGTCACCATATGATGCACGGTGTACGACGTGTGACCATTATCAGCTAGTTATCTCAGTCAACATTAGTTTGGGTCAGCTCTGTTTGCTACGCTGCATCATACAACATTCAAATCGGCAGAGTTGAAGGACTTGTTTGCCAGTGGCCTCTGAAACATGGATACAGGATCTGATGTTGACAAAAAAATAAGTGGCGACAATTGTGCATTTGTCCTGAGAAGTGACTTTATGTCACTAACGTAGAGAGAAACCTGTCTCAGCTGACACACACTGCCAGGCGTATATTGCTAGCTAGCTTACAGCTAACGTCTGTCCAATAGACTATATAAAAATGGGCAATGCTTTGGTGACGTCATTAGGAGCCAGAGTTTGTGCAGGGGTGATCGAGGAAGGCGGTGCGGCATCTTGATTGCCCCCTGCTGGCTGGCTGCTGCAGCATGTTTGTACTGCAGCCAGCCAGCAGGGGGCAATCAAGATGTTTAAGCTTCTCTTTTGGGCAGCTGTCATGTCATTGAACACTCCTTTAAAAAGACATCACCATGGTGGTTTTATGGATGTCATAACCACATATTTGGAGCCAAAATGTTTCAGCTTTACAAGTGTTAGCATGTGCACACAAATGTGGTTTTGGGGGCGCTGATACAACCTGGTCAAACTCTGTCCATCTGTGGCTCTGCTGTTTTAGCAAAATAACTTGAGCACTTCTTAACAAATCAGATATTCTAATCCTAAAGTCTGTTGAAGATTTTTAAATATTTTTATGTCTTGTCTTGATTCCTAAAAAGAGATATTTATTGTATTGTATTTTTGCTGCATACATTTATGAATTGAGCAATGCTTCTAACACCTCAAAGCTTTTATTTGTAAGAGGTTTATAATATATATAGTGTCAGAATGACTATTTGAAATTGGAAGTCTGCCATGTTTTTTAAGAGATGAATTTTGTGTGTGGTGTGTGCATGTGTTTACGAGTGTGTGTTTTATAGTAATGTCCATCCTCCACACATCAGCTGGCCAGAGCTTACTTTAGTTTTGTTCCAGAACAAGTTCACTCACAACTCAGAGGTGGGATTCTTTTAACTGGCGTGGTGGAATAATACCAGGCGAGGGGATCGCTAACAGCAGCAGTCTCAGTAAAGCATCACTATGTATTTATTGTGCTATAAGATGTGATGTGCATAGACTACTGTGGTGCAGGATGAAATCTACAACAAAGAATCAAAGTACCTAGGAAGCTACCTACCCAATATAATCGAGCTGTGAGTCACTGTGCAAACTGAAACTGTCTTTACATATAAGGATGTAGCCTATATTTATACTTTCTGCCCTAAATGTTGAGAGGCCAAGTTTGAGTTTTTTTAAGTCTACCTAATGTACACTGAAAGAGTTGTTAGTCAGTATTTTCCTTCACTTCGTACAGGCTCTAAAATGAACGCATTCTAGTAGAACTTCATTCTAGTAGCTCATACTGTATATGCAGTAAAGATAAAGTGTCCCTCAAGTGTGCGCTCAGCTGCAGTTTGGTACACATGCATGTGAAGACAACAACAAAATACAACACTGTGTCAGACCCATGTAAAATGTATGCACAGTACCACAGAGGTCAGACTCTCTGAAACTCTTCATTTAGGCTAACTGAAATTGCTCGAGCATTAGATGAGCTCTGGAAAGCCCTATGCACAGACGTTTGCACAGAATAGTTGTCTGTTCAGTGTGAAGCTGGGGAATGTCGATGTGGGACAATAACTGTTTCGATGTACATATAGCATGTGAGTAATGTACTAAGATGGACTTGAAAAAATCTAAACTTATCCTTCGAGGACTGAGACTCTGAGATGTTCTGATTGCACGATAATAACTGCAGTGTCAAAGGCAAGGCAGGTTCAAAGTTCAGCATGTCATTATGTCACTGTATTAGATATACTGTATGATAACTCATATTACACTCAACTGAACACACAGTGTTTGCCCTGTGATTCCATTGCAAGCATTGTATCCACATCCAAACCTGGTTTGACTTTTTCTTTAGTCTTAGTGCAGTTTTTCATCAGCTTAACTCTAAGATACATTATTACTACTACACTACTTTTTAGTTTTTAGAGAAAAGTGCATTTAGTCATAAAGTTCTTTAACATGTCTGATTTTCTCTCGTTAGGTGTGGTAGTGCTCTTCTCAATGAATGCAGAGGTAACACTGGGTGACACCACATGCTACTTGCTACAATATTCTGTATGGACTCATATAAACAGCTGTCCTGGCTATTACAGCTTTTCCTCACTAGTGTCATTTATTCTGCTTCTGTTTATTTCTTAGTTTGTTTGCCTTGCGTTTCAGTCATTTATTATTGCCAAATGAAAGGCCTAGTGATGACATCTTTAATAAAGCGTGTGACTCCTGAAACCTACTGTGTGTGCTGTCTGTTTACCTGTCAGCAGCCATTTTAACAGTCAGACACAAACATGTTGTCTGTCAGTGGCGACATTTTATTTATCAGAAAGTAAGTATTCAGAATTTTTCTTTACATTGATAACTTCCCAACTGGAAGTTATCAATGTAATATCAGATTATAATTTAGTTAAATAGAGTAATATGTCTCATATAACATCATTTCTATAAATTTATCAATCTACCATATAAATCATTAGGAATAAAGTGGTTCAATCAGTCAAAAATGATTACAAATACCTATTGTTATGTTTTAGAATAACCACCATCTTGTTATTGTCACTTATGGTCACAGTGGTTGCTGTTCAGCAAGATTTACATAGTCTTACTTTAGACGAACATCTACCCCATAGGCCCCTGGGTGTATTATGAGATGATGACAAAACTCAGATAATAAGTAAATACTAACTAATGAATTTGGCTCAAAGACACATGAAGATAACTTGGTGTTCTGAGTGAAACCATCAAATTTCCCACTGCTGCTAATACAGACACTGTCAAATACAGTGAAGAAGCTTTAGAAGATGATCACCTTCCCAGTTATGCTGTCATTGACTATTGTGATCACAGTATTAACTTTGTAAGACAATATTGATGTTACATTACAACATGTATCAAAGCTTAGGTCTTTGAGTCCCACCATCCCAAAAGTTCAACCCAGGACTGGAAAACAATCCCACATGTGACCGCAGGAATTAAAGCAGCTCTGACAGGTGAAGGCAGCAGTGGAGGCTGAGCAGCAGGCTGGTGATGAACTGGTCACTCAGACAGGACAGAGAGAGTACCGAAAGCTCCTGCAAGTCAGATGGCTCAGCTCCTTCATTCCTCCTCTGCACCTGACACATACACACACACACACACACCATTATCAGTGTAGCATCACACACTGCAGCTCAAGTTTCACATTGATTGAAAATGTGCCTTGCTCTAAGGCAAAAATGGTGAACACACAAATGATTGCGTTGAGTTACACCTCACAAATTCCACATAACTTAAGTGGGAGATGAGTCATCACCAGGGTTTCAGGTCAGACTTCCATTTCAAGATACAGTGTGTGAGTCTGTAAGTACACCTGCTGAACTACCACAGCAAAACCACCAGAATCCTGGTGAAGAAGTCTACACAAAGCAAACAATTATTTGAAATAGAGATGTGTTAACTTATGCAAAATGTAGTATATTTGTAGGCCTATAGTAAAAAAATTCTGACCTTAATAAAGTTGTTAACATAAGTTAACATATTCTGTGACTTTAGTCTGGTAGGGAAATATGTGTCCTACCTGATACACAAGTTCATGTGTGTTACATAATATGAATTAATTTAAATAAAAGTCCACATTCAACATTCAAAAAGCAAAGTAATAATTAATTAATAAGACTGAGATGAACTGAGATCTTGGAAACTTTAGTTGACCAAACAAACCCATCTGCTGTTGGAGATGATGTGATTCTATTGAAAGCCCAGGACAAGCAAGTAAGTGGACCAAGTAAGTAAGCTGAGAGTGCTTCATCAGCTATACATGTCTTTATTCTCTGTGTGTGTTTATGCGTCCTGTGAACTGATTCTGTCCTGCAGCCACAACAACAACACTGGTACCACTGTACTCATTGATAAATGAATGTTGGCTGTCTGTCAGTGCTAATGATACAAGTACTGTCATTAACATCAGTTACAGGATGTGTCCTGTACACACGCACACACTCTCTCTCTCTCTCACATATACACAGCACACACACACACACACACAGTAGTATAACGAGATGACGTCAGTTTCCATATAAGCTAACACAGACTGATATCCAGCATGACTCTGTGTGGGACATCTGAGCTGATTCACATCATACAGGATTAGTGTCACTCACACACAGTCACAAAGTGTTGTGTTGATGTTAGACGAGCACAGACACAGAACGAGCTGTTAACATGAATCAGTAACAAAGGTTTATTAGCATCATCACACATGTTCATAATATGAATAGTTCAAACATTTGCAGTTAGTAAAAAAATGTGAAAATCTACAGTGGTTGGGCAGGAAGCTAACAAAACTAATAAAACCTGTTATTTGAAGTTATCAGTCTCATTTCATGACAAATGAATGTTTTGAGAAACCCAAATCTACCAATCAATGAAACCAATTTGACTACAGTATACAGAACTATACAATGCTACAAAATCATTTCTGTTCCAAAAAACACTGCTGAGCTCATCATATAAGGCTCATATAGTTGAATACAGGGTTGAAGTAAGTCCAAGTTCACACTGATGCCATTCTGAGTTATCACTGGGTTATCAACTAGGTCATCTAAACCCCTTTACACCAGCAGGGGGAGCCACAGGAGAGCAGTTCACTGAATCTAGCCCTGCACACACGTTTAATACTTTATCTGTTTTCAGGGGAATAGGACTGGGGGGTATAAAGATACTGGAATAAATAGCCATGGACGTGGGGAGGGGCCAATTTGCACATTGTCTTTTTATTATTATGTGTTAAATACTGACATAAGACAGTATTTTAATAAGTTCCTCATTACTCAGTAATTCTCAAATTGTACAATACATATGTATTCATTCAGTTAATTATACATTATACATATTTATTTAGAGAGCAGATGTACTACAGGTTTTACATTTTTTTCTGCAGTTAAACTGTGCTTCCCATTGAAATTCACTGTAACTTACTGAGAACAATAGTAAATGCTCAACCTTTCAGGTCTACAGCAATTGAAAATGTGAATAATAAATAATTGGATCGGGCATTTCTTTTCACCTGCATAGTAGATTTTCTTGACCACCTGATGAGAGAACTTCTGATGATAACCTGCCAGACACAACATATTATCTCATTATTGCACATTTCCACAACCAGCAGACGTGAGGCAGGCCTTTATTTGGAGCAGTGATTCTGTCCACCATAAATATCGGTCCAATGCTCAGTGTCCTTTTACCTCTGTTGTAGTCTCCAGCATCTCCTGAAAACCATTGTCATGTTCACTGTGTGTGTCTGGGTTAGAATTATCACACATTATCGCTTTCTTGTGAGACTTAACCATGCAGCTAAAATGTTACTGTAAGGGGCTACAAAGCTCAGAAGAATGGCAGAGTTGGTGCTCACTTTCTCATTGTGTGAGGTCATTTGTTAAAAGTATCATAATCATAAGTAAAAGTATAAAAGTATTGCTTAGAGGAGCTTCAAGGAGGAGTAAAGCTTGAGTTATGCTTGATGTGAGGGGTTAAGTGAGTTTCGCCATCATCTACTGCGTAGCTTATCCTGTAACCCTAAAACACACAACCATTAATCAAGCTTCAGATTTAAAAGAGCAGCTCCTAATTCTAGTAGCTTACTAACAAAATTTTCAACAACCTGATTCTTCGTGTATGGACTGGAATGGGGCTCTGATGAGGATTCCAGATCTTCAGTTATTAAAAATACAGAGGAGGAGTCAGTCAGTGAGTTCTAACCTCCATCCTTGTTTCCAGAGCGGGCAGGTGAGTTCATTCCAAGCAGCAACATGTAAAATAAACATGTGTGCAGTTAGTCATTAGGTTAGCAGACTGATAAACTCAGACATGCATTAGTTATTCCAGTTAGCAGACAGAACAACAGGCTTTGTGTTTTTTCTGGATCTTTTTGATACCTGGTCCCACCCGTCTATCCATTCGTCTGTCTCCAACTCCCTCCTTACGTCCCATGTTTCCAGGGTGAAAACTTCCTGTTGGATTACTACTGCCCCCAAGCTGGGTGTGGCTCTTCTTCTCCTTCATAGTGATGTCATCATCGTTGTCTTCTCCGTCCTTGATGATGACCAGCTCTGCCTTCAGGGAGCCCTCAAACTCCTGACCCTGCCCACTGTCATCCTGCGCTGTCTGGAAGCCCATGAAGATGGCTGTGATTGGCTCAGTGGTCTCAGTGGTCTTAAGGATGGTATATGGGGTGTGCTCTCCGTAGAGCGGGGAGGGTACTCTGTCAGAGTGAGTGGGGTTATTGTACAGCGCAGTGGGTGGGTTCCCACCGTGGCTGTGATAGGACGGTGGGCTGTAGCAATAGAGCTCTTCTTCGTCCACGCTGATATAATCCGTAAGAGGAATATAATTAGCTGGGGTGTAGCAGAGCTGTGGTTGATAAGCGGACACTACTTCCTGGTCATGTGATCTGGGAAGAGTAAAGCCATTGGTTCTGCCTCCATTTACGCAACTATTGCTTCTGATGATGGCAGTGGCGTGGTGGCTAGTGGGCCGATCTTCCTGAACACTGTGACATTTTCTCACCTGGTATGAACTGCGATGATCTTTCTGGTTGCCATAGTGATGCCCCATACCCTTGTGGTTTCCAAGGCGATGACTTTCGCTCAGGTTGCTTTGGTTGTATCTCTCTTCCTGCCTTCTGTAATAGCTTTCCTGGTGACCATAGTGATGCTCTGCCACTGGTTTTCTTTGCCAGTTTTCCCTACAGACCAAGTCTTTCTCCATCATGTTGCTTCTGAGGAGATGATTACCATAATGTTCTCCCTGGTTTCTCAGGTCACACTCGTCCACTCTGTTTCTTTCATCATGGTGGCTGTAAAAACAGTGCCCTTCCCCTCTGCTTTGACTTTTCTGGTAGTTTTGGTGGTTTAGTTGGCGATGCAGTGTAGCATTTCTGAGCAACTGTTCCACCTCGTTGGCTGACAGATCAGATACACAGCTCTGCTCATGTGACCCCTAAAAGAAAAAAGGAATAGGGGCCAATATAAGGAGATCTAAATGACCAATAGCAAAACAAAACAGGGAGGTGTCGCTGCTGTAAGGGACCAAGAGTAACAGAAAAAGTACTATCTATGTATTTTCAGTGCTTTGCTGATGACACACAACTTTAATTCGCCGGCAGGCCTAATGACTTCAACTCAATGAAGAAAAATCTGAACTAATCGTGCTCAGGTCATTAAACACATCAGAATTTAATAATAAATTTAACAACTTGCCCCTACTTGTTAAGCGTAATTCCAGAAATATTGGAATAATCTTCTATATATATCTTTATATATATATATATATATATATATATATATATATATATATATATATATACACACACACACACACACACACACACACACACACACACACACACACACACATATATATATATATATATATGTATATGTATATATATGTATATATATAGGGTGTGTAACATTGTTCTGGAAAAGTGTGACACAAATAAGGCTCTTATTATTATAATAATTATTATTATCATTAATACCTCCTGTGAATTCAGGGCATAAACACACTTCCTGCCGCCATCGTAAACCTTGAGCCCGGTGTGTTGGTTTAACTCCTCAGGGGGAATTGTCGCAGTAGAAAGCACTGTGCTTTCCCCAGTCAACAGGTTTTTAGTCACATTGATCTCCATGGCAAACAGAGCTGAGACACAGAGGGAGGACAGACAGACTCTTAGTTAATATCAGTTTATGCTGTTTAAAACTCATATTTATATCAGTCAAGTTGCTTCCATGATAAACCACTGCCCTTCTCTCTTGTTTTTTTTATTTCATTGAGAGTCATCATTTAGTCCTTAAGCAGGTTTTACCAGCACACACAGTATGCATTAGATATACTGGTTAACTAATGCCAGTTTTGTGTTTGCACATGTAAACAACATATCCCAGTTTCAGAAATCTGGACAAACCCTAACCCAGGTTTTCAGAGTGCCAAATATGCAATCTGCAGTACTCTGATAGACTCCAAGATAAACTGATAAACTGATCTTTTTAGAAACCCTTTAGAAACTGCTGTTTGTAGCTTCCCTCTACGCAGAGAGCAGGTGATGTAGCCTGGAGTCAGAGCAGTTCTGCTGGAAAAGGAGAAAACGTATCAAAATGTCGATGGAAACATTTCAAAAACTACACAACATTGTGTAAACTCGCCAACTTAAACTCATGAACTGCACAGTATAATGTGTTTTGAATTACTTTTCAGCAATGTGTAAAAAATTGCTAGAAAATGATCCTACTCTTTCTTGGTGTGCTTGGATCAGAGTGTTTGTCAGCTGGTGGAGAGAGGGATTCCGGGACATGTGTGATGACTGTGGTGACCTGTGACGGCTCTGTGGGACAGAAAACATGACTGTTAACAAAGCTGTATCTGTAGTGTTGGTTAAAACAGCCAAACAACTGTGCCATTACTTACCAGGAACAAAGCTGTCCTGGGCCTCCTACAGGACAGACACAAACCAGTAAAAGCAACGTTATGGAAGCACAAAAATACACACGTTTGTATGTGTCTGTGAGAGGCAGAGTGTGTGTGTACCTTAATAATATCCTCTGGACTTTTCTCCACAGCCTTCAGTCTATTGAGGATGAAGCTCTCGTTGGTAGAAATCATAGACTCAGCTCTCTCCAGAGACTCCACCTCAATTTCCATCCTAATGAGTCAGACAGACAGTGCAGGTGAACAGCAGCTCCATTAGGTCGCACTGGGCTGTGTGTGTCTGTGTGTGTTTCTGTGGTGAGTGTTTGGTGTTTTATACCTGTGGATTTTGAGCTGCAGCGCTCTAGTCTGCTGCTGGTCAGACAGAAGGCTCTGTTGCTGTGAGGAGCCTGGGGCATTGTGGGAAGTTGAGTCCTGTAGCAGCCACTGCTCTCTCAGGGCCTTTTTCTGATAATTTCAAAGGACAGATTATTTAATAATATGGATCTCTTTGAATGTTATTCAGGTTTACACCTACAGCTGTCAACTGGTGTAATTCCCCCTGATTACTGTTCATCCCGTTCTCATTTCAAGACAAAAGCACATTTAACAGCAGCTGATCTGTGTAGTCAAATAGTTAACAGTGACCACAGTCCCTGTAGAAGTCAGAGGAAGAACAACAATATGAACATGTGTGGACAAACAGATGGACAGAGTGATTATTCATACTAATAAGAGATAATACCCATCCATCCAAACGGTTTACCATTGACCTCATCTGATGTAACTGCTGAGCATTCACAGATTTATTCAGATGATGGTTGAGTGTAAACGAGTGCAACAAACCTTCAGAAATTGTAGTTTGAGTTTCTCTTGGTCCAGTTCCAGTTTCTTCTGCCTAATATCTTCCTGAATGTGGTGCTTCTCCTGTTACATTAAAGACAAACAGTTAAGTGAGCAAACTTCCTGAAGAGTTGCAATAGAGTCCACTAAGTGGAAGGTTAGGGGTAAAGTCAGAATGCAGGTATACATGAACATTAAGGTTAGTTCACTTTAGCAGATACTCTTCATATGGCTACAAACCATTACAAAACATTAGTGCTTCATTTTAGCAGACACTGAGCAGGGTAGGAGTAGATTAAAGAATTACTGTGATGGCCTGTAGCCTTTCTTTGAGCAGGTCAGACTCCATCCTGCTTCAGGAAAGACAACGAGAGAGAGAGAGAGAGAGAGAGAGAGAGAGAGAGAGAGAGAGAGAAGGGAAAAAGAAAAGCATAAAGGTAAAGTGTATTGAACTATAAGATTAACCAATGAACATTAAACCCCAAACCAGACTACTGTAACAATAATGACAGCTGTACAACATAAAGGAGTACAAAAACAGTGGATTTAATTAACAAGGCATACAAACATTACACTTATTCACACTGGTCTAATGTTGGTAAGCCTCATCCATCTATGACTTCTATTTGAGGTTTGCTCAGTTTATCTCCTCAGTGAGTACAGATGCAGTGCAGGGTTTAGGTTTAGTAATGATTCCAGACAGGTATTAACAAAGTAAGGTGTTTCAGACTACCTTCACACCTTTGTCCACCCTGACAACATTATCATAGCATACTGTTTTCCTTCATGTTCCTTCAGCTGTCGGTGTTTCTCCTGTGGCCCCTGCTGCTCCCAGGTCACCTCCGATGACCTTGAGGAGCTTGGTGTTATTGTTACTGCTACCTGTTTGTACCTCAGCCGGGACAACTGTCTTACAGGACCCCTCCAATTTACAAGACTCTCTTTTAACTACAGCTCCTCTGTTGTGTGTGTGTTTGTGTGTGTGTGTGTGCGTGTGAGTGTGTGAGTGTGTGTGTGTGTGTGTGTGTGTCTCCCCTTGCTGCAGTCTCTCTGTATCATGTAAAAATGCGAAATCTTTCTTCTGACACGTTATTTCTTATCAGATTGTCTATATTATCTATGCAGTACATATTCAGTGTAGAGTAAATCATTGTGATCATGTGATGTTTATGTTTATTCTTTTAACTAAATGTCTAAAACTGTAGCAGCTGCTGTATCAGACTCCTCCCTAGATGGAGTAGATGTGTGACTTCCTATTTGGAAATACAGCCCTCTGGCCTCTTATTCTATGGGGTCAAATAATTTATTTATATCCAGTGGGCCAGTGGGCCGTCTGCTGGGGGAGTGTTGATGACCTGCTGGTTCAGCTGCCCACAGTGTGTACCATGTCACTGCCAAGTGGTTTCAGATGTTCTGTTTACTAGTTTACAGCAAACACTAAAAAAGAAGAACATGCTGAGGGTCGAATGAGCTTTCTTCTTTCTTTCACTCCCACTGTGATTATGATGTATTACTGAGTATTAGTCTTTCATGCCACTTCTTTGTGTAGCAACTGAATTGTGTCCATAGCAGGATAATATGTTTAACAATATTTCAGTTACTGACACTTAGCATCATATTATTGGTTAGTTTTTTCCCAATTCTTTACTTACTCTTTGATTAGATCCTGCCTAGTTTAAATCCTCACTTTGCTGAAGTTAGTACAGGATCGCCTGATCATGATCATTTGAGGCAACCATTTTGCTAAGGAATTCTGAGGAACTTTCAGCCAATGTTAGAATTATCACTACAGATAGAATAGCAATGAGGTGTGTTTCAATTAGCAGAGTTCCAACTTTCTACCTGAGCACAAGACTCCAGTGTCTGTCTATGCCTTAATTCTGTTGATCAGGTCCATTTGTCACAGCTCCTGTGAGAGCATGCTGACAGAGAGGTAACAGGTCTCTTGATCAATAGCAGAGAATCTCCTCTACAGAACATTAACAGTCCTTTGCTGCTGGATTCAGTAAAGAAGTAAAACCTTTTTAGGGATATTCTGATTGTTTTGTTGATTCCATCCAGCTTTTCTAATTATATGATTTATGTAAAAATGCTTAGCTGGAAACGTGTAGAACAAAGCCTCCTTCTTTTCTGATCTGCTCCTGTTCACCCTCCTTACTGCTCACTTTCTGTTTCAAACTAACAGTCTACGGTGACCATGATCATTGAAACTTAAACCATGTGTTTATTACTGTAACCATGGCGACAGTGGTCTCCTGAGTCTAATGCAGTATTCATTTTAACCCAAATCCCAACGTTTCCCTAACAGTGTGTACTACAACAGTAGAATACCATATGCTACACTCCTTTAAAGTGACCCATCTGATGGATATTGTATCTCACAATAAGCACTGGCTTTTTTGATACAGACACATGGAATACAATCAAAGACTCATGTTATGCCCCTCACCCACCAATCCATCTCCTCTGATCAGTCCCAGCACACATAAACACAAAATAATACAGAATACCAACAACAAACTGATAATACTGAGGTAACTTATGCTCCTTTTGCCTTCTCAGCGTCACCATCTCATTGTTTATCCTGCAGATTCAGTTTGCAGAGTTTACACCACAGCTGAGCAGATAACTTCAAAATGAAGAACTGTTTGAAAACCAAATAAGAAGGATTGTTCATACAAAACACTGCTCTCAGGAACTCATTACAAATGCTAAATACAGCACTCTTTGGGTCAATGTCCCACCCTGCAGAGTCAGCTGCATGCATACAGGCAAGCTATGTGTTTAATATAGATATGGGTCAGGGGAGTTTGTAGCAGGGGTGGAGGGGTTGGAGGGTATTCTTAGAGGGAAACATACACATTTACTGCTTCTATTTCCAGGTCACCACTTGCCAGTCTGAGTTAAAAACCCAGGTGGGGGTGTAGAAAAGCCATCACTTCTCTACTGCACAAGTTATCCAGGTATTCACCAATAATGAGCCCCCTGCAGGCATAGTAGGGTCAGTAGTATACCCCATTGCTAAACAGACACTATCCTAACATGGTACTGACCCACTGCCTCAGGTCAGCCGGGGGGAAGGGTCTCAAATTAACTTAGTTCGAGTCATCTTAACAAAGCAGTCCATCCACACTGAAGCAGAGGGACTACATGTTATTCTGCCCTAACTCCTTCAAACAAGGTGTTTAGCGTATCAGCCTGAGGCGTGGGCTTAATCTGACCCTTGTCCTCTCACACAGACTGTCAGTAACACACTTCTAGTGATCCAGTCAGCTCATCTCCTAAATGATGTGAAAGCACATTTACCAACCAGCCTGTCAGTAATCAATGAGGGTGACTGACTTTTTCCTCACTTCTACAAAATAAAAGCGAAGTAGAGCTTATATCAGCCAGTCAATCAGGTAACCAGTCGTTAAAGACACTGCTAATCTGCTCATGAGGTCGCTAATCTGTGTAAACCATCTGCCTGCCAGCAATACACAGTAAGCACAACCATGTGGACTGAGCGGTATGACCACCATGTGCTCAATACTCCAATATCTGCAAATTCTCCTGAAATTTTCTCCAAGTGGTTCAAAAAGCATTTACTTTAGATCAGTGTGTTTTCAGGGGCACAGATGAAAATCACAACCTTTGACCTATTTACACAGAGTGTGCCAACTATCAACAATTACTGCACCAAAACCACACTGTCCTCATCAGGGCAGCATTTTATCCACTGAAAGCCACGTACCATGTAAGTGATTAACAATCAACTTCAGGCTTGACAGGCTTGATAACAATGAATACTTTAAGGTATACAGTGGAAATAATAACAGTATTACTACTACTACTATTACTACTACTACTACTACTAATAATAATAATAATAATAATGACGATGGCGATGATGATGATAACAAACATTGTCGAGTCAAGCTGTTGAAAGCTGGAGGCTGATGATGGAAAGTGTTGGAGTAGCAGCTAGCAGGTTAAGTTTGGGGATGAATCAGTGGTCCTGATGTTTGAAGGACATTACAAATGTCTAACCATCAGAGCTGCAGAGTGTGTAAAGTTTCAAGTCAGTGTTTCACCTCATTGGAACTTGCAGTGTGCATGCTGAGCTCAAATCCCTGCAGCAGCAGCAGCAAGGTGAAACTGAAGCTTACACAGAATTAAGGAATTATCTCCACATCTCCCAGTTTGTCTGTCTGTGTGGCTCGTTCTCTCTAATAAATAGGCTAATAAATACTAATGAATAAATAAACCAGCAAATAAATACATGATAAATAGATCAGCACAGTCAGCCTGGTTATTTACAGTATTTGTTTGAAGCCCTCCTCTGCCTGCAGGACACACTCTGTCCACATGAAGACCTGCACCGTGTGTGTGCTGCACTCTCACACATTTTTATACACTGTGGAACAGTAACAATGCAGGTTCACATGCTTCAGTCCTTTCTGACAGTAATGACAGTGTTAGCAGTGGCTGGAGTCCATTTCTACAGAAGAGAACACACACACACACACACACACACACACACACACACACACACACACTCTTCTCTCACCTCTCTCTGGACGCTCGCTCCTCTGTCCCGCGGAACGCACGAGACCACACGACTACAGGTGCAGGTGGGCGGGGCTATGCGCGCTACAGCTGATTGACAGATGGCAGTCCTCCCGTCAGCCAATAGCAATGAGATAAGTTCTGCCACTAGAAAGTCCACTCAGAGCCTGCTGGCACACCCAGGGGAGAGGCACTCTGACGTCACATATTTCAGAAAAAGTCATGGATGAGCTCATGACTGGTCTGTGATCATGCTCTGAATTACACAGTATAAGGTCATGTCTCAGTCCTCTGAGCAACGATAACAACAGAAATACTTCATTGGTTTATTGTGGTGTATTGTTGTATCCTAAACATGTTTGGTACTTTCATTTATAGAAACATCTGATGTTCATGGAGAAAACTGTTTACTGGCTTATAAAAGATGGACTACTCTGGTAAACGTATCACTGGAATGACCAAAACAAATTTTTACTTCAGGTTTACAATAAATAACACATTTTTAAAATATATGTTATCTTAATGAATTCTGTGTTATGGGACTGCTGAATAGTTTGATTTCAAATGTGAGTTGATGTTATGACTGAGATAATCATATCAAATGCTTAATGCCTGATGACTTAATATTGATGAATTAATATTCAATCATCTTTTAACAACTACACCATCATTCACTTCATCAGTCAGTGTGCAGCAGTCTGATAACATTATTGGGCAACATTATTTTTATTCTGGGTCAGAGTTCTTAAGAGACCAGAAAAAATCACCCACAAGAATTCTTGACTTTAGTAACTCCTATTTCAGTAAATATCAGGGTCACAGATGTCATAGATTATTGTCCTAGGTTATAATTATTATTATTAGTAGTAGTAGTAGGGTCCTTTGTTAGGAGTAGTGGATGTATCTGAATCTGTTATGTGATAAATGCATTGTATATCAGAATCGAGTCAACAAAGTAAAATGTAAATTTCATTTAATTTTGAAGCAGAGGGCATTCTGCTCCTGTACAGTCCAACTATGTATGTTACAGCCCAGCAGATCTGATCTGAGGTGAGGTCACTGACTTCCCTTCCTAGTGACCTCTCTGACACTTTGTTGTCAGAATCTGTTACTTTCCTACTCTTGTTTCCCGCCCAGGGCACAGAAACTCAAACACTGCAGACAAGATAAGTCACAAAATCACATCACCGGATAAACTATTTGAAAAGTTAACACAGGTGTGCAAATTACTGAAACGTCTTGAAATGCTGTGTATCTGTGTATAATACATATCATAATCATATATATGACTCAGAAATGAACATTTCAGCATGAATTTATTCAGAATGAATTAAACAGAAATCTGTCAGTCATGACAACCACATAGCAACTTGAGTGGAGCTCCGACCTCACAGTGACACTAACTACACGGTACATTTACATCTGCACATAGAACACACAGCTAATTCAGAGGAGACAATTATGTGTTCATATATATAACATATCAACAAATACAAACCAGTTTCTCAGAACAGTACACATCATACAGCCTGATGTATCCAGGTTTCAGCATAATTTTGATGCATTTTGGTTGTGTCTGACATATTTGTTTGAATACACATAGAACAGTGGGATGACTAGCAAGGGACATTACAAGGACAAAACATAGTAAGAGTATAAAAATAAATAATCTCTTTGTTGGCCTGTGAGTTTGAAATAATACACAGCACTGTACTTTCAAACATGACACATATTCAACAGTTACAGCTCAGACATGAACAGGACAACATATCAAATTACAAAAGTAAAGTGTCTTTGGCAATGAGTTTCTCCCCTACCATAGTAAGTGTTCCACTATTGAACAAACTAAAAAAAAAAAAAAAAAAAAATGCAAATAAACTTGTGTCTGAAACTTGATCCTGGAGCCACGGACAGCATTAGAGAAACTATGACCTCTAATCACAGATATAAGCAACATGGATTAACTTTCACACATTTCACAGGTTTCCTTTTACAGAGCTTATACCTTATGGATTACTACTCTACTCTCCTCTATATACAGTATGAATTCATGGTACGTTGTTTTACTACATGTCATATTGCCTCTGGATAAAGTTGCTACATGTTTAGCATCAACATATCATGCCTTGGTATAATTACAGTGAATAAATGAGAGTATGGTCAAAGTGACTGCTACAGTAGCTTCTGTCTGACACCAGTGTTAGTGCCAACATCAGTAAACCCTTTTGCAATAAACTCTTTTACTCTTTTAATAAACTCCTGCCAGATTTCACTCTGGTACAACAGCACCCTCTTCAAGCTGTGTAAAGAAAAGCAGCATTGTCCACAATGATACTAATTACTTAAGATTATGGTGCTGAAGACTGATTCATTGTGAATTGCTGCAAAGTAGCTTAAAAACACGGAATCTCAAAATATGAAGGTCCAAGTGTGATATAAAATAGGTGAGTTCTATTCCCCCTTGGTCATTTAGTGGGGAGGGGGGTCATAGTCATGTGACCTCTGTGAAGGAGCCCGGGCTCTACAGAAGCAGAGAAGAAAAACAGAATTTGTACTTTGCTACAGAATATTTATAAATAATATTTATATCATTATTGTTCGAGTTGTCCTGACAACAGTTGAACATGTTCATGGTGGTCTGAGTATTGTGATGAGGGACACTCCCTTTACCAAAGTGTTTTTGCTCTTTCTATGTATACATTTAATTTATGTCATGTCAGAAAAAACATACATAGACATATAATACATACACATACAGACATAATACAACTTGGTACATCACACACTACATGTGTTACAGATGTTAGCTGAGAAAATGAAGAAGTGTAATGTTTATGCTTTACCTGGGTAACAATGTATTTGTCACTGGTCTCCGTGGTGTGATTGATTTGGGCTGAAGCCTCATCAGTGTTAGCTGTGCCTGCATCTGAGGGACTCTGAGAGATCACAGGTCTCTTTCTAAAATACTGAACCACAAACACCACCTGGAAAGAGAGGAGGAAGAGATACTGGTTACACTCCTGTACAGTCATTTTAATCACTGGGAATTATTCGTTCTGACAAATCAATCGTTTGCATGACCAAGAAAAAAAAGATTGTTAGAATATTACAAGGAAAATATGTACACATTAAGCCTAACATAAAGAACTGTATTAGGGGACTTATTCTACTGAAGTATTTCCTGTGACTGGAGGGAGGCAGACCTTCATCATGTTTGTTTGGATTGCTTCTGTGACCCAGCTTTTTGTCCCAGCCAAGTGTCCTGCATGACTTGTAACACAGAGGACGAATTCAAGTTGATCCAAGCAACAATAATTTGTGTGCTTTATGTACGTCTGCCCTGCAGCAATTTAGTCCATTAGACCAGGTTTCTATTGGGGATGATGTACAGTGGATGAGCAGCCTCCCTACTCTGTGAAAGGAGGCTCTGAGATTTTTCTGGTTCAGTTTGGCATCCAATTGGATCATCTAAAATTCATTCAACTTAAAAAATGTGATTAAAATGATTAAATAGGTAACATTTATTCTCACGTTTTATGTAGGCCTACCAATAATAATAAAAAAAAATCTGATCATACAATAAAGCACTGAAAAGTCTCCTATAAGGGTCGTTAGATAAATGCATGATAACTGACCAGGAAGACAGCAATAGCTCCACCAATGGCCTGTCCTGCAAAGACATCACTCCAGTGGTTTCGGTACTCGGTCACTCTGTTGATGCCTGTTAGCAAAGCCAGACTGACCAATGAGAGACTGACGAGGGGGCCAGTCAGACGACCTCCACTGGAACCGACGCAGGACATGACATACATCTGAAAAGAAAGATTATTTTTTCTTTGTCTGACACATTCATGATAAGGTGAGGTTACATTAAACAGCCACTCACTGCCAGGTAAATGGCTGTGTACAGACTCAGAGCAGCCTCTTTGGAGGGGAAAGTCTTCCTCGCTCTCATAATGTCATCGGCGTCACCGGTGCAAGCATCCGATTGGCTCACAAAGAGTGCCGTGTCCTGGCAGCCGAGGGCAGTGTAATTGGGCTGACAAACAGACAGGAAGTGAGGTGCCAGACTTCCTGTGACCAGCTGACCTGTGTTGACAAAGATGTCTGTTGTAAACAGACCGAAGACATACACACCTACAAAGAGAAATACACAAGTTAGGTTATTTACATTTGTATACAAATAGAAACATTTAAAGCAGCATGTTGTCATGTTCTGTTAATATAAACATATTTAATAACACATAAAAATGTATTTCTATATTTATTCAAATATTTTTGAATACTTGATTTCCTCCCAGATATTACTTCCTCCTTCCAGTTAGGCCTACTAAGTTTCACTGAATCATCCCACCAGTGTCAGTTATAAGACAGCACCTCTGGTTCAGCTAAGGGTTTGGGGTCATGGGGCAGGCTCTGGAGGGGGCCACGGGTATCTATGGTTCTAGGTGCAACCCAAAGCAGATTATCACAAACCAAGTGAGTCACTGTCAGGCCCAATCCAGCTGACCTCTGCCAACTCTTTTTTTACTGTATTGATAAGGAACATATCTCAACAGAAAGTGTTTCACTGCACCTTCTCAGATAATGAGTTGGGTCCTTAAGTCTTTTAATTCCTGTCATTGTGATAAAACAACAACAGCTAAATGTCAGTACACAATTTAGTTTTTTTAGTGAAATATTTGTACATAGATTACCAAGGAAACGGACGGTCCTGCGCACCATGGGGTTCACATAGCAACAGTCGCCCATGACGACCACCTTCTCTGGGTCATACAGGTTATTTGAGTTGTAATGAAGGAGGAAGATAACTAACTCGATGCCTGAAATCTGCAAAACAGAAAAAATAAGATTACTTTTGAAGGGTATGATCTAAATACTTAGACTGTTGAATTGTTGGAATACTTACCAGCATTGATGTTAACTGCCACACACACACTCATTTTTACACTCCAGCTATTCTAATTATTCCTTCTGTCCTCCACAATCTGTGTGACAAATCCTCTAGGTACAACAGCATTCATACCATAATAGGAAATATAAAGCTGTCCCTGAAAACCATGAATTATGCCCAGGAAATCTGCTGGTTTCACTGTGAACTCATTTCAGATGTACAGTAAGAAGTAGAGAAGAGAAACACATCAAGCAGAATTTAAATCCTGCAGCCAGCTGTTAAAGGATGATTTTCTGCTAGAGAATGACAAATCAGCTCTTCAATACTCAAATAATCACCACGGTGTAGCTATCTATCTTTCTCCAGAGCTTTTAATGGAAAGGCTTTAAGAAAGGATAGTTAAATTTGTAATGTTGTGAGAAGTGATCTATTTCTTTAACTAGCCATATCAATGTTCAGAAGGATGTGTGACCACACATCCTTCTGAACATCCATTACTGAACAGCTACGCTATTTTTATGGTTTCTGAGAAATGCTCATATAAATGCAATGCACACATGATGAATACATACAGTATGGTTGAATGATTCTATAACAACCATAATAACATATTAATTCCTTTCATTAGTTGAACATTAATCATATGATTATTTTCTGGAATGCTATTAAAGCAGCATGTGGTTTGGCCACCTGAGGGCAACACAGTAAACACAGAATTAACATACTATCACCCTAGTTATTGTGCTGAACATGTTAGCACACAGTTGTATATAGTTCTGACATTCAGTTGGGCAGTGATGATTGTAATTTCAACATTTACTAGCTTTGATTTGAGCTATGATTTGGTTGCCATGAACTCTTGAGAAAGATATCTGTCTCTTACACTGCTAAATGTTCCACTATGTTCACCAATTAGTCTGCCTGCTGTTTGGTGCTGTGCAGGGAGTGAATGTAGGGTTTCTCAGAGCTTTTTCACTGAAAACAGCTGCTTGCTGCTGGTGGTAACAAATTGGTGAGAGCAGTAACGCTAAACTATAACAGTAAAGTTGCACCCCATTGAGCTGAGGGTAAAACATTTCCCTACCTGTTGTGAGTGAAAAAAATAAAAAACTGCAAATCAGTTCTGTAAAGTACAGTAATTGTGTAATAGATGCTCCTGTTCAGAAACAGCCGGTCAGACGGTGTACATTTTCTACAGTATATTGTATTTACCTTTTGCCCAGTGTTCTAACAAGGCTTCATATTTACTATTATATATAAAATAAGCATCCTTGTATGTGCAAGTCTTTCACCATACCTTGGCCTATTTTTCTCTTTAAACTCTATCTTTGTAGATCACAGTTAGACTTACCAGTACAACAGGCAGACCACCCACCACAGAGTACAGTATTACGGGCTGTATGCGGCTGTCCTGTTCAGGTCCAGGATCTGGTTTAGTTAAAGTCGGGTCTCTGCAGATGAAGCCCTGCTGTGCCGGGCTGAATGTGTCGGTGAACTCACAGTAGTAAACCAGCATCACTGTAGCTGCCAGAATCACCACCTGGAAGTACAGCATGGTGGATCTGATCACAGGGTCCTGGATACGGTTACCACGGCGATGAGGAATCCAACTTATACCTTCCAATTACTGCTTCTGTTTCAAATCCAATTTAGTCAATTTCTCTTTGATGTCACCATGGTGAATAATCCAGTTTTACTCATTCCCAGTTAATTTCACCCACGATAATGCTTTATAATCCATTTTTCTGACAATTATGATGTATCACCCAGCTGCTTTTCAATTCTTGAAGAATACTCCAGTGAAAATATCAAACCACAGATGATGATGACTTTGGTGAAGACGATGATGATTTGCCCCTCAGAGACAGAGAAAGTCATTCTTCTTTGCCTTTTTCGTGATTTTGTGACAGGGAAATCTCATTCTTCCGCTCCTGTGAATTTCCTGAATCATCTGACTACAGTGAGTGAATTCATTCTGTTTCAGTGAACAACCTCTAAAGAGCCTCTCGCAGTCTGCTGAACACAAACTCACATCAGTACTCAGCAGAACTGACGAATAGGGGAAAGAGGAGGACAGACAGAATGAGACAGAGTGACTTTACTTTATTCCTACATTATTTCAGCTGTGTTCATGAATATATATCTGGCCACTTGGTGCAACAGAAAAAACTAAAAAACTAGTATTAGCATTATCACCTTACAAAATAGATAAGCAAATTGTTTGGCAAACAGTCGCCTTACACATCCAGCATTTATTTGCAGTTGTGTTTCATCTATCTTCTACTATCTACCTTCATCAGCTAGTCTCTGACTGTGTCTGTGTGCTGCTTGGTGATTCAATCAAGAATCATTTATTGTCATCATGTTTTCACATGACGAAATTAAGAGATTATGACTGAAAACAGCTGTCTGTCTGTCTCTCTGTCTGCTGCTGCTGGAAATTGGGATGATGAGGACAGGGTTCAAAACTAAAAAACAGTCAGTTAAAAGAAGCTGGGAGCTGGAAGAAACTGCAGTGTTCACTGATAACTCTCTGTGGATGTGTCACTATGGCAACTGCTTTAAAGTGCAAGCTAGATTACCAACCAGGTGACTAACTGTCCTGGGGCTGAAAGCTTCACATTCACTGCATGTAAATTGTTTTTAACAATCTTCTTAAGCGTGTTACAAATGTTAAACTGTAGCAGTTCTGGTCCCTGGTATACAGTTATGACAGCATGTATAGACTGCAGTGTAGTGTGTACTTGAAGGGAACATAGAATGCTCTTTGGTTGGGAGGTGGACTGGAGTGGGATGTGAATTTTTACTGGAAATTAAGTATTTAAAAGAATATTAATCATTGCATCTTGAAGGAAAATGGCCACCACGAGAGTAAAAATCATATTTATACAACAGCCTCAAGACTTTTTAATTACTTATAAGTTTGATCTCCTCAGATCAGGTGGTGAGTTTGTGGACTGACATGACACGTTCACCCCATTATTCTACAACAAGTCATGGTCTGTTTAATCCCAGCGAATGTCACTAAATACAAAATGAACACCCCGAGAAACCAGCGAGAGCTATAGTACTGCCCTCTGGTGGTCATTTGGTGACATAATGTAAATAATAACAAACAGCTTCCACACTAACTGGACTACCTCAGTCTGGTGTCTTAGATCATGCAGTTGGGATGCTTGTCTAAAAGAGCAGTCAGAGCCACAGTGCACTGATCAAAACTTTTTATCTACACACCTGGAAGCTGAGCCAACAGTAGGTCCAACCAGTGACTGTACCCAAACAGTAAACAGGGAACTGTCCTGCTGTGTGTCAAAGAAACCTCCATCAGGTCTCCTCCAGAACAGAATCACTTCAGACAGCCCTGATGGTTTGTTTCACCTCTGCCCATGTAACACCAATAGAAAGGAGTCTATGATTTTGATATATTCAAATACTAGAAGAACAAAATCAGTGCCTTCACAAATGTTCAACTCAATGACAGTACACTCAAGGACACTTTATTAGGAACATCTGTACAATCTAATGTAGCCCAATATGATAGCCCTGCCATAACAGGCAGGATTGTTAATGAGGTAACGGTTAAAGGCAATCTTATTATTATATTGAGAGGTCTATCCTATTTATTTTTCTTCCACATTTACTTAAACACAACGGAGAAACATCAGGAACACCTCTCAATATAATGCAGTCCAGTACAACACATTACCAACATAATTGAACTGGAACTTCTGATTGTGCAAATCTGAAAATTATAGGCATCTGAAAAGTCAACTTTATGGTAGTTGGACTGCAGTTGTATTAGATTGCCTTACAGTGCACAGGTTTACCTCGTAAAGAGAAGAGTGTAGTGCTGTCTTGAGGTCCACTACAGGTACCGTTTTCATATTTTATTACTATGATATCTGTTTCATTTCCAAGCTGCTGTATCATGTGGACAGATTTTAGAGATGATGAAGACAGAACTGTCTACATATACATGTCTGAGGGTCCATCTCAATTTGCATCTTGTTTTTTCCCCACACATGATCCTTGCACCTTGCTTGTGGTGCTCAGTGTACTGCTCTGAAAGTCAAGAAAACTCTTAACTCCTTTTATAATCAAATGTACATTTTGGGTTTCAGTTGAGCGCTATTTGTTGGTGTAATGTACTCTGTAGTAAGAATGATTAAAAAGAGAAATATAATATATAATATAATATGTTATTTCTGAAATCCTGGGAAGAAATGATTCTACTAATGTATGAAAATGTCTTCACTGCTCTTTATTACTTGTCACTTTAGCATAAAAGCAGTTCTTCAGTCCATGTTGGGACGCTGTAGAAATGATGGATCATTATTCCAGTAAGCTGATTCATCAGTAGGCAGGCTGTTAAATCGTTCTAACCAGAGCAGGTTAGCAGTGCAGTGTCGGTTACCATGGTGACCTTCCTCTGTGATGTAGGCCCCAGCTCTCTCAAATAAAGTTAATAATCACCAATCACTGAAAAGAGGCACACTATTATCCAGTCAATGATGAAAGGAGCTCATTAGCATGTTTGCAGAGCCACCACTTCATGTGAAAAGATCCAGACAATCATCCAGCTCGGGCATGCTTCTACTGGGCCCGTCACCATGGCAACAGTCTGTCTGACAGTGTTGCTCTCTCTTCCTCCTGCGTTTATACACACTTGTTTTGCTCTTCTGCCTTTCTTCTTTTTCTTCCCCTTTTTCTGTCTCCAGACTGTGAGGGGGATCTTGCAGTTCCTGTGAGATGGGGGGATCTGGGATTTGTAGTTTTTGTAGTTTCTCTGTTAAGAGGGCTGACTGGAGATTCTGGTAGAACCTGGTGGTGACCAAAAAATAAAATAAATACAAACCAGAACTCCCTGCAGCTGGGTTTACATGTGCTTTTTTGAACTGAACTCTGACATAAAGAGTTAGAGAGAACTTTCTATTTATTTAGTACCTTGTCAGATTCAACAGTCACAGAGAGCAAATTTACAGACTGACCTGTGGATCCGTCTGAGGTTCTCCTCCATCTTCTGATTGGCTACCTGAGTTAGGAAATGGATGTATTCATCTTCAACCAGGAGCTTTCCTTCATGGCTGAGAGGAACCTCCAGGCTGTGGGTGCTACGGACTGCCTAGAGGGACAAAATAAGGGAAGTATATGTTTACAACTTTCACACAGTATATGCAAACAAAAAATGCAGCAAAGCAAAGGTATTTCTACTGCAAAGAATGTCACTTTATTGTTTAATGGAATCTGATGACACTGGTGGAGAAATGGAGAAAGGCAGTGTCAGACATGTCACATAGCCTACCGAGATGATTTTTCCCGTCTTGCTGACAGTGAGACCAGAGTTCCTGAAGCCTGAGTTGATGGCCACTGAGTGCTAATGGAGAGACAAGGCATATGTCTTACTGAGGCATATTACTTACTGAGTGGTGGTTTATTTGATAAACTAAATATACAAACACTATGCTGAAAAAGACTCCATATGCAGGTCTAACAAAACAGTCTCCCAGAACTTAAATCAAAACACTGGTTTTAAATGTTTAGCCCACATGCTCCATGTCTCCACTGCAGTCCATGAAGTGACGTGTATATTTTGTATTTAAATGCAGACCATGTGGACTCTCCTGCAGTCTGTGGGTTACAACTGAAATTCAGGTTAACTCAATGACAGCTGCAGGCTTTAACTACAAATTGCTAATGAATCACCTGGAGCATACAGTAAGTTTTAGTTTGACTTCTTTCCTTCTAGGCAGGTACCAGTTTACATCATTTCTAAACACGCTGACATAAATTTGTTGAGACTTCACTGATCCATCACAGCCAAGAACTAACTTTTTTTCAAGTTCAATCTCCTGGTGAGCTGGATGTATGCAAATAAACTCACTGTTTGTGTGTTCAAGGACAAGCTGACAACTGTGATGAGACAACTACTGAACACTGAAGTTTTTCAGGTAAGAAACAACCAAATTCATATTATTCTTTTCAGAACACCATTATCTCTGTTGTCTGGGTGAGGTTGTCCAGCTGCAGTGTTCATCAGTGGTTAGCTGTTAGACAGGCGTTCTCTGATACAGATCCATCCTTGTATGCATGTGTTGTCTTTTTGATTTTTCATAGAGTATATAAATCTATACTGTCACAGTTCAACACCTTACACAGATAGATACACCGTCATTCTCACCACCAGCTGAGCATCATCCAGCCGTCTGCACTGAACATGGAGCACAAAGGGCTCAAACTTCATCAGTGCATCTCCCCTGGACCTGGACAGAGCAGATATCTGCAGAGCAAACACAATGCATTTAAAAAAGTCCACTTCTTTATATTAAATATCACTACACAGGTGCTTCGGGTCTCACCAGGTCATCAGGTTTGCACTTCTGGTGGGAGACAAACAGCCAAACACAGTTCTGTTTCTGGACATCACTGCTCTCTGGAGCCTGGACAGACACAAGACAGAAGACTCAGCTCAGCACAGCCCACTGCTGCTGCAGGACACAGTCACAGTGCTGTGCTAACATTCACTGTCTCCATCTTCTCATTCAAAGGATCCTCACTGAAGACACTGAGGCTCTGTCAGCATGTCTCTCCTCTCACCCCGTCGATGAGGATGATCCTTCCGGAGCAGGAGCTGGTGGTGAAGTACTCCTCACAGCTGTTGAGCAGAGACACGACGTGTTCAATGTCTTCATCCACAGCGCCCTTCTTACTCAGGTCCACTTTGTTCAGACACTGTCTCTTCCACTGGCTGAACGTCTTCTCCATGGCCGCAGAGACACACTCAGCGGTCAGAGCTTCACTTTGTGGACATTAGCCGGCTGCTAACTCCAGGTGTTGTTTCTTCTTCTGCAGTAAAAATGGCGGCCGAAGTACCAGCCGACACCGCACACTGCCACCTGCTGTCAGGGAGGAGATACTAGAGAGAGAACGTCCCATTGCTACAGAAAAACACTGGATTCTCACAGGAACTTCAGTCTGAGTCCTCTATGCTCCTGATCAAACATGTTGGATGTCATGTGGGATATTCAGACCAAAAACAAGGCTGAAACACTGGCTAGAAATCTGACGTTTTATTGTTTTGTTGCTTTTTTAGTTGTGAGAAAGTTATATCAGTAAGTAAATGAAAGTAATGAAAAAATGGGCAATGGAATCTGTTAATATGGAATGACATGAATGGATATGAAATGAAATAACAAGTGTCCAAATTTAACACATAAATAAAATATAATATAAAAAAAATATCTATTTATTTATTTAATTAATTAAAAAGACTAAACAATCTTTTTCAATTGTTGTAGTCAAATATTAATTTGTATAAATAATTCAGTATTAATAGAATTCTGACATACATAGATTTGTTTATCACAGCATTTTCTTGAGCATAATTTTGCCAAATGTCTCCATTATTTTAATTTAAGCTTTATTTATCTGTCTACTTGCTTTGAAGATGTTATTTTTTTGCAAAAAGGAAAAAGCCAAACTTCCCCATGGTTTACTGATCATTTCCCAGCGACTGATCACGTTTCTCAAAGCCTCTGAGAAACCCACCTGCTAACTCCATGTATAACAGGCCAGCTCGCTTTAGCAAAGCAAGATACTTCATTTCAGTATGGCACCTGCCTGTCAATCAGCTTTGATGGACAGGACCAATATGATGACTGGTCTGCTATGTTGCTCAGCCAAGATTACCAACACAGTCAACACCACAGATGGTATTTTAGACAGAGATAATGTCAGTCAATAAAAACGTGACTTTCTCCTCTGGAGAGAGAGAGAGAGAGAGAGAGAGAATTATCCCCTATTGGACTGGCATGATTTTGCTGGCCCAGAATCTATAAGTGACAGCAGAGCAGAGAACAGCAGTCAGTCAAACAGGTGCAGCAGATCAGAACACAGTGACACAGTTCAAGTACAAGATCTCTGCCATGAAGACATAATGAGGATCAGACCACAGGTCAGTCTCTTCTCTTGCTCAATTTACATGTTTATTGACCTATAATGAGTGCAAGAGCAGTGTAGGCGTCAGCTCTGAGATCACTGGTATAATAAAGAGCTGGCGGTGAGGTAATGAGGTCTTGGGGTTCACAGCAAAGATGGGTCACATGAGAGTCAGGGGTTGAGTCGGGGGTTGGGAAGCAAACAGTAGTACACTGAGGGACCTTTACCTCTCATTGTGTCTCAGTTATTGTATGCCATTCTTGCAATTATAATGAACACTGCCACCCACGTTGAATCTAATAACATGACTCCCAGTGCTACAGATACAGCTGATGCATAAAACACCCCTGTGTTAAGAGACTTAAACGTTGCAGTGTACACAGTTTACAAGTGGTCCTGCTAACAGTGCTTTATACTTTGCCTTCATAGTGCTTGTATGGAATAAAGGTTTTCACAGCCTGTTCTTCATATTGTTCAGCTGAATGACATCTATTCACTTATTTGATGGGTTTTTGAGGGCTGATAACTGTTCTGTATTTTAGGTATTTTGGGCCAGTATTTGTCTGTCTTTAAATTAGACAAATTATGACAATAATGTTCAAAAACTGAAGATGGTGTTCAATGTCAATTTCCCTCAGAATTTAACTCTTGTCAGTATGCAAAGGGTTGTGAAACCTCATTTAGACCTATGTTAAAATATGTCAAGATATTTCTTTAGAATCACATCAGGCTGAAGGATGTTTTCTCCTTATGAAGAAATTCCATAAAAAGACTAAAAGCAATAATGTGTTGGCTCCAAGCCCAGTTTTTTTCCAACTGAAGACATAAATCCTAAACAGCCACAAAAATTTAATTTAATTTAAAACAAGCGTCAAGAGGAAATAGTGCATTGATGGCAGATTAATCCAGAATTGCTTCTGTAGTTATTCAAACTTTAGTTTGGGTCTTTTTGTGGGATTTAATGACAACAAGAAATATAGAATATCACCAGTTTTATCCTTAAAGGGCCTCCCATAAAGTAGTCTGAGTCAAATTGTAATCAATCAGATCAATATATGAATCAAACTGCATGCTATTGTGAATGTCGGCTGATGTCAGAAATGGACAAGACGGATGAGATCTGACCTAAAATAAAACTACATCACAACCATCGTGTTTGCCTGCACATTGTGGTTATGATTATGGGATAGCAGATTGTATGGATGGAACATCTGGAACAACAGTACTCAAACTGTCTGTCAAAGCATATGCAGTCATTGTTAAGATCAGTGCTACTTATGTTTCTTAAAGCCAGCCTCTCTGACATGGCCATTTCCATCTGATGATAACTGACCAGCATGTAGAAAATATGATCACACACACTGACATCAAAAGGAAATTCAAGCTAATTGTTTTTTTTTAGTGACAACATGTCTCATGTCTTCCAGCTGGTGTAAAGCCTATCACTTTGTTGCCAGGAGGGATTTATTCATATTTGATTAATAATGAAATAAAGGAAGTGTTCCTCCCCCTTCCCCACACACATACTGACATTTGTTAACAATTAGCACAGCAGTTGTAGTACATTGTGTATCATTTTGTACCAACACAGGGGTTGCTAATCTAGCACACATAAAGAAACCTTGCAGGCAGCTACAATAAGATCCGACTGTTGCTACGACGATTATACTGATAATTTTATATGCTGTATTGAGTTAGTCTCTGCCAACAAATCACATATGTACAAGATCGTAACAAATCAATTCAGTGGCACAAAGCAGTCGTCCCATACACACTAACTGCAACATTTACATGTTAGAAAATACCACTAAGTTCAGCTTTATATTACCATTACAGAGGTAATATGGAACTTTTAACCCTGTAATAATAGATTTTTTTATGTCCACTTGGGAACAGACAGCAGAAACAAATATTGACACATCATCATCTTTTAAGTTGATATGGTGAACTTCATGGCCAACAGCTGCAACATCCTGCAGTTTGGAACAGCATTATCATTCATTTGGAGTCTCTGTCCACCTCATGAATATATGTAGGAATTATTTTAGCTCTGTTTTTGGTCTTTACTAACTCCAGAGGGAATATCTGTATTTTCACTCTGGCGGTCTGCTGGTTGGTGCTGAGCAGGTGTACAGTGGCCAAGGGAGGTTATAGAGCTTTTTCACAGGAAACAGCTGGAGGTGAGAACCTAGACAGTGAAGTTGTGGCCGGACAGTTAAAGCTGAAGCTAAAGCTGAGCTGAAGCTCACTATAAAGCTCCTTAAAGGAGGGGAGAGTGCAAATTCAGGTCATGTTATGTTATATTTACATATGTTCATCACTCATGCTCATCACTATGAATGAATACTGTGACAGCAGGTGTACAGTTTTCACAAGTTCCTCTCACATCTTTTCATATGACACATCGTTACTATAAAAGTACTGATTACAACATGAGCATACAGTGTATACAATGTGGATAGCATAGAGCTGTACAATGTTTCTTTCCATTTTAAGAAACAAGCTCTGTTCCAGTAGAAGAATTCAACTGGTCATTTTAAAACACTAATGATAATAACATTAATGATGGCTCTGCTCTATTCAAGTGTAAGACACAACAGTGTGACAGCATGAACAGATGGAGGAAGCTAAATGGACTTCAGTCATCACCTGTGTGCTTTTTCTACTGTGACATGGGAAAATGTATTCAGTGAAAAGGCTTATGTGGCAACATTTGGTAAGTCCTTTAAGTGTAAAATATATTCTTATTCTAAACTCTAATATCTTTAATTTAGAATCACTGATGAGTCTACAGTCCAATAAATCAGCTCTAATCTTTCTCAAAATGAAAACACACTGAACTCTCTGTCTTTAGATGTCAGATTCATTCCCCTGCCACTCTCTAACCATGCTGGCCTTCAGTCTGACCCACTTGCCGGCAATGACAGTGACTGACAGGACAGATCGCACGTGTGTTTACAGTCCACACACACACACACACACACACACACACACACAGATTGCAGCAGCCTCAGGCCTTTACATGGCACACTGTGAGATGTCTGTGTGTCCTGAGGGCTGTGTGTCCCACATATTAACACGGGTACGGCTCTGTTGTGCTACAAGGTTGGCGTTCACACACTCTCACACACCCGTGCGGAAAATAGGTTTTTAGCACACGTGTGACGTCACGGCCATCGATCGGTGTTGGTTTTCCTCTGATGGTTGTATATATGAGAGGATGAGTCACTCTGCAGGTGAAATCCAGAACCTACATGCTGGGATGAAGAGCTGTTACACCAGATATTAGGAGGTAAAACAGACTGCAGTGGGCTCTTATCAGGCAGTGGAGGACAGGGGGGTTTGTAAAATGACATTTAAATTACAGAAACACTGTCTGGTTAGTTAGTCAGGATAATCCATAGACCTCTCTGAAACCACCTGCTACTGAAGAGATATTCCTGAAAAAAAACTTAAAAAATCAAGACATGTTCGGACAGCTGTGTTCATACAGTCTGAAAAGCTCCTGTAGCTACTAATCAGAAAACACTACTGTCTGTCATTTTGTTTTTGTTGGTTTTCTTACAGTTTACTAAAGTCCTCAAACGTTATCTCAACACAAGCAGCCATAGGAGGACTCTGTCTAAATAAAAAGGTGTATTACTGACTAAATTAGGACTGACTTTGTAAATATCGCTTTAAAGAATCATAAATCTGACCATGTGCGCTACAGAAACAGAAACACAGCCAGTACCAATATGGAAAATGGGTCTTGCTTTTCTTTTCTTTTCTTTGCCTATTTCTTTAAAATGTCTCACTTCCTCTGAACTTTTTTTTACCAGGCTACCTCAGGAAAAAAGTCTAAATTTAAACGGTTCACGAGGTCTGTGGATCTGAAAACGTCGCCATTTCAAAGGTAAAGTGCAGTCTAAGTAAACGGCTGCAGAGTGAGATATCATGAACTTTATCTCCTCTCAGTTTTCTGCTCAGCTGCCTGGAACCTGCTAAAAAGCGTCAAGTTAGCGAAAATAAGCCGCAACAGACCAGATGTGTTATTTTATTTTGGAGCGTAATCCTCACACCAAAATGAAAGTAAAATTCACCTTGAAATAATAGTTTAAACACAAGGTCTGAAAGCGTTGCCTACAATTTCCAGTGGAAATATTGGTTTTAGCGAAACAAAAGCTCAGAAAACCAGTGAGACGGGTTTACTTTGAAAGTGTCGACAGGAAATGTGCGCGGTTGTTTGTTGTGGTTGACGTCAGTCACCTGCTGCTGCAGAGCTGGAGCAGAGCGAGCGGAGGAGGACCGAGCCGGGCTGACAGGAGACACCTCTCCTCGGTACACCGACACCGGGACCACCACGAACCTCCTCCTCCGGTCTGATGTCTCTCAGGGCGAACCTCGCCCGTGCTGCTGCTGCGCCACCTCAGTCATTTGAAGCCCAGAAACCGCATTTTAGGGGCGAGCGGGACAAATCAGATTAACGGGCACCGACACCTGCAGCTCACCCCGCCGGGCGATGGAGGACCGCCGTTAGGGGCTCGAGGGAACCGGACGCGATCGGAATTTCGCCAAAATTACGACGGGAATCAAGTACAGCTCCCTGTCTCCAGGCAACGGGACAGACCAGCGGCCGCTCGTGATGTCTCGTGCCAAGGAGCGGCTGAAAGGCGGGAATGAGACCAAGGACAGCGTCACTCTGCTGCCGTGCTTTTATTTTGTAGAGGTGAAATATCTATCTATCTATCTATCTATCTATCTATCTATCTATCTATCTATCTATCTATCTATCTATCTATCTATCTATCTATCTATCTAGTATGAATGTATAGATCTATAGCTACTACCTATAGATCTATACATATATATCTATCTATGCACACATATATTTCGATATTTATGTATCTGTAGATCTATCTATACTTACATATCTATCTATATGTATGAATGTGTGTATCTATCTATCTGTCTGTCTGTCACTAGTACATGAAATAATGTCATTTTGTTAATGTATAGTAAATGCAGTTGACAGGCTGTTTGATTTGGTTGGTTGACTGGTCCTCTGGTTATTAATGACTGACTCACTGACCAACTGACTGACTGCTGGGTTGACTGAGTCTGACACGTCCTCATATGATCAGGCTGTGTTGTTGGTGTTTGCAGTGAGGATGTGAGGGCAGAAGGGGGGGGGTGTTGCTGACAGACGATGGTCAGGTGTCTGGCAGCTCTCTCAGGAACATCTGTCCATCAGTTCATTGTGCCTGCAGCCTTGGGAAGCAGGCAACCACACTGAATCCCACAAACAGGTTAATGATGCCAATAAGCTCTCATTCTGAACATACTAGAGTTGCTTTATTCTGTAGTGGTGCCACATAACAATGAGCCATGCAGTTTGATACCAGGAACACTGAGGATCTGTATTCACCTCATCCCCGTTTACCCTGTTTTCTTTGCAGCCAGTGACACTGCAGTCTCCACATCAGATTAAAATTCCTTGTGTGTACGGCAATTTTGTGGGTTAGGATGCAAAGATTTATACAGCTTGTCCAACACATGCAATTATCTCAAATGCCTTATCCTTCATGTGTCATCCGTCAAAACACCTTGATAAGAGAGAGATGAGAGCCGCAGTGTTTGTAGACGACTGTTGAAGATAACAACTATCCGAGCATGAGCATTTACTTCAATTTCATGCCACACTAACACAATCCAGACACAATATCCATTTAATCATCAGTATTAATAAATGAATGGCCACAGTTTAGCCTGTCTCTGACAGATCACGGTGTTCCACTGACTCTCTCACAGTAATTGTTCCCCGCCACAGGACTAAAGCCTACAGTGATGCTGCATTTAATTCATACACCCCCAGACTGTGGAAGAGCCTTCCTTTAGGCACGACAGTGTGCACTCCTATCAATAATTCAAATTCGTATTATCATTATTACTATTAGTCGCAGTAGTAACAGTAATAGTGGCCCATTTTCGATCACCTTCATTTGGGCTCTGCCTTTATTTGCAGAACTATCAGAGCATAATATTATAATGTGAACACAGTGATGCTGCACTGTCACTGACAGGCAGTCCTGGTGTGTGAGGGGCCCAGAACAGGTGGACACCAACTAAATAGCTGAACCATGTATGGTCAGTTTGCTATATCATAGCTAAATAGTTACATCCTCAGTCAGCAGTCATGCATAAAATTCCTGGGTATTAAATGTTCATCATGTCATGGTTAAGATACGTTTCACAGCATAAAATGTTATAAATGTAGTATTACTAAGAAAATGTTTTACTCATATCTTAAGAGGTTTGATTTGAAAGAGAACTAATTCTATTTATAATAATCTATTTACTCCCCTGCTCTTTCATTCGTTTCTATCTGCAGGATGTCTCTGGTTTTTGTGACTCCCTTTGTGTTTTGTCAGGGCAGTTGTTACAGGAGGGGTGTTTAATGGTGTGCTCTCCCTCACTCTCTGCACATGGAGAGCTGTTTTCTCTCCTGCCCTGCTCTATGCTGAACTGTTACACTGTGTAACCATCGTCTCTGCTTCTCACAGCAGCAGTATTTGTCTTGTTTTCCAGCTTAATTTCGTTATCTGCCAAAAATCTTCATATAGGAAAATTATAATCGTCTTTTTTTGTTGACACTGTCATAGCCGTTAATTGAACGGATTTCAGCATTAAGGTCGGTCACATTCAGGATTTTGTAGAGGCACACTAACCTAAAAAGCTATTGCTGGGAATTGCAAAGTGTTTCAGAGAGACATCCATAGTCTCCTGTCTGCATAAGCATGGCAAGAGAGGAGAGGGACGGCCGCTGTGCTGCTGCCTTGGTCCTCTGTCTGCCTGTGTGCTGTCAGTTTGTCTTTTCCCCATCATCAGTTATAACATTTGTTTTTCGTGTGAGAAAATGGACAAATAGCATGAGAGTATGTGAAGAGTGTTAGCTGTGTGAGTCTCGCAGTCGATGAGTGTGAGAGTTGACAGAACTGTTTACTTAACTACTGTAACTCTATGAGCTGTGGGCCCACCGGTTCCTTTAACCAGCTAAAGAAAAGGCTTGTCCAGTCTCAGTTTAAGTTATGCAGAACGAAGTGAGACAGAGGTGGGACCCTTTTAGTGAGTAGGCGGAGACTAAAAGTCTAAATGCTGTGCAAGCAAAGGATAAGCCCACTAGCAGTAGCTTTAGAGAGCTGCACCTATATTCATAGTATTATAGTGCATAATGTTCCTGCCTAGTCCTTCTGAAAGAGCAACAGGCATTAAGGAAACTTCAACACTCGGCTGACCAGTTGTATAACTTCAGTGAAGGGCTGGCCCTCTGCGGTTCCTCTTTGGTCCAGCCAGAAATACCTGAACTGTTCTATGTTACTTAAAGGATCATTTCAAGGAGAGTCAGCCTAATTCTTATGCCCTTGTCACAGACTGAATGTTTCTACCACTCAACATAATGGCGGCCATGCTCTGTTCACCACTCAGATTCTCCACCTCATGATGTACCGTTCAGCCAAAGGACCTTTGGCTGAACGGTACAGCACCATCAGGTGTTCCTGCAGTCTGACTTTCATATTCAAAGATTTAGCTGGTATGAATGATCAAAAGTCTCTGGACTGTACAGAGTTTTTCTTGCCTCCTCTCAGCCCCTGCTTGCATCATTAGGTGTTGGATTTGGTGTTGAAGTGGGTTAACAGAGTCTTGCTACTACCAAGGGAGTATTCTGAGTCAAACTGTGACAAATACAGACAGTAGCTTTACTTACAAACAACTGAATTACCTGTCTCACTTGGACTAATGTTACATCTGTAAATAAAGGCATTTATATAGCTTGCAGTGAGCATATTTTCCCTGCAGACTATCACTCAGGTTATAGTGGAGAATACTCTCACTGTATAAATGTCAAGTCAAGAAGTCTGATGACACGTTTAAAGAATGGTCAAAATTGAATCAGCGTAAACTGAGATATCCTTTAATTTTAATGCTTAACATAGGTCAAGCTTAAAATCACTGAACTGTAAATGAATGCACCTCAATTGCACCTCTTATTAAAACCTCCATGTACGGATGGAACATATGTTGAATATCTTCTGTCCCAGTCCGTGTAACTTTATATCATGATATTAATGTAGTTTGGGATGTAATAAATCTGGGATGTCATACATTTAGTGAATGCCTGCTTTTGCCAAATCCTGTTAATTAAATCTCTCACAAACCTATATACTATACATGCAAAAATCCAGTATGTCAAATATTCCCATAAAGCAATTCTACTCATTGATTTGCTACATTTCCCACAGAGATAGTAAAGGGGAAGATTTCTTGGTGTAATAAAAATCCCAGAGGGTTGATCATATCATCCAAGTTTACCTTAATGCCTGGTAAACTACCACCTTTTTCTAAACCACACCCCTGGTTTGTAGTGCAGACTTCGATAACTGTGATGTAACAGTGAAGTAATACATACACAGTGATTCACTAATTGGTAAAATGATATAAAATTAGTGACGTGTCCCTCAGTGACATGGTTTATTAATCATGTCATGTTGCTAACCATTTCAAGCTACAGCTGCTCTTTTTAGCTACATGCTGACAGGTGAGTATGTCTATAGAGCAGCAACCTGTAGAGTTTCGTTACTTCAGTACTACAGCCCTCACTGTGGGTGTCTGTATGGAACTGTGAAACTTTGAAAATAGTGTTGGCCAGTCAGTGTAATGATAGTGAGTACAAATCGGAAAATATTCCGAGAGTCAAGATAAAAAGTAGTGTAAAAATGAGGTAGTGTAGTAAAAGGTGGAAAACTTGATTCACAAAAGTATAGCAAAGCTTTCACATCACTTAGTTTGTACTTGAAGGCAGAGGAAAATAAAGCATCACCAGTGAATGAGCAACATTAAGTCTCCACAGGAACAGATAAATGAATCTAGTCAACATTAACATAGTGCCCACAAGAGTAATATAATAAGAGTAATACATCAGTACATATCAGGTGTTCCAAAAGTGATTCAGCAGTCACTTTCCTAACTTGATTAGCCGTAAGTGCATCGTAGAAAAACTAAACTCTACTTAATTAAACTAATGAACACAATCACAAAACATCTGTAATCAAAAGAATACCTGGAGATTATGCTCCAACCAGAGTATTGTGGAGTAGATACAGATCTGACAAAGGACTGGCTGTATGCTAATAATGTCAGTTAAAGCAGCAAGTGCTATAGAATAAGCAGTTGCTGGTTACGGCTGTTGGCAGAATGATGGTATGTGTTTGGTTTTACTGTCACATATAGCAGTAGCAACAAAGTTGTGTTAAAATACAGAACACCAATGTCACCAGTTGACAGGTGTAGCTGTAACCAATAACTATATGAAAGCATGATTACTGCCTCTAAAGACATTTAAATGACTGTTCATCATCAGATATTTTGATGACAGTTCAGATCGTGTCTCATGGTCACATTGCTCCTGCTCTATACTACTCTTGTACCCAGTGTGAAAGCCAGTTGATATGTAGTTAATATAACTCACATGCATGATACATTTAGTCATGTTTCTGTATCACAAAATGTGATTCCATTGTATCTTTAGAGTAGTACTCTGATGTGCTGGTGGGATGGAGTGTTTCACTGCCTTCTGCTCAATGCAAAGTTTCCAAACCGATCTTCAAATGGAGACACAATGTGATCCAGTCATGATCCTTTCAAGTTACAGGCCGAGCTGTGTATTATACGTTTCAATTATGGAGGACTGAATAACGGGGGGAAGAGCCTGTTGTCATGTCATTTTTGCTGATTTTATGCTTTTCTTGAAATGTTGCCGTGTTGACACTAAACAGAGCACAAGATTAAGGACAGTTTCAACTTGGCCTCTTTTTCCAAAATATCATTGTGAAGTCTGGCGAGGACACAGTATTTATTTGTGTTGGGTGATAGGACTGAATTTTACTTGCTCTGGGTTAAAAAACATTCTGAATCTATCATAATTATTGCTTGTTTCTTCTTTCTCTTCCTGACAGGCTGCACTGTGTCTCCTACATTTTCTATCACACACTGTCACACCATCCTACCCACTAACTGGCTGCTAGGCAACATGGCCCTCTGAATGGGGTGTATTTTTATATCTGTGTGTTCAGGGCTAGAGACGTTAAGAGAAGAAAAACATCCCTACTGCAGTCTGGTTTCCTCTGTGTCCACAGTGGCCACTAAGGCTTTGGTTGATATGTCTTTAAAATTCTCATCACGTTGTAGTGACTTCATCAGATATGCATCATACAGTCCATCCTGGAGGATTTACACTCAGGAAGTTTAGAATTGTAGTTTTGGTTTTGGTTTTTTAAAGATAAGCATTTGCAGCACTTTCAAAACGTATATCACCAAGCACATTGGCAACTACATCACCGTTTTCACTGTGACATTATTCCTTGTTGGGGGTCTTCACTTCAGTCTTGGAGTCTAACATATGAGTTGACTATGACATTACCTGCAACAGTCCCAGTTTAGCTTCCCATTAGTTTTTTGTTTACAGTGTATTTTATGCCATAAAGGGAATTTTAATTTTCCCTATAATTATTTCAGAAAAGCAAATCATAAGAGGTATTCACAGAGAGCACTTTATAGTCCTTGTCATCTTGTCAGATCATCTAACATGCTGTGTAATATGGACCAATATTGTTTTTTCAATATGTCGATATGTCTACATTCTGTTTAGTTTTTGTTTTTACATAAACTTGAAACAGAAATGTTCTGATAAAGATAAGTTCAAATTATTCCCTGACCAAGAGATGAAGTGAGCAGGATATTTCACAGTATTTTCAGTCCTTATGGTTAACCTACGTAATGGTTCATTGTTTGTAAATGACCTCAAACATATCTTAGGTATTTCCATACTGGAATTTGTTGTTGCTTATCAGCAGACACATATGCTGATACAGATACTGTATATGTGATAATGTGACATAAAGATATTTATACAGTTCTCAGTGAGCATATTTGATGGTACTGTGTCCAAACCTCATAGTCACCTGTGAGGTTTGGTCTAGTCAGTGACACTGATGATTCTGTATTCAGAGTTAAAGATTCAGTTGTTTATGTCATGAATGCTTCTGCCTCTTTCATACCTAAAGAGAAATCAGTTAATCAGATAGAACAGCCTAATGATATTGACAAACCCTCTGGCTTCATAAAAGAATAAATCTTTCTAGCATTTGTTCAGTGGTCATAGACTGATGCTTAATGGCTTTGCAATACTATTACTTTCCTGTTCATTTGAAGCAAAGAAAATGATTCTGTAAATCTTGTCTGTTGGCCAATGTAAACATGGTCATTCAACGAGACCTATAACACCAGGGAAGTCTGCTGGATTAATTAATGCTCTTCTGTTGGCTTGTTGGGGTACACATCTGTTTGGCATGAAATTAACTGAAAGTGTGAAATATGTGCCAAAATGCTGCCCCACTTCCAAGGTAGCTTTCTGTTGAATGCAATATATTTTTCACAAAGGGTTTCTGATCTTTCTTTGCTCTTTTTAAAAGCCTGGAACATGATAGTGATGTTTTCTGTCCATTCTCTAAACCAAATGGGGATCTTTTTTCTATTAATTTGACCAAGGTCACAAGCAAGCTTTGACAAGTTAGATGAGAAATGTGAGTCACCTCCCTCTTTTAAAGAAAATCCTCTTCTCACAGCAGTTCTTCACGTTAACAAAACATATATTATAGCTGTTAATGTCCAATCACTGTGTGTTGTATATATGCCACATTTTCATTGTCAGTTAAAAAGCTCAGATAAACTCACTGTAACAGCTTCATATGGTGATAAAATATGGCTGAATCTCATCAAAACATTGATGAACTGAAACCTTAATGATCTGAAATAACATTCAGCTGTGAGAAAGGCTGATACACATCCATAGCTAATTACTTTCAATTAGTAATACTATTAATGTTTCAGAAACAGTTTGGACACAACAGTGTGTAGTGTTGTAGCTGCTGTCCATTGACCAGCAGAATTTAGCAGTATTTAATCTAAAAACAGATTTTAACTTGCATTGAATTCACCTCAGGGTACCACCCCCAAGAAAGAGCAAATGATATAAGTCCAAATATCTCATTCAGTCTCACTCCTGGAGGCTGCTACTATGTTCTTGACTCTTTCCTGTTCTTTTACTTCTCTATCAAAGGGGACACAGTTTTCATTCTCACTGGATCAAAATCTTACTTCTCCTATACTAAAGCTCTGCTGTCGTATTTCTGTCTTTTTAACATTTTCTTGAATGAGTCAAATTTCCCCACGCCTAATTCTCCCTTATTTGGAAGCGTTTCCCTCTCAGTTAATGAAAGATACCAAACAAGTTATGAATCAACAGGATGTCCTTGCACACATGGATCATGTGTGGATTCCTCTTTGGCATTCAGAGGCAGCAACAAGAGTAGATAATAGTAAACCTCTATATATACAGTATGTAGTAGATATAAATAGATATTTGATAGTAATGATTTTGTTCATAGGACACACCACAAAGCAAGGTTGCGTCTTGAACTGAATGTCCTGTACCGAATGGTTCGGTACGAATATACGTATCATTACATCCCTATTGGTTACCTTGACAATGTGCTTACCAAGGTTTTGTTGCATACCCATTAGTGTTAAACTTGGCAACAAATACTTTGTTTCCAGTAAGTACTTCAAAATAAAAGCTACACTGTTGTTTGTCACATGGAATGCTTTTAATGTGAAACTGCAGCAATAGGAAACATTCTGTTTACAGTAATCTAAAGAGCCCTTGAGACATATTGTGCGACACAACACACATTTGATTTTTTTATTCTCTTCTCCCTCATTCAAAATTTGAAAATGAATATGTAGATATAGTTCATGTCAGTGGTTTCACTGCTGCACACAAGATGTCTCCTACTTTACTGAAAAGTCCATTTTGTGTATGAGACCTGGACGTTTTCTAGTTCCTACATTACAAGCAACAAAAACCAAAACACATTACGGGCAGGTGGGCCCAACTCTGACATTACCAGAGGAGAGCAATCAGTTAAGAGGCTTCTATCAAGTGATTGAAATTCCAACAATAATGTCAAAGTAAATGGAAAATGCTAAAGAACCATATTACCATACTACCAAAATGTGATTTAATAGGTTTTAATTCAGAACCCTCCTTATTGTAACTTTAATGCCCCTGTCTATAGGATTTGAAACGTCTGACTTGAGCCTCATGGATCTGACCCTGGAACAGTGAGATGAATGGGCTGAAAACAACACATACACTTAACAGCGACAAAAACTTATGCTGTCAGAGTATTTGGAAGCTAATATGATGACATATAAACAACTTTAATATTTTGTAACCAAAGTTAAAATGAACATCCCTGAGTGTGTGATTTTTGAGTGTAATCATGAAGAGTTGGTGTTGGCTTTTAACCTCCGACATTTGGTTGTGTACCAACAATAGAATATCCAGAATGTATCCTTGTGTTTGTACTTCAACTCCCAGCAAAGCAGAGAGTGGGAGTAGCTGAGTCCCTGTCTATCAGTACTATTGATTTTAAAACACTGTTTCTAGGAGCTTATATTTTTAAACACTCCCGTGTAAATGATGTCCCTCGATCAACATTTTCCCTATGCTAACGTTGGCCCATATTTATTTGATGCTAATGCTTTAACAGACTGGCTTGGCATCATCTTGAACATGTACTCTAATACAGACTTAAGTGTAGTAAGTGAAATTGTTTTTGCTCGTAGCAATTTTCAGTGTGAATATTTGCTCTGCTAATATTTGGCCTTGTGTGGAGGGTTCTGACTTTCAGCCTCCTTTTTCCATATCATTTGGTTTTCACAGTCCTCTATCTGCACTGCAGCTGTGTGTCTTTGTGCCTGTGTGCGTCTGTTCTGCTTACCTGACAAGGTTAATACAAGCAGAGCGGGTGTGTCATTCCTCTTGACAGTGTGGCTGTCAGAGCACTGACAGGTCACACACTACAGGGCTTTGGTAAAAAAAAAAACTCTCTGAGAGCAACACACCATTTAAATCCAACCGTTTACATTTGTGTATTGTATACTTTTTAGCTATAAGTGAGGTTAACTGATATCTATATTTTTCCTTTATTAAAGAAATCAGAAGTATTGTAGTCCAGTGGTTCCCAACTGATGGATCCTGGATCTATTCTAAATGGACCACAGATTAATTTTAAGTGTGTCTTTTTAAAAACAAACAAACAACAACAACAACAACAAAACGCTTTATTTTGAAGTACTGTGAATTTCCGGCACAGAGCTTCTATTTTGAAGTACTGTTTTCCTGCTATAGAGTGGAGAGCAGAATGGACGGTAGACTTGCAGGAAGAAGATAGCTAGCACATAAGCAATCATAAGTATGTCACTCAATATTTTAAACTTGGTTTGACTCATACTGATGACAGACAAAGACAAACCCCTCAATGTGTTGTTTGCAGAAAAGTACTGGCAAACAACAGCATGAGGCATCACAGCTTAAATGCCATTTAATAACCAAACACACAGCCCGTGCCAAGTTTTTTCAAGGGAAACTGTACAAGTTCAGGGAATCTTCAAAAAGCATAATTTCTATGTGTTCAACGCAACAACAGGCAAGTTGATATTGAGAAGAAGAATGTTATCTTATTAACTTGTTTACCATAATGTGTGTGGCAGAGGGCCTTATCTTACCTGCTGCCCGTAACACGGCTAAAGAGGTTGTGGATCAGTCTGCTGTGGATAAATTCAAAAGCATATCGCTGTCCAAAAATACCATTCAGATACAGATTCAAGAAATATCTGATAACATACAAAGACAAACCACAGCTAGGGCCAGTGCTGTTATCCACCACAGATCCATGAATCCACAGATATTACAAATAGTGCTATTTTACTGGTTTATATAAAGCATGTGTAGGAAGAGGACTTTCAGGAGCAGTTTCTCTGTAGTAGAGAGCTTCCCACCACTACAACTGCTGAGGATATTTTCAGTACCGTTAAGTAGGTCTGATGTGGGCTGGAATAACAACTGATGGGGCAGCCTGACTGGAAAACAGTCCTGTATAGTGAGAAGAATTCTGGAAAGAGCACCATACACAATTTGGAATTTGGAAGAGGATACCAGAGCTACATGAAACACTGAAAGCTGTTGTCAAAGTGGTGAATTGCATAAAATACAGGGTTTTGGAAGGTCTGTGTGAAGACGTGGGCAGTGAACATGCAGTGTACTGTATGAGGGCTGCATGATATATGTTGTTTCAGCATTGACATTGTGATGTCTGTCTCCTGTCTATCACCTGTAAACATGCACGTGACGTGGCTACTGTCACAGATTATGTCACTTGGATGTTCAAGGCAAGCAGGAATACACCAGCACTAAAAAGAAACACGCAGCACACACAAAACTTGCATTATCCAGATCTATCTATACATCTTGCTGCTGACCGTTTATCCTCTACCACACAGACGAAGAATACATTTGAACATTGTTAGAAATGATAGATTACATGTAACTAACACAACTGCAATATACAAGGCCATTTGTAGAGTTCAATAAATAAATTGTTGTTTCTCCCAAATACTCTCAGAATCCAAGTATCTGTTTGTAGAACTATTGACCTGTTTAGTAGCTTGCACAAGTGGCATATCTCACAGATGTGTTTGAGCAGAATATTATGAATGTTTCTCTGCACAGAAGGAGACACAATATTTTTTAACAGAAAAAGTTGTAAGCTTTCAAAAAGAAGATCACACTGTTGCCAGGTTACATCTTCCTGAGGAAGGTTTTCCCAGCATTTGCATTGAGACAGCGCGACTGGACACCACCGTGAGAAATGCTCTGAGAAAGCACATCTCACTTAACTGTAAGACTAATGACAGAGACGATGAGCTGATATGGCGTGGATAGTGTCATGTTGCTTAGCACCAAGGAAGCTCAGCCTGTTGAGCTTTCATGTTGCTGAAAATGGAAAATTGCATTTTCATTTTCATTTTGACACCGAAAGAGCATGCTGTCATGTAAGTGTTAATGTAAATGTGACAGTCTGGGGATGCTGTTTTGTTGATTACATCTGAATACTGCTCACTGTAGAGAAGGTTAAATCTTTGACAATGAAATGTCTAATTCCTTTTCATTTTCAAAGTCTGTCTATACTTTCAAATAATATTGACCACTGTTAAAGGAAGGTACAACTTTGAAAATTAAATGTCAAACAGCTTTTCCATTTTTATTTTAATATGGTCATAGAATGCCCTTATAAGTATGTGAAAATGAAAATGAAAACGGATTATTGTGTTTTTATTTCCATTTGTACTCAAACAACGCATAATGCATATGTGGAAAATTATAATGCCATCATTGAATTACATTTTCATTCATCATTTTGATGAAGTCCTCCATAGGCTTTAATACCAATTAACTTGCTTGCAGTTTGTTTAGAAGCCATCATTGCCATCATTGTTTTCATGTCACTGATTTTTAAAATAAAATTTGCAATTATTTTCTTGTTTTATTATTTTTATTTTTTAAGGATTCCTGAAAATACTGCTTGATTGAATGTACAAAATAACTGACCTGTGCCTCATAACCTATCCTTAAAGTAGGTGCCAGTACAGTACCGTAGTTATAATATTCAACAGAAAAACCATATACAGTGGGGCAAAAAAGTATTTAGTCAGCCACCAATTGTGCAAGTTCTCCCACTTAAAAAGATGAGAGAGGCCTGTAATTTTCATCATAGGTACACTTCAACTATGAGAGACAGAATGGGGGGAAAGAATCCAGGAAATCACATTGTATGATTTTTAATGAATTAATTGGTAAATTCCTCGGTAAAATAAGTATTTGGTCACCTACAAACAAGCAAGATTTCTGGCTCTCACAGACCTGTAACTTCTTCTTTAAGAGGCTCCTCTGTCCTCCACTTGTTACCTGTATTAATGGCACCTGTTTTGAACTCGTTATCAGTATAAAAGACACCTGTCCACAACCTCAAACAGTCAGACTCCAAACTCCACTATGGCCAAGACCAAAGAGCTGTCAAAGGACACCAGAAACAAAATTGTAGACCTGCACCAGGCTGGGAAGACTGAATCTGCAATAGGTAAGCAGCTTGGTGTGAAGAAATCAACTGTGGGAGCAATTATTAGAAAATGGAAGACATACAAGACCACTGATAATCTCCCTCGATCTGGGGCTCCACGCAAGATCTCACCCCGTGGGGTCAAGAAGAACGATGAAGCAAAAATCCCAGAACCACACGGGGGGACCTAGTGAATGACCTGCAGAGAGCTGGGACCAAAGTAACAAAGGCTACCATCAGGTAACACACTACGCCGCCAGGGACTCAAATCCTGCAGTGCCAGACGTGTCCCCCTGCTTAAGCCAGTACATGTCCAGGTCCCATCTGAAGTTTGCTAGAGAGCATTTGGATGATCCAGAAGAGGATTGGGAGAATGTCATATGGTCAGATGAAACCAAAATAGAACTTTTTGGTAAAAACTCAACTTGTCGTGTTTGGAGGAGAAAGAATGCTGAGTTGCATCCAAAGAACACCATACCTACTGTGAAGCATGGGGGTGGAAACATCATGCTTTGGGGCTGTTTTTCTGCAAAGGGACCAGGACGACTGATCCGTGTAAAGGAAAGAATGAATGGGGCCATGTATCGTGAGATTTTGAGTGAAAACCTCCTTCCATCAGCAAGGGCATTGAAGATGAAATGTGGCTGGGTCTTTCAGCATGACAATGATCCCAAACACACCGCCCGGGCAACGAAGGAGTGGCTTCGTAAGAAGCATTTCAAGGTCCTGGAGTGGCCTAGCCAGTCTCCAGATCTCAACCCCAAAGAAAATCTTTGGAGGGAGTTGAAAGTCCGTGTTGCCCAGCGACAGCCCCAAAACATCACTGCTCTAGAGGAGATCTGCATGGAGGAATGGGCCAAAATACTAACTATGCATACATTTGTAGTTAATGTTCATATAACCATAATAATCTTGCAAGCAATTTTCCTGACTTTTCTCCACTTTCATACAGGTAGTAATCACTGTCATTTGTATGATCAACATGTGACAAATTCAGCTTTTTTGTTATGTATCCTTTTTATTGATATTCATGTCATATCAGTTTTAATAAGGCCTCGGTATAATTTGCAAGTTCCTTCCTTCCTTTAGCTCAGTTCCAATTTACTGACTGTCTACTTATTTTCATTCTTCAACTTTATGTGGGCAATGATTTTACCCTTAATATCTTCTTTTCAGTAAACCCAAAATTTATTTTGAAAAAAAAAAAAAAGAATAATACCTGATTAAATGTTGGGTCCTGAAATCGAAAAATATTAGTAGTCTCCATCTACTACACCTCACTCTTTGAGCATTTGTTAGACACAGCCCAACTGTAGCATGGTCTCTTAATGCTATGGGATCTATCCCACTGTCAATTATGGATCTAAACATGTTTTTGGATATTAAAAACCTGTTACACACACACACACACACACACACATATATATGCACATACATACATACACACACATGACACATGATGGATGTTTGAGTTTTGGAAGAATTTTCTTAATCCTTTTGTCTTGTTGTTTCTTTACTGCAGCTTCCTATACTGGCCTCGTCCGTTGTCAGTCTTTATTTCCTGGAGCTGACAGATATTTTCCAGCCGGTGCATTCTGGGTACAGTTGTAATGACCGCAGCCTGTCTCTGCCCTATATCCTGCCCAGACAGGAAGTCTGCCCACTGCCTCTGCTCTTCAGCTTGGCATTTGCTGCTCCCACCGTCACTGTAAGTAAAGCTCCACCTCTTCTGTCTCCACACTGGACCTCACAGTAATATCTACTGTGTATGTGGCTAACACACTGATTGGTTCCAGGTACTGTCATTGTGCATGTAGGGATCGAGCCAGCTATCTATGAACTAGTGTTACTCTGTCGCTATGAATACACTATAAACACACCAGGTGACTGACTATTCCAATTTCCATTCACAAAAACACATAATAAATTATGTTTCAATGGGTAAGACATATTCCCATAGCCAGAGGTAGCCTCACACACATTGCAGATTTAAAACTGTACCCATAATTCTATGGGAATCTGAGCACAGTGAAATACATTTGACATTTGATGGGTATAAGCCAGCCATTGTATCCATGTTGACTGGAATTATTTTAAACCAACAACCATTTGTTAGGTGAAATTGCTTACTGACTCTCAGTAATGGCTTTCTTTCTATTTTCAGTTCAGTTTAAAGGTGCTATTGTGGTAGGTAACAGAAAACCACAGCCACAAGGTGCTTCAGCAAGAATGACTTCACAGAGGTCGTAGAATCTGGTGTTTTCTGTTTTTTATATTATTATATTATTATTATTATATTATTATTATTATATATTATTTTATAATCTTTTGCTCCAGGACTATTTTAAAAATTTGTTAAAAATTGCTATCAGCTAGCCCCACCAATACTGGATTTAGTATGATCTATAGTAGCACTGTATTTCTGTGTACAACTGGCATTATTGTATCAGACAGTTATCACACTACATCAATTATCAATACAGTACAATACTGTAGCAGTTTTTAGTTTAGTTTTTTAGTGAAATTGAAACCAACTAAGAGAATAAATCATGACGTACATGAAGCATCTGACTTATTTGTCACTCAAGCTTTCACTGAAGAGACTAAAAATAGGGGCAGAAGAAAATTTTAGATCTGTGATGGAGAAATGAGGAGACTGTAACCCATCAGTGATTTGTTCATTTTTAACAGGCCCCCACACTACCAACCAACACACACATCCATATACATCTCCTAAAGGATATTGTTGTAGGATTCCTTGACCATGTCACCCCTAAATATTTAGTTACATAGGTGACTCAGTCTGGGGCTGTGTTTTCAGTAGCACAGGTGCTACTCAATGATGATAGTAATACAGTTATATAAGATGAACACTACAGGCAGCAGTGTGTCTCTCTGGCCCTTTTGCTTTTCTACCACTTCATGTTGCTACTTGTCACTTTGATCATGAAGGTGACACTACTTTACATACTATAGCTACAATATTGTTTAGACTTGTGTGTTTATAGTGGAAAATATTATAGGTCCAAGACAAAACTGACAGAAGGTCTGGACAGAGAAAAAGGCTCAATTAGAAATGTCTACTACTTCAGCACCACGGACAGCGCCATTGATTCCTCAATCTCACGGTTAGCTGCTGATATTTCAGAGCCACTGTCAGGCCCATAGAGCTAACTTGCACAAACCTCAGTAAAGGATAGATGATTCAGGCAGTCTTTGGCAGACAAACATATTCAACTAAACAATCCCTCTGCCCTGCACTCTTTTCTAACTCTTGGGTACAGAGGGGAAGATGCATTTTGGCCATTAATCTAACAAGGAGGACAACATCTCCTGACTGTAAACTTCTCTGAACTTATAAGTGAAACAAACAAGTCATATTTCCATCATGTTTCCTACATGGTTTTCTTCTGTTTAGAGGTTTTACAGTTTTAGTGTAACTTAAATTCATCTACACATGCTGTGTACGTTTGTGTTGATATTTGGTCTTTATCTCTGTTTGGCTCTGCCGGCCAAAGCTTTGGAGTTTTTGTCCAAGTGTTACATATCATCCTATATTTATTGCGTAAAGCAAAACCCTAACCTTTATACTAATTCAAGTACCAGTCCTGACAGTGAGATATAAGCAACAATAAATGATTCAGTAATATTTAATGTATTCACTGAGACAAATTTATCTGGGGATATCTAATCTGCATTGCCAAAAATGTCTTCTTTGTCTGTGTGTAGATTCTGATAGGAGAGGCCATTCTGTACTGCTATCTATCCAGGAGGTCATCAGCCACACACACTGAGGCCAACATTAACGCTGCAGGCTGTAATTTCAACTCCTACATTCGCAGGGCCGTACGCTTCATAGGTGGGAGGACACATGCATTATACTCACAAGTGATGCATGTATATGCATGTTTTCAGTGAATCAAACCACAGAAACAGAAATAAACAAATGATAACAGATAACAGCAGAATATTGGTGAATACAGAATACAAATGCAATAAGATATACATATTTTAAAACGCTTAGTCATATTTGTTATAAAATGTATTGTTTTTCACAGGTGTCCATATATTTGGCTTGTGTGTGACAGCACTGATAACTGATATTCTCCAGCTGTCTACTGGTCAGCACACCCCCTACTGGTTGGATGTATGTAAACCCAACTTGACTCACATTAACATGTCCACCTGTGATGAAGCTTTTATTCTGGAGGATATCTGCTCTGGACAAGACACCGGGCTCATCAATGCTGGGAGGTAAGGCTTTGTTTTACTAAGCCATCCGGTGTGGGAGAGTGTATGAGTGAACTAGTGTGTCAGAGGATGTGTGTGGGTGTTTGTGAGTGTGTGTTTCATGTTTAGTATTAGCACACTGAACACACACTCAAACATGCACACACTATAATCTTCTCATGGCTTGCGGTCCTAGACTAGTTTTATTCTGTTGTTATGGTTACAGAGCTGCTCTCAGGACAAGTACTGAAAGACAAATGAGCTAAATTATAGGACACTACATACTGCACTGCCAAGGTCATGTGGACATGGCTGTTCTACCGTGACTAGATTACAAACAAAATATATTAAGACGACATTGTATTACAGCTTAATCAGAGCGCCTACACACCCATGATGCACCCCTACAAAAACTTTCTCTGTAGTTGGCTAATTGCACCAGGCTGTATTCACAAAACATCAATAGATTGTGCACGAGTATAGAAACTTTGCTTTACTATTACTATTATATATTACTATATAGTAATATAGATTGAAAGAAATTGGGGAAAAAAAACTCAGCTTCCAAATTTAAGTAAAGAATCTTTACTTAAAGCTTCAGAGGAAAATAGATGGAAAAGATTAATATTCAGAGCAGGATTTTATACCATTTCATAAAGGGGAAGCGTAAAACAATGGGCTGTGTTAATAAAAAGTGACAACAAAGGTGAATAGAACTCAGGAAATCCTCAACAGGATCATTACCAGTCAGTCTGACTCAATCTGCTGGGGACCAATGTCTTTTATCTCTTCAACACCTATGATAATGTCATATCTCTGTTTAAGATGGTGTCTGGGAAGTCTCACAAGTAAATAAAAAGCTTCAGGAGCAATGATACTGGGATGGAGGTTGGGCTTTTAAAATATTATATTAACAGTAGCAGTGGCAGGAGCATGTGACAGCATAACTTTCAGGTGAGCAGTATAACAGAGTGAGCAGAGCACTGAAGGCTGTACAGCAAGCAGTACGTTGGAGCACGTCACATGAATGTCACTGTAAAGTCAAGTTGGGCTGCCTAAACCCAACCTGTTGACTTTGAAAGTGCAGCTTGAATACAAATCTTGTCTTATTAGTATTAATTTAGGTACATTTTTTAAATATTGCATTACATAGTTGGCAGCTAAATGTATAGCTTTATATATGAGGATTTTAAATGACAATAGAAAACAGTTAAATGCAGAGAAGAACAATCTTTGGCCTGATATACAGACACTACTGTAGATGCATACTGTGGATGGTAGCTGTAGTTCAGGTTGTCCATTGAATGTATAGGATTTGATCCCTGGCTCCTCCTGTCCACAAGTGTTCTTGTGACACTGAATCCCAGATGGCTCCACATGAGTTTGTATATGGAAAAGTAGATCACCTTGGCTGATGCGAAATGAATGCGATGTGATGTACTATAGCCAGTGAGGAAACCCAAACATTTTAACAGGAATTGTAGACGTTTCAGAAGGCACGAACAACAGTAGTCCAGTCCTGTCCTTAGTGACAAGAACACAAGAAGTTGTGTTCACTTTACTTTACCAAAGCTTCTTGTTCACTCAGCACATGTGACAAACTTTATCATGATGGATTAGGAATAATAAAGCTACACTTCATGCGACCTGCATCACTGTCATTCACTGAGCATCATTTTCAGTTCAGCATTCTCACGTCTTTGCATTCGAGCCTAACTCAAAAGGATTACAATTTGGCAACTCAAATATGCTTGTTATTCTTAATATGAATGAAAGTTTATGCTTTCACTCAGCTTCTTCACCCACCCATCAATTATTGGTTCCTGCTTTTTCCTTTGCAGGGTCTCTTCCTCCAGCTCAAATTGGGCTGCAGATGACCAGTCTACATCAGGGCTTAACCAGATAGACAAACAACCATTCACACTGTTCCTTCTTAACTTAGATCTAACCTGCATGTCTATGAACTGTGTCAAAATCATCTTAAAAGAACTGTGACAAAATATTTTGTTAATCTACAAACATTTGCTGAATGTTAGACTGGCATGTTTTTCTTGTTTTAAAACAAACTTCAAAATCCACACTTCATTTATTTAAAACTGACAAACTGACAACCATGTAGCCAGACAGTCAAATCCACTTTCTTTTCTGTTGTTTGGCTAATTGTGTGGCTTCAGATGACCTACTTGCAGTGTGCTACAGTACATGTTGTGTATTTAGAGATCGAGAAGCACAGTGCAGTTTTGTCAGCCATTGCTTGTATTACCACCTACTAAATTATTACTCTAATTGAAAAGTGCACACAGTCATTTTTATAGCAATAGATGGTAGAGGCTTCTGGACCTCTCTAAGATATTATAAATGTTACATTTTTCCAAAATACTGCACAACCCAAACAGTGTGGAAGCCTCAATTAAACCTTGTTATAAAAGCAGGAGGCTTTAGCAAAAATGGTACAGAGTGTTCTGTGCTTCTCCTCACACCACGCTGGTGAGCTGTTCCACACACAGTCTTAGTTTGTACAGTTAAATTATGTGGAGTATGACAGGCATCCTCAGAATGCACCCTGAGCTCCTTCAGAGATTTCAGGATATTTTTTTTATTACATCTCAAAACCATGTTCTCTGCATAATTGTTATTTTTTCTGTCATGTAAACAGTATTATTATGGGGAGCTTTCTTTATGCAAATGTGTAAACTGATTAAAGAGACTGCTGCTGTTCTGTCAGTTTTTGCAGGTTGCAGTTGTGACATTATCATAAATATCGTTAGCCTCATAGCATAATTGCCTACGTCATATTTTAAGGTTTTGAGAAAACATTTTGGCAAACGCAAAAGATTTTTCATTTATACTGTAACAGTAAGCTTGGTCAGATGTGTGCACAAGTTTCTTAAAAAAGAAAAGACACAATAAGGATAACATAACAAATAAAAGTCACTTAGGAAAATTTTGCAGGAAATATGCCCTGACTTAGGCATTTTTACTCTTACATACATCTACATTACCTTCCATCCATCCATCTTCTGAACCTGCTTATCCTGAGCACACACAGGGTCACAGGGGTGCTGGAGCCTGTCCCAGCTATCTTTATCTTTGGGCGAGAGGCAGGGTACACCCTGGACTGGACGCCAGTCAGTCGCAGGGCTGACATTGAAGGACAAACAACCACTCACATTCACATTCACACCTAGGGGCAATTTAGAGTTGTCAATTAACCTAACCTGCATGTCTTTGGATTGTGGGAGGAAGCTTGGAGTACCCAGAGAGAACCCACGCAAGGACCCACATCTACATTACATTACTTACATTTTCCCTTACATTCCTCCTGACAGCCTTAACCAGTCCCACTCAGGTGCTGTGTGCATTTTCACAGTGTCTATTGATGAGGGAGATGCAAACGTGCAGTCTCAAATATGACAATGTAATCACGTGGAGTGTGAATCTGTCATGGTACGCCGTTCGTTGAGGCTATGCATGGAGTCACTTCATTTGGGTCTGCAACCAGAATTTTTTGTTCTATGGTGACACCATGATTTATGGCCAGATCTAGGTATGCGATTGTAATGTTACAAGAGATAGCCACAGCCATCACTTCAGACTATGACTTTTTCGACGTTTTGGTTGGCCTCTAGGAGCAACTCAAAGTGTCTGAAGCAAGTAAAGTTGTACATCTGTAATTTAGTTTCATAATACATCATGCTTGCTTTTGTCTTGGGGCACAGAAGAACGCATTCATTCATCTCCTGACTCTGAGGCAGAAGAAAAGAAAGTGCTGCTGAGTGTTTTAACACAGTAAACCATGTTAAATGAACAGATTAGCTATTTACATTAGCAACACCACGTCAACATACTTTGTTATGTATTGTTTGTTTGTTACCTTGTTTAAGCACACATTACATAATTCCTTTGATTAACTGAAAGTAAATTTACAGAATATATAAAATTGAAGAAATATGAACTAGGTTACCAGGTGAATCAAAGAGAAGAGCAAATGCTTCACTTGCAGTCAGCTTAATCCTCTTTTTCTCAAGACTGTATTTAGTGTCAAAAATGCCTAAGTCAAATAGATGACTTAGGCAGATAGTGATTATGGAATGTAACAAGCACTCTGATTGGCTGAGGATATAGCCAGTAAGGCACAGTGAATCAGCAGCATTAGGAGAGTAGAGTTAGGCATATATCACAATTTGGCCAAAATATGACTTAGGCAATTATGCTATGAGGATAACGATATTTAATTAGATATGAAAGTAACTTGTTTAATCATTTTAGTAAGCAGAACAATGGGTCTCACACAGATAAGCCTTTATTGTATTTCAGCACTACAAGATACTGCAGTTGTAGCCTAAGGGAACATCTATCCTTGTCATCTAAAATGAGTTGTCAGTGACTCTTGCAACATGAATACAGCTTAAGAATGGATGTTTAGATATTCTGCAACATATCTGTGGAGCTGTGTATTTGTGCTTTAACACTGGAGTACGTTTCCTGTATGGACTAACATGAACTTTTTGCTTGTGCTGCTGAAGGTGCTGAGCTTAGCCTTAGGGGTTTGTCTGGGGAGGGGTGCCACAACATCAGACTTTGAAAACCTGTGGCTCCCTGAGACAGTGTCCACAGAACATTATTCTAGAGAGTTGTTTGGTTCCTTGTGTCCTTTATACACAGCATTTATTTAACACCTGCTGGGGCAGAGTTACCACCACACATACACACACACGCCCAAGTTTCTTTGAAAGTCACTTCCCTGTTGCAGTTGAATATTCAGCATTGTCCTTAGCTGTCTGAACATGATAATTAACAGTAAGAACACTCTCTTTTTTTCTTTTTCAGAAAGTCTTTCCCCTCCCAGCATGCAACGCTGGCTGCCTTTGCTGCTGTCTACATTTCAGTAAGTGGTCAATTTTACATGGTGAAATATTGAAATAAATAATGATAATGAAAAATAATTTAATTACAACCCTAACCCTCAATGCCACAATGCTTTTCAGGCTGATTATTTCTGATTCTTTATAGCCTGTAAGCTGTTGGCCCATTTCCATGTTGTCCCCAATATGCTGCATTACAATCCCAAGCATGATTCTATATTCTAAACCAGCCTGGTCACTGGTTGAAGATGTAACAGCCTTGCAACACACAATTCCAAGTGGGGTTTCCACAAGATGTTGCCATTTAGCCATTTTAAAACCATTGTGTCACACTCACTTTAAAAAAGCAGTTGAGACGTGTGTAAGTAGATGAAAATACATACTTAACCATTAAGTACAAACTAGAAATGAGCATTGAAAAGATCATTTCCCTACCTGTGTATGGATGGTAAGTCCTGTGTAACATGCAGTTTTTCTCTTCTCTAAAGAGTTTATTACAAAAGAGTAACCTTTAGGTTCCTTAGATATGTGAGGGGTTTCTACTGGGGTAGTTAATTATTCTTTCATTTTATGCATATTTGAAGTAGTTATTTTTATTGTTGTTTATTTTATTCAACTTTAAAGGACAATGATTAGCTTATGAAATTCTGTGTTTCAGATGTACTTCAACACAGTGCTGACAGACTCTGCAAAGCTGCTGAAACCTCTCCTGGTATTCTCCTTTGTCATGCTGGCCATTCTGGCTGGGTTAACCAGGATCATTCAGTTTAGAAACCATCCAGTTGATGTCTACTGTGGATGGTTATTGGGAGCAGCCATCGCTGTTTATCTGGTAACAAAGTCAGCCTGTCACGGGCATCTTTATATTATTACAAGTTTATTATGTAGCTTAAAGTTTACAGCAGTAACTCTTAAAATAGAACTTTTCCACTGCATTGAAATAGCTAACGAGATGGAATTATCACATCCACATTAAAAGCCATTCTGCTTAGTGTTAGGGCCATGTTGAAGTTCATTATGCCCATGAAAAGCATTTAGTTGTAGTCCCACAGTGGAATATTCAGATAATAACCTCTCTTACAGTTCGGTTAAGCTTCTTGGGTAAACTGAGACAAAATAAAACAAAGTAGCATTTAGTATGTATATTGTAATAGTGTATTCATTAGTAGCTAAAGTAACAACCTGTCTCTCCAAGTTGGTTTATTGGGGAAAATAATTATAGAGGAGGACAGCAGTGGAAATTTATGAATTTATGACAACCATTTTAGCTTCCCAACACTGATATAAGAAAGTGATGGATGAGGCATTGGCATTTCCTCTTTTGAGTCTGTTATTTTTAATATTGGCACACTTATTTTTACTCTTAAATTATGGTCAATTATCCACAGAAGATGGAAAGAACAAAGTGAGAAAGACTACAGTATGTTTTATTATTTAAAAATTGTAGTCACTCAAAAGTGATGTGCTGTAGTTTCTTCACTTACCTGCAGTGCAAAATTTAACCTTGCATGGATTACATCAACCAAGAAGAGTATTTTCCATCCAAGGTATGATGTATTTCCTCCTCAATTTGTGCTAGGTCTTCTTTGAAAGAGATAATAAGTTCCTATTGAAAATGTGTAATGCAGATATCATGTACTGTGCTGTTATTGCACTACTGTGTGGTTCAGTGTATTATTCAGTACACTTTTATAGACTGAAGGGAAACATGGGTGTTCAACTCTGTAGAAACTGGTGGATATTCGCACAATATATTTGATACCTCCCACACACCATCACCCTCCAGCCCACACACACTTGGATAGACACGTTCAGCATACACACAAACAGACAAGAGCTGAACTGAAGCAGTTACACTTGTGAGCAGACACACACACACACAGCCTTCTTCGACTGCCTACACTTTTGTTGTTCCGCCGTATCCTGCAGGAAGAAATGTTGGCTACAGATATGTTAGGTTTTGCTCCGGAAGATCAACTCCACATCAGATTATGGAGAATCACCTGTTACTTAACACAGTTTAAAGACATTTCAAGCAGAGCAAGCGGTTCCCTCACTTTTATGCAAAAAGATAATTATGGCATGGGGGAAAAGATCTCAGTAATAAACTTAAGTTGCAAAATTAATATTCTTCTTTTATGTAGCACCACACTTTATAACAACTACTTACACTTGGCAATCGTTGCGTCTCAGTTTTCCACAGTACAAGCTTTACTGAGCTATTTTAAGGGTCGTTATTTGGCATTGCATCATCAATCATCAGAGTAGAAATAAAAAGAAACATTGATAAATTGAGGCTGATTGTCATTGGGGAGAGGTGGTGTGCACCTTGGACAGGTCACCAGTCAATCACAGGGCTGACTCATGTAGACAGACAAACCACCCACACTCACATTCAGACCTACAGGCAATTTAGAGTCAAAAATAAACTTAAGCTGCATGTCTCTGGACTGTAAAACTGAAAATAATATGTCTAATATGTTCATTTATCCTTGCCTTTCTTATCCTGACATACTGAGCCAGGTGAGGGAGATGTGTGTGGAATCCAACAGTCCTCTGCAACTCACTAATTCTATATCTCTTTAATGGATGTGTATCACTGCAGCTCTGTATTTCATCGCAGTACCTGCTAAGCCACACCTGCTTTGGAGCAATAAAATCACATCTAAGGGATTTACTTTAAACCCCTCTAATGAATAAACCCCAACTCAAATATTCCATTTCACATAGACAAACATCATAATACTATAGATAGACACTCTCTAACTTCTGTTTCACTGTGAATTTAAAGTACCAATCTCAAAGGCTATGCCATGCTAGTAATTTTTCTCAGAAAATTTTGCCACAGAGAGCAACTTCATTATAAAGCAAATTCAGGCCATAGACCATTGTGGTACCTCATTTGGCAGTAGAAGTGACTTAACATGACATATGTTTGAATAAAAATGTTAGAGATTTTTACTTTTAGGAAATTTAGGAAAGGCTTTGATTTAGGACTGAGTAGGTGACATTTTTGTTACCTGAAACTGGATTTGCTAGACTTTTCTATTATGCTTATGTATCTGCTGCATGCTCCCCTCTGTCTCACTCTGTTTGTGTTTGTATGCAGGGTGTGTATGCAGTGGGGAATTTCCAGCCCAGTGAGGATCGGTCCAGAAGTCGACCACCTCCCCCCACCCTAAGAGAGCCCCCCCTCTCCTCTCTACCCAACGTCAGCCAATCAGCAATTAGCAACAGCCATCAAGGTAAAACCATGCCTGCCAGGTGTCACTTAGAATTACAAATTACCTCGGTGTGTCAACATCTAGAATACATATCCAGAAAAATTGCTACAGACAACCCACCTTCAATTTGGGCATGTTCAAAGAGCACAGTCACACTGTGTACCAAGAATGCAATTACTCAGCACAGACAACAAGGCATAACCTTGCAGGTCTTTCCTGACCCTTTTAAAATTTTCATTTATTTAGAACAGTTTTTATACTTGTCCCTGACATAAACGTAAATATCAACCTTACATAAACCCCCCAAAAATCATTCATTCTGATTAAACCAGTCATGGCAGGTAAGTTGCTGGCAAAGTATAGTTTAGGCTATCTTTAGAGTTTTTATCTTGGCTTATTTGTATCATTTAAAGTGTTTGCCTTTATTTTGAACTATGCTAATTGGTCATACCTATTTTCAACACAACAGGCTGGCTATATGTTTTTGTTTCCATTGGAGGCTATTGGTTAACAACTCAGGATTGATGAAATTCCTCACGAGCAATTCTGATGAACTCTTTTTCAAATTGTATATCCATATATTTAAGGGAATCCAAATAGTTTCTGTCTATGGAATCCATTTTAGTATTAGAGAAGCTAGTGAAGAACATAGGGAAAGTGTTTCCATGCACCCTTAAGGATAAAGCCATGATCCAGCAAACCAGTCAGGGTCTGGTTCAAAGCGTGGACTTACCAGCACAGCATCTTTCCACATGTCCCCTGGCCTTTGATGATCTATGAAGTCCCAGTGTCAGCACTGGAGGGCTTCAAGATGAGTGTTAGCCATCACCTTCACTGATGGCTGGGCCCTCATCTCTCTTTATAGCCACCAGGCTAAGCTCAGCACCTCCAGGTGCACAGTACAGAGTACAGAGTTCATATTGGTGTGGGAGAAGTTCTCGAGTACAGGGACTCAAAGACCCCAGAGTCTTACAAGTAGGAATCAAGGTCAGAATAGGGAGGAGGAGGGCTGAGGAAACAGTGGACCTGGCTGAATCACAACTGTAGAACAGAAAGCTGATGGAGGCTACAGAAATATTCTCTAGATGGCTGATCAAACAGACTGAGTCTAAGTGTGACTGCGACACAAGCTATGGCTTGATCAACGTTGGTCATCTGGGTGAGTGTGTTGAATGTTGAAAGACATGAAATACTAAACACTGACTTGGTCATCGCTGATGACGTGTTTCAGTGCATTCAAGGATGTATTGTATTTTACAAAACAAAAAGTAGTATTTGTGGCCCACAGTGACTAATGAGCCCGAGATAGACTTTCACACCCTGAATTTACAAAAAGGACTTTTTGTTTAAAAGATTGTGGTGTCCATACCAGGACCTGATCACAGATGATGATATATAAAATCTGTATTGTGTCCTATTAGCTAGTAACTAAGTAGAAATGTATTTGTATGAGACTAAATTGACAGAAACCTACCTTTTCAGGCAGATTTGACATGAACCTTAAGTGTTCACTTTTGATGCTGCTTGTTTGATGTCTGATCCTAATATTATAAAACTGATCAACTATTACAAGACCAAGCAGTAATTTTTATTTCATATTTTTAGATTACTTTCCATGAGTATACTAACTTCAGATCATCCCCCTTTTTAATGACATTAGCAGTTTGACCTCTTTCTGTTGTCTACTTATAGTTCACCACACCCTGGCTCCCAGCCAACCAGAGCCCATCATCACAAGGACTTCTTCACACACCTTGTCCCCCAACCAACCAGAGCCCATCCTGACGCGAAGCTCCTCCTATCGAGAGCCTTCACTGTCCAATCTGAAGAGAGCCAGTGCTGAGGTGGAGGTGATATCTCCATCCAGTCCCCTGGGCAACCATGATAATATGATGACTTTCAGCAGCAGCACACTGCCAAGGTAAATATTTTTAGTGGAGTGTTTATGCCAGGTTTTGTTTGTGAGAGAAAACACGGCACAAGAATTTTCCTTACCCATAATGAATCTTATTTAACTGTCACACACTGCCTACCCATTGAATGCTGCTGCTAACAGCCTCACTTCTCCATTTAGTGGATGGAGGACTGCATTTTAGCATTTCAGCACATGCGATACACACACCTGTTATATGTTTGGGATCCTACAGGGTTTTCCCAGGAAACAGCAGCAGATTATGGTGTGAATTCCTTGGAAATAATTAGTAGTTGGTCTAGCTAGCTATTGTTTCAATGTGGAAGAAACAGGTTATACAGAGCAGTATCAAAGGAGTATTAAAGGAGATTTGGGGGTTTGTAGAGGATATATCAGGCAGTCCATTTGGGTATCACTGAATCTAGTAACAGATCCATAGCATACAGGTGCCTTGGGATAAGGTAAGCTTAGAAAGACAAGAAAGTTTTCACTATTAGTCTTAAATTGTGAGTGTTAGATAATATAAATTTTGACATAGCTTTTTCTTACAGCTCTGCACACTGCAGCTATTATGGGCTATCAACTGCAAATTTTGGTAATCCTCTTAAGGACTCTGGGTGGCACACTCATGGGCTATCCTGATCACTCTTGAACATTCAATGGATATAGCTTAGGCTAAAGCTACATACAGTAGCATTAGGTTAGTGAATGGGAGTTACAATTCAGCCTGATTCAGTGAACTTCTTGACAAGTTTTAATGACTGTTTTGATGTTTTTAAATGGTGCCTATGTTTGGATGCTCTGACTCCCTGAAGGAATAGGAGAACAAAACCTTTATGTCCTGTGCAGGGTATGGGCACCTTAAAAGCTAATGGTGACCTTAGCCACTTTCGTCATTCAGCAGCAAAATCCCACATTGGCTGGGTCAACGTATGTATAAAAGCTATAACATAGCTATGGATTGTATGAAAGATTTAGTGCATGTTTGTCATTTACTTGTTTCATCACAGTTGTCTGTCCTCTATGGTCAAATCATGGAAAAAATATTCTACATGACCAGAGCATTTATCGTAATAGATAATTCATTTACATAATCAGCACTGCTACATATGGTGTTAATAATCATATTAATAATTTGTTATTCAACACAATTGACTCAGTCTGATCATGTGGAAACAAATTTTATTGGAGTATAAAAAGAAATTACGTGTGTGTTTCATTTCCATAATTGTCACAGCTTTTTTAGCAAGCTGTCTATTCCCTTGTCATCTTCATCTGTGGAAGAGACATTGGGGGAAAAGGAAAAGGTATTTGAGATGTGGTAGAATGTTCTGGCTCATCTGAGGTAGGAGAATAAAGGTCTGTGTGGGTGTTACTGAGAAGACAACTCATTTGAAATACTTGGAAGCACCACATTAAAGCAGTCCTGATAGAAACACACAGGGCTCCGTGGAAGATTGCAGGGTTTCTGGCATTCTCCTGGAGCACACACATGTGTTTAAGTAACTCAGCACAGACCTCACCACACCTAATTTCAAGAGAGAGAGGTATCAGCAATGACAAAATGAGAGCTTTTGAGGTGGCGTCATTCTTGACACCTCAGTGATTGGCAGGTGTTCTCGAACTTAACTGTACCTGTGGTCCTCTCTGGCTCCTCGTCTCATTTTTCATTAAACAGATGGTGCAACAGAAATGGTCTATAACCACACAATAAACAAACTTGTTGTCTATTCACTGTCAAATCCTCTATATTCACCCACAGTGATTCTGTACTTTAGACAGAATGTTAGCAGAGGAAATGGCTTTTGTGCTGGGTTATTTTCTCCATAAATTTTTTTTAAGTGCTGTGGTAGTATTCTGCTTTTGAACAAGAGAGCAAAGGGGGATTTTAATTGTCATGACTGGAGTTTGTCCACTCTCCAGATCCCACTTTATTTCCAACTGTATCAGTTGCTGCTGGCCTCAAAATTGCAAAAAGTCAGTTCACATCCATTCTCTTGCAGCATGAGTGCACTAAACACAGTTTCACAAGACTAGAGCAAATAATGTGTTTAAAAACTGCTCTGCACAGACAGTAACACATAACAAAATATATACAGATAAGCAACTAGAGTTAAATTAAATTATTTATATGGAGGAATTACCATAACATACCTATACAAAATCTTACAGTTTAACATATGATTAAGGAATGGGAGTTGGAAAAGGAGTTGTCCAAGATTTATTTGAGAGTACAAATTGGTCACTTGTGGGCACAAATTATTAATTTGAGAAAGCAGTTTGTTCAATTGAGAGCAGAAATGAGTAATTGGTTTATTCAGTTCATTAAATGGAGAGTTTAACATGAGAGTGTGAATTAGTAATTTGTAATTTGGGTAATTTCTTTTTTCCACAACACCTTCCAGCCTCATACTAATCTTCTCTTGTTATTGACTTTATTCTGGTAACCTAGTTAAAGAGCATGAATCCAAATACAGAAGCACTCTTGCCACAATCACGGGTGCTCATAAAAATTCTGTGCCTCTTCCTTCAGGTCCCATGGAGGCTCCTCATTGGAGGAGGGCCGCGTTCCTCGGCGTCACGCCTCCATCCACGCCTCAATGGACTCAACCCGATCCAAACAACTGCTCAGCCAGTGGAAGAATAAGAATGACAACAGGAAGCTGTCCCTGCAAGTGATGGATGGAATAAGACCAGCCTCCTCCTCATCTCCTCAGAGGAACATGGAACTGCGCTGCTCCTCTGAGCCCTCTGCTATGGGCCTGGAGGCAGAGCTCCGTGGTGGAACACACCTACCTTCAGTCACCGGTCAGGAGGCAGAGCTGCGTGCTGGGGCCCACATCCCAGCTCAGTACATGAAACTAGCAGCAAGCTCTGTTCCTATGGCCAATCATAATCACATGGCTCATAATGGGAGCACAGGATTGGCTGGTGGGGCCAGAGTATCTATCCAATCCCGGCCTGGATCGTCCCAACTGGTTCACATTCCTGAGGAAGAAAACCCCTCCAGCAGGGATCAGGAGAGTGAATCAGAGGACAGCATTATGGATGGGGGCGGGTCAGTGAGGGAAAAGTGGCTGAGAGTGGCTGAGAAGACCACCATCCCCTGTAGACCACTCAGTGCTGGAGGACAGCCTCGTCTTATGCAGGTTAATCATTGTTTTTCCTTACCTGCCTTGGTAGCTGTACAGTTAGGATGCATGCAGCACAAAACCTGCTTCAGTTCTGCCTGGGGATGTTCTACCTCTCTCCCCTTGTTTCATGTCTTTATACGACCTGCTCTCCACTAAAACATTAAAATACAAGAGATCTTTTAAAAAACACCATAATTATGATAAACTATTCATAGAATTTTTAAAACAGAAGGTTGGAAGAAAATAAAAATGGTACTGAGATAAATGCAGGGATGACTGCTCAGTATTCAAGGTCAGACTTGTCTTATGCAGGTTAATCATTTTTTTCTTTACTTTTTTTCACTTTTCTTCACTTTTTTTGTTTGTCTCTCTAGTGTAAATCTAAAGCAAGTCAATTCCTTGTTAGATTATATTACCTGATTTAGATGAGGCTTTAAGTCATTTAAGACAAACAGTGTATTCAAACTTAATAAGTACAAATACCAGATGCCACCAAAAACTGGAAGTGTATCCTTTCCAAATGAATAACAGAAACCATGTTCAGAGTACTAGAGTTCAAACACTTCTCTTATACTTTTGTTTTTACATTTTATGCATAATATTTAAGATAAGCTTGTTGTGCTCAGACCTGAAACCATAACATGTGAAAATGATGTACTGCATTATAACACAAGTTAAAGCACTGAATGAGATTACAGTCAGAGTTAGATAAACAAAAAGATGGACTTAGTTTTGTATTGATGTTAATGACCGTTACCTTTTAATAAGAGTGGTTGTTTTCTCACCAAATGTCCTTATTGTCAAATGGACTGGTGCAAGAAGATTAAGTGTTTTTAATACTGAAATAACTCTGTGACATACATAGTTGAACTTTTGGAATTACTGGCCTCAAAAACATATTCAACAATGTATTATGTGATAAGATCAATCATTAATTCTAGTCATGGGAGAATTGTTTACTTTCAATACAGGCTGTATGCTTTGTGGACAGCTGTAGTCATAGCTTTAGTTAAAAGGCTCCTAGATGTAGCACTCACTTACTCACACTTATGTTAGTTACTTCGTATCCCAGCAACAGCATTTTGAATGCTCATGTTTGACTGTTGATCCCTTATTCCAGGTGATAGCCTTATCCAAACAGCAGGGTCTGCTTCACTCTCCTCGGTCAGAGGACGGTGGCAGCACTGTGAGCTGCACTGGATCCATTCGGTATCGAGCCCTGACAGACCAGGACCCATCACCACCAGCTTCCACCACTGGTGCAGTGGGAGGAGGTCTGTACTGCTAATACAGTTTTATATCTATACACCACACACACACTCAAACACACACAAGATCACACAGAGGATTGGTGGATATCACTTTTAACCCCGTATTTCCAGCACAGTTATAAGACTAGGAGTATTTACTTCAGCCTCCCACAGAGAGTGTTGGCAAAGGAGCTAGCTCAGTTCTATACTTTCTTTGGTGAGGAGTCGGATCTTTGCTGCTTAGTGGCAGTGAGCCTTTATATTTATGGATTTAAACATTTCTGATAATGTTTGTTATTGTACTGTAATTATTGATCCATTCCTTTGTCTTGTTCTTTTAGGTGGTTTAGAAAGAAGTGGCAGTATAGTCCGTGTTGAAGCTCACCCAGAGTCCAGATCAAACAAACCTGTGGTGAAACCCCCGAGCACTGACGGAAGTGGCTCCTGGCGATGGAAGCCACCAGAACAACGAGCCTCACTCCGTCAGTCTGCTTTTGCCCTCAACGACTTGAACAGACATACAGACAGCTGTGATTCGCTGAGGGATGGAGGGTCAGTCGATGGGCGAAGGAGCGTGACAGGGACCGAAACAGAGAGTGAGGGGGGAGGAGATGGAGGGGGAGGAGGAGGAGGGGTATACACAAACCATCCACACGTTGTACACCCTTTCCTTTACATCCTTTACATCCTAACAACCCCAACAACTTCCAGCACCATAATAACCCCAACAACATTTAACCCCAACCATCCCAATAACCCCAACAACTTCCAGCACCACAATTTTAACCCCAGCAATCCCAGTAATCCCAACTTTAATAACGCTAATTTTAACTTCAACCCCAACTCCACAAACTCCAACATGCCGTTCACTCCCACTACAACCTTTGCTCCTCCCTTCCACCCCCACCCTCAGGCTGTCACCACCATCAGGGTCACCCCAGTGGAGGGAACAGCTGCCAGCAGCGACGGTGGCTCAGACTGCCAGTCGGTTGCCTCGTCCAGCCGCGAGTCCACCTTGAGGAGGAAGAGTGGCTCCCACATCGTCAATGTACCCGATCGAGGGCCCACCCCCGACCTACACAACAACCACCGCCTCTGTGACGACAGTAACCGCCTCGACAACGAAAGCGCCAACCGTTTCCAGGAAAACCTTCGAAGTTTTCAAGAAAACCCCATCCATCCTAACCACCCCAACCACCCAAACAGGCAGTTGCAGGGGATGTTTGGCCGTCCTAGCCCAACCCCACCCCCTACCTTACCCCGGCCCATCCTGACTCACACACCGCCTCCTACTCTGGGGTTGGCCTATAAAGAATGACATGCTTGGTATTAAGTTGATCTACACCTGTAATAAAAATGTGTCCTACTTGACCAGAACAAAATTTCAATGGAAATGCTGCTTAAGCCAAACAGAATTTCAGATTGGAAGAAAACTTGGTAAAAATCTGTCCTCCAGGGTCAGCCAAAAGGACATGGCCAAAAACTTGTTAGTCCCACCCACAGTCTCTCACGTGGGCCAATCAGGGTGCAGTACACTGTGTCCCCCCCCAGCATCCCAGCTGGTTCAGTAACCAACTGGATAAATGTTGAGTCTTAGTAGGAGACGTACTGTAGGCTTATTGAAACCTGTTAGCAACAGGTTCATGATCCACTCTGGGTCACAAGCCATAGAGAGTACAACACAATTAGTCCTGCCCCCAATCTCCAACTGGCCAATAAGGAAGGAAAGAAAGGACTGTGGTCGAGGCCCAACATATGAGGGGTGAGTTTGATTCAGTATTTTCTTTGTGTTTGTTTTCTTTTTTTTAAATCTTGGACTGTTGGACACATCAGTCAGTTTTTTGTAAATGTAAAGAACTAAGTGCACCTCCTTCATAGGCGAAAGGATAATGGGCTAAATAAACTGCTGCACCCTGCCAGCGAGGATGCATTCAGCATAACACCCCCTTGACTGCAAGGTCAGCTGTAAATGGGATAATATTCTTATAATAATGTTATCACAACATTTATGCATACAGTGTATTCTCAGCTGTCATCTGTTGTCAAACACAGGTAACAATATCGATATTTAAACTTTACAATGTAATCACGTCATTGATGGAAATTTACATTCAAAGCCCATAACTGTGTTGTGTTAATTTTTTGTACATAGGATTGTGGGTGGCCACAGTGGAAATTAAACCCACGGTCTTCTGGGCTACAAGAAGGTCCTTTTGGGCAACAACAGTATCTCTTAGTTCATGGTGGTATTGTGTTTGTGTTGGATAAGAACAATATCATACATTGTGTGTAAATATAGTAAAACAAGCGCTCTATTTTTTACAAGCTGTGTTGTGCAGTGTATGAATTAACCTTACTGTGTATTAGCTGTACTGTACACTGGCACATGCAGCATGTGAATCATCTGAACACACTTTGACCATACACAAGTCCAAAGACTGAAGGAAGTTACGTTTTTTTTGTTGTTGTTGTTGTTTGGTAAATTTTATCAACTCATCATGTCTCCTGACATTTCACTACAGGCGTGATTACAATTTAGTTTTGGGTCAACTGTTGAGAAAAAAGACAAAGTTGAGGACAAAGTTGTGATTTGTTGAAACTAGCAATTATTTAATTAAATAGTTAATAACAAAATATTACAATAACCTATCATTTCATTAGAAAGTACAATCTTACAAGAATACACTTGTAGTCAAAGTCAGCAGTACAAAGAAAATGTATAACTTTGAGAAAACAAAGGCATATTAAAAGTTCACGTAGTTAGTATTTTTCCTGACAGAAGACTCTGCCCTAAAATCTCTAATAATGCAGTGCATACTGAAACCTAGAACAACAGATCCTGAACAACCCTCAGGTGAAGACATCAGCTGACAGGCAGCTCCCATCTGTTTACTAGTTGTTTAATAGATTATTAATATTGTATAAAAGTATGTCCTTATTTAAAAGTAACTATTTCTTTCCTGAAATTCATTCTTTATTCTGACACTGTTGTGACTTTTTACTCGTACACTACAATTTTATTCTTATAACATAATGACTTTTTCTCTCACTCATTTATTCTTATAATCATTTATGAGTGGCACTGTTACTTAGTCATTATATATAATACTTCACACTACCTTTGTTTTGGTATTCTGCATGTGTGACAAATGCTGGAGAACACAACAAACAACAAATCAAATCAAGATTTTACTTTTGACATGTACATTTACTGACTATCACAAACACAACACACCATCTGGACTATTCAACAGACATCACTTCTCCTTTTCTCAGCCCAGTGTTTACGTTTTTGTTTTACTTAGTGCCCAAGTGCCATCTAAAGCAGAGTCATGTGGCTGTGGGCTAGTCACATAGATATACTGTGTTAGTGCAGGACTGTAATGATTCTCAGTCGGTGTTAGGATAGAAATGCCTGGGAACGCAAAGATCCTCGTGTTTGGATCGTGTAGAATTTAAGAAAGCACAATTACTGCAGCTTTAAGACCGTGTCAAATGACAGAAAACAAGAACACCATGGATATTTATAGCTGTGTACACATCTATATAATGGCTGTAAGCTCCCTCCCCTGCTCTGATATCTCTTTTCTAATTACATTTATAGGCACTTGGCCATGATGGTGTTGCTGGAGGTGATGCTGCTAGAGCTATTAATGTGTTAATAGGACTTTAATGGAATACACAATAGCTGAGTGGAGATAATACATATTCTAATCTGCCAACATTTATTATAGGGAATATTTTAGTTAAACAAGCTGATATATCAAGAGTATATGGTAAAGTATGACTATTGCTTTCTAATTGCTACTCACCTCCTTTATGTGTCACATGAAAAATATTCTTTTTTATCAATCAATAAGCAAGGACACAGTTCAGTAAGATGTAGAGATGGCAAGCAGGTACCCTAACTGGTCAGTAAGAAACAGTGACTATGTTTGATGAGAGGGGTTCGCTCTCTGTGGACGTTCTTGTGGTAACAGTGATCCAGTTTGGTATGTTCTCTGCTTTTTGCTTTTACTGCTGTCACTGTTATTTTTAGTCGCAACATTTGGAGTGGTAAAAAAGCTGCAGAGGTTACAAGCCACATCATCATATTACCTGTAATTAATATGATGAATACTAATATAATGAATAAGTGCTGACTTCACAAAGCAGTGCGAGAAGGAGAAGTTAACATTTAATCAAAATAGAGATACAATCTTTGACTAACATTCCAATATTTAAAGCGTTTAGTAACAGAAGTGAGCCATCATAGATAAATCTCACAGGAACTGTGGGTCATGTAGAGTCCTGTAGAAATTGCCTTTTATACAGTCCTGGTGAACCTAAACCTGACTGCCCACGTTCTTTGAAAAGCAGGGTGTAAAAAGCATGTATTGAGTAATGGAGACAGTGTTTTGATAGATGTAAGAGGATTTTATATAATATAAATTTGGGGATTACTTTCATGTTGTTTGCCACCATAATAATATATACATGCCAAAATCACAGTCACTATAGAGCAGCATAATCACCTATTCAAAGACCAGCAGTGTGCTTTTACTGAGCAGAGAGTTTATGTATGCATGTGACTAAGGGCAATCCTATTGTGTCAGTCCAGACTAAGAAATACATGGGTTAAATATTAAAGTGTATGCAGGACCAGTGGTGAATGTACTGCCAGAGCTGGATGATTAATGTTAGTAAAGTTTTAAATTGCAGCTGAGAGCAGCTTGTCCTGACAGTCTGTGACTAACACTAACATTCATCAGTCACGTCTGAACTTTTAGTTAAGTTTCCAGACATGACTTTGAGTATCATAAGTGGGCAACGTGAGATCTGTCTTAATGTGAAAACAGTTCTGAGTTAGCCTGGGAGCACCTCAACATGTACTGCATCATAGTATCTGGCTATGCTCATGTAGAAATAAGATGCTGTATGTTTATGCCGGCAGGTGAAATCACAGTCCCTAAAAAATCTTTTAAATATTTCATGGGTTAACCCTGATTGCAGCCTGGTGTCACCAGATGTGTGGAGAAAGCACAACTGAACAGTAGAATACTATGGTTTAATGAATAAACTGCCGTACATGTATTTGCTTTCAAACCCATGAACTCAACAGTGCTTGGGTGACATTTTTAATCAAGACCATAGACAGAAGTGTACAATCTTCAATTAAGAATTTAACCAAAAGTTAACCCACCCCTTAACTGAAATTTACCCACCAGCAAATATTTTCTCATGACAAACGTGTAAATGGCACGACGCAGTCTTGCTATTATTGGAACACAATCTGGAGGAATGTAATTACTTTAATATTTCCATAAAAGTTCATTATTTTTGCATACAAATCTGTGCATACATTTTGTGAATGAGCCCTGTGTGTTTGTTTCCAGCATGCTCGTTTCACGAATTCCAGCAGGACTGTGTTTAACATGTAACAAACTGTGATAGTGTAAAACAGCTCCTGGAAAAAGAGAGACTCTCATACATACATGTGTTCTCCTTGTACAGTCTTGGAGACAGAGAAGTATATTTTGATATGATAGATGTTGTGGAATGTGGTTTGTAATCAAACGCAAGAAGTTTATCAGATTTAATGTAAAAGGCATGTCAGTGGAGTCATTTCAGTTAAATAAGCTACCCATAGTCAGTACAAATATCAATATGAATATTTTAAAGTGAATATTGTTTTATAGTTTTATGTGCTTTTAGCAAAAGCAACAAAGAAATATGTATTGATGGTAAGTTAACATTAGATAAGTGAGAAACTGATTTTAGAAAAAGATTGCTTTAGATTATATTACTGAGAAGGCACACGATCAGTCAAGTATTGGCAAAGATGCCTCACCTCACATGTGTTCATGTTCTGATTTCTTGAAACGTTGACCATCTATATATGGTTCTCATCTAATTCCCGTTTTTAGTATTCCGATTTTTCTATTTGCAATAAGACATGACATTGTTGGTTAATTGCAGTTTCTGCAGTGGTGAATTTCAAATTTAGCTAACGTGTGCTGAATGAAGATAATACACATTCACGTGAAAAGAGGATTGTGTGCTATAGCTTTTTCACAGTTCTGTGAGATTTGATTTGATGTCCAAAACACGTCCCAGCAGGCCTTCATCTGAGCTACTTTGTAATCTCAGTGTCTCAGTAATTTGTGGACGCCATGTTTTTTGGAATTGTGTCAAATTTCAAGTATAGTGATTACGCTGACATTTTATCATCTTTAATATGCACCGCTCCCTTCACATGGTGTCATAGTGAGCCCAGTAATTAGCATTTTACTGGAAGAAAGTCACTACGCCTGATCAACAGAAGTAGAGCCCAGTAGCTGAAATCAGGGGCCAAACCTGATCAGCCACAGGAAACTGCACTGTCCTATTACTGTCCTATTACCTATTGTAATAAGACATCACTGTTACTGTAAGTAATGAGACCTTTTCATTTGCACATCATTTTAGAAGTATTGTATGATTTGAAATATATGATCTATGAAGTCCAGATGAGGTTTAGACACCTCTGAAGGCCCTTATCACTTTGTTGTGAGCTGGCTGTATTATTAAAATCAGCTTGTAAACCCTGGAGCACATTTCAATTTAGCCCTTGATACTATTATATGAAACAATTATATTACGTATATTATATTACGTGTATATGAAAACAGGTTAAACTCGCCGATGTTGATAGCAGTTTATCAGCTCACTTGCATATAAAGGCTTGGTGTTGTTTGTTAAGCTAGCTGCTGTATAGCTAGCCTTCATACTACCGATTGATACACAAGTAATGGAATCATGGTTACACACGTGTTCTTAACCAGCTTGTAAAAGTTTGTTATGTATCAGATAGATTGAATGTGAATGATCCACAGATAACTACAGAACAATTATGTCATATTTATAATACTCTGTTATTTTTTTTGTCATTTTCTTTCATTGAATCTATATAAATATTATATATATATATATATATATATATATATATATAGATAGATATTTTTGATTAGTGTATGTGAAAGAGAACTTTTTATATCTCCTTGTCAAATGTGTTGCTAATTGCCATGACAACATGTCCATGAGATGACATGACCACTCACCTACAGGAGTGCATGGTCAGAACACCTTACACTTAGTCCTATAGCCAGCCAACAAGGAAATGGTATACTAACACTGATGTGGGGAATCTGGAAACCTGTAGTATTCTGAGATTAACACTGCTGGAATCTGTTCATTTTCTATGACTCTCTGTGACTCACCGCTGTTGCCTCACAGCAGACAGCTCAGATCAGCATTGCTGTAGGTTTTGCATGCTCCTGCAACCCACTGATACAACAGGAAGCAATTTGTTTTTGCTCATCAGACAAGGGACTCCGGTACCAGCACAGTAATCGCTGTGAGCAGGCTGATTGCTCGCTCAATCGTGGAAATTGTTTCCAAAAATAATTCAACATTTGGAGAAGTACATTCACTTGCTTTCTGTCTGAGAGCAGTATTAGAAGAATGATATCAATCTCATATGAAAACAAAGTAAGGTCGTGGTCAGCACAGCTGCTTGTGTCTAGAGTCTAAAATACACCAACCAACATCTCTAAAGCTCTGCACACAAAGAGACATGTAAAAATGAGAGTGTGTAGTTTTCAGGAGACACAGTCTCGATAAGTGCTTGGAAAGAAAAGTGATTAATGTATTTCCTACAATGTTGAATTATTTCTTTAATATAATTGAGACAGTCCGAGAAGACTGTCGAGCAGGGCTGTAACCATGATCCTGAGATGTAAAACTATTATATATTATGTCATATAAGTTCAATAGGATCCAAAATCTATTACAATCTATCACACAGAACTGATTCTGTAAAAAATATGTTTTATTGGATTCTTGGTGTAGGTTTGTTGTTGTTTTTTTTTCTATCAGATTTATAATCAGTTGACATGAGCTACTAGCTGTTTCTATTGATCTACAACAGTAACAGTTTGCTGTTTCTATTGCTGTAAATAGACATTTGTATCTTTATACTCATCAGTGTATCCTGTGTGTGAACCCAGACTGATGGTTTGGGTTGTTAGCTCGGTGAAAAATGCTAATGTTTAGCATAGACTAAAAGACATTTTCAGGCAGGCCTGGAGCTAATCCATCTACAAATCCATCCATCCACCGCCTGAACAGACAGCACTGATTTTTATGTGCTGCTCAGTGGGATAGAAGACTTCTAGGATTCAGTGGACTGACCCCAGGATGCACATCTCTTTAGTACTGTACAAAAATCTAACCTTTTCATAGAAAGTGCTTATTAAAAAGCTGCTGTCATGTGAATACCTTGGAGCTCCAGTTTAGGTATAATTTTCCACTTTGTTTCATAATCCCAAATTTTATTTAATTTAATTTCTGTTTATAAATGCCTACCTGTTGCCGTCTACTTTTTTGGAGGTCTGAGGTTTACACTCTGGATGTTTTGGACGTTGGTCACACACTTTTTTGTAGACCATGCTGATGGTCGTAGGAAGGATTGACGTGAACCAGCTGCAGTTATAGACTTCATTATGGCTCCGATCTGCTTTGCTCGCTGTCCGCTTGTTAGTATTCACTGCAGCGGTCAGCGTAATCGGTGAACAAGAGATAAATGAAAACATCAAAAATCCATAAAAGCAGAGGAGAGTCATTTGATGGGGACAGAAATGATGTCACAGTTTATATCCAGTGAGTATTTATGAATTCAGTATCTGTGGTCACTTTAGTGGCTGCGTTTACATGTACACTGTTCACAGTATTCTGTATAGTTTATTCTGTTGTACAGTACTTTTATTGCATTGTTGGCTGGCTAACTCAGAGAGGCTTTCAGGGTGGCACCATGCTCCAGACAAATGCACATTTAGTTTGTTCTTGCAGGCAAAATTGCCAACCAACCAAACCCAGTGATTTGGCTTCACAGTGTGCATGAGCTAGCGAACAGGAAGATCCCTACAATTCTTTTGACTGTTTCAATTTCAGTGTTGTTTTTTTCAGTTCATGTTAGCTAGCCAAATGCTGTGCACATTTAAATTTAGTTACTGAAATGAAGTCACCTCACACACTCTGTAACACTCTACTCTTCACATGAAGAAGCAGTCCACACTTTTATCCCCCTCTCCACAGACTGGACAGACATGTGGACAACAGAGGAAAAAGCATTGTGAAGTGCTGACTTACACGGGGACTAGGATTATTGTACTATCATATCTGAGCCAGCAGGTCTATGTGGAGGGCTGACTGCAGTGTGGACGAGTCAGCTGTGTGACTAATAGACAGTCGAACTGATTCTGTGAACACATACAACAGTGACAGTGTACTGATAATGACAGACGGTTTCTGTTTTCCAGTGGTGTCTCTGTAATAAAATAAAAGTTTGATATCAAACCTGTCTGTCTCAGTTTGTACCTGTTTCACTCTGTTTCCTGCCCGAGTCATTCTGCGTGTGTGGGACCTGGCTGTTTGTCTGGAGAAAATAGAAAATGTTGAAAGGCTGAATAGATTTGAAAGAGAGATGCTGATTAAAAGCAGGAGATGGAAGGAGAGCAATGACAAAGAAAACCTAGAAATGTTAGATAAATAGATTAGCCTGATAGAAATACTTTGAGAAGGAAATAGTACATCTAATTAACACAAAATTTAGAAAGTGATTTTGAAATTGTTCAAGGCCGGATTACCACCTGGAGCTCCAGAAAGCCCCGAGCTCACTGTGTGGCCTGGTTTGGGCTGATTAACGTATTTTTGAAGATAATTCTTGTCTGTCACTATTTCTACAGCCAGCTTTTTTTGCTCTTTTTCACAGCTGTAGCGAGTAAACCACAGAGATGTAAGCAGTCTTTGGAGATAGTCCCGCCAAACACACCTGTGTGGATGATGTGAGGCACTTGCTGTGTTTGGAGAGGCGTTCAGAGTGATTGAAACAAATATCAACCTCTGAAATCCAACTCAAAAGTCCTGAATTGAACAGGCTGGGCAGCTAGTTTGGTGTGTAGGAGGATGACTTGTCTATTCTTAATCACATCTCATCACTGAACACAGCACCACGTCTATTTGAATCAAAGAGTGAACACTCATAAATATAAATCTAACATTTAGTAAGTGAATGTCCTCCATCTCCATTTATCTTTTTATTCACCTTAATGACTCATTCTAACATGGCTCAATCTCTTCACAGAGAGATGTGTGATGAGGGGAGTAAAACTGTGTCTCGCTGCTACTGAAAAGGTTTAGTTTTAACATTATAAAGTCATTTTGGATCCCTTCCCTCTTGATGACTGGGGAAGTGTTAAGGCTGAGGCTAAACTCATATTTACCCTCACTGTAGGTGGGGACAGTGCAACATCAGGGTTTTTGGGGAAAAGAGAGGCATGAAGGGAAAAAAACATTGACGAACAGAGAGGAACAGAGACTGATGACCTGAATACAGAGTGAAGAAGAGACACTCTGACAGGAGGGGACAGAGAGGGGCCGTGCTAATGGTGACTTAGGCATCCACTGGGTGGTTGAGTTAAAATAAAAGACATCACATCCCCTTGTTAATATTCCTACTCTCTCCTTTTACACCAATTTACCTGCTCTGCTCATTCGTCCTCGGTCTCTGCCTCACTGCTGCTGCAGCCCCGCAGTCTCAGTTGAGTTTCCATGACAATAACACGAAGGAGAGAAGAGAGACCAAACAGACTGGGGTGGGGGGGTAGTTGGTAGAGGAGAGAGAGATTTGCTTTATTACACATATCTGAGCAGAAATGCAATATCTGTGTGTTTATGTTGTGTGTGTCTTTATAAGGTATGTGCTACATCTATGTGTTTACACACACACACACACACACTCTGCAGACAAAGCTTTGATTGGCTGGTCAGAAATTCACCATGGCAACTATACCAGAGAGCTCAGTATGACTTCAGCACAGTAGAGCTCACACATACACACTCACACACAAAATGGAAGTGTAGTATGTGATCCAGTCAGGATTCAGGACAGCAGCCCGACCAATCAGGTCTCAGTGTTGACAGCCAACTGCAGAGGATTCTGTACTCCGAAAGCGAAGGCTCTGTGAGGGGCAGGGGGCAAACATGAAGAGGGCCACCATTTTCTTATTTGAAAATCTAGCAAAAAATTGCATTAATAGATTATGTAATATGTCTAATAATGACAGTGCAGCAAGCTACATATTATCTTGTCATGGAGTTGAACTGGTGAACGTGCTAGTAAAGAATAGTTCAGGCACACAGGGAACAATATTAATGTCCTTCTGCAGCCATGTTCTATCCAACATGAACTGTCCTCTGGGCACTTTGGTTTGAAATCCTGAGAAAAATACATTTAGCTGCTGAATGCTCCACTATAACTGGTAGCTGCTGACCTGTTTGTTTGGCACCGGGCACAAAGTGTACAGTGGGTTCATCAGGACTTTATTACAGAAAACAGCTGCCCTCTTCTGAACATGGTGTTAAAGAGAGCGATGAGAAGCTGTGGGCTGTAAAACTAAAACAAATGGCTGAAAGACTTTAATCTGCGCAGTAAAGCTGTGTGGAAGTGCAGAGTCAGCGGGTGATTGGGACGATGGCTTTATCACCGCAAGAGACCCATTTCACATTATACACAGTCATTTGATCCATTGTTGATACAGAAATATTGATTAGTTTAGCTTTAAGTGTTGGTTTAGACAGAAAATCACTCTGTGTTAGAAAAAGCAAGGACAAGTTTTCTTGGGAACAAACTGTTTCAGGGGACGCACTGAGATACAGTCTGTTCAGTTCAATCTGAAAAGACCCAAACACTGCACGTTGGTTAAACTGGGATAAAGTTTCGCTACTCTAGAAATCACAGCAGCAACTATTTTATTTTTCATACCAACAATTTGAAGGTTAAAAACAGAAATACAACGTTGACCTTAGGTAATCTACTAGTCTGATCTTCTGCACTCAGCGAGCACTCTGGGAATAATAAAATCTTGGTGTTTTGATTGCCCTCTCTGTTCTGATCTGTTCCCTTGTTAACACAAATTCAACACTTTCTGTATCTATGTCAAATTAAAAGCCCCTGAGTGTGTCCGTGTGTATCACATTTTAACAAAACCTTTATTGTGAAATATTTGCAGGACTTGTAAAGTTCCCATATGGTACTTCAAATGTAGCTACTGCCATCTTGTGGCACTTGTATGTTACTATAAAATACAGTTTGGTTGGGAAATTACCACACACACCCACAGTGAATGAAATAAACAACAACGCTTTGAATGAGTAATCTAAAAATAGCATGGTTATATTCAATTTGTATTATAGAAATGTACATTGTGTTAATTTGGCATACACTTATAAGATACAGGCACCAGGAGTTTTTTCCCTGGCCTGTATTTGAGGTCAGCTTTTATTCAACAGTCAGCAGTCAAAGCTGATCAGCTGATTTGAGGTGAAAATATTCTTCCTTTCTGTTTGAAAAACCAGATGTTTCGCAACACTTTAAAATCAAACTACCTCTACATTTGCCTCTGAGGAGAGACAGCACTGAGACGTCGAGGCCACAGATTTTAGCAGAGCTTGTTTTAAGCATTTGAATAAAAAGCTGTTGCTTCTCTGAGAAGCACCATCATGAGTAGTTACCTGCAGAGTTGCCTGGCAGGCTTTGGGACAGACCACTCTGTCCCAGGTCCTTGATTTCTTTTACCCCCTCAGTCCAGTGGTGATGCCTCAATAGTGTCTTTCTGATGTGACCGTTCAGTTCAAGCCTGTAATGATCTAGTTTCTCTTTCTATGAGCTGACATAGCTGACTTCAGGTTTTCTGGCCCAGCATGTTGTTTTGGTGCTTAAGTGTGTGGGCTATAGATGTGTGTACAGAAAGTCTCTGTTGCAGCTCAAACTGTCAAATGTGTTAGGCTGGCAAGTTTATATGCAAGAATACAGCAAAGTTTTCCAGCTAGTTCCCTGACGCACTCTTAGAGTGAATGTAGGTTGAATCAGGTCACACACACAGAAAAAGAGAAGCTTGAAAATGTTACCTTCTTTGCTTATATTCATTTATCAAAAGGCACCACAGATAAACCAAAGGATGAAGGTAAACAGTACATTTCAGTTTGACAGTCTCTCCCATTTAACTTACAGTGTCATAGCTTATACAAGTTTTATCATATTAAATCTACACTCAACTCCCTTCGCTGATTCTTTGTTCAACATCTGACTTAAAAGCAAGTTCTCATAAAATAAAAATCCCTTAATCTCCCATCTACCTCCCGGGACTTGTGAAGCACACTGTGAATAAAGTTTTGAGTTGAAGAACCCAACCATGACACACTCTTGTCCTGGTTCAGCCCGGTGATGTGGCTGGATGCTGTGACCCAGTGAGAGCTGTGTCATGTTTGGCATCAGTGTTAAGGCTCAGTGTGTCTGTAAGGCAGGCGTCGTGCTCTGTCTGTCTGTCGCACACAGCAGATGCAGTGCTGCCTTTATCTCTGTACAGGAAGTCTCATCTTTGCTCTTCACTCTGGACTGTGTTAGTGTTCCTGTCAGGGCTCTAGTGATCTGTCAGTGTCCACCATTTCTGTCCAGACTGAAAGATCTCGACCACTATTGGACTGTCATGAAATTTTATACACACAGCCATAGTCCTGAGAAGATGAATCCTGCTGACTTTAGTGATGCTCTGACTTTGACTTTTAGTGTCACCAGGTTTACATTTGTGTTTTTTGGATAATGTGTCTGAAGAAGGGTTGGATGGATTACCATGACAACTGGAACACACACAAGTGTAGTCAGTAAGTACCGTGGTGACTGTCTGACATTTCCTCTGTGTCATCATCAGTGAAAATGTTTTATTTGTGCAATACTAAATATCTGCAACTCTAATCACATCCCCATCATCCTAGCAAATGCTAGCATGCTAAATTAAGATGGTGAATACAGTAAACATCCCCTCCTTGAACCGCCACCTTACTGTGGTGGAGGGGTTTGTGTGCCCGAATGATCCTAGGAGCTATGTTGTCAGGGGCATTACGCCCCTGGTAGGGTCTCCCATGGCAAACAGGTCCTAGGTGACGGGCCAGACTAAGAGCGGTTCAGAAGCCCATCATGAAAAGAAGAATATCAAGGACCGTTACGTCGCCCGGATTGGCGTTACCGGGGCCCCACCCTGGAGCCAGGCCTGGGGTTGGGGCTCGCAGGCGAGCGCCTGGTGGCCGGGTCTTTGCCCACGGGACCCGGCCGGGCTCAGCCCGAAATGGCGATGTGGGCCCGCCTTCCAGTAGGCTCACCACCCGCAGGAAGGTCCATGAGGGGCCGGTGCAATGTGGTTTGGGTAGCAGTCGTGGCAGGGAGGCCTCGACGACCCAATCCCTGGAACAAAACTCTGGCAATAGGGACATGGAATGTCACCTCACTGGGGGGGAAGGAGCCTGAGCTCGTGCGGGAGGTTGAGAGGTACCGGCTAGAGATAGTTGGGCTCACCTCCACGCATAGCTTGGGCTCTGGAACCCAGCTCCTTGAGAGGGCTGGACCCTCCACTACTCTGGAGTTGCCCAGGGTGAGCGGCGGCGAGCTGGTGTGGGCTTGCTCATAGCTCCCCAGCTCAGCCGCCACGTGTTGGAGTTCACCCCGGTGAACGAGAGGGTCGCTTCCCTGCGCCTTCGGGTTGGGGATAGGTCTCTTGCTGTTGTTTGTGCCTACGGGCCGAACAGCAGTACAGAGTACCCGGCCTTCTTGGAGTCCCTGGGAGGGGTACTTGATAGTGCTCCGACTGGGGACTCCATTGTTCTACTGGGGGACTTCAACGCTCACGTGGGCAACAACAGTGATACCTGGAGGGGCGTGATCGGGAGGAACGGCCTCCCCGATCTGAACCCGAGCGGTGTTCTGTTACTGGACTTCTGTGCTAGTCACAGGTTTGTCCATAACGAACACCATGTTCGAGCATAAGGGTGTCCATCAGTGCACGTGGCACCAGGACACCCTAGGCCGGAGGTCGATGATCGACTTTGTTGTCGTTTCATCTGATCTCCGGCCGTATGTCTTGGACACTCGGGTAAAGAGAGGGGCTGAGTTGTCAACCGATCACCACCTGGTGGTGAGTTGGCTCCGCTGGCAGAGGAGGAAGTTGGACAGACCTGGCAGACCCAAACGTATTGTGAGGGTCTGTTGGGAACGTCTGGCCGAGCCCTCTGTCAGGGAGGTCTTCAACTCCCACCTCCGGAAGAGCTTCTCACAGATTCCGAGGGAGGCTGGAGGACATTGAGTCCGAGTGGACCATGTTCTCTGCCTCCATTGTCGACGCATGACAGTTCGGCAGTTCGAAGTTGTGGACGCAAGGTCTCTGGTGCCTGTGTCGTGGTGGCAATCCCCGAACCCGGTGGTGGACACCGGAAGTAAGGGATGCTGTCAGACTGAAGAAGGAGTCCTATCGGACCATGTTGGCCTGTGGGACTCCTGACGCAGTTGACAGGTACCGGCAGGCCAAGCAAGCCGCAGCCCGGACGGTCCTGGAGGCAAAAACTTCGGGTCTGGGAGGAGTTCGGTGAGGCCATGGAGGAGGACTATCGGTCGGCCTCGAAGAGATTCTGGCAAACCGTCCAGGCGCCTCAGAAGGGGGAAGCAGTACTCTGCCAACACTGTTTACAGTGCGGGTGGGGAGCTGTTGACCTCAACTGAGGACATTGTCGGACGACGGTGGAAGAAATACTTCGAGGATCTCCTCAATCCCACCGACTTGCCTTCCAATGAGGAAGCAGAGGATGGGGACTCTGAGGTGGACTCGTCCATCACCCAAGCCGAAGTCACTGAGGTAGTTCGTAAGCTCCTCGGTGGCAAGGCGCCGGGGGTGGATGAGATCCGCCCTGAGTACCTCAAAGTCTCTGGATGTTGTGGGGCTGTCTTGGCTGACACGCCTCTGCAACATTGCATGGAGGTTGGGGACAGTACCTCTGGAGTGGCAAACTGGGGTGGTGGTCCCTCTTTTTAAAAAGGGGGACCGGAGAGTGTGTTCCAACTACAGAGGGATCACACTTCTCAGCCTCCCCAGGGAAGGTCTACGCCAGGGTACTGGAGAGGAGAATTCGGCCGATAGTCGACCCTCGGATTCAGGAGGAACAATGCGGTTTTCGTCCTGGTCAATTGGTGGTGGAACAGTGGACCAGCTCTATATCCCTCTTCGCAGGGTGCTTAGAGGGTTTATGGGAGTTTGCCCAACCAGTCCACATGTGCTTTGTGGATCTGGAGAAGGCATTCGACCGTGTCCCTCAAATGTGGTATTCTGTGGGGAGTGCTCCGCGAGTATGGGGTCCGGGGCCTTTGCTACTTTGCTAAGGGCTGTTCGGTCTCTGTCTGTACGACCGGAGCAGGAGCTTGGTTCGCATTGCCGGCAGTAAGTCAGACCTGTTCCCAGTACATGTTGGACTCCGGCAGGGCTGCCCTTTGTCACCGGTCCTGTTCATAATCTTTATGGACAGGATTTCTAAGGCGTAGCCAGGGGCCGGAGGGAGTCAGGTTTGGGAACCACAGGATTTCATCTCTGCTTTTTGCAGATGATGTTGTCCTGTTGGCTTCATTCAAGCCAGGACCTTCAGCATGTGCTGGAGCGGTTTGCAGCCGAGTGTGAAGCGGCTGGGATGAGAATCAGCACCTCCAAATCCGAGGCCATGGTACTCGACCGGAAAAGGGTGGTGTGCCCTCTCCGGGTGAGTGGAGAGGTCCTGCCTCAAGTGGAGGAGTTCAAGTATCTCGGGGTCTTGTTCACGAGTGAGGGAAAGATGGAGCGTGAGATTGACAGGCGGATTGGTGCAGCATCATCCGCAGTTATGCGGTCGGTGTACCGGACCGTCGTGGTGAAGAAGGAGCTGAGTCGAAAGGCGAAAGCTCTCGATTTACCGGTCAATCTACGTTCCCACCTCACCTATGGTCATGAACTTTGGGTAATGACCGAAAAGGACAAGATCGCGGATACAAGCGGCGGCAAAATGAGTTTCCTCCATGGGGTGGCTGGGCGCTCCCTTAGAGATAGGGTGAGAAGCTTCGGTCATTCGGGAGGAGCTCGGAGTGAGAGCCGCTGCTCGCTTCGCATCATCGAGAGGAGTCAGCTGAGGTGGCTTGGGCATCTATTTCGGATGCCCCCTGGAGCGCCTCCCTAGGGAGGTGTTCCAGGCGTGTCCCACCGGGAGGAGGCCTCGGGGAAGACCCAGGACACGCTGGAGAGACTATGTCTCTCGGCTGGCCTGGGAACGCCTCGGGATCCCCCCGGAAGAGCTGGAGGAAGTGTCTGGGGTGAGGGAGGTCTGGGCATCTCTGCTCAGACTGCTGCCTCCGCGACCCGGTCCCGGATCCAAGCGGATGAAAATGGATGGATGGATGGATGGAATACAGTAAACATGTTAGCACTGCCAGTTTGACAGTTTGCTTGCTTCTCCCCTCACGTTTAGGAACACATTATTCCAGGATGATTACTCCAATTGATAGTTATTTAAATGAGCTACTTTTGTTGTGTTGGAAGGTTCATTAATAAATAAAACCAGATACAGTAAAGTTCATTCTGATCTGAACTGATACAGACCCAGATAGAAATGACCCATCTATATTTTCATTAAATGCACACAACATTAATCCAGATTTTAATTTAGTTTGTAATCGATGCAAAAAACCAAAAGGTGGCATTGTAACTCAACATCAATGTGTCACTAATGTTAACCATCTACCACTTGGTGAAATGAACAACAGGAAGTGAAAACAAACTAACAGGTATGATAGAACGATGGGTGAAGATGCCTCTTATCTCTCCTTCTACAAGTGTACCTGTCCTCCCAGTAAGCCAGTCCACAGCCACTCTCCTCCTATTAAACTACCATCTCTCTCTGTAGTCTCAACATAAAGGGGATTTTTGATTATTCAGTGCTGTCTGGATTCTGTAGTTCAGGTTCACTCTTGAGCTTCTTCTGTGTTATTCCTTTTTGGCAGCTGTCAGCAGTATGGTTAGCAGGTATTTCTTTTTCTTACCTTTTATTTCTCTAATAATGGGTCTTTAGGGATCCTGGAACCTGATACTTTTATCAAATACTTTCAATATTCGTCTCCAAAATTTCCAGATCATATGTGTCTGGTTTGAATTCATCTCTCTGCAGTTTCAGCCTGAGCTTCATTCTGGATTGTTGTGTCTCGTCATGTTTGTTAGTTTCATGTTTAGTCTTGTCATGTGCATGTCATGTTTTAAGTTTAAGTCACTTATGTCTGAACCTGGTCGGTCGTGCAAGTCCACCTCCCCGTGTCAAGTTCGTTACATGGATACACTGTGGGAAACAATCTAATCTAAGGTGACATAAATTCAGCACTAAGCTGTTGAATTGCTGATGAAATGAACACAATAGTTTTGACATCTTTTATATCCAGAGCCTAATTTAAAGGGAGATCATTAGTCCGTTGTGTCTTTCTCCATACTATGACTGTTATTTGTTTCACAGGCCAATTTCTCACTTATCTTTTATTTTCTTGTCTCTATTTTATCTTTAACCCAAACTGTCAGCTCCCTCAATGGACATGCCCACCAGAGATGTGCTCAGATAGAGTTAAAACGCTCTGTATAGCTTGACTGGTTTGAAAGCAATACTGTGTCCATCCTGCAACATGTGTAGCCTGGGGATGGGGAGATGTTCACAAAGCTTTTGGAGACCTCTACTTGTTGCTGATGAACAGCTCAGGCTTTTATCACACAATAAAAACCTCATATTAATAGTATGCCTTGTGCCTTTTTCACAGTCTGGTCAAATATGGGTTTATAATCTGAATTATTCTCATTTGGGGCACACACATGTAGCAGTAATACCCATTCTCTGTCTATTGTTCCATTAATCATCACATATCTCCTCTGCCTGACTTGAAATTATGCCTGAAGACAGCACTGGACTAAATTCTGTAGCATTTATTCTGTATTCTCAGCTCAGCAGATGACATGCTAAAGTGCCATTTCACTCCCACATAGCATCGCATTCATAAGCTCTTTATTTCGTCGTGTGCACGACAATTACAGAGCGGCTGTCACAGGAAATATCACAAACCAATAACCAATAGTTAACATCCGCAGTGTGCCGTCCCCCTCCCTCATGAGTGTTTGTGTTGTTGTGTGTGTTGTGTGTGTTGTGCTAGTGCTGCAGCAGCATCATTCATTATGTATTTATTTTTGTTTCCTCATATGTGTCTCTGTTTTCTGTCATGTGCTGTGGAAAATCCTGATAAAAAATAAATACAACACACAACACAGAGAGGAGTCAGTAATGTATGACAGCTTCCTGTGCTGAGTCAGACCCAGCGTACTGTACTGCTACTGATTTATTTCATATAGCTTTTTCTCAGGCAGATTTAAAGTTCTTCTTTTTGTTGACTTGTGACCTTTGAGTCTTCTTGGAGTTCATTTTAGAGGGGCTGGTAAAGTTGTGGTTAACTAATGCACTACTGGCGTGGCACTTCCTGTGTATTCTGTGGTCAGATCCCCTCCATCAGTGTTACTGGAGCTGCTTAGTTCAGCTTCTCTCTCACTACTCGAGATGCCCGGACCAAACATCTGAACAGAGGAGAAGTTTGGTGAACAAGCTTTGGATGGTGAAGAGTAACTCTATTAATGTACTAAAGAACTTCAGCATCTGTTCTGATTTGAACTGATTCATTTTTGAGACATGGAATAAGGCTTCATTTGAGAAGAATGCTGAGTTAAAAAAATATTATAGCAAGAAAAAACTCATATACCCTAACAGTGAAACTACTCGTGCATTTTCTCATCACATTTTAACACATTTTAACATCATTTAACAGCAAAATCTGCTGCCTGTTTTCTAACATCTGATCTTGAACATTAAGTTGGGACACTTTTTTAGTTCCCATTAGCTCACCTGCTGTATGTAAATCAAACAGCTTAATAATCATTTATTCATCCACACAGCTGGAGTGAATGAACACTGGAAATGTGGAGAGACTGCTGGTCAGACTACTTTTGAAAAATGTATTTTTTTTAATTGAGGTAATAAGCTATATGATAGATATTATAGATGTGAGAAGACTGAAATGGTTGAGGTCAAACATGGGTAACACTGTCTCCTTGTTTATTAAGCAGATGTTTATACATCCTGTGTTGCTGCTGGTAGAGCTGTTGTATCCTACCTGATGAGTTTTCTGCGGTATAGAGAGCCAAGAATCTGTTTCAGAATGCAATATACAGTATACAGACCGGCTTCTTTTATCAGTACTTGTAATTAATAAGACTAATAAGACAAATAAAGACACTGTTTTTTCTGTCTGTAGGTAAACAAAGTCCTACTGCACATAATAAAACAAGACTAGCTCAGTGTGCTCCTGAGCATGTAGCTGACTGAAATTAAGAAGAGGAATGATCAGTGAATTCTTTCTATTAATGTATCTAAAGGATTTCAAAAATACAGCCAGGTTGTTAAATAACACTTCTTCAGTAGAAACCTTTGGTTCATTAGAACAATGTTGTTCCAAATAGTTGACTTCTTTCTTTATACGGTTTGTATTATGGCGATAGATAATGTCCACAAATAGATTGAAGTTTAAAGTTAATTTACTGTAAACCGTGTCTGGTCCTGGCTTTCTCCCACTAACACTTGTTGGCTTTGTGCTTCCTCAGAGAAGGTTCTGTTTGTGTTCATCCTGCTGTTTCAGAAAAAAATGTTATAAAAAAATAAAAAGAAATAAATATTATATGACAATGAATTCTGATAGTATATTGTCCTTAATGCTCCTGTGTATACAGAAGTGTTACAGTCTTCCCTGACTGAGCCACAGAGCTCTTTGAGTCACAGGTCACAGTGACACCTTGTGGCCAAATTTGGTTTGACAGGAGTCATCCTGCCTCCTCGCTCCTGCTCTGAAGCACAACTTTACTTTACGCCACTTTATACTTCTCCTCCACCGCTCTTACTACATATTTTACTCCACTACACTTATTTTTCAGCTGTCATTACTAGTTACTTTTCAAATGAAGATTTGACATTGAACATGTTTATGTGTATTAAAACAGCTCACAAACAAAAAACTGCCTGGTTTGGGCTCCTTGTCACATTTCTGAGTTGTTGGTAGTTCCAGCACAGAGACATTTCCCTTAGAAGCATCTCACAATTTCATTTAGATAAAACACTTCAAGTCAAATGGTCAAATGATATGATATTTCCCAAAAAGTAAATATTAGAAGTAAAAGTAAAAAAACACATCTATGCAGGTATATTTTTTATGTCCTTTCCCATTAATCATCTCTGCTGCCAGTTGAGTTCTGCTGTCATAATGTCAGGCTGGAAGTTAATGAGTTCGTTGTGTATCAGTGTACTGTTGTATCAGTACTATTTATTCAGGCTAATGGTCTTTATAACATTAATTAATGATGTTGCATGTTGCTCTTTAATAGAAATGGGTGACACGGGAGCCACATAGATAAATGAATTAAATAAAGACTGGAGTCATTGCTGTGTTGTCCCAAACCTTTTATTGCAGCAACAGATCATTTACAGAAAACTGTGACACTTCAAATCCACAATCCATCATTATCATTATTTCACAATAATTTAATCACCACCGTCAGCGTCTACATGACAGTATGAGATCTGCAGACAACACTGAGGCAAAGAGATGGACAGTCGTTCTCCCATAATACTGTGGAGCCCCGTCTACTGCACAGCTTTAATACTGTTTCCAGCAGACAGTCTCCAGGTTAACAACTGCCACCTCTTTTCTCTGGAAGCAAAGCTGTCCACGTCATCACAACCCTTTCCAGCATGTAGATGACTTCTGTTCAAGATTAGTAATGAAAAACATAAAAATCTGTTTCACCAGGTTGCTGTAGTGTGGTTGCTCTGCTGTTTGAATTTTATTGCTGCTTTTGTATTCTTAGTGAATGAAGTTTGTCCTGAAGTAGCACAGCCCATTAAACCTGCCTGTCACAAACGGCTTATGGCTTTGTAGAAAGCTTTTTAAAGCATTTTCATAAAATTAGAGGTTTATTTATTTCTCAAAGTCCTTTTTAAAAATGTTCCTTTTAAAAATCTATAAGTTCTCTCTTGGTAAAGATTGTAATCTTCAATGTTAAAAAGGTTTTACAGTTCACATTGACTTACAAAGTGTTAGGAAGTAGAAAAACCAGCTAGTGTTACAGAAAAAAGACAAGACATCCTAGAAAAAGGACTACTGCACACCACTGGAATGTTTAGCATCCCTAAAAAAAATCTGGTTACAGTATGAGGACTAATGAAGACTAGAGACACAAAAGGGATCGTGACACCAAATCATGGGATTTTTTAAAATGAGCAATGTTTCTCTTAATTGTTCTCATCTTCAAAGAGCAGCAAGTGATGTTTTAATTAAGTCTACATCAGATCTTCTTATTGTCAGTGTCACAACAGAGTACTGCATCCATTGTCCCAGAACTACATTAGTGTCATGGTTATATCTCATGTCATACAACAGGGAAACAAAGGATGTTTACCTGCAGATCTGACCATCACCTTCACAATAAGACACAAAACTCATTTGGCTTTCTTAAATTCCAACATTTTGTGATGGAATGATGCGTAAGATGAAGTTTTGTTCTCTCTGGGAGCCCTGCTACAATGGATCAATGATAAAAAACACACCAAGATAAATTCAGATGTCACAAAGAAAAAGAGAACAGTGACTAAAGAGACATGTCACAAGTTTCCCTTTAAGTAAATAAAAACAAACAACTACAGGTTTTTTTAGCGGAGAGAATGAGGCGGTGAAGTCTCACCACTACTGATAAAAACAAAGATGTTGGGTCATTAAACTGGTGTCTGTCTGCTAGTGGTGGCTGACTTCCCTCTGTGAGCCAGAGATACAGTAACAGATGTTGGATTAAAGAAAGTGGAATCTGGATCACACACTGGATCACAACCCAGCAGGCTACCTGAATCAGCCTGCTGGGTTGGATCCATTTATAGCTGGTGTGTTTGAAAGAAGAATCTTTACACCACAATGACTGCTTCACACCATCCATGGTGTCCTAATTTATATCACAGTTTAAGCTTAAAGAGCTGAAGTTTAAAGATACAACTTCAGTTAAAACATTTTGAAAGTCTAGTTAGATGGTCTTGGTAATCACATCTGAAAATAAAAAAAAAAAAAAAAAAAAAAAAAAAAAAAAAACAGCTAGGAATCTACAGAACACAAACACATGGAGGGTAAAAGAGAACAAAGAAGAAACTCAAAAACTACATCATGACATCTACAGCTCACAGAAAGGGTTAATTAGCAAAAGCGATTTATCAACATACAAGAACACACTCACATTGGGGTACATAAGGAATTCATTCACACACATGCACGCTCTCACTCATACACTCTCACACACAGACAGGCTTTCTGTCTGAATTCACATGCTAGCATATGGCTCATCCTGGAGTCGACACATACTGAGTGGTAAATAAACTGGCTGAGTGAAGAGGGGTGAGGAGAGGTGAAGAGGGGAGGTGGGAGAAAGACATCATGACAGATTTGCATAGAATCTACAACACTGAGCAGAACTAAAACACACAGCAGGTCTGAGAACTGCATTTGAAAACTCTTTTGATACCATGTTCTTTTTTTATCTGCTGGAGCAATTGTTTCGACGCTGGCTCAGAGAGGAGAACAGGATTTCTCTTTTTGCTGCGCCAGCTATGTTTCAAATCTGTGAAGCTTCTCACTGCATAGGTCTGAGTCTGGTTTAAAAACCACCCAGTGATATCTCACTTATGAACTCTGGCTTCAGTTTACTTGGCAACAGATTTCAGCTCCAGGAAGCCAAACTACATCACTGAGAGACTTCAAAATAAAGTTTCACACTGGTTTCATGTCACAGCTCTCAGACATGAGACTGGCTGTGATTAGAGCACACAGACTTCATATGGCCATCTGGCCACTGTCTCACTGAACTAAACTACCCTGAACAAAATGAAAATGTGCTTTACTCAAAGAAAAAAAAACAGAATGATGAACAAAAACTCAAAGAAAAATGAGAAGGATAAAGACAGGAGTACCATATTAGTAAACAAGCCACCCATTATGTCACATTCATACCAAAAGGAAAACTCAAAGGAAGGTGTGAAAACAGAGGGAGAGGGGACAAATGGGGGAGAGAAGCAAGTGTTGTCATAACAACTCTGTTGTTTCTCTGGAGGTGGAGAGATGCATCATCGCTCTGAGCACGCTCAGATGGTGCTGATGCAGTGTCAATGGGTCCCTGCTCCGTCACCACGACGACCGTGGAAGCCTCTACGTTTCTATGGGAAGCACAAACGAGATGATGTTTAGTCTTCACACGTGCAGAGTATCACTTATTAATGGATCTGTTGAAAGCTACTGATCTTTAGATCCACTGTACTGTCCATCACATTATAAATTCATGCAAAAGTCCTCTTTTTAAAGCTGCAATCAATGACCTAAAGGCTGCTTCCTTTGAATTCACATGTGTCTGAGGTGGGCTTTCCTATAATGCTGACACAGCTAGCAGAGCAAAGTGTTTTGTCTAGGTTCTCTCAGGAAACAGAGAAAAAAAAACAAAAGCCCTTTCTCAAGCAACAAACAGAAGAACAAAAAGAACAGATAATGTGTTCTTCTTCAGTAAAAGCAGTCAAAGTGCAGCTGGCTATCAGTTCCTTGTTGACAGGAGACATTAGATAGCAGACGTTCTCCAGGCAGCCACTCTGCTCTTTTGCAATAGAAAGGTAATAGCTTAAGTTTCCAGGATTTTCTTCTTTTCTTGGTCTCCATTTCATCACTTTTATAAAGTAAGGTGCTTTTCTATATTTTGGGTCATTTTATTGGCCAAACTGATTGCAATCATGAGTCTCAATCAGCAGATTAGTTCATATAAAATAAACATTTTGTTGTTTCTGTTTGTTGTTTGCCAGCTTAGTGTGGATGTGAGATCAATACAAGAAAAATATGCATTTTTAGATTTAGTGGGCTTAGAGAGGATGTGCTCTTTCCTGTCCACGTCTTGATGAAGAGCACAGAGCTGGTTTACCTGTGGGCTCATCCTGAATCTGTTCCTCCGCCTCAACGAATTCTGCTGCTGCAAAGACAAACACACATGGAGGTGTCACCACGACATCTCATAATTGTAATGATGTGTATGTGTGTGTTTTTGTGTGTGTGTACCCACCTTCTTCTGCTGCCTCCTCTACCTCCTGTGCTACATCTTCTTCTGTCTCTGTGACTGTGGAATAAAATACATTTAAAGCCATGAACAACTGTGAGCTCCAGAAAACAGAATCAGCCAACACATTACATCAGCACTGGTACAACAGTGACACAAAACAATCATCCTCAGATAAAGCTACTTTAGGCAGGAGGAGACGCTATTCAGCTAGTGCTGGAAAAGGATTTATTACCTTAGTGTCATTGTGAGAAATGAATGTTTCAACTAGACAACTACAGGTTTTGATAGTGGACTAAAGAAAAGTCCAACTACCAGCAACTCTATTACTTCACTAACATCTTATATATCTTATTTGTTTAATGCCAGAGAAATTTTGTACAACACAGTCCGGTCCTTGTGCTAAGCTAATCCTGGCTGCATTTTAAAGAGTGACTGCACTAACACTGCTAGATTTACAACAGTTCTAAAAAACAAAAGATGTAAAATGAAGCAGCAGAACTAGAGATCTTCTGTTTTTCCTCTTCCTTGTCACAACGTGGCAGCTAACGTAGCCTCATATCCCTTTTGTATTTCCCACATAATTCCAAAAATGTGAAACAATTCCTTTAAGAATAAAACAGGAGATTCTCATAACTACCATGTCTCATCTTTACCTGGTACTGTTTTATCCTCTTCTGCTTCTTCTTCAGGAGTTTCTTCTTCTGCCTCTTCTAATGGAGCTGCCTCTTCAGTAGGTTCTTCCGAAGGTGCTGCCTCGTCCTCTTCAATTACGTCCTCCACAGTTTCTTCCGAAGGTGCTGCCTCGTCCTCTTCAATTACATCCTCCACAGTTTCTTCTGAAGGTGCTGCCTCCTCCTCTTCAACTACGTCCTCCACAGTTTCTTCTGAAGGTGCAGCCTCCTCTTCTTCAGCAACCTCTTCAACAGTATCTTCTGTTGGAGCCGCCTCCTCTTCAACAGGCTCCTCAGCAGGTTCCTCTGAAGGTGCTGCCTCTTCTTCTGCAACCTCGTCAGCAGCTTCTTCTGAAGGCGCTGCCTCTTCTTCAGCAGGCTCCTCAACAGCTTCTTCTGTAGGAGCGCTCTCTTCCTCCACAGTCTCTACATCTGAAGCCTCCTCCTCCTTGGTCTCCACTGAAGCTGGTTCCTCGGCGGCCTCATCAGCAGCCCCCTCCTCCTCCACGGCCTGCTCTGTTGACAGTTCCTTCACCTCCTCTACAGCCTCTTCAGCTGCTGCCTCCTCTGCAGGCTCATCTGCCACCACCTCCCCTGCAACCTCCTCAGCTGCCGGCTCCTCCTCAGCTGGAGCATCCTGAATCACGCAACATTGTCATGGATTATGAATGGATGTGGTTTTTCACATTATTATTAGCTGTAAAACAGAACAATTATATTTGACAAATCAGAGGAGACCATTTGCCTGATTACATGAGGTTAAGCTGCCAACATCAGCGTGTTTTGTTGCTGAATGATATATGGACATGATCATTTTTAGTAACAGAAGTTTCAAGCAGGTGGTGGACACAGCTCACACCAGTGCCTCAGCTGTGGACTATGCAGATATCTGTAGAGGCCTGCTCAAGAAATACTATTAGTTTGAAACTATCTGCCACATAGGTGTTTTTTAAAGCCATTTTACATGTTTACTGTTTCTTCTATGACATTCATTAATATTGTGCCTCTACCCTTTGATGGAACAGGCCCTGTCTTGTTTAGGAAGCTTCTCTGCTAATGAGCTACTTCACTGATCAGCACACTGGACAGTCGAGCTACAGTTGACTGATTTCAGACAATTTTGGAGTGCACAGAAAGAGTGGGCAGAAACTAGCTTGTTAAAAGAGGATAACGTTTTCAGTCTGCTGAAAGTGTGAATACCATGAATAAACTTTGTCACTGTCATTACGTCACAATTCTAAAAGCTAAAACCTAAGAGCTACAGAAATACTAGATCCAGGTATAACAAGGTTAGACTCCTGAAGCAAGTTAGCTGTGTCAGCTATCTAACAATACTACTCTGGTGGTTACACAGCAGAAATGTGTTGCTGTTTGAATCTATTGAAATTGTGACATATTTTATGTATCATTTGCTGTTTGCAATATCTAATGACTATTCCTCACAGTCTAGTTTTCTATTTCAGTATTCAAACAAAACCAAACAAAACTTATGGGTACTTCATATTTATTAAAAACAAATATTTTAAATAGGCAGTGGCCTGAAAATATTTTTTCAGCACACATGACGGTGGGACAAGCGTATTAGAGGGAGAGATTTGAATAAGAATGAAATACTACCATACATCATCAGCTTATAAATATTTTATCAATTATTCATTCACAACTTTTTCTTCATCGTGATGGATTCTGAAAAGATAACTCTCATTACCAACAGGCAGCAAACAGTTAAACAGCTAGTGTAGATGTGGTACTGATATCTGCAGGTCTAAATTCCCTCTGTTATTACTTGTGCCTAAGTGCACACCCTCATAAATCGGAGGTTGTGCTTATCTTGCAGAAAAGATAAGAGACATTTTTACCACCTCCATCCCTACACACACCAAGATAAAGACATTTACGCTCCCCAGCGCAGCAAAGTGTGCATGAAACCTGAATATAATTATGATGCAATGCAATAACAAACCTACATACCTCCTCAACAGGGGCCTCCTCTGCAGGGGCCTCCTCTGCAGGGGCTTCCTCCGCAGGGGCCTCCTCTTCCAGCACCTCTGGATCCTCCTCAATCATCTGAAAATTAATACAAAGCATATATGTTGTCAGCATGTTCACACTAACAGCTAATTCTTCATAAAAATACACAAATATAGTGACTCTGTTGATTAGAACAGACTTTCAGCTGAAAAATTTCAGCTGAAAAGGATCAAGATTGAAAGGACATACATAATAGCTGTGTGATATTGGGCCCAGTTCCACGAACGGTTTTATAATTATCAACCTGGCCTATACCAACCTCAGGAGTCTCCACAGGCTCTGGTTCAGCCTCTGCCTCAGGTTCAGGTTCAGGTTCTGGCTCAGGCTCAGGCTCAGGCTCAGGCTCGGATGCAACCACCTCAGGCTCAGCCTCTGGAGACAGAAACAGAAGGTTGTGTCAGTTCTACTTCTCATACACATACACAAAAACACACCCACCAGCTTGGCAATGTTCATTCGTCATTCGGCCAAATAACATTACAAGAGGAGAGTGACTTACAATATCCAGTGTCCTCTGACAGCACAGGTTGTCATGTTTAAAAATAAGCAGGTCTCAAAAGAGTTTAGCTGTACTGTGGTAACTAGACATTTGAATGTGACTAATCTAATTCCTTCGCATGCATCTCCATGTATTTAGCTTTCAGACTCTATGGTCACATGACTGCATTCACACACATACATCGTCACGTACCTGGTGCTGGTGCAGAAGTGTCCTCTGCTACAGCAGCTTCAATCATATCGTCCACAGGCATAGGTTCAGGCTCAATAACAGCTGAGGACAGTGGGGGGATGATGTTGAAGGAATTATGAAACATGAGATTGAATGGACAGTACGTGTCTCTGGAATATAAGGTGTTTTTTGTTTTACTTCAGACCAGATGACTGAAACAATCTCAACAGTTAAACTCTGAGGACTAATCTGCATGTTAGATGTCATGGCAAAAGAGGTGTGTGTGTGTGTGTATATAAAAATAAAAAAAGGAAGCATGTTCTTCAAGCAAGTGCCTCTTCTGTACAACAGCTCAGAGTAAACTTCCCATGCATTTTGTAAACACTGTTTACCACATATTGTTTGTAGATGCACAAAAACAAAAGAAAAATATGTATTTGTCAGCTTTATTTAGACTTCATCTACATGTAATGTTACTATAGATAAAATATACCAAGAAATGGACAGACTCAGGAAGGTATAAATATGACTATTCATTAAACCCTTGCCAGTATGTGCATCAATAGATACTCACAACACTGCAGTTATAGCAATTATAAGCCATGGCCAACCAAAGCACTTCGATTTCATTGAATATTCCATTTTACACCTTTCAAGACCCTGTTAGCTTGTCCATTTATTGGCCAACTATACATTTAATGATTATGTGAGGGCAGTGCAGTAAACCAAATAGTGGTTCTTTTATCAATCGACATATTTGATGAAACTTTTCATGTCGTTTCGCTTTGGCTTGCTTTCAGCCTCAATTTTCAAATAGTTTATTTTGACGCCATTAAGTTGTATTTCACCTACTTAAATGTTTACAGTGAACACAAAGCCTGAAGGCCCAGTGTGAGGTTCTGGTATCCTCATGATGTTGCCATACTGTTACTGATACAACACTTGTTTTCCCTCTTCTTATTATCTACTATGAAGATGTTCAAACAGTGATACTGAAGGGGAAGTCTGTATGAAAATGTGTGTATAATGAACAAACGCTGGTACCTTCTGCTGTTGGTTCAGGTTCAGGAGTCTCCACTGGGGCAGCAGCTTCTTCATGATGGGCAGCAACGACAGCCTTCTCTTTCAGTCCTACACCAGATGATGCACATGTTGTTGGAAGGAAACATATGTGTACAGTAGAAACTGAGTGTGTACTGAGGCCCCAGTCAAACACATTAAAACCAAAAAACACATAAGCCAATATTTAATCGTTGGCGTCTCGATTGAGTTGGATTTACAGATACCATACACAAACATAAGAAGATACAAAAGCTGGTGGTTATTGCTGGAAAGTGGGGTATGAATGTGATGTGTATGCAAACCATCTAAAATAAAAGGCATGGGGTTTCTTTTGCTGACTGGCTGAGCTTTCTCATTGACATAATGTTCTCATGTTATAGGTTTGTACTAAGCTAACAAATATTTGTGTTTCATTTCAACAGATATTTTTGCCAAGTCATTTAATTTTCCATGTAATGTGTAGTCTAAATTAGAAGATGTCACCACGGTTCATAGCATGATCTCCATTTCTGAACATCTTCCTTACACACGCACTGTGGTGAAACCAAAGACAGAGAATTAGCTTTCACACATTAGAAAAGAAGCACGTACACAGATCAAGAAATTTTATTGACAAAAGACAACACTTTTATGATAGTGGAAATCTTCTTAATTTTAGGAAAGCCAATGGGTTAGATACCCTAATGTTTTCCATCAAGTCAAATCCAAGACGGCACACTTAAGATCTTGTAACCCCTGGGGTCCGACACTTTTAGATTATTTCCTTCCTCCCTAGTCTTTAAGTAAAAGGACAAAGATTGTGAGAAAACAAATGGGCCGTGACTACAGCAGCTATATCATCATCATCATCATCATCATCTAAATGGACAGTTCTCAACCCAAAATTGGTAAAAATATTTTACTTCAAATCAGAAATGTGAGTCAAATAAGTAGAGTACGTTAGAAGATTATGAATCTAATCAAACATCTGATTCCAGCTTTCAGCAGTTGACGGTTTTTGATGCTTGTAATGGATTCAGTGTGGTCAGTACCATGACTGTTTGATAGTCCCTAACGTTTAAAACTGGCTCACGATCAAAGTATTGCTGTAAACTCTACACCCAAACTTCATTTCTTGCCTCCCCTGTCGGATTTCTCAGCTTTGCTTTTCTTTTTTTTTTCTTTTGCCGACTCTTTCCCTCTCCTCTTGTCTTCCTCCTGTGCCTTCTTTCCTTCTCCTTCCACCTTTTTCTCCGACTTCTCCTCTTTCTCTCCTTTCTTTAATTTCTTCTCCCCTTCCTTCTCCTCTTTGACCTCTTCTTCCTTTTTTTCATCCATATGTTCTGCCTTTCCCTTCCTTAGTTTCTCCAGAGCCTTCTCCATCTCCTCTTTTTCCAGCTTCTCCTCTTCCTCTTTCAGCCTGGCTGCCACTCTTTCCTTTACTCTGGCTGTTATTTCCTTCCTCCCCAAATCCAGCTCCTTGTCCTCCTCCTCTTTGGCCAGGAGTTGTCTGACCTCAGCCAGAGCTAGCTTGGCGAGCTTCTTGGCCTCCACACGTTCATGGATGATGGCCAGCTGCTGCTTTAGAGTCTCCCGAAGCTTTAAGCCCACATCCTTGGTTCGAGAGGTCTCTGGGATAGATGAGCAACAACACTGTTTGGTATACCACCAATTGACAATATGTATTGTTATGGGATGACGACCATGCTCAAATTCACTCTGTTATTGAACATCACCACACATTAGGTGAACATATCTGGATGAAATGGGATCATATTTATCCACAACAACACCACTTCCTCACTTTTTCCTCCAAGCAGCGTGTAGACTTTGTTGAGCACTATTTGTTACATTTTAGTTTAAACTGGTATAAAACAGCTTTACAAAAAAAGATAAGAAACTCTAAGTCACTGCTCAAAGTTTACGTTTCAAGCACAGAATCTGGCCAAACATCTGCAAATCAACCCATCAACCCAATTAGGGGTTAATAAATGATTTATAAAAATAAATCTAGAGAGTTTTTGTGTGTTTAATAATATCAAATAAACACACGCACACACTCGCATCTGAGATCTGAGACCACAGTGAGTTGTGAGTAGTTGGAACTTCATTAATTAGTCTAGCCACAACAGAACACAACACCGCTCCATGCAAGTTGCTGCATAACGATACCTTTCTTTGCTCCTCTCCCAGCTGCATCTCCAGGTTTGTCATCTGATGTTGCACACAAACAGGACAAGAGTTACACCGCTGGACTACATATAAAACCTTTGTCGTTGTTGCACACCGTAAAGAGATCAGTCCATTAGCACCACTGTACATCATTCCTACTGGCCGATATCAGGAGCACTTTATGCGCATGCCATTTACACAGCTCCATATTCTGAAGTTCACAAGAAATGCTGCATGAAGCTCATCTCAGCCTCAAGCTGTAGTAAACCACACTGACTTTTTGTGGTAGAAGCGCACTATTGCTATACAACTTTGCGATACACGAAACTCAACTTCAGCTGTGCAGAGCCCGACTTCAGCCTGATGCAGACCTTTTTCACAGCTGGCATTTGACTTGTCATAGTAAGGAAAGCAGGTTCCATATCTGGGTCAGTTCCATCAAAGTTCCCAGTGAACCACGACAGTGAGCCAGCATGCATAATACCAGGACCCTGGAACTAGCAAACCTGAACAGAATGCAGAAATTGACATGTTATCAAAAACACCTGCACTCAGTGTGAAGCTGATCAATACTACTTAGTGCTGATAGAGGACTGAAATGTCCAGTAGGCTGAATGTGCAGTGCAGTGAAGAGGTCGAAGAGCTAAAGCTTAGTGCTTTTGTCTCCACAGCCACAAAACCTACCAAAGCAGGACACCCAGCTACTTTGCGAGATGCAAAATGGTGCAATGGTGGATGTAGTGGAGTTCTCCGTTGTATCGAATGATGAAGTTGCACCAAACTACAAATAAATGAACTAACTATATACATTGGTAATGTTTTTGCAGTCTTTTGATGATCAGCAGCTATAAGTCATAATTTACACACTGTTGAGTTCACCACCACATCCTGTAGTACAGCAGTAAAACAAACTATGCTTTTACTGACATCTCTTCAAGCCTAGAGATGCTGTTCTCATTCCTCTGAGAAACCTGGTTCCTCTGGTGCCTGCTTTTGTCCTCTCTCTCCTCATGAACCTAGGCACTGGGATCTCTGTTTGGACTGGAAACACACACAATGGCACACAAAGAAATATACTTTACAGTAACTAGCGAAAGTAAATACAATTAGTCCACTGAAAGTTAGCACTATGTTAGAAATGCTGACCTTTCATCCTCCCAAAAACTGTTGCACAAATTAGTACAACTATAGCAATGGCTGAAGAAAACAATGAAGAATTTTACAATTATACCCATTACCATGCAGGCCAATAAGGTCCTCAACAGCTCAGTAGTGAATAGTATTCTTACGTGAGCAGCTTTTTGACTACAAGAGGACAGGAGCACACTGATCTAAATCTATGAAACTGAGGCAGCAGGCATAAGCACTCTGCTCTGTCCCAGTAACCCAGTCGGCTGTGAGGCAGCGAGCTCAGCAGACAGATATGTGGTACCTCTGTGTCTGCTTCTTTTCCTCTCTTCATGTACTCCACTCTGCTTCACTGATGTGTATATGAACACAAACACACAAACATAAGGGTGACAGAAGAAAATGTAACCCTATCATGAGCTTAATAAAAAAGGAAATCCTAATCCACCTCACATGCAAGCCAAGGCAAGGATATGGTACGAGTCACTGTTCTTTAGCTAATCTCATATGCATCAGCTCAATGGCAATTTCTAACAAATCACATTATAACCAAGTTGTGTACAAATTCTACTAATATGTTCTGCCACACGGTACTGTCCTAGTTACTGCGGAACATATTAAATCAGCCCTGCTGTCTGTGTAGGAGTGACTGGAGGCAGAGTGACTTTAAGGTTGGTTTCAGCTGGGCTGATAAATACCTGGGGAGGGCTCTCATCTAAGAATATCAAATATCAAATAGCTAAGGATTTGTGTATGTCCTGTATCGTTCAGTATTACATTTTCTGCTTCAATAGCATCATGTAGATTCATTCTTTGAAAAAGCCCAGGCTTGAGTCACTCCACCCAAGAGCAGGAAAACCCTGTTTCTTAATGATGTGTCAACCATGTATTTATAACAGCTGTTATTAAGTTCATGGCAAACCTGTTGACACAGAAACTCACACACCCTGTCACATGCACAAGACAATACACCTGCAGTTGGTTTCAGCTCACTAATTTTGTAGCAACCATTAGTAAAGCCTTATGAATTAAACATGCTTCTCTCTCTGCATCACTTGTGTCAGCTCTTTCAAATTCAAAATCAAATGTATTTATTTAAAGCCCAAAATCACAAACATTGTTTGCCTCGGAGGGCTTTACAATCTGTACAGTTGTGACACCCTCTGTCCTTAGACCCTCGAACCGAGGTCAGGAAAAACTTCAAAAAACCCTTTATGGGAAAAAGAAGAAACCTGAGGAAGAGCCACAGATGAGGGATCCCTTTCTCTGGGACGGACAGACTTTTAATACACACATTACACCTTCCTGCTGCACTGCACTCCTTTCTCACCTGTGACCCACAACACAAACTGGAATGGCAACAATTTGGACATGAATGGATTCTGTCTCTGCATAGTCACAAACCTGAACCTTGGATTAAACAAATCACTTTTAGGCTTCATGGCTGACAACTTTTGGTGTAAAAAAATCTATATTATGCTTCAGAGGGTAATGTGGAGAATGGAACAGACAGAGATATATGTATGTATATATGCTGTTGCTGAGCAGAGGGATGGCATTAAACCACCAACCAACAACATGAGGCTCAATTCCTGCAGAACACACAAGAACCTGAAGGCTGGGAAGCACCAACTTGGATCAATATATACTCATAAATAAAATGACAATCTTACAAAACTTGAGTGCCATTTATAGGAGTTCAATACCCTGTAAAGACCCACCTGGTATTAACATGCAGTCTGTATCTAGATTATGTGGATGTTAACATCTGCTCATGTCAGTTTGCTTTAGCACCTGCTATACAAGTGTTTTCTTTATGTGCAAGTGGCTCTTAAAAAGTGAATTAAGTCAGCAGACTTGAGATATGACAACTCTCTGTGACACCTAAAGTCTGCAAGGTGAGGCCCACATCACCAGACAGAGATCTGAAGGCACCTGTGAGCTCCTCTTTAGTGCCCTTGTAAACAAAGCTAATGCCACTTATACTGTATTTGCACTTTAAGTATATCTGCCAACATATTAGTGGGGGTTTATTTGACATACATTTGGCCATCTTCCCATGTCAACAAGTAACTGACTGCTATCTGTATGCAGTCATTTTCTAGTATATTGGACACTTTAGAAGATAACCAGTGCCAATGGAGAGCAGTGCTTGCAAGCACTGCTCTATTGGCACTTCTGATGTTTCCTTGGCTAAGCATTTGTCTGTAACTTTTTTTGACATGGAGCTTAAGATCACAGGAAGAGGAGTTAAGTGACCTCTGAAAATGTTGGATGTTTTTTCTTTGTAATATTACTTAAGTGTATAGATATAATTTACATCTGGCTGAGATCCAATCACAAAGTGAGCAAGACCACCTCCAAATTTTCGTGGACTTTTAGTATACTGATTGCAAAGCATTCCGGGTGCATTGTCCTAATGTGCTTTTTCTTATCCAGAGATGGATTGCATGTTAATGCCCTGAAGAAGTGTAGTTCAAACAGGACAAACAAGAGCTTTGACAGAGGATTATAAAAAAAGTACAAATTCATGCTTATAGTCCAACAGTCCAAAGTAAATGCTGAGTTTTTATGGCATGCAGCAAGAGAAAGAGACAATGTCAGAGAAATGGACAACAGCTGAGCAGCTGTCCAAGTGCAAATCATGTTTGCATTTTGTGTTATTTAGTGTTGCTGGCTGTTACCAACAGTGTTGTGCCAAAAATAATCTTTTAATAGATTCTAAAAAACATTTGAGAAGACTTCTAAAATTGTTCCTGAGTATCATGTCCATATCCTGGCACAGGATTCGACATCATAGAAAACTCCTTCAAAAGGATTTCACTCTCTCAAGATTCTGCTGATACGAGAATGAATACGTCTGTCAAGTTTAAGTGTATTTGGGGATTCCAGTAAGCAAAACCAAGAGTGAGTGAGGCCCATAAAACGGTGTTAGACTGGAGATATACATTTTCAAAGCTACTGCCTGGGATAAGTTGCCAGGATCTACCAAAATAAGCAGAGAAAATTGCGTAGAAACAGTTTTCCAGACACTGTAGCTTGGGCTGTTGGGTGCTGAGGCCCTTTGGTTGAAAATGAGTGCATTGGACGACAATTGGCCTGAGGCTATTGATTATGGAGGCCAACTATGACAATCTTCTGTCCCTGATTTCCATCATCCTTCGCTCCTCTTCTTCTGACCCTTCCCTCATCTTCATCCTCCTCGTCCTCCTCCTGTGCCTCCACGACTCTTCCTGAGGTACTGTGCTCCTCCTCCAGGGGCTCCAGGGGGTTTATCAGACCATACAGGAAAGTGAAGAAACTGTTTAACCAATCAGAGCTTCCCTCCTCCACTTCTTCCAACCAATCCAGAACCTCCGATTCACCCTGACCATCGCCTTCACTGGTCAGGCCTACGCAAACAAGAAGGGGGAAGGGATGGAGGCATGGGTGGATGGAGGGGGAGTTTTGGGAGCACAACGTGTGAAAGTGAGGGAGATGGAAACGTGGGGAGAGGAGGTGAAAAAACACTAATAAAAAAAGACAGGAAGTAAGACGGGTGGAATCAATTGGAGAAAAAAAGATGTAATGACCGAATGAAAGAGGGTCAAGAGCAGAAGAGGAAAGAGAAGGAGGGAAAGAAACAAGAGGAGAAGGGAAGAGAAGTTTTAAGTGTAGGTTAGGCAGTGAGGGAACTACTCAGGCTCTATCATAAGCAGCTGGAGATAGGCTGTCTACACATGATCCAACAAGATCACTCTGTGCAAGCTTGAGCAAATACTTTAAAATTGAGAGGGATGACCTCACAGCAGTGCTGAATTTATGAGCACTACTTTCTAAATATGCACAGACTCTGCATTCAAATATTGGATAGTTCAGCTCACACCGCTTATCACGTGGAGACAGCCTTAGAATTATAGACAAGAATTAAGACAGAGAAAAAAAAAGCGGAAACTGAAGCTGGGTTTCCATTAAACTGTATTTGAAAATAATATGCATACATTTGCACTTGTTTTGAACTTGAAATGTTTATGTTTCACCTCAGCATCCAACAAATAGCAGCATTATTATTGGAATGTTCTAGATTATTACAAAGGGAATTGTCCTTTAGACTGAACATGATTTCAGATAGAAGCACATGCTATACCTACTTTGTCCAAAAAAAATGTAGTAGGAAAAGACATGTCTGTTTTCTTGATATTAAGAGATATTTTAAGATTAAAATAAGATATGCAAAATACACATCTAAGATAATGCTTCTCTCTGTCAGATGTTAAGAGAAAAATAAACATAGAAAACACATTTATGGTGGTGGAAGGTGGAGAAAGCAGCATTTGTCAGGAGACAGAAGGTAATGGTCAGCTGTATCATTATGGTGATATTTCAGTTTCCCAAAAAAGTAAAGTATAAGAGGAATTGAAAATGTTTAAATGTTTTTTTTGTTATCTGTATAACTGAATTTAATCAGCCGTTAAAAAATAGGTTATTTATGTCTACATGTCCTTCTAAAGTGCTGTGGTTCAATATAAAGCAATTAAACATATACTAAGCTAAAGAGAGAGAGGCTCAAACCATAAGAGCAAGAAAGAGGACAAAAAAGGTGAGATTCAGAAAGGATCAAAATAAAGGGCAGAGGTAACATGACATATGCATGGGAGCATGCATTACAATGCTGGGAAGCAAACAAAGTTTAGGTTCATCTAATAAATTGTCAAAGAAAATTTGAGAAGGGATGGTCACAGAGACATGGATGATGGATTGCTATGGGATAGAAAGACTGAAGTTGTGCTGGGCAAAAGAAAAAAAAAACACCTTTCTGAAGCAGGATGAACTGTGACATCTCACACTGCAAGGAGCTTCATCAACATAACTAAGTGCAGAGCAAAAAAAATGCAACAAAAGACAAAGATTGCAATTTATAGTGACAGCAAAAGCAAAAGAGTGAGTATTTTGAACACTACAAAAAAAGCTGTTTTTCTTGTTGATTCACATTTTGCAGTAGTGTGCTATTCAAATATTCAAGGACAGACAGACAGTCTTCTTTGATTCTCACTAGCCTCCGTGTAAGTAAATGTGAATAAAGTAAAACTGCAACTTAAACGTTCGGGATCTGTGAGATTCTGTGCTGAGCACTTTCTTGTGCCAAATTAAGATTTTAACTTTTCTTTTGAAATTCAGCCATTAACAGTCAGTTGGGTTCCAAGATGTCAAAACATGTGTGCACCATCCAGTATGTTTGTGAGTTACATAAATAAGAAGCTGATCCTGTAGAAAACCATGCAACATGCAGCAGACATCACATAGGAAATAACAGCCCCGAAGACATCTGAGAAAAATACTTCTTAGGAAGCTCCCAGCTTGTCTTGAATGCTTCAAGCCTCATACAGAGGAGATACGTTCCAAAAACTGTACGGTTATACATCAATATGGGTGTCATCCCAACAACACCAGAACAGAAATCCATGGAGCATGTCATAAACCTCCTAAACGGGCAACAGATTTAAACTGTTTAAAGTGGCCTTCTTTTACCTTTAGTTAAAAAAAAAAGGGTAAATCAGACCAACCCCTTTATCCTGATGAACCTTGTTAATTCCACCCTTTAAAAACAGGTTGGTTCATAAACCTCATCTGTTTGTTAGAGCTCTGCCAGAGAGTACCTACCTTCTTAAGTTGGGACCTAAGCTTTAGGAAGCATTGGGGTCTTAGACCAATTAAACCTTAATGTTCTTTTAATGTGGAGACATTCAAACGCACACATGGTTTATTTTGCATTACAAACCAGTTAAGAGAAAAAAAATACACAAAACCCTTCACAGAAGTACGAAGGCTGTAAGTGTTTGAGGAGCTCAGCTTCTTCAAAAGTGAGACTGTCTCTATGGCAAGAGTCAGTTATGTAATTGTCAGTCATGCAAAAGAAACCCAAACTGCCATGTAATTTAATTAGGCAACACAGAACACACTTTGTGTCTTGCAGATGTATTCAAACTCCATAGATCACTTCTGACAACTGATTACTGTGAGAAAGCATTTACATTTTCACTACTAATGTAGTGAAGATTTTTATAGGTTTGTCACTGGAGACAAATAGATTACTTCTGCAAGACACTGATTGTAAACACTAAAATTAGGAATAAATCAACTTGCCTAGAAGAACTTTAGCATCCTCGACATCAAAATCACCATCGCCATCTGTATCGTATGCCACCAGTTTACCTACAGCAGCAATAAACACATGTAGACTTATTTTTCTCACAGGAGATACAAAGACACACGTTGATCACTGTACATTTGCTTGACTCAGTCAACAAACACAGACACTTAAAGCAAAGACACCGAGCTTGGAGGAGACTGGCCACTTATTACCTTCTGCCTCAAAGTAATGCATTTAAAAAAGTTAGCATGAGCAAAAAGATCCTTCATAAAACAAACCTATTTGCATCTGTGTTCTCTTTATTAACTGAGCAGGTAGTCATGGTTACAATCAGCTCAAAGCTTGGTGAATACCTTTAAATGTGAGAGGAAAAGGTGGGGCAACGTGGGTAAACAGAAAATGGAAACAATTAAGAACTTTTTTTAGCTACAGAGTCAATTATTAAACAAAAAACTATGACACTGAACTATTGGGCCAAACAGAGTTTGTGTTAGTGATATGAATGAAAACTTGGAGGTGCCCGCTCAAACAAAGCTTGTTCTGTTGTCAACTCCAAGTTGTGTTCTAGCTTAAGGATGATAGTATGAAAGCTGCTAGGTTTGTGATAGAGGTAGACAAGAGGTTAGACAGAAGCCCTGGATCTAAACCAGCTGAGACAGATGAGGAAATGTTTGTGCAACATCAGTCCTTCACATCTATCTATCTATGATGTAATGACTTTTTAACAGTATTAAATTCTATCATCAATCAATTCAAATATTTGACCTTTTCTTCTGTTTTGATTGTTTGAATATAAGTGTTCAACTTAAAACCAGTTATTCTGAATTGTTTTTTTTCAAATGTTGTGAAACCTCTATTAACAAACCTCAAAGCTTATATATGACATGTACAACCTACTGAATATTGATTTTGTCATTTTAAAAGCATTGACTAAATATGTTTTAGTATTTCATTTTAATTGTAATAGACTTGTATTCGTTGTGTATTCACGTTTTTCTACTCTAACTTCATGCCTAGAAGGGTCTTGTCACCCTACCCTGCTTGTATGCAGAATATTTTACTAACAAACCAATGTATTACACAACAGTTACCGACATCTGCAGAATTTATTGCCCTCACCATTTTGGATTCAGGGCTCTGAGAAGAATGTGTAACGTCTGTGAGGGAAATATCTTGCGAGCAAATAATGACATAACAACAGTCCTGAATGTTAATAAAAGTGTAGGAGAAAAATGCCTAGAGATGTTTTACCTTGCAAGGCCTCAGACAGGTTAATTTGAAAGCCTTTAGCCTTGTCTGCATGCAAACACAAAAACATATATATTGAAACAACAGCATGATTAAGAAATAAAAACAGAGCAGATTCATAATTCATATATTAATAAAAGATCGATGCACAGACAAGAGTGTTCGACATTATTCAATGGGGATGCACATTAGTGACAGATCAAAGAAAACAGACATGCATCTGACAGCACAGTTCATTTCAGTAAAGCAGACAGATTGATATGGGGTAGCTGCAGTATAAATAGTGTGTTTTTGGTGAGTCAGATATATGCTGTTCATGAAATGGTACTGCTATAAATGAAACCATTTAATTATTAACCATTAATTATTATCATATATTTACAATCAAAAGATGCTAAAAGTGATGGTATGCAAGCTACGCTGCTTTTGTACTCAAGTTTATCCAGAGTCTGACTACATGATCATGAGACATAGCAGTACAGCGCTGACAATTTATTTAAACTACATGATGTTCTTGGGACATTTTTGCCTTCACTGACTTGACTGACTTATAGCCATGTACGTGGGATTTAGTTTGGTAATGAATCCTGGTCTGTCATTCATATTATGACAATGGTTAATATAATGATCAGCTGGGCTCTTAGTCAGGGTTAAAGCTCACTTCAGCGACAGATGGCAGGTGTATGTTTGTAGACAGATTATATATAAGCAGGTGCTGCCAGAGACCAAACTTGTTGCTACCACACCTTTTCAGCAAGGTGCATGAGGCGGAAGAGACAGAAAGGAAGAACACATTAAGGTACTTTTAAAGCCAAATGTATGGGTATTGCATACTCACCAAGGACTCCCTGATAGTCGACCAGGTCGAAGTAAACCACAGCTACAGATGTCCACACACCCAGCAGGGCCAGGACAATAAACCAGGTGAAGAAACTGCCGCTGCTTGATCCAGAGTCCGCCTTCTTCCCATTCTTATTGGCTGACTGGGCTCTTGTACCATCTGTAACCAAAGGACAACATATGATGTCAGGTTCACTTGTGAATTTGACATGTTTCCTTGGAGGCATTTCTTAATACACTCAAATAAAGCCATGCCATACATTCAAATAATGATGCAATGCCTAGGGAAACAAGACCAGAAAAGACCCATCTCAGCAACTGCATCACTCACACCCATTACACACTGTGTGCTTCAATGTATGTTGCATAACCAGAAATACTGTCAGCGGTTGGACTATGATAAGCTGGGATATGTTTATACCACTTTAAGAACAAATTACACATTTGCCATTCAGAACTGAACATGACGTCAATGTTACAGTTTTATCTCGTACTTTTGGAGCGAAGTAATCTACACACATTTTCAACCAAGTAAACCAATTCAGTTTACAGGCATTAAGACTACATTTTGACAAAAGCGAATACATTGCACAAAAAATAATCAAACCCCCACATGAAATGTTACATTTTTACACTTTAATCTGGGCAAATCTGTTAGGAATCATATGTCATCTGCTGTATCTGCACTAATCCGTCAGAATTTGCTCAGGGAACGGAGTGGAGGCGATGGAAACAGAGAAAAATAAACCACATACAAGAAGCTATTCCGGGGGTGCCGATGACATCCTACAATGCATGATGGGAGAAAATAGTGGCAGAGAGAATGAACAGGTGTTGAAGTCCGCTGCATGGTGCTAGGTCAAACTCAGACACACACTCACAGAGAATAGTAGTACTCACACAGATTTTTAGTATACCTTGCTAATAGCCAGCACAGACAGAAATACAGATACTGAAGCTGGGGGGCTATGTAACATTAACCTTTTGCTGGATTAATCGATGAGCGACATGAATGTGGGATACTGTGACCAGCTGGAAGTGTAAGGTAGTGTTACAACAAGTATCTTTTTAACAAGAAGTTAAACTACTACATCAAATGACTTGGCGCACCTGAAGGTTACTGAGCTTAAGAATCTATGAAAAACACCATTTGGGTACATATTTTCATCAAGAGACTGTAGCACAATATTATAGAAAATAACAGAAAACTAACCCAAGCAAACAAACAACCAGGCCCACTGATGACCTCTACACACTTTTGTCCTTCTCTGCTCTGAACGGAGGCTGTCCTCACCTTGCACTTCTCCAGCTATCACTGTTGGGATCGCCGTGACAACAGGAGGGGTGGCAGACTCGACCAGGGTTGCAGGATCACCCATCCCTGCCAACTGATGGCCTGGCTTCCTGACTAATCGAAGAAGAGGCTGACTAGCCACAAAGGCAGCATGTAGTCCGAGCTAACAGAGGTGAAGCTCTGCCTCCTGGTCTCACCTCCTCCGTCTCTTTCTGTCCCTCCCCTCTTTCTCTATTTACTGCCTTTCTTACTCTTGCTCATCTGTCAGTAATCCTTGCTCTGTCACTTTTTTCTGAGCCTGATATGGCTCTGGAGGTCAAAGACAGCTATTTATAGTGCTGTTAGACCAGCTGGCCCTGACACACAGAGGGAAGAACAGACTGGCTGGGCACTGCCAGCTTTAAAGGACTGCCCCCTTAATAGTCTGCTGTGGAAGATTTTACACTCATATTTCTTTACACTTTCATACAGGACAGCACAGAGCACAATTATTTCTGTGTGAACAACTGATACAACAAAAACAGGGTTCAACCTTCATTCTTAAACCTTTACCTCCATTTACAGCATTTGTGATGTACAAAGTTTCCCTCCATTCTGAAAGGCTTTTGATCGGTTATGAAATTAAAGTGGACACAGGAGAGGGGGGACCACATATAACAAAAACATCATTCTGTAACTTCTACATCAGTTGCTGCTGCTGACAGCATTCGAACATCTTCCATTTAATTTACATCACCACAGCCTGGTAAGAGTTTTCAATTTGCTTTCTCTTGTAAGACAAAACATTACCTAATAGTTTTATTTCTTCCTAATATTGTCTTCTGTTTCTGTTTTTCTGTATGGCATTAAGATCTGTACCGACACATCTTACATTGATTAGCAGATCCCCGTGAAAGAGCCTTTTTGTTTTATTGTGAGGAGAGCCCAGGCCAGCCCTGTGGGGAGTCACACCCTAACTCACATGGCAGCTGCTTTCCACCTTTTGCTCTTTGGTCATTACAATAGCAGCCTAGGTAGCACTGCAGTGCGACTTGTCTTATACGCAAAAGCCCAGAATTCAATTTGCCTTTTGCCTTGTGAAAAACAGACATTTGTTGAGCATATGTAAATCCACTCAGGTCACGTCCACACAGGTTGTGTGTTGGGCAAGGGATATAAATTGTCTTCAAATCAGAGGTGAGAGAAGTACTCATGCAACCTGTATGAGTGCGTCTCTCCATACCACATGAACACTCATCATAACCATCTGTTTTCCTCTGCAGCTTAAGCAAAGATTATTTTCTTCAATCTTTTTTCTTCAACAAAGGATTTCTTCCACACTGTAAAATGAGCTTTTCACAGCATCTACCCAGCCGTTTCTCTTATATAGCTGTACAGTATATCTATAGTGTTATTCAAGTTTATATTACAGGTAATAAAAGGTGCAATGGTTCTGTCAGTTTTTTTATTATTTCTTTCAGAACAAAAAAGAACTTGCTTTCTGAATATGTTTCTCTTTACTGAAATTATAGTTGAGCATCAACAAATACTAATATGTATTAACGTTAATAAAAACTTTTCCTACATATACTGGTTGCATAAAACTTGTGCCTTAAGAAAACCTAAACCTCTGCGAGGTCTCACAGCTATGTCAGCAATTTAAATGATCGTTTCTGTGGCCTGGGGCACTCATAACCCCACAAGTTCACTTAACATAACAAAGGAGCAGGTTTGAGGGTTGTGAATGTTGTGTTGTGTGTTTTCCACAGGTCAAACTCACATACCTGCTCACACAAACAAATTACACATTACCACAGACTTCAACTTTCACAAAAACTAAAACTCACTTATGTAACCCTGAAACCCCAAAACAAAAAAATGTTATTTTCTTGTTCTGACATGCTGAGTCAGCCTTTCTTAAACCTTGGCTTATTAGAGAAAAGTCAGTGGTTTCACCAGCAACTACATACACAGCTATAGGTATTAGGGACTGGAAATGTGTGTGAATATAGCTGCACATAAGCCCTAGTCCCTATTTGACAAGAGTCTGAATCTATCAGGTACACAGGATTTATTAAACAGTGCAGTAACATGAAGTAGCATTAAGCAGAATAACATGATAAACACTCCGCTGATTTCACCTGAACAGACGTGTTAGAGAGGGGCTCATATAAAACTGTTTGCAGTGCAGTCCTTCCTGATGATCACTCATCTGCCATATGCTACGACAGCGTATTTCTAGCTACAAAGTAAACCAAAGGGTTAATGCTATTACTGAAGACTGTTTCTGGTATGGTGACATATTTGACGCAGCAAGAAATTCAGGTTTACGCATTCAGGGAATTGTTGTTTAAATTAGCAGCACTTTAAAGAGTGAATAGGGGTTTGAATATGAATAGGCTTTAGACGAGTTCTCCTTCCAAAACATTTAAAATGTAAAAATCTGGGCTCGAGTCAGGCTAATGGCAAATAGCACAAATAAATAAAACTAGATCAACGTTCAGTGGAATGTTACAGCTTGTTTTCAAGGGAGTAAGACAAGCCTGCTACTAAAGTAAAGAGAAATGAATTCAAATGCAAACTTATGCAAAAGTCTCACTGTACAGTCGAACATGGACACAAGCTAGTACAAGGAAAAACATCCACACACACTCAAAAAACAGTTGTTGAGAAATAAGCAAAAAAAACATGCGATAACATACCATTTTGTTCCTCTAAACATTCCATTCTCATACGACCAGAGCTGCCAATTCACACATGTGCATGAACACACACGCAGCCTTCTTTTCTAAACAAATGGAAAACTCTCTGCTCAGTCTCTTCTGTGAAGCTCAGTGAAAGTAGCTCCTCTTAAGTCTTATGTAAGGGCTGCTGAGCAACGCCTTCAAACTTACTCCTCTTCCCTCTGGCTTTCTGACATGCGTGCATGCTCATGCATGTTCACACACATATGCAGGTCTTTATACCTTTGATCACATTCCACTCACACTGAGGCTGGACACTGCAGAATAAATGTTGAACTCTGACATGCCTGGCCTGCTTATGAGAAGCATTTCAGCTAAATCCAAACATGTGGATTACAGACACTGCTTTAGTGCTGCAGGGTACTGACGGTAGACCTGGCTGACTCAATTTCATGGCGCCAGAAGCAGTGATGGTGCACAGTACATTCCAGTGATGGAGGCCTGACAAAAAGAGGCAGGGTACAAATCCTGTGCCTGGCTTTGTTGAGAGAAATCCTCATAAAGTCACCAGTATTAGCTGGAGCTGTTGAACTAGTGTCAATCAAATGATAGATGATATGATTGCACAGTAGTCTCAGCTTTTTAAAAAGTTTTCAATTTCAAACTTGTCTGAGTGCGTTTTCTTTAGGAATTTCATTAAAAAAAAAAAAAAAAAAAGACACTTTGAAGGAACAACATATTCAGCTCCTATGCTAAACATGACACTAAGGTAAATCCATACTTTTGTCCAGATAACAAGAATTGGCATGGAGTAGCCAGGTTTTGATTTATCCTTAATCAACCTCAATCCTTTCTTTTATTACACACAAGGTCTTTCAATCATTCAAGACATTCCCATTCCCCCTATTCCGAATACTGCAGTTGGCCTAGTCTGTAGGGTCTGTGTGACAAACGCAGCAGAAGAAGGAAGCCTAGACTTAATCCCAATTTATGAACAGCAAATCTTGAAAGAAATTAAATCCATTGTGTCACCTTCTCCCCTAACCCTAACTCCAAGAATCAAATAGATCTGGCCCATCACCAAAAAATGCTTTTAAAAAGAGGGCTTGGCTAAAGTGTCCCTGAGGAACCACATATCCTGTTCAGAGTTAGTATCTTTATCTAGAAGTATCTGCATTCATTTCCCCAAAACAATGGACTCGAGCAACTACAATAGGCCGCTTACATTGACCACCATTAATAATACATCTGAAGCTACTGTTCTCATATTTGCAGCCGAGTTTTGTTTCAACAGCGGACAGCACCAAGCCAAAACTTAGTCCCTGACGCAAATACACACAGCATTGGACTTTCATGCAAGGTTACGCAGGGATGTTTCCATGTACAGGGTTTAGTTAAGAACACACTCTGCAAACGCAAAGAACACAACACGGCATCACACATCAGTCCCAGGGGAACAGACGAGGCTGTTAACCTTTCAGCTGTACATACTTTCCAGCCCTTTGGAGACAGGACGAGGAGGCCTGGGGATTGAAATGATACATGATGTAGAAAAGTAAAAGGACAACATAACAAACAAGGAAAAAGACAAAAAAAGTAAACATGAGGTTTTATTAGAACCATTTAAGTGCAACCCTAAGCACCAGAAGTTTTCAGAGATCCATGATTCAATCAACCGTATAATCAGCACAGTTTGACTGAATGGCTCTGAACTGTTCAGTGACATGCCCAAACACCTGATATACAATTCACTGTTTCCGCTCTCCATTTAAGCTTCCCCGTGGGAGCCAGAATCAATATTTGATAAGCCACTGTCAGTGTTTGATCACATGTTATAACTCAAATAAACACAGACAAAGTGCACGGGCCATTCTGGAGCAGTGGAGGGTTAGTTAACTCACCACCAGTCCAGAAAAAAAAGACAGACCAGTTGCTGACCAGGGACCAAAGTTAAAAGGACATTTCACTCTAGGTGTCACAGTATCAGGTTTAGTTAATGATGTTCACACTCACTGCAATGTGTCACACAATCTGGTCACATATTCCACAGCAGCACTCTGTTGTGAGCTAACTTACTAATGACCTACTTGGCTACACTTGTCAACTCTAACAGATACAATGTAATCATTTTTTTTACTTTTAGGCCATATAGGTAATGTCTTAATTAGAAAACGGACTTCATTATCAAATAATCTTCATCTTTTTAAATCTTCTATTTTCTGCCTGTTGTGTGTTAATATGTGTGTTTTGTTTACTGAGAAACAAATCTACCTATGAGAGTAATAAATAAATAAATGAATAAATAAATAAAGTAATATAACCTCACCTAACAGTATCTAAATTGAGTTTCATACTATATATTCTAATCCTAGTCTCCCACCTGAGTGCAGATCCATTGTCCTCGCTGCTGAACTACTATATTTACTGTACATGCATAGGGGCTGTGGTGGGCGGGGTCAGAAAAACGACAGAAAACTGAACATTTTGTTCCCTGGGCCTCTATCGTCACACTGCCCTTTGTACCTTCATCTGAAGACATGTTAACGTGTCGTGGCAGATCAATGGCAATAAAACGGTCCACATTTAAACTTTAGTGCGCGCCACTGTCTCCATTCATATGGAGGGTGTGTGGTGGTGCGTTTCAGCGACAACAAAGGCAGCCGAAAAACTTTCAACCACGTTAATTCAGTATCTGATGGCGTTTTGTAGTTTCCTGTGGTGACTAACGTTAGTTTGGCTGTAGTTTTTCCTACGAGGCTGAATAAAGAGTCCCGTGCAGTCGGCAGAGGACACGGTGTACTCAGTGCTGTGTCACTCTTGCCTCTTACAGTTTGCATCTCATGAACACAACAGGGGCTCATTCTCGCCCCACAGCCACGTGTCACAAAGTTGGAGCTGCATCACTCAGAAATATTAGTAACACTTCAGTCTGAGAAGCTCCGATGACTTTCTGCAGGAGCTTTAACGGCGTTACACCGCAGCGAAACTACATATGAGCAGACCATTTGGGGAATAAAGGCCGAAGCGCTGTGATTGTTTCAGTGATTTAACAGTGACGTCGCACACTGGGCGCGTGCCCATCATATAAGGAACACTGCACGATATCTGAATGGGGCCGCGCGCGACGCTCTGTATGAGCATATACGTACAAAGAGGGAGCTGTGATAATGGGTCCGGGTCCCAACGGAGACCCCCAGGAGCCACGTATCACCCCACCCACTACTGCTCGTACTGACACGTGAGCATTCTGAAGAGTGACTAGGCTGAAGTGGGGGCGGGGTCCCTCGCGCCCTGGGATTTTCTCTCTCACACACTCACACAGCTCAGAGTGTGTGAGCGCAGAGGCTGACCGGGACCGGGCCTGTGTGTCTGCTGTAGCCATGAGGCCTGCTGACTACAGGCGGGGACGAGATTTAAACCCGCACGACAGGACTGACGCTATCTCTCGCGTGCGGGCCGATGCTCACCGTAATCCCAACCGTCGTCACGGTCAACCGGCCCGGACACACCGGAGAGAGACTGCTGCTAAAGCTGCGAGGCTGTTAAAGAAAACATTACACAGCGAGGCGTCCCGCTGAGAGACGGTGTCGTGTCTAAATATATTATTATTATAAATATTTGATGGAGTCATTCATGGCGACGTTAGAAGCTGTGTGTGAAAGGCCAGTGTGCACAGAGCTGACGCGTTAAAGCCTCAATAACAGCGCTTTAATGCAAAGTGTTCACATGCTCCATATAGCAGCTTAAATACGACTAGAGTTAAAGCTGCCTGTTAGCTGACACCATTTTCTAAAGCTAAAAGAAGCCAGCTAGGAAGGAGGAGGGCCCTGAATGAAATAACAGCTTGACAGCCGATTAACTTTGAAAGGCCTGCCAGTGAAAGCTGCGTCGGCCCACCGCTGCACTAGAAAGACAGAAACAAGGGAAAGCTGCGGCCTACCTTTGGATTTTGCGTGCACTTTCGTGGTTTTCTTTGAAGCCATGACGTGTCTCTGGCGGCAGGGCTGGTAGACCTCTGATAGAAGAGTGGAAGAAGGACTGGGACGACCGGAGGTTGTATGTCTAACCGTGAAAAGAAATCACAATATCCTCTCCTGCCTCATAAACTCACAACCATGGAAACCCCGTCCACTTTGGGACTCGCAGCTCTATACACCAATCACAGGTTTGCTACGCAAAAAACGGGTGGGGCTTCATAACGTTCAGACCAATAGAATTCGAGAGGCGTCGAGCTTATTCAACCGTGTGGACAGTCTTATCTTTGCCCCGCCCCCTCTCCTCCTCTGGAACGTGGCAAGATGGTTGATCCCTGGCATCGCCTGTGTGTGCACAGCAGCTTCATTTCAATGAAACACTAATGTAGCTCTGTAGCAGAAGACATAGCTATTCACAGGACATGTAATAAATTCAAAACAATTCACACAGATATCTTGATAAGGTTTGAAGTCGTTTAATGTACAGTGTTTTCAATTTCAGTTAGGTCATTATTGATAATACACTACTCAAAAAAATAAAGGGAACACTAAAATAACACATCCTAGTTCTGAATGAATGAAATATTCTTATTAAATACTTTGTTCTTTACATAGTTGAATGTGCTGACAACAAAATCACACAAAAATTATCAATGGAAATCAAATTTATTAACCCATGGAGGTCTGGATTTGGAGTCACACTCAAAATTAAAGTGGAAAAACACACTACAGGCTGATCCAACTTTGATGTAATGTCCTTAAAACAAGTCAAAATGAGGCTCAGTAGTGTGTGTGGCCTCCACGTGCCTGTATGACCTCCCTACAACACCTGGGCATGCTCCTGATGAGGTGGCGGATGGTCTCCTGAGGGATCTCCTCCCAGACCTGGACTAAAGCATCCGCCAACTCCTGGACAGTCTGTGGTGCAACGTGGCGTTGGTGGATGGAGCGCGAGACATGATGTCCCAGATGTGCTCAATTGGATTCAGGTCTGGGGAACAGGGGCGGGCCAGTCCATAGCATCAATGCCTTCGTCTTGCAGGAACTGCTGACACACTCCAGCCACATGAGGTCTAGCATTGTCTTGCATTAGGAGGAACCCAGGGCCAACCGCACCAGCATATGGTCTCACAAGGGGTCTGAGGATCTCATCTCGGTACCTAATGGCAGTCAGGCTACCTCTGGCGAGCACATGGAGGGCTGTGCGGCCCCCCAAAGAAATGCCACCCCACACCATTACTGACCCACTGCCAAACCGGTCATGCTGGAGGATGTTGCAGGCAGCAGAACGTTCTCCACGGCGTCTCCAGACTCTGTCACGTCTGTCACATGTGCTCAGTGTGAACCTGCTCTTCATCTGTGAAGAGCACAGGGCGCCAGTGGCTAATTTGCCAATCTTGGTGTTCTCTGGCAAATGCCAAACGTCCTGCACGGTGTTGGGCTGTAAGCACAACCCCCACCTGTGGACGTCGGGCCCTCATACCACCCTCATGGAGTCTGTTTCTGACCGTTTGAGCAGACACATGCACATTTGTGGCCTGCTGGAGGTCATTTTGCAGGGCTCTGGCAGTGCTCCTCCTGTTCCTCCTTGCACAAAGGCGGAGGTAGCGGTCCTGCTGCTGGGTTGTTGCCCTCCTACGGCCTCCTCCACATCTCCTGATGTACTGGCCTGTCTCCTGGTAGCGCCTCCATGCTCTGGACACTGGACACTACGCTGACAGACACAGCAAACCTTCTTGCCACAGCTCACATTGATGTGCCATCCTGGATGAGCTGCACTACCTGAGCCACTTGTGTGGGTTGTAGACTCCGTCTCATGCTACCACTAGAGTGAAAGCACCGCCAGCATTCAAAAGTGACCAAAACATCAGCCAGAAAGCATAGGAAACTGAGAAGTGGTCTGTGGTCACCACCTGCAGAACCACTCCTTTATTGGGGGTGTCTTGCTAATTGCCTATAATTTCCACCTGTTGTCTATTCCATTTGCACAACAGCATGTGAAACTTGTCAATCAGTGTTGCTTCCTGAAGTGGACAGTTTGATTTCACAGAAGTGTGATTGAGTTGGAGTTACATTGTGTTGTTTAAGTGTTCCCTTTATTTTTTTGAGCAGTGTATATACAATTATTATAATCAACTATTCACATATACATCTAGACTAGACTTAGAGACTTAGACTTAGACTTAGACTTTATTGATCCCTTTGGGATGACTCCCTCAGGGAAATTTAAGAGCTATACTAGGAATAATACATAACTTCATATATGCTTTATATATAAAAATGTTTTAACATTTTCAACGCAGAAAGAACTATAACGTGGTCAGCCAGAATTGCCCTCATACATCCTTTGCAATATATAATCTGTGATATCCATGGTGTTTCTGACTGGACCATTGCAAGCCAGGTACTTTTACATGAGGTTACCATCAGCCATTTAGTTATCAGAAAACCTTCAGCTTTGTGCGTGACAAAAAAAAATTAGCCAGTTGGCCTTTTTTACAGCACACATTTTGGTTTGTCACAGTGGTGTCACTGAGAACATTAACAATGGCTGTGTTGGATTCAAGGGCTCGTGGCCAGTAACAGCTCCCTGAAACATGTATAATGGTATTATTTGCATCTGTGCTTTTTCTACTGTAACACATCAAAATATCTTCAAGAAGAAAGGCTAATCATGACAACTGGAGTCTGCAGTTGATCCTTATGTAATTCAGTTGTTCAGCTATCTCAGTTTTATTGGTTATTATTATTATTTTAACAACCAGTATGATTTTTTTATGCATATTTTGTCAATGACTTTATGTGTGGTAAAGTTCAAGTTTGCTAATGCTGGCTGTCAGTAATGTGACTATCTTTGGTTGAAGTTTGATAGCACTTTGTGAAACTTTAGCATTGTTAGCTGGCTTCACTAATCCTCTTGAATGTAAACACATAAAACCCTTGCCTAAACGTACCCACCCTGAGCTAGTGTCCACAGATTCTCAAGAGCTAACACCACAGGGGACAGATGTTGTGTTGGTTTCAATATTTGGTCCACTGAGGTAACCTATAGAATCTTTAGGAATGTTTAACAATATGCAGATGACTTGCTGACCAACCATTAACATGCTGTCCTCATAGCAGAGGCCCTACAGACAAAAGTCACATACATGTTTTATAAATATGTATTGAAAATTTATTTGCGCTTACAACACTCACTACTAGTTGCACGTTGCAAGTATCCACACACACCCCCTCCTGCAGAGCATAGACCATTTGGTTATCTAACATATATCCTATGTTTGGTCAGTTCAGAGACAACACAGCCCCTGGCGTGTGTGTTGTTCTCACATACTGTATGTGTGGTTGTGTGATTAAGGAGCGCTTTGAATCGAGCTAATCACCATGTGGAGTGGTGATTTGAGGTATGGAAGTGATTTAATTACCTGAAAGGAATCTAATTTGCATAGAGGATATGAGCGTGTGGGATTGGGGTGGGGTGAGCTGCTGGTACATGTGGTTTCATATGTGCTTAAGATAGTTTGCGTCTCCTATAAGTAATCTATAATGTTTATAGCTGCACCTGGCTTTTTGTACAGCATGATTTAGGTTGGTTACAAATGCCATGGTGATATCAATCCTGTCTCTTATGAACTGTCTCTTATGAGCTAAAGACCTGAAGACCAGAGTTTGTGTCAGCTCATGCTTTAGGTCAGTACTGACTTTTTAATTATTTGGGTCTACAATTAATTATCATTTTCATTGTCGATTATCTGGCCATTTATTATTCTCCACGAATTAGGTCATTGATTGGTCTATAAATAGGGTAGTGGCCCTCAGTATTTATGTTTGCAGCTTTGGCTCCTGGAGGACACCAGACAAATAGAGATATATAAGGATCCTCTGAGCTGTGATGTAATACAGGAAGTAAAGAAACCGCAGACAGAATACACACACTTGCTGTTGTTTGCAGGTAAGCAGCCTGTTGTGACCTCTTAGATCAGTGGGCAGCTTAGCAGCACAGGCCTATCACTGTGAGGGCTCTCTGGTTGAGGCATGGGGGTTGGGCGTGGTATCTTTAGGCCAAGATTTTTCCACAGTGAAATGAGGGGTGGAGGGAAACTGTATCAGGAAAAAGGACTATGAAATTATCTATGAAATGGGCTGATTTGGAATGATGGGAACACTGTCAGAAGTAGAACTGAGTGGACTGGCCTCTCCTGTCTCAATCACAGCGCCATGTTCATGAGTTATGAGCTATGTTAGACTTTACTGTTGCCAGATAAGGGTCCAGCAGACCGTTTCATTTCATTGCAAAGCTTTATTTAAACTCAAAGAACCACCGAGGCTGCCCTCATTTACAGAGAGGTCGAGTTATAAAAAGTTCTAGATAAACACGCAGATGAAAATAAAGAAAAATCACACTGAAACAGGGAGGAGCGTGATCATGGTTTTAAATTGCCCATGGGTTAGTAGAATACTTTTTGCATGTGTTAAAGAACATTCCAAGACTTCAATCCAGCATCACTGAGATTTTAAGGTGTTTGCTTTCTAACCAGGGCTTTATAGATAAACAAATACCAAAGTTAACTACACCTCTGTGTCAGAGAACAGCTCACCTGGTGGGTACCACCAGAAATAAATCTGAGGGCAGAATCAGTAGAATAGTCCATGGCTAGGGGTTTTAAGAGGAAGGAACAGCATTTCTAGAATTCCCCAAATCCAAAACTGATAGGAGAACTGTCCCAACACTGCTCTTTTTACAAATCTAAAGGAAGCTGCTTCTGTTTCTTAAGCTGATTTTTTGTAGCAATTTCCTGACAAGATTGACTGTGTGGTAATAAAAGGTGTAGTCTGCTGTTCTGGGAAAAGGTTGTTGATATTTGAACTCAACACCAAACAAACGACTCCATCATACTCGGATGAATAACACACAGCATTAGTGTTGTCCTGTGCACAAGTTGTGATGAAGTGTCGATGACCTGTGGAAAAGTGATTAATCTGCCTTTTACTTTACGCTTTTGAAATATGCAAGTGTCCTATATTTCTCTCTGTAGCTGTGTGAGATTTTGTCCTCTTTAACCAAGTATTTCTGCTACATGCTTTAGGGCAATGGTCACTAATTCCTGACTTAAAGACACCTCAGGCAATCATTTTATCAGTCCTGCTGGAAAAGATTAGTTAATCTTTGTCCTTGTGTGTTCTGTAGTCAGCTGGAAAAACTTAAGGCTACTACTGGCCTGCTTGAGATGATCAGATGTTTTATTCAGAATAAAGTCTCTCACAACAATCAATGAGCCACCGCAATACTGAGAGGGAAGATCTGCTATTTAGTCAGTGGAACTTGTATCAGCAGATTTTACTGATTTAGGCCCTAACTGAACCTCTAATGCAATAAATTCATAATATTTTGGTGTGGTGGCAGCATTTAGGATAGTTACAGATAAATCTAGGTTGTTTAATGACATAAATATTATATCCAACCATTTTTTCCCCATTTCTATTGTGTATTGCATGTACACCACAAGCTGTTGTTCCAATTTAAGTCCATGCTACCATTTCACAAATGACATAAAATAAACATAGACAACTGAAATGAAAACACCAGTTCCAGATAACTTCATTTTTAAAAAGGTTTGGGTTTTTATATGCATTTGTGTGTTCCAGGTGACTGTGCAGCTTCACTCACCCTGTACAGCAACTCTCTTATGCCCTCTGCTGACACAACACACAAGACATCCAGCCTTTCAGGGAGGCTTAGATTCCTCTGACCTGCCTTCTCTACACACAGCTGGGCTGCTCTAAAGCTATCACAATGTGTGTGTGTGTGTGTTCTCTCTGGATCTCCACACAGATTTCTCCATCAGTTTGGAGGAGAAGCTAAGGGAACATTGCTGTTTAGGTAGTGCAGGGTCACTTTTGCTTGCTCTTTGCACTATACTTTGTACTTTATGGCCCAGTAGCCATGGCAAGACAAAACGTGGTTATGTTTGTGAACAGTGGACAGTGGAAATACTGAGAGACAGTTAGTTCAGCAAGCTTCAAAGGTCCTTATTAATCTAATTAGATATACATTTGCATTAGTATGTTATTCAACCTTTTCAGGGTCAAAAGATTGATTCAATTTCCTGCTGTACCCTAAATCCCTGACAGGTGGTGTTAGAGTGCAATAACAGGACTGCACAACATTTGTAATGTTAGAATTTATAACTATTAGTATATTTATAACAATAATAACATATAATGACTAAAAACACAGAAAAATAACAAATTGGTGATCAACTACTAACAAACTATATCTTGTTAATACCATTTTCTGAACCATTCATTTTCAATTTTTTTTTGTGATTTATTGTAAGTCAGTTTGGTCACTGTTATTTTTATGAATAGGAAATTTCAAAATCAGTACTTTACATGTTTATGTCTGTCTTAGAGAGAAGATTTTTTCTGTTTTCTGAATTTTATTTCTGTGATCCAAAAGTATTTTCCTCATACGCTCACTCTATGCCATGCTAATGCTAATTAGCTCAGTGTAGGAATATATTTGTATTTAGGGGATCAATATACGATGAATAACACTACAAATATATTGCTCTTTAACAAAAATTGATACATGCAGTAAAAATGCATGCTGTAAATCATGTCAGTTGCATCACAGTGTTTGTTTTGTTGAATCTTCTGTGTATACCTTCTTGTAATACACTGAAGAAAATTCAGTGAGTGTCATTGCTGCTGAACAATGCAGAAACAGGAAACTGTTTTGACATTTTGACTGTTCTGACTTGTAGATTTCATCAAGTCAATTTGCATCACATCAACAGACAATAGTGACAAATCAGCTGTCCTCCAGTGTACAGCACTCTGCTCAGATCAAAGATTTGTACACAGATTTATACAGTAGTGGACATTAGTTTAAATAAACAGAATATGGAAGACACACACGTGAAAAGTGATGCCTTCCATCCCACACTTGAAAAATCTAAAAATCATGTGCTTACATTATGTGAATTTTTAACATGTGAAAGGGTGATGTGAAAATTTAGTTTCCCTCTCAATAGGATGTGGTGCAGTGTAGAAGCAGGCAAGTTGCCCAAGTCTCTCTGGGGAAAAAACCCTTTAACTATGGTAATAATGTACTGATGTTGCCATACTATAAAATAGCACTCTTAAATGAAATTAAATACGTCCTCACTGGTAATGACAATAAGGTTGTAAAGAACCAACATAAAAAAACATCTTTCAGCATGCTACTAACTGCATCAATGATTAACTATTTGGGTGTGCACCAATTCAGACACAGAAATTTCAATCATTTCAGGGAGTTGTGTATGTAGCTATGGATAGTGGTCAACCAAATGTCAACCAAACACTATTGCAGTAACACCGCAGTCAGTGGTTTGAGAGACGATGGAGGATGTATTCCTGACACATGATTTGACTGTCAACAGCACACAGGTTCCTAAGTCAGGTTGGAAAGTCTGGAAAAGTAAAAAATCTGAATGTGATTGTGAATTAATGACAAATTCAAATCTACTCATGTTATATATATCATGAAAATATGTTACATTTTATGCTGTCCTAGTATGAGCAGGGTCCAGGAGGACTCCAATAAACTACCTTCTGCAAAAACTGATTTTGCTTTTGACCTGAGAGGTCTGATAATGTGGAGAGGATAAGCCGTGGACAGAATAACGTTGTTCTCTGTGTATCTGTCTCTGTATATATGTCATGGTGAACTATGATTGTACTGTGCACTGTGGGCGTGATCCCAGGCCCTCACAGAGTTGTGTGGTAATGTTTACTGGACTGAGCAGTGCTGATAGACATGTTTACTGACCTGCTAACACTGATCAAAGGTCTGTACTGTGACAGTGCACAGGGAGAAACAGAGGCACAGCAAGATGAAAAGAAAACATATGACAGGTCATTAAAGTAAACTCTACAGCATTATAAGGCTGAAGTCTTTCACATTAATGACTTAAGACTAGTGCCAGAAAGTGTATTAAGACCTTAAGTAGCAATACTACCATTTAAAAACTCTCTGTTATAAGTGAAACTCAACTTAGTCTATTCAAGTCAAAGTATTATTGGAAAGTAAATAAAAGTTCTGTGCAGCTAAACTGCGCTCTGTCAGTGTTATATTATTATATACTGTATTATACTACTGGATTATTACTATTCATGCTGTAACAAGGAAGATGCATTTTAATGTTGTGACTGACTGAAGAAAAGCCGGTTTTAAGTATTTTATTTAGACTGCTGTTCAATATTTATATGCTTATCATAGGTTTTTGAAGTTCTCTTCTGCAAAGCAACTTTATTTAAAATACTAAAGTATAAGTAGCTTGACAAACCTAGAGCTTTTAAGCCTCTTTTATAGCATCTTGTTTTAGTCCAGTTCACCGTTCTCATTAACTGTGTTGTCAGCATCAGGCAGCAAATACGTTAGTGCTTCCAGAAATAAGCAATAATTATACCATTAAGTAAAATACACTATGGATCATAAGTACACAAGAAGATATTTATTGTTTTTAATTTGAACCAAAAGGTCAGATTTAGTCGTCTTACCTGCAATATGAAGTTTATTTTCCACACAGGGAAGAGGTCACTGTGTGTAAATACCACTAAATATTCTAAAGGTGAACTAGAAACAGTGAATCAACTGTTTTCTGAGCCTAAAACCTCACCTCTGTCCCTTAACAATGAACCTCTTTTGGAATGACACACTGACAATGTTAACAACAAAAATTCAATAGAATCAGCTGATACAATTGACCAGCTGATGACTAATAATATATTCAAATATCTTGTACATCTGCTGATGATAATGCTATCTGTTAAGTAGGAAAAAGACCAGTTTATTGATGTGTGTTTTATGTACTATGTGCTTATGAAACAGACATAAAAAGAACTGGAGCATGTGCACAGACATGTTCCTATACATCATTTCATAACAATAATAATAACTTCAATCATATTGTTTAGGTCAAATTCATATAAATAGCTCAAAGGAGTTGAACATCCTAACTTGTATTTGCTTTTCCTTTATGTAACTTTAAAGGCATCATTTTGTGCTCCGCATGACCAGAGCACAAAAGAAATACATTCATTTTCTTTTAAAAGGGCAAAATAAACATAAAAAGACATTTTATGTTACTGTGAATCTATTCTAGGCTTTGCAGCAACTAATACAAATAATTATAAATCATTTTATGTAGCATAGTGCACTATATTGGTCCAAACATAGTTAAAGGCTCCTTATTATAAACGATATAGCATTCTTAAAAAGAGGTAAACTTTTAAACTAGTAAAATAAAAAACAAAGTTCAAATGATCGACCATGAGCAAACAGAAGACTGGGTGGATTGGTTTAGCTGGCTGATAGGATGGACAGAGTGATGAGATGGAGGGAAGGCAGGTTTCTTGCTCATCTGCAGCGTTTGTTGTCCATGGTGCCATGAAAACACACTCACATTGGCTTTAAGACAGAGTTCACAGGATTTCACAGTGATTTTGTCTTTGTTTCCCAAGCAGGGCAAACTTCAAAGCTTCTAGGGTTGCTGTCTCTCAGCCACGCAGAGAGGACTGAGTGCAGTCCTGTTGCTACAGAAGGTTGTTACACTAATCTCCTCCTGGAAGTCCATCCATGAGGTCTCCTGGAGAATCAGCTGTTAGTTAGTGATATCTAACTATAGAGGAAATAAACTAGAGAGATCCCTGAACAAACATGTCTTGATCTGACATTCGTACAGTAATATCCAGCAACATAAGGTAGGTTTGTTTCCAAGTGGGAGTGACACCGTAACCTGTCCTGCCTTCAGATCCAGTTTCTACTCCAAAACACTTCCTGTTAACCTGAGCCGACAGCAGAGACTAATAAAATTTAAACACATGAAATATTTGACTTACATTTTGGATTGAAATGAACAGATTATACAAAAGCATTGCATCAAGCAGTGAGGGAATTACTCTTATTTGCTTTCTTTTTAAGAATAAAGAGTTACTTACAGAGCCAATCTTCCTCCCATTTCCAGTTATTATCCTAAGATAGGCTGACTACGTCCTGACTCAGTCCTATGTGTATTTCAAGTAGAAGATGGTCAAAAATCTGACCATGGTTCACCTTTTGTTCAGATTTCAATGAGCAGTATAACCAGGCGTTAGCTAACAGACAAACATCATGTAAACACAGTAAATCAAATGGACTAGTGCTGACACGTCTATAAACAGCACACACAGCCCTCCTGATGCACAGTTACTACTAAGAGTTAAAAACCTTAAAAATTGATCTATCACCCAATCTAACACCCTGAAAAAGTGTGCTAGATTGTTTTGAAGTTAAAAATAAGCATGTGAATGTGTGATCATCCCTCGGGGGTTTGCTCAGTCTCCACTTCCTCCGAGATCAAGGAGTCCTCGGGAGTAATGGCGATGTCACCCGTCGGGTGCGCTGCAATCTGCTGCAGGAGCTTCTCTGATTGAAGCAGCTGATTGGTCCAGTCCTGACACGCCTCTTCGATGCAGGGCCCCTCCCCTCCATATTCTGGAGGCAGGATGGGTAGTGAGAAGAAATCGCTTAAGGTGTCGTGGAAATCGGCACCGTGTATATGGATCTACAGAGGGGAGAGAGGGAACGTGATTTGAAAAGTGTTTTTAGAGAGCGTACGAACAGAGACTCAGTGTGTGTGATGAACAATCTGCTGACCCTCTGTTTGATCTTATCTGGCAGGAAGGGACGAATCATGGCAAAGACCGGCCGGAAGAACATGGGCTCGTTGACCAGATGGATTCCTCTGACTTTTAGTGGAAAAGAGTCCTGAAAATGCAAACACACACATACAAGGTCTTAGCCTCCTTTGCTCTTCTATGAAGTGAAACCTCTAACCCTGTCTCTAAAATCTAGTTAGAGCAGAGCTGTCTCATAGTTAGAGCTGATTCTTCATCTTTATAAACATTTCTCTCTTTCTTTCTTCGTTTAAAATTTCTGAGCAGATCTGACAGCTAAACATTACAATAATGGTAGATAGAGATGGAGAAGTTTATTTACAGTGAATTAGACGTGATCTGAAGCATGTTCTTGGGCCTACCTGGAGTACACAGGATATCTTTCTGGCGAGGGAAGGGGTAATCTGCAGGGCGTGGCCTAAACTCCATCCCTGTAAGTCAAATATGGCCTTCACACCCCGCCTCTGCGTCTCAGTCTCCATGGAGATGACCTCTGATGTCATCAGACTGATCCTAAACACCTGGACGGCCGACCAGTCTTTTGGGTTCCACTGACCTACAGACAGACAGACATATGTTACCGTACTTTCACAGTGTACAATCAGTCTTTAAACTGCATAAAGTCAATAATAAATAAAACCATCTGCTGTGGGACTTCATTATTGGCAGTCCCTGCACATTTACAGATCTCATACATTCACTTGCAGATCTGAATACAGAGGGTTTTTTTAATCATTTGAAAATCTAATTACACACACAGGGATTCTAAATAGCCACTTATTGATTAAACATTCACATCGCACATTCACAAATTTCAGTATTAATTTATACAGATTCTTTTACACATTTATAAATCTGATGACACAGATTGAGATACAGTTACACAACTCACCACTCATCTGTAAGTAGTTCTATAATACTGTACAGATTGTAAAGCCCTCAGAGGCAAACAATGTTTGTGATTTTGGGCTTTAAATAAATACATTTAATTTTTTATTTTTGCATAATGGCCCCACATGACACACTAACTGCACCAGCTCTTATCAGTAAATCAGGTGCAAATGTGTGACACATTCAAACCAGCAGACAGGTCACATTCACTCACATGGGTCCATTCATATGTAAGCAACATGAGAAATGAGTAAGTACCAAACTGACTTAACAAGGAAATCTGAGTCAACATTCAGCTTTCAAAGACAGAGGGGAAGTGTGGATAAACAATACACAACACAGGAATTCATTTATGTTTATGTTAAGACTTTAAAAATGCGAGCCTTAAATGGTAGTTGCTGTTTCAACAGTACCCGAGACTGAAATCTTAAGGATTATAACTAAGTGACTGTGTTGTCTGTCTCTTATGGCACAGTGGTTTATTATGTTGTTTTATTGTGTTTAATTATACATGGCTCTGTGATGTTTACATGTGGATTTATAAAGCTTAAAGTTGAGTATAAAATCCTTAATTTTAACACACACACACACACACACGCGCGTATACTGACCAATCCTGTAGATGAGCACCCTGCTGCCAGTGTGGTCCCGCTGTGGGAGGATGGCGTGGTACGATGTGTTGAGGAGGCCAAGCACCGAGGAGGGAGACAGGCAGGTGCTGATCTCTGGACTCTCCCTCCGCCAACGCTGGTAGTTCAGTAAGAGCTGCACAGGACACAAGCAACGTTCAGGGACATCAGGAAATTCAAAGGACCCCACAGTACCTATCAACACTTATGAGTGCAGCTGAAGCAGCAGTGCAATAAAAAAGGTAAAGGTAAAAGTCAGACTGAGTTTGTGTGTTTGTGTGTGTGTGTGTTAGTGAAGTCTCCAGTACAGACTGCTGAGCTCCGACCCAACTGGCTGAAGTCCAGCTGCTTTCAAATGAAAATAAGTAACTCGGCCTTCATGTTGTGTCTTCAGAGACAACTCTACATGTTGTCTCTCACTACAAGAGCACTGTGCAGCCTACACTGACAGAATACTGCAGTAAATATACAGCGATTATACTCTCATCCTGACTTCACCACATTTTCTAGAGAAGAATTTGTTTTTCTCAGCTGAGAGATTTTTGAAACAGAGGATTTGTAAAAGGCAACTCAGTCACTGGCCAACCAGGACAAAAGTACTGGAACAACAGACGGGCCTGTTTGTCTGAGCTGGGTGATTCGATATGACCGAACATAGTCAGTCTGTGTTTGGTATCAGACAGTTGGAGGGAAAGTAGATTAGACAGTAGAGTGTAAGTAGGCAGCTGACTAACACACACAGCATACAGTGTGTACACACAACTTCAGACTGTGTATCAGTTTTCTGCGAGTAAAAAAGTCAGCACCATACTTAAAACCAGAAAAACCTACTGGAAGACAACAGATAAAAAGTAAATGCATAATGTTCATTGTTGTAGTTTCCTTGTTCGCTGCAGACATTTTGATTTATCACAGGAGGAAGACCACAGGTATTATACCCATTAACAACAGCTCTGTTGTGCCCTGGTAAGTCCTGACTGTGACGGTGAACCAGCATGAAGAAAAGCAGGAAGCAGTTAGGTGGAATTCAGACGTTTTATCATCAGGGCATACAGTTTCCTTCTATGATATGTCAAAATCTCTGCTGTGAATAAATGTGGCAATACGCTGTCAACTTTTTACTCTCATTACATCAGCTGTCTGCCTGAGCCTGACATGACTCTCAAGTATCAGCTTCGCTTCACCTTTTCACCTGAGTTGCCTGATAAGAGTCTCCTCTGCTGTGTGTGCATTTAAAGACTGGCTCATAGACACCTCTTTCACTTTATGATGAAAATCCAATTTTACCCTGACATTAACTCTAATCAGCCAGAGCGATGACAAACTGTTTTACTGCTCAAATATGAGCTCATATTAAGTCTGTAATGTACTGTTGGGTAGGTTCATCTATGACAATGTATATTCTAATGTTATAATACATATTAGATAAGTTCATATCATACGTTGTGACTCTTAATTCACAATGTGATGAATGAGGGAAGCTGTTTGAAAAATGTAGTCGGATAAGAAAAGTCATTTTACCTGAAGAGTGTAGTTTGATATGTACTTCAAAACTGCTGAAGGACTTGAGTTAATGCATTTATCACATTTATTACAGCTCAGCAGCTTCTTTATTTTTAAAGAGCCACATTATTATTATTATGATTATTATTATTATTATTATGGTAACAATAAAGAACAATAATCATCGAAATTATAAAGTAAAAATGACTCATCTTAAGCAAACACAAGTTTAAGTTTAAAATCACTTTATGTACTGTTTACATTATCACAGCTATTTTCTGTTAATCTATTAAAAATGTCAGACTGAATAAACTAAATAAATACTTGTGCATTATGGCAGCAGACACACATAGACCTGCAGAAACAAAGTTGGCCCGGCGTCCACAGGCTGACCCAGAGCTGAAGGAGGTTTACCTTCAGAGAGAGCTCCACGTCGAAGTCTCTGGCCCGCAGGAACTTGAGCAGGAAGCCGTCAGAGAAAGTCCTGATGGAGGACAGCTCTCTGCTCTGCAGGGCTGCCCGCCTCAGGCCGCTCACACACGGCCTCAGCTGCTCCGAACCATCCGGGAGGTCTGCGAGCTGACAGCCGCTCATGGTGCACCCCGACCCGGTTACATGACAGAGCCCAGCACGGGGCAGGAGAGAGAGACAGACAGAGAGAGACAGAGAGAGAGAGAGAGAGAGAGAGAGACAGACAGACAGACAGAGAGAGAGAGACAGAGAGAGAGAGACGGACAGAGAGAAAAGAAAAATGAAAGCGCGAGAGAGAGAAGCAAAGACAGACAGACAGAGAGAGACACAGAGAGAGAGAGAGACAGACAGACAGACAGAGAGACAGAGAGAGAGAGAGAGACAGACAGACAGACAGAGAGAGAGAGACAGACAGAGAGAGAGAGACAGAGAGAGAGAGACGGACAGAGAGAAAAGAAAAATGAAAGCGCGAGAGAGAGAAGCAAAGACAGACAGACAGACAGAGAGAGAGAGAGAGAGAGAGAGACAGACAGACAGACAGAGAGAGAGAGAGAGACGGACTGACGGAGACAGACAGACAGACAGAGACAGAGAGAGAACAAACTGAGCAGATGAAGGTGGTTGCTGACTCTGTACCAGGAAACTGACCTGACCTGAGAATCACTGTGAACTTCAATTGTTGTCAGATTTGACATTTTGCACCATTATTGCTTATTATTGTTTCATATTTACATTATAGAGCTTAATAAACATATTCACCAACTCATGAACTGTCCCGAAATCCAAAATGCTCCAACACCTCCCCCTGCTGGTCAACAGCAGCTACTGCAAACGCAAGACGTGATGCGTGGGCCTTTATGGAAGCCCACAGATGACTTTATTGAAATGATAACATAAACTTGAAAATGTAATTCCACAATAGCATTACACTTTGCCATGTATGTGTTATTTTGGTGAAAATTGATTAATACAATTGGTACTTTCATTTTCACACACTCGTATGGGTGTTCTACAGTCATATTCAAATGAAAATGGAAAAGCTGTTTGACAGTTGTACCCCACTGTACAGTAGACAGTATCAAATTGTTTAATCAGATGTGAAAATTGAAATGCAATATAAAGAAAGAAAGTGGATTTACATTTAGATATCACCACACTCCTTTGTTGACATAATTCCAGTGTAACCTGTCTGTCCACTTTTATGTAGACATAACAGAAATAAATGTACTCATTAGTCATCCACCATAGTGGTCTCTGTACTCATTTGCTATTTCTGAGTTTATCAGTCAGTTATTCCTTCCTCCAAATATTTTATTTTTACAGAACAAACATTCTGCCTGTATCTATGATCAGCCGTTTTAATCTTTAATATAAATGATACAGCTGTGCTTTACTGTCATTGACTCTTTATATCCTCAACATTCATGTGGTGAGGAACTGATGCATAAAAAGCACAAATTGGTACATACTGTGTGATATGTGTACCCAGGCATGGAGCCACTGGACAAGTGTGTCTTATTTTTCCACATTGGAGGTGGCAACACCCTAATCTGATGAAGTGTTTTAGGACAGAATAAGAAAAAAATGGTCTTATTTGCACCTTAGATTGGTCAGAAGTCAGATCTTTCAGTCAGCTACAAAGCTGAAGACCTGCCCACTGTAATCCCATCTCTGTAAAAGAATCCTGACTATGCTAGGCTGGGCAAAAAGGGGAAAGGTTTCATAAACCTTTGCTGCTTGCTACATGAGATTAGATTTGATTGGCAATAATCATTTGCCTTAAACAAACAGTTCTGATTGTAAAAAGTCAAGTCCTTCTCAAGAATCAACCAAAACAATAAAACATGCCATCCTCAACAAATGACTAACAAAAAAGTTAAAAAAAAAATCTAATCAGAAGATCAAAAGAACAAATTGCGGCAGTGGTCTAACCCTTTCTATTAGACCACTGGGACTTATAGTATCATACACTCATGGGGTGGAATCATTGTAAGCATCATTCTAGACTCCAAAGAGTCTGCCTTGTAACTTGTGACAGCAAATGACATCTTTGATAATCTTCAACATTTCAAAGATAACATTTTTTATATGTTTGCATCATACCACATGACAGACACCTTCTTCGTTACTTTGTAGCTCCGCTGGCAGCAGTTACATCTGGCACCTTCATCCCCATCATCTCACATGCAGCAGTGGAAAATTTATTCAGATGCTTTATTTTAATAAAAGTACTCACGCAGTTCTGCTTTCAAAACCTCAATTAGGTAAACACACAAGAGCATTATCTGTAAAATGTACTTCACATTTCAAAAGTTAGGATACTAATATGCAGGAAAATGGCTCCGTCCACATATTACATTATTAGATTGATGCAGGATCTTACTGCTGGAGCTGGTCCACGTGGAGCTAGTTTGAACTATTTAAGATATAGAAAGAGATTTATAACAGTCAAATGCTGATAATTATACTGAACATGCTGAGCAGCTCCAATCCCCAAATTTAAGGATCGTTTTCCGAAATCCTGATATAATTTAAACTGTTAGACGTATTACACAAGTACCTGCATGTCGTAAACTGACACATAATCATCAATGTGCAGAAAATAAGACTCTCAGCCACAAACACCTTTTGAGCTTTGTTGTTTTTACTGAAAAACTGTAACAGGGGTTGGTGAACCAGGCACCTCTGTAGCATAACGCTGCTACTGTACATACAAGACAACACCCACAGCACAGTCACTGATTATACAATGCTTCTATTCAATATATTCATCAATATAATGTATTGTATAATCAACAGCTCTGGGTCACATGGTGGTGGGGTCAGAACATGGATCAAAACAATCTCTGTTTTCAATCATAAAAATGCGCTGGTCCTGTTAAATGGAGAAGAAACAGAGCATGTCTGTCACATTTTGGTTTTTGGCTCCATGTTAGTCTTGTTACGTTTTGTTTAAACTACACTGACCCAGGTGGAGGTTGTGTTTGTTTCTCTGTTCCACACTGAGCTTTGGGCCAGTTGTCTCAGCTGAGTCAATTAGACCAAATTACTCTAAAATAGCAACATGTTTGTGGTGTAAAAAGACAATACATCGTACCAACAGCATGGCTTCATGTCGTCAATAAATCATGTCCCATGTCCTCTGAGAGGCTCCATGCTCCAGACCCAGACTTTCAGAGAGTACCAGAGGATGATGCCTTTTGTCTGTACAACAGAACTGGTGGAAAAAAGGTGTTCCAAACAGATTAAAGGACACACGTATCCTCACAGAGCACGGACTAACATCAAATATTTTCAAAGATCACAACCTCTCACTTGAGGAAAAAGCCTTGAGAGATTTTCCACATCACCAGCAACTGGGATGTCCCGGACCTGAAGAGCCAACCAGTGTCGCCATGGAAAACTGAACCCTGCAGCGACAACCCTGTTTTCCTTCTGCTGAGCACAGATCTGAGGACAGAAAACCTCTGAGCTAACAGTGGTGTTGTCTCCTCCACAGAGCAGAACATGATGCTCAGTTTCTTCCGATTGCAACTTGAGTACTTCATGTCCGATTCTGATCACTATCCTGAAAACTGGTTCACTACAGAAATCTTCCAAATCTGGGTCTAAAGAACATCTGAAAAACCAGAAATATCAGGTTTCTGATGCTGGCATGAACTCAGGACAATGGGCCTCATGCAAGAACCACTTGTATGAACAGATTTATTTTAAGTGGCAAGTGTTCAGTCATGAACAGAGAGTGTGCCGCTCATCACGCCTTAAGCACATTTTGAATTCTAATATAATATCAAAATCATCTAAAATACAATACATAATCAAAATAAACTAAATGTATATTCTCTTCACTATATCACCATCATCATAACATGCCAATTTACTGAGATTTCTTTTTTTAAACTGATCTTATTGGCATATTTCTCAGCAGCTTCTACAGTCTGCTAGGTTTGCAGAGAGTTCTCCCATTCGGAGCTGGTCACTGCGTGTGCAGTCAGGAGAGTTTGCTGAATCTGACTTGGTACACAACAGAAGGTAACACAAAACATCACTGTAAAAAGTCAAGAATAAAGATAGGAAAATGTTCTTGCATGAGGCCCATTGACTAACTTTAACATGAAGCAACTGATGAGATTTTGGTCAAAACCAACAGGTACAATGTGAAAATCAGCTTGTTGACAATAGACAGTTATGCTGAAACACTCCTAAGACATTCTGAATGAGCTTCCGTTTGGTCCAGCATAACCCACCTTTCTTAACAAGGGCTGGGTATCGTTTAAAATGTTCTGACATAGTGCCCACACACTACCAGAGTTTAAGTACCTCACATTGAGGAATATAGACTGTTTACATATGATTTTCTGTCTTTGACAAAAGATGCCAAATTCTTCAACTACTGAGTGTCTGAACACAAACATCTGTTCCAAAACCTAAATAAAATGTCTAAACATTAGTAAACTTTGGATGAAATCAGAAACTATCTCAACAAATAAGTAAAGTCTGAGCAGATATTTTAAGCTAACTTTGGATACTCTAAGCTAAGGATATATTTACAGTAGTACAAAAAAAGATATTGACGATCAATACCCAGCCCTCTACAGGTGGATTTCAATTGATTTACCTTTTGAAAAAAAAAAAAAAAAGAAAAGGGGGTTCACCTGTCTGTCACAGTCTCAAACCTGTCCACATAAAAGCAGTTTGACGTTCACGTGTGATGGGAATGTGAGTCATCGTATGGAATGTAGAAAAATAAAACCAAAAAGACACTATTTACTTTTTCAAGCTCTAAAACAACACTGTCCAAATCAATCAGAGCCTCGTCAGCCTGCCTGCAGCTGAAATGTTAAAACGCTCAGTTCAGGATCATAACAAGTTAAACACCATTCAGCTTGGTTGTGGTATTGAAGGAACACAAAGGTTTGGGAAGATCAACCTATTTGGCATTGGTACTGATTCAAAACAATATAAAATAAAACAAATACCTGAAATGTCCTATCTCTCTTTCTAGAGGTTTCTTTTCTAAGTTAAAGCAAGTGTCTGGTGTATTCAAATAAACAGAAATAGAAACAGAAACAAACACATTTGTAGAAAGAGGCTTCAAATAGTACATTCATTCTTCTCAAATAAAAAAGGGGCAGGTGACAGGAAGTCAGAAAGCTTCCATGCTGCTTGTGAATTAGCAGGCTAAGGTGCAAATGTGCTCATGATGTCCTGAGTTAAAATCTTATTACTTTCCTGTCACTACAGAATATGTTATTTTAAACACAGGAAGGCTTTATAGTAATCTTTCTTATAAAGTAACACGTCTCAACATGAAAACCTGAGGAATCACAAAATAAAAGACCTGAACAATGCACTCCATTTAAAATGTGAAAACTTAACAGTTCTCTTTGGATGGAATGGTTGTGTCTGCTGCATGGAAATCAACATTTTCTTGGTCAAGCTTATTTCAGTTGATAGCTTCATCCTGGATGAGCACAGACATTGTTATAAACCTTGAGTTACTTCCTGCACAGCCAAATGACTGATTGTCAGCCAGCTCCACAGTGTCACTTTAAAGGCCTGGTCTCACCAGGTACAGCTGTACATCTTTGTGAAATCTTTGCTTCTAATCTCAGTGACACAGTGACCATACTCACAGGGCTTGTTGTTGAACTACTGAAGCTATTTTAGTACCTTAGACACCCATCTCACAACTGTTTGCTAACTATTGCTTTCTGTTAGCAGTGCTCTAACAGAAGATGATTAAATGGAAGTAAATAGATAAGATTAATATTCTTCATATTGCTTCTTTTATACTATTTATGAGATATATGTTGCATATTTTGTATTACTAATGGCCTACGATGTTCTAGATCATGTTGGATGTCACGTTTGTCTCTGTTGTTACTAAAGAGCACAAATCCAATATACATATAAGTAAGAAAAACTCACACTATGTTAGCATGAAGTGAGAGAAGATAGTAGACATTAGAAGCATAGTTTATTTCTTAAATGAACTGAAATTGAGAGAGAAAATCACTCAACTCAGGAGATCCAAATCTAAACGTGGTACAAGAAACTTATAAATACTAAGAAATAAAGCATCTTAACAATTGTGGTGAGTGCTTAATTGATTATTTTCTTCTTTCAGCTTAATTATTGTCATGTTTATTTGGCTAAACTGACAACAGCTCTGCTATCCCTGCTAGCTGGACAGTTAAATAGTGTCTTCTCTCATGTTGAAACATGAAACGGGATACAGAGTTTAAAAGCACTGATGCATTACATGTCTTAGTTGTTGTTCTACTCTATACTTTAGCAAGCTCCAGATAGAACTACAACAAAATGATGAAAACTGCAAACTCTACTGCTTTGTACCCTTCCTCAAGTCAGCTTTCATACTGACAAAGAAAATGGAAAAAAGAAAATTAAGTTAGGCATTAAAATGCACATAAGACTTATTGCTACTGGTAACAGACTTCAATTAGGGCTTCCTGAAATATTTCAGAAGTCAGTTACCCTCATTCACAAGCTGTTAACAAAATCTTAAAAGTAAAAAGAGAACAGTTTGTGCTGAATATGTGATTAATAAAAGAAATGAGCAGGGGGAAAAAAAAACGTAAACAGAAACTCTTCAACTAAACGGCATTCTTACTTTTAATTTAAGACCACAGCATGAGCTGATGTTGGCCCTGTGTCAACCACTTTGGGAATGTGAACAAAGGCAACAAAAATGTATATCTTCACTGAATTAGGATGTTATTTAGAAAAACATTATCTCCAGTGTAATCACAACTACCTGTCTTCAACAAACAATAAAAGATGGTTTCATATTATAGCTCACTATTATAGCTCAGACACATGACATCAAACCACAGACCAACCCTTCAACTATCTTCTATCTTCTTCAACTCTTCTCATATAAAATCAAATAATGGCAGAGTGGCATAAACAAATGAAGGCCAGATAATAAAAACAATGAGGGGGATGAAATTACTGATGGCTCTCATGTGGCAATTTAAGAATAATGTACTCTTCCACAGAACTAATTACACTCTGTTGCTCTAAGTTTCTCTTTTTAACAGAAATATCTGTCTCACCCACCTATTCATTTCAGTATTCTCTGACCAGTGTTAATTCAATGTATAATCACTATATAATTCAAAAGGACTCATAGAGTTTCAAGGCCAAAACAGTAAACTGAAAGAAATGGAATTATATGATGAATGAAAACACTATTTCTGATAGAGAACCAGAGCAGCACAGTGTTAACTGTGACAGGACTCTGTTGTTGCACAAATAGAATTAGTGTTGTGGAAATAGAAATCATACTGAATATATCAAGACAACACGGAAACATGGAGGAAGTTTTGACTTTGCTTTACCTGGGAAGCGTGGAATGGGAATAAACTACTTTAATATAAAGCCCTGGTTCTCTCTGCTAGTGAGGTAATACAGGCCTGAGCTGCTATTTGAGAATTTATAGCAGACTCACTAAATGTGTTGAATAGTTCAATTACATACTGAACTGAAAAATGACTTTGTTGCCAGAATAAATAGCTATTTCTTCCAACTGACCTTGTCTATTTAAGTGTTAAAACCAAAGCAGATTGTTTATGGAACCTGAGTTACACCAGCATGCATCTTGAGTGTAAACCCAGCTAATCAGATTCACTCCCACATGGCTCCTTCAACACCAAACCAACCAACTGTAACAACCATTTCATTCAGAATAACTCACTTGTGATTGTGACAGTTTGGACCAGTATGTGATAGACAGGTGATCTCCCCCCTTTTACACAGTTGTCACATTTCAATGAACAAGTTTAACAGACAAGAAATTCTGTTTCATAAAACAAAAGTTTTCAATCACTTGTCATTTTTTCCAATCAGGATTTCAGGGGATAAAATTAAAATTCCTTAGGAGTCATTGTAGGTCTTGTTTAAAGTTATCCAAAAACAAGTGGTATTTAGGCATCTCTCCCACTCTTACATACATAAATAAGTTGCCATACATTCTGCAAAACCAGGATATTTTTTCCTCATGGGATGACTGGGAGTTACCGCGGGATGATTAAGATGATCTTCATCTCTTTTCCAGAAACAAAAGTAAAATTTCCTTCTCCATGGCTGAACAGTCATTCCAGCTGCTGTTCCACACAGTCTGAATTCAGCACTTCTTATGTTTTTAATGGAGTATTTTAATATTTTGTGAATATTTTCACACCACCTCCTACTTTGGTCCGTCTCATATTTACAACCACTGTTACAAATAATCACTAGTCTATGTATGTGTGTTTTCTTCCCAGGGTTTCAAAAAGGTTTATGATCAAGTGTTGCACATCCATGAAAGATAAAACATATGAAATCACTGTCTGTGTGTGTGAGCACACAATAGGCATTCCACTCCAATTCATTCTTCCTACAAAGTGCGTGTTCCTGTGTGTGTCTCTAAAGCATGTAAGGTGCAGGTAGGCAGCTCTGTGATGATTTGAAGGAGCAAGCTGAAGAGCGAGGGAGTTGAGCCAGAAACTGACTGACATCACCAAATGTTTGTCAGGATAGTCTATTAGCCAGCATAAACTCCAAGGGTCAGAGAGAAGGTCACAAGGCCTAAAGACTTGCTGAAAAGGTAGAGGAGGACCCTTATCATCATTACTGAGAAGAAGGGCTTCATGTTCATTCTGAGGTCCAAATTACGGTAGACTTGAGATGTCTTGAGGTGTGAATGGTACTTCATTTATTGAAAGCCTTTCTCTGAGCACCTGGATGCTGTGTAGGATAAGACTAATAACTAAAGGTGGGGAAAAATATTTTTGTCCTCAACAGCAGTAGTAGTGGAAGCTGTTGGCCTCTCCCTGTGTGGGAGCTGTGTGGCACCGAGAGGGAGCAGGGACACTTCCTGTCAGGGTGATCGGCTTGCGTTCCATTTAGCTGCGTTGTTCATGTTAGGCTGAGGCTTTGAGGAGAGCCCAAGCAATGGCTGAGGAGTGGGTGTAATTAAAAAGTCCACCTCTGGGTGGCTGTGGTTGACAGAGTTTTTTCACCCACTGCTTGGGTAAGGTAGAGTTTAAGTGATAAGCCCACCCCAGGTTATTATTGAAGGTAGGAGTAGGATTTTGATGGCCTTGTTGCTGGATTGTTTGTTCAAGAGGAAAAAGTTTCCCTCTTGAAATAGTTCTAAAACCAAGCAGAGGCTCATGCATTGGAGAAAGGATTACGTAGGCATTAAAGTTTAAAACTCGTCCTCAGTTGAGAGTTCAACGCCCAACTCGCTGGGTAATTCCTCGGTTAGGAGGTGGAGTTTCCTCCTTTGAATAAATTCTGGACCCAGGCGAGGGGCGTGGCCTGATGTCAGGAGTCATCATCAGTGTCCTCTATCAAAACCTTGGTGTCACGGGTCTTGGACCTGAAGTGGGAAAAAAAAGAAAGTGTTGACTTACTCTATGTGGGGTTATAGCACATCTACTTAAGCCTCTGTGGTAATCCATCACATTCACATGCTCACATATAATTTTTGCATCTGCTGTTGTTAAGACTCACTGTGAGGCCAGTCTTGGCCTGCGTAGACTCATGCTGTAGCTCCTCTTCCAGCTCTTCTTGCCCTGCCGGTTCCGGACTCCATCCTCCTGGTCCATCATCTGCTCCAGCAGGGTCTGGTCATCAGCATTGAGTGGAGCCACACTGATATCTCTGACAGCCCTGAACTCACCACAGTTATTCAGGTGTTCGTTCTCCAATCGGAAGAAGTTCCACACAAAACGTCTGTGAAGGAAACACACTGACTATCAGAGGCAATTTTTTTCTAAATACTGCAGCTCACTTATTTTCATACTTACAACCATAGTGAATAAGATATCCTCATGTCAGCCAACTGTCATCAAATACTGTATCAGCACTCACTAATGTCCCAAGTTTCCAAGTACTTTAATAACCAATAATTTTGAAAAAAATGGAGAAATAAAAAAAGGGTTGGAAACACTGAAGAAACCAACAAGAGTAAGGAAAAATGTTAAGTAGTCCAACCAGAGCTTTAGCCACCTGGCCTTGTGGAAGACTCAGTCAAGATGGTCATGAACAATGAATGCACAGGCAGAATGTGTGCAGGTAGACAAACAGCCAGTGTAATGAGCATATACATACAGCCACAGACACTGGAGTTTTTTTTGTGAAAGACTTTTTGTCTGAGCATTGATTGCTGTCGGGTATAAGGAGAATTTAAACAAATATCCACCATTCTGTATAATTATAGACCCCAGCTTTAAAGTGTAAATTTTCTACTTTTGGTAACGGAGAACTGATTCTCCCTGTTTTCTATTTTTGTAAGTGACATAAAACATGTAGGGGTTTTTGACGGTTGACTGGACAAAACAAGCAATTTGAAGACATGCTCGTCAGCACTGGGAAACAACTTCTGACATGTTATATACTTCTTCGTTCTTTCTTAATTGAGCTTTTACTAGACTGATTTCCTGTATTTTACCTGATGCATTCAAGTACTGTGTCTGCTGGGTGTGATGAGATTATAAAAAAATAGCTCAAATATGATTTATTTCCTGTTTTTTCTTTCACTCCCTCCTGAAAGTATCTGATTATCAATACTGTGCAAATCTTCATAAAAGCAGGAGTAGAGTAGAAAGGTTGGATATGAATAATAGTGAGGAAAATCAGGAGAGGAAGAAAGGAAATGCACAAAGAAGGAAACAATGAAAAAGAGAGAAGTCAGAAAACCGATTGATTGTGAATACCTAAAGACCTCCATTGGGGCCAGTATAGTAGCCAGTATGTCAGAGATGCCATGAATACCGGAGACTGTGGTGAGGGAGATTGTTAAAGTCCATGAAAAGCGCAACAGGACATCCTCCACTATGGCACTGTAGTAGTAAGCCTGGAGGGAGGGAGACAGAACAGTTGGTAACATATAATCCCATAAAATGTAATCCTATGTTTAATGGGTCAAACTCATGCATCAGCCTTTTTCCTTCAACACATGGAGCCTGTGTGGAGAAATAACCTTATGTGGGTAGACTATCTCCTCTCTCAGAAAAGTATTCTCTCCTGCATTGCGGTCAAACAGGCCCCAGTCCATTTTCAGATCCCAGACCAGTGTGTAACATGAGCTGACCACCAAACAGCCAATATACAAGTAGAAGAAGATTTGGGCATCAGCGTGGGCTTCAGCTGAGGAGAGAGAGGAGGGAGAGAGAGAGAGAAAGGAGTGAGGTTAGACAGCTTGTACAGCATCAGGTTTATATGTTTCAAATGGAGACATTAGTCAAATATGTTTTCCTATTTGTTTTCTAATAAATAAGTTAAGAGATGCACAACATATTCAACTCTGATGGACTCATAGCCTCCAGCAAAGAGAGGAATTGTGATCTTTGAGCTCCCGGAAGGTTTTTAATGTGAAACGTGTGCAGGATGTGATTGGTTTAATTGACAAACTCCATGTGACAGTACAGTAGAGCTCAATAAATTGATTGTTTTTCCCTAGAGTATGGCTCTGTTGTTATACTGATGAAATTGTACAAGAACCAGAATGTATCCAGACAACAGGGAGGAAATGAAAGAAGTAAAAAACAGAAGATAAAGGAGGAAAAAAGAGAGACATCTTACTAAATCTTACTCTAGGGGGCAGAGCCTTCAGCTATCAGGCCCCTGTTCTCTGGAACCAGCTCCCAGTCTGGGTCCGAGAGGCAGACACAGTGTCAGTGTTTAAGAATAGACTTAAAACCTTCCTTTTTGATAAAGCTTATAGTTAGGGTGGGCACAGGCTCGCCCTTAGTTATGCTGCTATAGGCTTTAGACTGCCGGGGGGCTCCCATGATGCATCGGGCACCTCTCCCTCTTCCTCTGTCTCTGCTTCCTCTTTCTCTGCTTCCTCTTCCTTTGCTTCCTTTACTCTTATTATGGTAGTAGTGCAAACTGGAGTCACCTTATAAACTGGTAAAAGTGGCTAAAGTGGTTAAAGTGGTTAAATTGGTTAAAGCGGTTAATGTGAATACTCTTATGTCCTGTAAAGTGCATGTTACTGCCGGAGCCCCGGTCCTCTTTGTTCTCTCCAGTCTTGCAGGTTCCTCACTGATTCTGGTTGTGGTCCATCTGTCTGAGGTTCACTGGCCTGGTGGGGACATGATCTGTGTCTGTGTTGTGGAGAGAAGGTCCGAGTGGCCAGAGCTCCATATGAGGACATCTAGAGGATGCACCTGGACTCACAGGACTCATTTCCATTACTTGTGATACCTCATACGTGGACTAAACCCATGAACTCAGCATGTATAATTCCCTATATGATTGATGATGTTCTCTGTACATGTGGCATCTATTGCACGTCTGTCCGTCCCAGGGAGAGGGATCCCTCATCTGTGGCTCTTCCTCAGGTTTCTTCTTTTTCCCATAAAGGGTTTTTTGAAGTTTTTCCTGACTCCGGTTCGAGGGTCTAAGGACAGAGGGATGTCACAACTGTACAGATTGTAAAGCCCTCCGAGGCAAACAATGTTTGTGATTTTGGGCTCTAAATAAATAAATTTGAATTTGAATTTACTAAATATGCTTAAAAAACAGGGAAAATATGAAATAAAGATCTATTTCTACGGCTCTGTAAGGTTATTCTAATAAAGGTATATGTGTAACCTTTGTCCTCTTATGTATAGTGTATTTGAGTTTCCATTCTACCTTTATGTGTGCTGTACAGGGCAGCAAAGGTAACAACAAAGAAGGAGGTGGAGTATTTCCCAGCATTAACCAGGTGAGGAAAGGCCCTCTTGGTGTCACGGTAACGTCGTAGACACTGGATGAATCGGAACCAAGCAGGAAGACACTGGATCACCGCGCGGACGCCATAGGAGTAGGAGTTACACACATCTTTACCTGCAGAGAGTCACATGCAAACAGAGCGGTCATGATAAGGTCTGGATCATCACTGGATCCAAGTCTTTACAGTCTTAAACTCAAATCCTCTCGAAGGGGATATTTTAAGTTGCATTTACTATAATTATTCAGTCTCACCTGAACTGCTGATGAGTCCATCATGTTTTTTCCATTCCAGTTCAAAACTGTAGAAACAGATCATGTACTCCAGATCCATCAGAACCACAACCAGAGAGTTCAACTGGTCAGCCAGCCAGAAGTCTGCAAAGCCAACACGGTGAAATGGGGCCGTCACCACTCGAAACTGTGAAAGCAAGGGACAGAGAGGACAGTGTCAGGGTTAATGTCAGAGTCTTGACTTTTAAATACACTTTTTTCTAGTTCTGTACATTGGTGTTCTGCAAATTAAGGTTTTACTTCAGAGATACTGGCCTCAACAACCCTCATTCAACAAAACTCCAGCATTCATAGTATTAGAATATATGATGATTGTAGAGAAGAAAGTTAAATCAGTGTACTTTCCAATCCCAACTTGGGTAAGAAAATTAGCCACATTACACTGTTTTATATTGTTATAAATGTAATATCTTGCTACGACAAGACTGTTTGCTAAAACAGGCACCTTTCACCTTGGGCTGTGGGAAATTGTGATAGGCTTTTTTTCACTTTTAAGAGAACAAATGGTTGGAAAAAAACTGAAAGATAAATAAATACTGAAAATACATTTAAATATTGAGTTAAGTTACATTTATGGTCCTACACCCACAGGAAACCACGAGAGAGGTATGTGAGTGAGACATCTTTTCTTTGGTTTAAAACATTTCCTACCAATCGTCATTCCTAACCTCATTGACTCTTCTGGCCAACAAAAGGAATTCGTATTATTTTGCGTGGTTGGATTGCTGCTCGGCCACAAAACTCAACTTAGATGAAAGACAGAGCAACTGTTTGCCCAGAAATGTTTAAAAGAGGACAAATTGTTTCAAACTATTTTTATAAACTGCAAAAATCATAATTCTCTGTATCAAATATACTGTACTAAAAACACACATAGAGACCGTATCATTTGTATCTGAGAGAATATACCAGGAGTTTGAGCAGCCAGAAGCGTGACTTGTAGTAGCAGGTCTTGAAGGGGTTGATGAGGAAGAGGAAGAAGAGACCATAGAGAGCCAGAGGATTGGCCTGCATCGGTACCAGGATGCTGTCGCTGAAGAGACAGGACAGCAGACTGACGCACCACAGCACTCCCAACAGACCTGCAATCTGCACACACACACACACACACACACACACACACACACACACACACAAATTCAGTCACAGTACTCATCAACTGAAAATACACTCTGAAATCCAGAAGGACAAATAAAGTTCCAGCATATGGGCTCCAAAGTTACACGTTTGTTTGACAGCAGGTTTGTGTGTCTGTGTGTTTGTGTGTGTGTGTGTGTGTGCTCAGACCTCAAACAGATGTTGGTGGGACAGGTTGTTTCTTGGGTTGAGCTCAAATATGAGTACGTGATTAACTCCTGCCTGCCTCCAACCGTAGGTGTTGATGCCTGGAAGGTAAAAACAGTTTTTTTCCCTTACTTTGAAGAAGAGATCATTTAAGCAAAGGTGGTAGGAAAATGTGTGTGAATGTGTGAGTGTGTGTGTTTGTGAGTGTAAGTGAGAGAGAGAGAGAGAGAGAGAGAGAGAGAATGTGGGCATACAAGAAAAAGGGTAGCTTAAACTGTAATTTATCACATGAAGGTGGCAGAAATGGTCACTTCTTCATGTATTATTGGGGTACAACTAGGGCTTGCACTTTCAGCTTCCTTGTCCTGAACTGGATGAATGGAGACTTCCAAATTAGCATCGTAGCGCGTGTGCGTGTGTGTATATACCTAACAGGAAGAGGAATTCGATTAAGAGGAAGCCTCCTCTGTAGATCCTGACCATAGGCCAAACATCAGCACTACGAATCACCACAGCTCCTAGTGACAGAGAGAGAGAGACAAAAGTGTATGATGTATAACACTTACACCAGATCAGTCAGTACAAACTTCACAAGACAAAAATTTTTATCTCTCATATCAGAAAACTTTCTTTCCAAACAGAAACCTGTCTGGTTTCACAAGTTAATCTTTGGTGCATTTGGTCTTTAGTATGTTGGTTTTAAACACCAAAACACAGTCACAACATAACTTCATCCTGTACATTTTTACTTCTCCTTTCTTTTTTTCAATATTATGTGAATGTGTTTTAAACCAAGCCATAAAGTTCCCACATCACATTTTTTTGTTGCAAACTGTGGAGGAAAAATTATTTGACTTATTATTTGTACAAATAAAAAAAAATGATAAGCAGAGAAAGAACAAAAAGAACCAAAGTCTATTCCTTCATCTTTAGTAATATAAGAAAAAACAGTCTCTGCAATGTCAAACACACATGAAGGTTAGGACATTTTTAAAAAGTATTTGTATTATGCTCATTTCTATTTTTGATTTAGTGATTTAATTTCTTCTTCCTGAAACTACAGCGTGTTCCACTGTGACCCATTCTCACCAAAACACTGTCCCTATATGTCTGCTCTGGACACTGTCACATTCCAGGAAGTAAAAACTGAGTGACCTGATGATTAAACATTGCAGGTCTTTCATTCTTACAACATTGTTGATGCTTGTGTGTGTGTGTGTGTGTTACCTGTAATGACCACAGTGACTATTAAGACAAGGAATACTCCACAGTAAAGCCCGACTCTAAACGTGGTCCAAGCAGGAGCAGGCTGCAGGCAGAGAAACAGAGGGGGTCAAATATATACCAATAACAAGCCTGGTTACAGAAAAAGCAAGGAAAATGTTTATACTGTATTTAAATTAGCCTCTAAATCTAAACAAACCTCACTAACTCTATAATAAAGAAAATAATACTACTGTTCTGTATAGTATTTATACTAGTGTTGAAAATAATGTAAAGTAACTGGACCATTGTTTAGCATTAAGGTGGTTCTCTCAGCTTGTTGTTCAGCGCACAAACAAATAAGTAAACTATCAAACTGAGAAGGAAAGTGAAACTGCACATACAACATGATGATAATGTAAATATAGTACATATGATGAAACCTCTACAGGTACAGTGCTGTTCTTATAATCTAATTCTTATATCTTATCATCTAATTCTTATACCTATCATATGCAGTATACACAGGAACCAGGAAGAGAGGGGAGCAGGAGGGAGGAGGAGAAGGGTGGGGGGAGGTTTACAGATAGCATGGGTTTTTGTTTTCATTATTTCCAATTGGGTAATATGGTTTTCACAGAAAAAGAGGAACTAAGACAGAAAGGTGGTTTCTGAAACTTGTTTAATGACCTGGCAACAATCACATTTCTTGTTTTTTTTCCAGGGAATCAAAACCTATGCTGTTTGAAACTTTTGGGGCAATGAACATCCAAGAACCAATCGTTCATAAACTATGACATGATTTTTTAGTGTTAGGAGGATGTTCAGTTTAGGAACAGTATCTATGCGTTAATGTGTGTGTGTGTGTGTGTGTGTGTGTGTGTGTGTGTGTGTCTGACCTGTGCAGCTCCCAGAGGTGGTACCCTCAGCCTCTTCATGGCCCTCTGTCTGTCACCACCCTCCAACTCTGTTGTGACCAACGCCTGAAAGACAGACAGAGCATTTGTCCTCCTGTGTTACTGTTACTGCTGAATAATAACTTTGACCTTGGACTGTAGTACTTAAACTGTACTTAACCACAGCAGTGCTGATGAAACATATGTGACAGAGCTTTGACATGAATATCTACAGCTATGTGTACCTCAGTCTCAGAGATGAGCTGTGTGATTTTCTTGCATGTGTAAAATGGAGCCACTTCAACGTGGGCCACCCTCCAGTCAGCTCCCCTCGATGTCTCCAAAATCTTATCATGCTTCTTCAGGATCTTCCTGAAACCTGTGAAATTCAGGTTCTACAGAGAGTGATGAAGAGAAAGAGAGAGAGAGTGAGAGAGAGAGAGAGAGAGAGAGAGAGAGAGAGAGAGAGAGAGAGAGAAGAGAGAGAGAGAGAGAGAGAGAGAGAGAGAGAGAGAGAGAGAGAGAGAGAGAGAGAGAGAGAGAGAGAGAGAGAGAGAGAGAGAGAGAGATTTTGTCAAAGAAGAATCAAACCTGTCAGAACCAGCTGATGAAAGATGTAAAACTATAAAGAACTAAATGGGACTAAAGGCTCAGAGTGTGTCACAGCTGTGTTTACTAATCAGACTGGATGTGCAGAGTAATCTGTTTCTGCATTGACTGGAAAGTGGGGATAACTGGATTCATCAACACGTGTACCCAGAATCCCATCATACAGAGGATTATTCTATTTATTACTTAAAGCTGCTTTCATTGATTTGTTTTTGCAGCTTGAGCACCGGGAACAAGCGTGTGTGTGTATGAATGTGCACCTGGTAGTTCTGCAGCAGGATGAGGCTGAGGTAGAACTCAGAGAAGGCCAGCTGCAGGTCCTTTATGTTTCTGTGTTTGCATCGCTCCTGCTGCGACAGGGCGAACACCGTCTTTCTCCTCCTCAGGCCCCGCCCGTTAGCCCAGCTCTCCCTCTGGGCGTCCAGCGATGACTGCAGCTCATTCTGCAGCGTGGCAAATCGCCGCTGAGCCTCAGCCAGCTTTTCTGGAGGCGAGCAAAGAGATGAACACGATTTTTAAGATAGAAATCCACCGAAGGATAACAGCCTGTCACAGTTATATCAAAATGATCTATGAACATGACTGTGTGTGTGTGTGTGTGTGTGTGTAGAGCAGTCTTCTTTACCAGAGTAGAAGGTGTTGATTTTGGCCAGTTCTTTTTCACACGTCTGGAAGAACTTCTCCTCAAATTTGGCATAGTACCTCTTAACTGTATCCTCATCTGTGACTGCAAGAAAAAAAATGAGCTGTTAGATTTTTGAACCTTTAAGAACAGAGAGAAGGCGACTTGTCTCACAGTGCTGATTAAATCACCTTAGTTGACCTGAGTGTGGATGTAAAAAGGAGGAGCGAAGAAAGAGAGCATAAACTGAAGGTGATGGGAGGACAGCAGAGGCAGAGCAAGGACAAGAGGCGATGAAGGCTCGAGTGTATGAATGTAAAATTCCATGTTTCGTGGGGCAGAGCCCCGTACAGTCCTGTTCTGACCAGCAGATGGAGCAGTGAGACAGCAGCACAGCTTACAGCTTCAACCTTTATGTAGTTCACATATCAGCTGAAATATCATCTTCTTGGCACAAGAGATAAAGATATTTTTCTTAAGGCACAGTAGAAGTTTCTTCTTTATGAATTATGAGGGCTTAAGCAAAGGTGGTTACACCTGTTTAAGATTTTCCTTTTAGACTGGAATAAAAATACTTGGAATTGGAAAAGCTAAAAGCATGACAAATACAATTAAATAAATGAAACACACACACAGAAATCAATTCATAAGTCCAAACAAGACAACAGCATAAACAGACAGCAGAATTTACTTGCTAAGATGTGCTGAGTCTCATCCACTACCTTACGATTCCTTGGTTACAAAGAGAGCTCAAATGTTTCCATTTCACTCTGACAATGTTTGATCAGATCTTGCTCGTTTTTGTGCTTCACCAATGAAAAATGTCTTAATAAAAAGGTTAATATGAGCAATGAAGAATAAGTAAACATTGAAAATGTTCAAGAAATAACTACATTTTTCAGGCCCTGCTTGATCTTTGTGTTTGGGGAACTCAACTACTTGTAATGCCAGGATCAAACTCAACTACCTCTGTGTTCTTTGGCTCACCTGTCAGATTAGTCGATCAGCCATTTTTTCCGTGACGTATCAATTTTAGGTAAGTCTGAGTGGATCGTGAATGTGCAGTGAATCATATCACTGTGATGTGAATAGAAAAGTATATGAGCAGAGGGACAGCTCACATCATCCACCTGCACTGTCATGCTTTGCAAAACTTCTTCATTGTTTTGGTTTGTAAATTTGCTTTTCTAAACTTTATTTAAAAAATGTTGCTTATAAAATGTTGCACCAGAAAATGCATTCTGCTTCCTTTTACATCATAGTGTGATCGGTTGGATTATAGAGATGGGCTGTGGAGCTGTCACATTGTGAGACTTTGGTCCTACATTTCTAACACTGTCAGAGCTTTGCTGCAGGCTGTCTTTGATCGTCAAAGCTCCAAATCAGCCGTCGGTAGATGACCAAAGATTTGGCCCCATTTCTCTCCTGTCAACTTTCATCTCACACAGCTCAAAACTGCACAGTGAGTCTTTACTGGGATACGCGATTAGAACCAACCTACTTTAGAAAGTAAAAAGGTTTGCTGTGAAATATATTACCTGCTGATATCATGTAGTCTGATCCCTACAGATGGCATAATACTTTGTGTGATGTTACCTCTGATATGTCTATGATCAATAGTTAGTTCTTTGTTTCTGGATACATTCAGCACCAAGCAGTTACCATCACACTACTTAAAGAAAGCAGGAGCAGTGAGGTTATGGTCCTGATCTGGACCATGAAGCAGAGAGAGCGGTGTAGTCATGCGTTTCCAGATAAACAGCCCTACAGTCAGTCAGTCAAAAACAACAGATAAGAAGTTTGTTTTTCAAAAATGTTCAAAACAAGTGACGTGCCTGCATCTGGTTTGTACTCCTTTAGTTGTTTCGGAGAAATCTGTTAATATCAGTGTTAGATTTACGTGCACCCCAAATACCATGCTTTACTTCCCGTTCCTCCCATCATTTTTTTTTTTAATAGTTTTACCAGAAACCAGAGTCCTGTAATTTCCATCATTTTTTGATCTCAACTATTTAGGCCCTCACGCCGGGACACATTTTGGTAAACTTTAATTGAATAGTGGACATAGAGAACCTGTGTGTCCAACCACTAACTTGTACCCACTGTCACGTCAACAGCAACCAAACAACAGACGGGGCAGGTGGTTTTGAGTCAGACTCTGCAGACTCAGTGATTCACTGTGTTTCAGACTGGCTGCTTTTAGACAAGACACCAAATTAACTAAATTGGAGTGTCCCAACCACTCCCTCCCTCCCTCCCTCCCCGTCTCTCTCACACCGTCTCTCTCTCACCAGTGCACAAACACACAAACAGCCACCACAGTCAGACTACCGTAATCTCCTTATCCCTTTTTGGCCTTATTCGGCTCTTTTCTCTCTGTGTCTCAGCTCATGTCATCATGATTATTATCATTATTATCATTATGACGTGTCTGTCTCCTGCCAATAGGCTATACTTTCAATTTGACAATTGATGTTTTTTAGCTCTATTTTTTCCAGTAACACCATGCTTTACTCTCACACATTCACACTTGAAGGCCACCTGCTGCAGAAGTGTGCTAACAAGCTGTCAGGGCTCTGTGTCTTGCTCAGAGCTACTTGAACAGTAGTTAAAGGGAGGAACCAGCATTGCAGGTCAGTTCACCAAAGTTACAAAGAACCTACTTTGTCTCTTAGCTTTTAAAGTACTGAGACATGCAGAGAGATGTATTCATTTGTGCAGGTCTCTAATTTTCTGCATCCACCTCAGTACAATGGACGTGCAGGGAATCTTATTCCTATTGCTCAGAGCATTAAAGATGACCTTTAAAGATCTCTCTCTCTTTCCAGCGTCTCACACAACATCCTTCTTTGTTCTAGTGAATATCTGTGTGAGGTCTGTGGATTACAAGTAGCTTTTGGATTTCCTAACTGGAAAATAACCAAAAACACACAATATAACTCTGACAGGACCAATTTTAGGCTTAAAGATATGTTTGATTATTTCCTTCTTTCTGCCGCCTTCCCCTCGAGTACAACAAAGAACAACGCTGGAGAAGTGCAGACTTTTGTAAATTGTAAACTTTTGTTTGATTTGACTATTTTAACAAGTAAATACAAAAAAGTATTTTTAACTACTGAATGTGTTACAGAAATCTTACTCATAGTTTAAAATATTTATTTTATTTTCTATATGAAAAAATGAATGAGAGCTGTGAGGATGGTGAGCACTGAGATATTGTTCATAAATCGTTATTGAGGTAAATATGGGTTTTAATGGTCATGTTGTTGTGCTGTCCTAATGCAGAGCAACAGTCTGCATGAAGGCCTCGGGTGAGCAGTTGTCACAGGCACTGGCAGTACAATCCCTCCATCAGTTTATGAATTCTGTTTTTCATATTTGTAATTTATCTGTCAGTGAGAAAGTTCATGTTTCTATTTCACTTGCATCTGTTAAGACAATTTCTAAAATCATAGGGTAATAACTGTCAGTATCAACACGTCTATGATTTGACTCCAACTGACATTTTTTTAAAACAAGATTCCCAAACACCATTCAGACTGACGCAGTGATGCAGGTTAAACCTGTGATGGACAGGAAGCCCTGGTCAAACAAGTCTAAGAGACAGTGTGCAGAGAGGTCACGCTGTGGATAATCGGAATTCAAAAGGTTAGAACACAATTTCAGACTAGCTTTGATGTACGGTGACAACAATGTCAACCTATGAGTCTCACATGGGACACTCAAAAGGGTTCATAGCAAAGGACAGCCAGTCATTTTTCTCACTGAATTTTCCCCCAATTGACACTGTCAAAGGAGCGTTTACACATCTGTCTGTATACGAATACGAATATGAACAACTTTATTAATCCCGAAGGAAATTGTTTTGCCAGAGTACAATACAGTAACAATAAACAATAATAAATAAATCATTCCACTATGTTATATTATGTGTCATAATATAACATAATAAAAGGGCAAACTATCAACAGGGACACACAGACCATTTTGGTGTCTGTGTTCTTATCAACTAAGCCTGTTCAAAAGTCCTGCATACTGTAGTATGCATATATGTAGTGGCTCTTTCCAAAGTCTATACCAATTAACTATGCATATAACTTCTGCTTAAGAGTACCTGTAAACACCAGCAACATTAAATGATTATTGCCTGAGGTCTTATTAAAAATGTCCTCTCTCAGCTTTGGTAAAAGTTTTCTCACTACAGCAATTTTCAATGGATTTTTGTGGTCAATCTGACTTCCACTGTTTTGCAAGCGCTCGCTGATACTGCAGCTAAAAACTAGAGTTACATAAGCCTGTCGACCAGAGCAGCTGATAAAGTCAGTCACATGGAGGAGAGACAAATACGAAGAGAGACAGACAATAACGGAAAGAGGGAGCGAAGGAAAAAGATCATTAGGGAGGCCGCGGTACAAGGTGAAGGGATAAGTGGAATGATAGATGGTTGGTGGGATTGATTTAACAAGCTTCCATTTTCATGTGAAGCTATGATACCCAACATCTCGAAAATGTGAACGCTTCTCTTAACTTCCAATCACTTAAATCAGCCTGTGTTTATATTCTGCTTTATCATGTTGGAGCTGATGTAAATGTGAGATTTTGTACACTGTGTCCAATAATTTAGATTGATGTAAGTCTGCTTGCGCTGGTTGTTAAAAGGGTTTTCACAAGCCCTTTTTGTTAAATAGTTTAGGCAGGAGACTCAAGTGTCAAAAGCTGAGAAATTCACTGAAAAGTAAATGGGCATGGAAGTGGAAAAAAAAAAGCTCATTCTTGTGCAGATCAGGTGTTTGCGGGACATTTTCCAGACACACTGTTGTCAGCTGTGAGTCGAAGACAAGTCACAGAAGACAAGTCACAAACAGTCGGGCAGATTTATTCATTAGTCAGAAGATGAAAATGGAACAACTTGTGAATCACACCATCACAGCAGGTAACAACATGTGACTATAAACCTATGTATATATCACTGGACCAGATATAGGATAATGTTGGAAACATGGACCAGGCTGCAAATTACTAAGACACAATAAGACACACTGAGAGTGGTCAATCACTACAACATACTGTGCGAAGGTTATAAAATGACAAGATAAGAGGATAAAATGCACGGACTGTAAAAAACATGGATGTACTGTAGACGAGCATGAAAACATTTTGCTGTTTGCAAACTGAAGAGCACCAGATATATATTTCAATTCTTCCTGAGAGGAACATGAATCCTGTACCTGTGGTTTCACACAAAACCACAAATGTCAACCTCATAATGGCACTAGATGGAATCCTTTGTGGACCATAAATGTCTTCTCTTAAATTTAAAAAGGCAAACCATCAAATAGATATTTCTGTCTGGATTGAAGCAGAGGATGGACCGACCACCAGGCCGGCACTGCCATCCATAGACCTGAGCTGCTAGCATGGCTAACAGAGTCTGTGAATGTCAAGAGTACTCTCAATTTCTTACATACACACACATGGCCGATCACTGAAGATAGCTGAATGTCAGATCGTCTATTTCTGTGTAAAGGTGTAACCCATTTCACTACCATCACACTGCAAACTTTCTGGTTAGCATTGTTCTCTGATGCAGACTCTAACTGTTTACAGCGGTTCACCTTCAGCATGATGTAAGCCCTAAAAGCCAAGAGAGAACAGGGTATCTGTTAACAAAACACAGGTTTAAGCTATCAATGATTGTCGTTTACTGTGAAGTCTTCTCTGTAATGTGTATAATTTAATGTGGGAGCAGATTGGTAGAAAACAATAAAAACGTCATCAGGATACTATGAATAGAGCTGTTTACATGAATAATATGATCACTGGAGAGAAAGGGAAAGAAACGTAACACGTACCTGATCACAGTCGCTATCATGTCAGACAGTTAGACAATATAATCTCTATAATTGCTCATTTTCTGCTCACTCAGTGAGAAAGCCTGATGCGTCCCCTAACATAATCCTAACAGATCAGGAAATTTAAGTGCTACTGTACTTTTCAGAGCATCATGGGTTAAACAGGACAAAAAACTCCTCAACCGCACTTCAATCCTTAATCAATAAACGCTGACTGGACATGTGATTTATAGTGAACAAATGACCGTAACGCTTAATGGAAGTGACGTAAGGTGTCCTTAAAACAAAGCCTCATGCCAACCAGGCATAAGGCGTGCATTGTTATGATACTGTGCTCGACGCTCACACTGGTGGCTGCCAATGCTCTCTCCTATAAATAGTGGCTTTAATGGTGGACTAATATATTCAGAAACTTTAAAGAGTCTTTTAACCCTGGGGCTTAAAACATATTGTGATTTAAGGAAGTAAGAAACCTGCATGCAAAACAACTCTCTCTCCTTCTGTGTGCATCAAAATGGACAAGAGACTCAGAACCCTCTCATGAAAATGAATAACACACACAACAGCACACATGCCTTCAGATCAATAAGTAGCTGGCAGATCCACAAGTGGAGTCTCTTACAGTGGAAGTGTCTTGTGTAAGTGATACGAGCTGTGTGCAGGCTGTGTCTTTAAGAATTGTGATGTGCTATAAACATGACTTTGTTCTGTAGCTGATCATGATGTGCTCGAAGGTTTATGTTCTGTTATGACCCTTAAGTGCTCAAACTATTTTGTCAAAATAAGATGAAAGGAAGGATCCCAGGAAAAAAACATATTGTGCTTGTCATGCTGTTTTGTGTTGCTTTCAGGGTGTGTAGTGCAGGGGCACAAAGAGGCCTGTCATTACATGATGAAAAATAAGGCCACTGATAACTGGTTAAGACATTTTAAGACTCCTGGAGGCCTTACATTTTGGTCATACTGTGGCTGTTGTTAGTGTATTTTTACAAAGACACATAATTAAGCAATAATGCAGGATGAGGTAGCTCCACATAAAAAGTAATTTAAGAGCTTGAAGTAGAGAACTGCACATGCCAATCTTGACAGCAAGGAGGAGAGGCCTTGTCTCTGCCAAGCCCATTGTTTCCTATGGCAGGACTATACAGAGAGCATTATGATGCCTATACCATGGAGCATTGGTGCTGGGCAGCTACCCTGTTGCTAAACAATACAACACACACATTTAACATATAACATATGACTACATTTTGTTATTGTTGCATTTAATAGAGTCTAATTTAAGGTGTGTACAAAAGACTGAATATGCTTGTATGCAGCAACATGGCAGACATAGACAATACATTCGTTCTATGTAGTTCTGTGTTATCTGGATGGAGCCAGGAGGGAGGAACAAAACTTCAATAGTTTTGTGGTACTTTTTACTGATAAACTTTTTTCCAGTCAACTGCCTAGTCAACAAAGTTGACTTTCTTCTAACTCTCAGAAATGAGCATAAGCTGGATGACTGAGAATCTTCACAGACATTTTGATAAACTAGTACTGTATGTGCCTCTCCCAGCCATGATCAGCCAATGACAGTACACAGTTTGACATGGGGGAACGGTGCTGTTTTCTTATTTCAGTTTTTTGGACAAAAAAACCTGAGGCCGGCAAATAATATTCACAGACCATTTAATACAACTGTCAAAATAATGAAAAGTTTTTACAGCATTCATGTCTGATTATTATTCGGTTTCCCTGTTGTGTCTCCAACATTACAGCTGATGACAGCACTGCTATATGTCAGCTGAATGGCAAAACTCTGTCGTCAGGCCTTCATTTGAGCGCGTGAACGCACCATCAGAAAGGATTCACAGACCACTCGATGAATTTAACACTAGTACTAACACTCTTAAATGCATTTAACCAAAACCAACGTTAGCTATGTCCATGTGAGCTATGTTGTTGACTAAAATGAACTGAAACCAACAGGCCCCTGAGAGATAGGAGAACCACATTTAAAAATGACTGAGTCGAGACATGGCTGTCAGTAATCCAGGTTGTGAGCACATCGGATTTACTGGGCCGATCAACACTGCAATGACCCTTGAAGTCTTTAAAAGAACACACATCTAAATTTGGTTCACATACACAAGGTTCCTGCTAATTTGCCCGTCCTTGGCAATGTCCTTCAGCTTCACATTCCTTGGATTATGTGCTCAGAGACCATCAGGCATCTAATAATGGTTATTGTGTGTGTCTATGTACATGTGTGTACCTTCAATGGATGGAGCCTGGTCCTGGGCAGCATACAGCATCTCTTTGAAAGCCTGCAGGCACAGGGAAAAAGAAATGATTAAATAATTAAATATTAAACAATTACATTAAATATTTAATCTTGTGAAACGTCTCTATGAGGTTAAAAATGTGAGTGCTATTTTATGTATCATCAATGTTAGGCCGATTACATAATGCCCCAATACATATCTCCCCTTGTCACTGGATGAATGTTTTGTCAGAACAAACAAAGAACTGTTGAGCTCAAATGAAACTTTTGCCATTCTACACAGACAGTCACTTAATTAAAGTAATAATACTTTAAGGTTATTACAGCAGTGAGAGGTATTTCAGTGTGAGGCAAATACAGTCTTCAAAGTGGTGGCTCAGAAAACATTTCTTGTATAAATATTAGCACTAGTCTATTGAAAACTAATTCAATTTCATATTCAATCAAACTTTACATGATATGTCAAACTTAATCAAATATTCAATAATATTTTCAAATTATACTGAACCCAAACACTATGGCAGTGTTTAACTTGAACTCATTAATTCATTTCCACCCACTAAGACTTCAATGTACAAAACAAGGGCCTGTTTCAGGTCACATATTGGATAATGATCAAAATAACAAAGCTACATAGGTTTTATTAGCTGTATTTATTGAAATCAATACTTTATATAGCTATAAAACACATCCCTCTAACACCACACAGGACTGAGGAGTCACTTTGCAGAGTAAAGTCTTCTGCTGGCATGCCACCACATCTCAGATGAACAAAAGTGAAAAGGAGGAGGTTCAAATGTGATCATGAATGGAAGAAAGGGGAAGCTGCAGCAGCAGCGTCTTGTTCATGGGCAGTTAAACAGAGTTGAGGACTGTGGATGCAGAGCCTGAAGCTGGGTTAACCAGTCCAACTGATTGCTCCTGAAATAGTACAGCAGCCTGCCATCCAAAAAGACACATAGCTTACTAAATGAATGTCTGTTATAACGTAGCCACAAAAGAGCTGTCTGCTTACATGCTAGTGTTGGGTGACATGAGTGACGTACACCATAAGAACATATCACCCTGACAGCTGTCAGAGATTTTGTCTACTGTTTTAAGGCTGTAGCTATGGATTTCTAGATCTCTGATTTTATTGGACCAATGTAGGCACGGTTGCAAATCTCTAAGCAGGACTGGCAATATTGTTTTGTTTTTTTATTTCTGCTTCAATGTATTGAGGAACCTCGATTTATCAGGTTATCCAACCTATCTTTATCCATGCTGTATAAGTCCAAAGTCTGGGATAAGTCTTTTGTAATAGATGTTCCAGGATATGTAATATCACAATACATACTGATACACCATATAAAATTACGTCTTCTGTGATTTAGTATTTTATTACTATCACCTATTAGAACCTATACACACATATACAACTGAGTTTAGTTGGCTGTGACACACAAGTCAGAGCTGTTTTTTATATTACACTGTGACCTGTGGAGGGAGGATTTCTAAAAAAAACAACACATTAATTGTACTTTGGAAGCAAGCTGCTCTCACATGCCAACAGCATTTTCAGTTTTCCACCTTGGTGTGTAGGTAGTCTAAGTACAGTAGGAAAGGTCATTTTTCTTACTGGACCTGTTTGCACACCGCACCTAATACAACAGAATACATCATAAAGTGGAGGCCTTTAAAGGACCATGCAATCTAGACAACTATGATTGACCAGAACTTCAGATTTAACTGTAGTTGCCAGTGTTTGACAATCATGTCAGAAACGTGTTAACATTGCTCTGATGCATTTGTATCATTTTGCCTTTCTTGCCCTCCCTCCATCCTGTAATAATGCAGTGCTAATGATGCAGCCAGTCAGTCTCCTTCATGCTTGGTGTAAGTAAATCTACAGTTTATGCTGCAGCTCGTCTCTGCTGTGGAGACGGCGGGTGGGTAGATGAAGCCCCCTTTCATCCGTTCTCTCTCTCTCAAGAGTCAGATAGTAGAGAGGTCAGTCAGTCAGTGTTTCAGAATGCCAGCCGAGCACAAGACCACAATGGCCTCACTGTGTGCCAGCCTGCCTGCCATCCAGTCAAAGAGCGGCAGAGCTGGCTTCTGCAGCAAACAGCAGAGCAAGTCAAGGTCAAGCTACAGCCCACACAGCCAGCCTATAATCACCAGTGCAGCCATGAGAACAATGTCAACAACAACAACACAGACCACAAGCAGCAAAATACAGAGAGGAAATGCTGTAAAGATGTACAAAGAAATCAATAAGAAGGCAGTGAGATGACTCATTATATGACATATTTATTTAGCTGATGCTTTGATCCCAAGCGACTTACAAGTGCATTCAACCGTGTGGATACAGTCCCAAAATTGCAAGAATCATGCAAGTGCATCCACTTCACCAAATAAGCTGAAGTACTTCATGATGCTTCAAGTGATACATTTAGAAACAACAGACAGAGGGGGAGGTTTTTCCATGGAACAATATTCAGTCTGCGACGTGCAAAAAGGGCGATCACTCCACCATTGTGGAGACAGGACAACATACAGTCCCGATTATTAAGTTGTAACTGCCCCACCCACCACCACTACCTCTTAATTCAAGTGACAGGCTGGGTGTATGGTTTAACCATGTCCTGGGTGTATAATGGCCCTGAGCCATTCGCAGTGTGGCAGGCAAGTACCAGTGACTTGACAAAAATCACAGCTCAATCAGGAAGGAGGAGTGATTTTTTAAAAAAAAAAAATCTCAACTATTTTAAGAATATAATACTCTTAACTAGGAGTATGATGGTGTGTGTATTCACCTGAACCGTTTGATTCGGGCCGTTCAATTTGGTAAACAACTTCCTTGGTTCAGTACACACGTCACCCAACAATTACTGTCAAAATAGTTGAAGAGAACTTTAGATTGCAAGTTTTGGCAGAGCACCATTTGTTACCCATCAGCTGTAACATGCTAATCAGCTTGGCCGGGTTAGCCACGTTAGTCAAACTCAATGGACAACAGTTAGTGTCAAACTGTATGCTCACATTGTTCAACTGGAGGCGGTATATCTGTGGAAACACTCCACACGTCATTTGACAAAATCACAGAGATGAGTTGATTAGAGGAGCGATGCAAACAGACCCGAGGGCGAGTCCTTCTCTCTCAAAGTGTTCACACTTGTGTCAAATTTATTTTGTCCCACTGACAATATGATAAATATATAAATATATTTCTGAGTGCCTGAACTGTTACAGTAAGAAGTGTAACGAGACACTGTTGGATGTTAACATTTTTCTGGTAACACTTTTCAAAATCAAATGTCAAAATGTTATTTTTCTGTTTTCCCTGCTGTACCAAACGTACAGAACCATGACCCCAAATCCAGCGTTCACATCATGAATCTTGTGTACCATTACACCCCCGACTCTTGACCGTACACTGCTGCAATCGTTCATCACCACCCTCAGCCTATGTAACCCTAGCTTGCACAAACCCAGGACCAAAACAGAATATAGTGTAATAGAGGATCAGACTAACTGATGGTTACCTGGCACAGCACAACTTACTAATACCAATGTTTAAAACTCAAGAAAGCAGAGAAAGCCAGAGCAGGTGACTGCACTAGATTACTGCCAGCTAACATCACAAGAGCAGTCTACTATCACATTGTCCACTAACACCACTAAAATAGCACACAATTAGACAAAAACGTTAACTTTACACAGATAGAGAGAAAAACTTATTTAAACTACTTATTTAAACTAATTGTAGCATATTTGAAATAAGTTCCCAACAAAAGTCAGAATCACTCATCCTTGAGCCTTTCTACATTTACAGTAACGATGTCCTTTAGCTTAGTGTGAATGAATTCCTAGAGCACCAACAATTGCATCAGCTATAAATCAAGGATGTATTTGTGTTGTTGTGATATTCATGTGGCAAACAGGGACTGCAGAAACCAGAGGAAACCTGCATGGACACATAATGTACCACATGGTTGTGTAGTAACAACAAATCACTGTGTTTTAATTGACAATAAAAACAGAGATGATCGGAGGAATCTGGAGAAAGAATCCAGAATCAAATCAAACCCATTTGCCACAGTAACCTGAGAGATTAAGCACTCAGCAAGTCAAGGAGATGGAGAGGAGTCCTTAAATATTGCAGGGAATAAGGTCTGCCGCTGAGAGCCCATTTATCTGAACTAACCTTCCCATCGGCTCCTCTACACTCACAATATTTTCCTTCACCACCAAGAAAAACAGCATCTTTTCATACAAATGCAAAAACACACATGACCAGAGTAGAAACTAAATCCCAAGTCAGGCCTCCTGTTTCTTTTTAATACCACTTTTCCACATGGGGCTCTCTCTCACTCCACATTTCCTAACATGCTGTGTGGGAAACAGACATCCAGTCCGACAGGGAATTACATAAGTAGGCAATCACTGAACGACTATTAATACAGTATTGTTTCTATGGAATATTATAAATATCACAGGTTTTGATGTCCTTGTCACTGAAATGGAAAGGCACAGACTGAAGTCACATACAAACTGAACAGCCTGTACGTTAGGAGTGAAAAATTATTTTGATATGAAAATAAGAAGCTCCGAGATGATGGATGCCACTACTGATTACACTGGATGAGTGTCACTGGCAAATGTACTGATTAGCGTTAATTCCACCAGTTGGCCAAAATACAAAAAGAAACTCATGGCTGTTCTCTAGTTAATATTCTCAGTCCTAAGATGCTTTCTTCAAGACAGAAACAACTCTCGTCACATCAGTTTGATGTTGGAAAGATAGACAGTGGAAATGAGACAGTGTTCACTGTGTGTTTTTCTTTTGGAAAAGGCCAAGACAGTGGCAAGTCTTTTTGTCTGCGCTCTACTCATTTTCACACAGGTATTTAAAGCTGCAGTTAAACATGCTGAGCTGTGTACAGTAACAGTAGGGGTGATCACATCAGTTAACATTTTCACTGTAAGCAGTGCCATTATTACCCTGGGTGCATACAGTAACTATGCAGCTGTAATGAATAAATAACACCACTTCTGAATGCCACTATTAATTTGGTAAATGAATGAGTAAAGTAAAATATACAACTGTCTATACTACTGTCTTTATAAAAGAGCTGATTAGATAATTTGTTTTACAGAAAAGTACTTTACTGTTTACTTTTCTGATAACAAGCAACTGTATCATTAATCTGAACTTTCTTTATGCACAATGGAACTGAGATAAGAATGTAGATCTGGAAAGAGGCCTGGAGTTTCATTGAAAACAATTTCAATCCAAATCACAACAGTGGTCAGTTTTAATTTGTTATTTTTGCCAAATACACAGTTCTGTCTTCACAGGTGTATTCATTTCATGTATTAATCTCTTCAAAAGTCATTATTGCTGGTTGTAACCATGTGAAAGAGTAGCAGGCTTTGGAGTGAGTGAAATGGTTGATTTTCTCCTGAATTGTGGCTGAATGTTAACTCCATGTTTGGTAGAGTTTGGTATACATCTACATTTGCACTCTTTTTGTCACATTTCTCAAAGAACAATATTGTTATCATAAAACATGTGTGTGAGAGGGCTCCAGTCTCAGGCATGTCATCAAGGACGTTATGGCGTCATACTGTCTTATAGAAAAGCACAGGTGTCTAAATCACAGGCTCTGATCAGGGCTCACCTCTTCTTCTTTTCTGAGGCACCAGACATGTACTGTGATCTAGCAAAGATCTAGATCTTCTATGAACATCAATTCACCTGCAGAGTCTCCGTGACCTCTAAGCCCTTTGATGCTCTACGACAAGTGAATGCATGTATTAGTCTGCATGTTCTATTGTGCCCAACGTCTGAACACACAGCCAGATAGAGCACGGCCTCTTTTAATATGATGATCATTTATTGTGACAGAGTGCTTTGTTCGCCAATCTGATGTCATGCTATCATCAGCAGCAAACACACACACACAAATACAGACACACTGGGGTGATAACTGCAAAACCTGCTTTCACGGCTTCCCACACTTCTCCTGAGGGCTGTAGCATGTTTGTGCGTGTGTGTCTCTGTGTGAGAGTGAACGCGCATCTATGTGCGTGTGGCCAGTAGGCTGGCTCAGCATGTGCTGTGGCGCAAGTTTCCAAAACAAAACACACACAGCTCAACAGGAAGGAGGGCAGCTCTGCTTATCCTCACAGATTACCCTACTTCTGTCCTTTCCCCCCTCTCCACCTCACTGTCCCTCTATCTCTCTCTCAGCCTCTTGCTGGCCTTGTAACTCAGTCAGACCTTTTCTCTCCTCTTCGCTGGCTCTCTCACACCTCTACCTCAATCCAGACACATAACTTGAGGCCATCACCGCAGGCAGACTGTTGTACCACAACAGCTGACCGCAAATCTCTGGGACTCCTAGTGTGTGTGTGTGTGTGTGTGTGTGTGTGTGTGTGTGTGAGAGATGTCCATACTATCCTTGTCTTTCTGTTTATTTATTATATTTCTAATATTTCCCTCAATCCTTCACTCCTTGCAACTTTTTCTTCCCTTTTCCTCTTTTCTCCCTCTGTTCCTCCCTTTGTCCATTTATTTACATTATAATATTCCCCCAACCATCTCTTCTATTTCTCACCCCTTCTCGTTTGTCTAATCTCTTTTATACATCCCTGTGCCTCTCTCTCTTTTCCCTAACCCCCCACCCACAAGGAGACAAACACTTTATATCTTGACACCAAACTGTCAGTGGGATTATATGAGTCATAACTGGATTATGCTTGCATTTGTGTCCTGAAAAAAACCCAGATCTCTAGGTTTTTTCCTTATTTTTGTGTTTCTGGCAGCTCACACAGCTCACGTACAAAGTGCCTCATAAAGGTGGAGCAAAGCAGATATGAAGGAAGCTGTGTTTTGAAATGTCAAATCTACACAGGTGTTATGGCAGAAAGCAAACAGTGTCCCCAAAATCCAGACTGAGGGGTTTTGGAGATTATGTTTGTTGCAGGACAATGACGTCACGCTCTGTGACGCACAAATGACGCAAACTAAAGCAGCACCCTCACTCAGTACTACCATCTGACTGAGCAATTCTTTAAACTATGTGGTGATTCAACTCTTCATTACTTTCTTATGAGTGATTTTTTTATTACTGAAATAATAAAAAGAGTGGTGTTTAATCTCATGTTTACGCAGGGATGACTGAATCTGTGAAGAAATATTAATTGCTTTATTGTAGGTATTGTTGACTGTTTGTATTAAAAAAAACCTGAAAATCAGGATGCATTTAAGAATGCAGGTTTGAACCTGTGTTTTGAATTTTGGTGTTAAGATACAGCTTGTTTCAATCTGGATGACTGACTCTGCCTTTAGGGAGTTTAATAATCTGAAGATAAGAAAATCATTACAGCTAAGTGCTCCAAAAAAAAACAGAAAATCTATCGACAGAGGCATCTGCTTCAAGTAAATCATCACATGTTCCTGAGTTATGAGTTCAGGCCTGCAGCGTATCATTAGACTAATGTGTTAATTATATCCTCCATTAATTCTAATGTAATACTCATGTTTGAGAAGCTGAAACTAGTTAATAACTAATACTTTTACTCCAGACTTTGAAACAATCAGTCAATTATCAACATTGTTGCTGATTCATTGTCTGTAGATTTACAATTTTAAGCCTCGTATCTGTTCATAAACAATCATTACAGTCAAATGTGGTGGAGTCAAAACAAGTATGAAAAGCATGACAAATGTATCGTTAACATTATTATGATGGCTCAAAGTCTGAAAATGTTAAGGGCACTGAAATGTAGAAATATTATTATTATATTTATGTATTTTTCTGATTCTTTTCAGCTATCTCTGAGTGGCTCAGTGGTTATGTTGCTTTGGTCCTGCTCCTCTCTGCATGCAGTGTGCATGTTCAGTGTGTGGTTCCTCTGAGGTGCTCCTGCGGCCCCACATGCATGTTAGCTGTTACTCCACTACACTGGCCTCTGCTCATTGTGGCTTCACACGGCTCCTGAGAGTAAAAAGGGCCAAATTCAGTTCTGACATTCTGTGATTCTGAATTAATTAAATAAAAATAAATAAATTGCACAAGTATTTGGATACAATTTGTGATTTATTTGTTAAGAATGATTTAGTACATCTTGGCTTCAACGTTTTGAATAGTAATATATACGCAGTAAAATGGTGTGATAAATGCTTTTTGCTGCTATATTTTCCATTTTATAATTTGTTGAAATTTTTATACAATTGAAGGATTGGCTGAATTTGCATTGGTTTTTGCAACCCACAAGATCACATAATAATTTCCCAATGGACATCAGTAATGTTTAACAGAATTAAACTTAGGACTAAGCAGGTATTCGTAACAAAAACAGTCTTGCATTAAAGCAGTGCATGAACCTGCTTTGCTTGGGGCGTGTTAATAAATTACCAACAATGCCACATGATCCAGGAAGTCCAGTTAAAGTAACACATTAATGAGTTTAAAGGAATAAATCTGTGCGGGATCTATTATTGTAAATAAACCTAAAAAATCTACTAACTAACTCTGTTAGCACTGCCATATAGAGATATAAATACAGAGATCATAAAGAGATTGAAATTCCAGTTCATCCCCAGACAGTAGCCTCAATTGTCTGTCATAAAAACTGGAAACAACCTCAAGGCAACTTTACCAAATGGAAAACTTCTCAATGTCTTACTATTCCTACTGGTATAGGAATAGTGCTACTACCTACTATATCCCACTGCTACTGGCTTCTGAAGCAACATGTACTGTTCATATATATTCAGTGGGAGAAAGAGTGGGGAATGCAGGACATCACTACCTGCAGCAGACAGTGATAGAACAAAGGGAGGGAGATGGTACTTTGATGTCTTAATGTGGCTGGATAGGGGACAGCTGTGGGAACCGAACAGAGACCCCGCCATGTGATCTATGGAAGTGTGTGTCTATTTGCATAAACAGCGAGCATGTGCAAGTGTGTGATCCTCTAATACCAGTCAGGTGGTATTCAGTGCCACCAGCATTCAAAACAGCTCTTTCACATCCCTCTCACTGTTCCTGTTTCCTTCTCTCTTTCTATTTTTTTCCTCATTCTCCGTATGCTCACTTTGGTCCTAGAAAGAGGTTTAATTAGAGTATGCATTGGGATTATAACAATGAATCTCTGTCCATCTCTCTTTTAATCCACCTCTTTGTCTCCACAGTTATTCTAAACTTCCTTCTATGGACATTTTCTTCACTTCTTCAACAGTGAGTGTGTATCTGTCTACATCTGACCATCTATATTCGCCTACAGCATGCTTCCTCCTCCTCCCTCTGTTCTCTCTGACCCCCTTTTTTCCCCCACTTCTCCTTCTATACTATCCTTCAGAATTTGCTTTCCATCCTAATCAGATATTAGGACCAGCAGAATCAGAGGCTGTCTTCCATGACTAGATTCTGCTGAAGGCAGCATTATCAAGGACCAACAACTGGACTGAAAAACACAGATAAACACAGGGCTGCAAGTCTGAATATGTGCTAACAGGCTGATAAGGCCTGTCACATACTGAGGTATTTAAACACAGTTAAGATATGAAGGAGCCTGTGGTATGCTTCGTGGCCCTGACTTTCCAACGATCCACATTCAGGTCCTGAAGTGGGCAAATATCACATGGCCATGCCATATTTACCAGGTGTCAGCGTTCAGATGTTCATCAGTCATTTGTGAATACACTGCATCATATTACCTGGGCAAAACAAAGAGGCACTGCTAAGGTGAAAACTGTAGAACTCCAGTCTGAACTCTACTGTTTGTTCTTGTACAGAGCAGCATTAAAAATAAGTTCTAGTAATTTGTTTTCCACGACTCTGGTTCACTGTTTGTAAGTTATCCATCATGTGTTGAAATGTCAAAGAGCACACTGATAATCCAGGGCTTGTCAAAGTGACTCAAGTTTACAAGGCAAGTTATCATTTGAAAATATTTGATAGTATTGTTAATCCAATACTTTAAGCAGGTGTAAAAAAGCTTTGCCTCAATGACTGCATTTCCATCCATCCTTTCAATTTGACAGAAATAATTAAAAATTAAAAAAGTACACTTATCTGGGGTAGAAAGTAAAATGTAACAACGTGCAATGGAAACAGACTTAGTGAATAAACCATGATGTACATGAAACATATCCCTTAAATAGCCACTGTAGCTTCAGCTCCGCTACAGAAAAATGGCAGCAGACAAAAATGCCATGTATGTGTGGACTGAGAAGACTGTAACCTTCCTGAAGTTAATATATGAAAGAATATTTTTGATAAGTTTCCACATCACCTTCATTTGAGGTTTGACACTTTTAAAGATGTCATCCTGTTGTGGCTTCTTCTTCTGCAGTGGTTTAATGGCACCGACTGGAAAATTAGCACCACCAACTGTTTATATGCCCCCAACCACCCCAAGGCCCCTGAAACATGGACAATTCTCTAAATCTGGTACTATCTGCAACAGATCAACCAGAAATTTAACAACAGCTTTCAGGACTTGACAGTTTTCAATAGCTGGTGCCATGGGCACAGTTTGGTCAGCAACAAAAAAGTAGATTTTCAAAATCAGCTCTGTTTACAACAGATCTTTATTACTCTGTCAACCCTATGAAGGCAATTTCTTAGTATTAAATTCTAGACATTTTGACTTAACAAGTTGAGAATGGGTGTCTGAATGCAACATTAGTTTAGTATCCGTTGAGACAAGATCCAGTATCCAATTATATGGTTGCTACAATATCGTACGTTGGTACAACTACAAGTGGTAGGTACTTAGCAAAGCTGACATAAGGGATATTAATATGCTTAATGTTTTGACTAATACTTCAATAAGACAACTGCTTAAAGCTTCGTTAATTGTCTGATTTTGGAGAACAAAATCAGACAATTAATGAAGCAGGGGAACATACAGGCAGACTTCACAGAGACCAGGGGGAACAACGCAGAAACTTCTGTTTGATCTGTACAGCATTTCCACATCATAAATGGTTAAAGTGCACAAAGACGAAGTTACACAGCTTCTCCACAGCATTTTAAGCTTTTGACCTTATGACCTTTGGGTGGGAAACAATAAAACAATTGCTGGCACATTGATGATGCATTTTAGCTAGCTATGCACCTTGATTTGACTTTAAATTCCACAATGTCTAATACTATAAAACATCACAGGATAATAAAATATAGATTAGCTTTAGACAGTATTGAGATAAGTCATAACTGCTCCCTCAGGTAAATTCAAAACATGCTAAATAACTTTAACTCACTACTATGATATCCAAAAAAGTAATCCCACACAACGTAGTATGAAAATGGACTAAAACAATACAAGTTTCTAATTAAGTCTGTAAGTCTGTCAGCATTGTTGAGACTCTAAATGTCTGCTGACTCGGACTGTGACAGCAAATAAAAAAACTGAGAAATGTTGAATCCACCCTTATTTTTCTGTCAGCTTCTCCATTCATCATTCCAACTGAAAAACAGCTACCATCAGCAAACTAACTTCCCATGAACTGAGGCTGCTGCGGCTTGGAGTTTCCAGCATTGCTGCTGTGCACTGACCTCGACAGCAGCATTATGTTAACTAGGAAGACAAAGTAGGAGCTCATTTAGAAGAGAAAAAAAAACACTTCACTCCTACACTCCTACTCTGATCTGGGAACACACATCCCCATGTGACCTGACAACAGCACATCCACCACAGGTATCACATTAAAAACACAGTTACCCACAGAGCTAACTAGCTTACAGCTATCTCAACCAGCTCACTTTGTGTTGCAGCAGTAAATTAATGTTTCTGATGACAGTTTTATTTTGTTGGTTTTCTCTCTGGACTAGCACCATGATTGAGAGGGACGGCCAAGGACATTCATATTCAGTGAAAATGTACTGACATTACTAACTTATCAGTATGATGATGCAAACAGTGTTTTTTATTTTGTCAGTCTGGAATCTGATTTATTCACACAAACTTAAACACATCTTTCACATCTTCTCATTCAATGGCTTTTCTTTATTTTTTATTACTTTCTATATTGTATATTAACACTGAAAACTGTGGAATTGTCAAGTAAATGCTGTAAAAAAAGTGTTTAATAAACCAGAATATGTTTGCATCAATGACAATTTGCACATTGAGGACACAGGACAAACCAAAAGTGAGTGCACCTGATATGTTGGTTACTATATGTCATTGTGCAGATGACTATGTGCACTACAAAAAGTATGGTAGGTCAGTGCTGAGGCAGGAAGGACACTTTGGGAAATAATTCTACTGTTCACCTTTGTTTCCTCTTGCTAATAAGTTTGGAGGGTAAATCATCTGACCACTCATGTTTCTTTTCCCATCACACTTGTTATGATGTGATGTTGCCACACTGTCAGCAACACATTAGTTGAGTAATGTCTGTTCACTGCCTGTTTGTGAGTGAGTAAAATGTTGTAAACTACAAATTAAAACTTGTAATAAACCAGAATTATTCTATAGACAGAGGCATCTTGAAACAGACAACCTTGCTCAGTTGAAGACATACTGGTTACTTGTTATTACAAGGAAAAACTGTTCCTGTTATAAACAAAGATGCCATGAGATTTCTTTCTCTTTATGGTAACTCTTTGCTGCTGTAGATTGCTGTAGAAAAGTGGTGCTACACTGGCACATTGTCCGTTACATGAATCTATTACTCTTCACTGAGCTGCAGCAATAACTCAATTAATCAATTAACCAACTGAGAGGAAGATAACCTGAAACTATTTTGATCACCTATTAACCTTTTCAGTCAAGTAAAAATGTTGAGCATTTGCTGGTTCCAGATTCTCACAGGACTGAGGACTTGCTGCTTGTCTCAGTCATTTATGACAGTCAATGAAACATCTTTGGGGTTTGGACTGTTACAAATGAAGCAATGAAATGTCACTTTTGGCTCTTGGAAAGTGTAATGGGATGTTTTTACTTACTGTACATGAGACTAAAATGTTAATTCTGTTCCTCTAATACAAAACTGACTTGCTGCTAAGCGAGCCAATGATTCTGTCCACTGATTTCTGACAGCAGGACTTTGATCCACAGTGTGAATTCTTCTTTTTGCTCCTTGTAACATTTGTGTAAATGAAAGAATCACAATCAGTATAGTTTATTTATCCCAGGGGGAAATTTGGTAAAAGAAAGTTGCCCACACACTGAGCGGAACAGCTCATACGGCAGTTTCAGGAATGTTGATTATGCTGGTGATCACATCTCCCATCTATCCCAACAAAGGCCAACATCATTTCAATAGACAGAAATTTGGGAAGAGAATATTTAATTACCAATTCGCCAGAGGATTTGGTTATTAACACAGCTAATTTATGACAGCAAATGAAACATCTTTGGACACTGTTGGACAAATCAAGCAATGACATACAACTTAGGACTCTTGAAAATAGTAACAGGACTTCTGTTTATTTGAGAGACTTAAAGATTAATCCATATAACAGGAAGACTCATCAGTATTGAAAATAATCGGCAGTTGCAGCCTCTCTGTTCTGGCCTCTTACCATTTGCTTCTCACCGGACTTGCTGCACCCATTTTGTGTCTTTGTACAACTTTCTTACACCTCTCTACAACTTCTGTCCTTCCTGCTAAAACAATCCTAACACATCTTGACTTTCAGTCAGAGTACTACAGACATGCAATCATCCAGCAGATTTTTTTAGCCTGTCAATGAGTGTGTTGAGTCATACAAATAACCACCAGGCACTGATATTCTTATAGTTTGTAAGAATAGTAGTCACGCTAGAAATCAGTCAGGTTATATGAAACTACTTCCATCATAGGTTTTCATTGGGAAAACCTAGGATATTTGTCTGTCAACAAAGACTGAGTCTGTTTTATCGCACAGACTGAATCATGATATTTCACACATTTTTCAAGATAAAACAGTCACATACTGTTAAAATGTCAATTCTCCGAGCTAAAGATGAGCTGTAATATAACATGGCACGCTTGACACAGCCCAGGCCCGCAGGAAAACAACAGAGCTGACAGTCTTTGGTTCAGCACAAATCACATCATCACAGCTGAGGGTACACCGCTGTTTATCTGTTAACTGTTATGCTGAGTGTCTGACCCAAACACAGCTGCCACGAGAAAACACGACATGCATGTAGGAGCCCCAGTCAGCATGTCTGTACAAAACTCACAGGCCTGAATCCTACGTCTTCACAGGACTAAAACTAACTGCGCCCAAGGTCAGATGTACAGCTGGGTGGAACAACAAGTTTCATCTGGACTGCGTTCAAACACTGCAAGAGCAGGAAGAACCAGAGTCCACATGAAACCGCTGTGGAAATAAGCAACGCTGAAGCGCACAAGAAGAATTACAACCCCTCTCCCGGCTACGAAGATGTATTAGGCTGGATATCACCTGCATAGTACTGACCTACTATGAATTCGTCTGGGCCAGAATCACAGTCTCAGCTTACACAGCATAGGGGTGCTAATTTAAGGTCAACTACTGCTGAAATAATTACTTACATCATCAATTAGTTGGCCAGCCACAGAAAATCAATCAACAACACTACTGTTAAATATTTCAGGACCGCAACTAACTACGATTCAGGCAAGAACCACTCAATCTGTAAATGGCATGTAAGAGTGATTTAAGAGACTTTGTGATTAACTTTCAGGTTCTTTGAATTTTCAGCAACTTCTACTGTTCAGTACTTTTAGGATAATTCTGTTGATCAAACTCACATATTGTTCCTAACCTTTAAAAGGTTTTTCAGCTCATAACTTGGTTTGGTTATTACATACGCTGATTTGGTTGTTATATGGATCTCTGGAGCTGAGGTAAGGCAGGGTGATTTCTGCAAAGTGGTAGACTGATCTAACACTGAACAGGACACCTGAAGCTGCATTTCTAACAGCAGCAAAAGCCCTTTGGCTCTTATTTGAAATGTGTCTGTGCTGCAAAAGGAACACAGAACTAAAACAACGTGTCAGGAGTTCCGAGGAGATGACTGATCGCCTCTGACTGTGAGCCAGACAGCTTCGCTCTGCTTTACATTGACTGAAAAAAAAACAGACAAATGCACAAATAGGCCAATGAATAAATAATATAAATATATAAGAGACATAGGAACAGGTATTTCAAAGTCACCTAATATAAACTCCAGTTCTCCTTACTGCCATAACATAGCAGGTTTTGGTGTGGTGGTGGCACTGACTGAAGGAATGTGCTGCAGTCACGCCGAGCTGGAGCTGTAGCAATGTGTGACTATGCAGAGCACAGGCGATGACTTACGACAAATACTGCAACAAGCGTCAGATACTGCTGCTCACAAGTACAGAGAGAGGGAGAAACCCTGAGAGAAGAAACATAATATCTGCATTCCTGCCTCATCTGTCCTCGCAGCCTAGAAACAATGGAGTATACTGATGCAACTTTATAGCTTATTTACACGCACATACACGCATACTGAGACCGGCACTTACAAAGACAAGATGACTTACAGATATATGATAAAACAAGATTCAGCTGGGGCTCACTTTCAATAGATGGGTACGTTTTTGGATCTGGTTATAGGTTGGAAAGATTGCTGGATTCTCTACGGTCTTAATGAATATCTTATCAAATCTTCTGCCTTGAACTGAAACATTTAGTCTGTTCATTGATTACCCAATCAATAGAAAATAAATCAGCAACTAGTTTTGATAACTAAACGATTGTTTAAGTCTTTTTTTCCAGCAAAAATGCTTAGGAAACAAACTGCAACCACTTTGTAACGTACAATGCATTCAAGTAACAGGCATCTCATCTCAGAGATCTGCAGATTATGCTGCCACTGAACACAGTAATGTTTCAGTCTAACATTTCAGTTCTGTTATACTTTTCTTACTTAAGTAAAGAAGCTGGCTTCATGTTCAGCAGAGGTGTTGATAAAATGCTATCTAACATCTATCCAATGTTGAAACTGAATTCATGCACACTGTTATCAGCAGTCTTGCAGAGCTGGTGCTGGTGTCATTAGTGTGACCATTTAACCTAATGAACAACATCAGACCTCTGTGCCAACAGACTGTGTAACAGAGTGTACCTTTTACATTACCCAGATTACTGTGGACACAATTACAGATTGATTACCGGTGATGAAAGGAGTCCACTTATATAAGACCAACACTCTCTCAGGATCAGTACCATGCTCCAGCTGTACAATAACACACTGCAATCTCAATACACAACCTTGATCAGTATGATTGGAGCACCAACACATATTGGCAGAAATGCAAAGGCTTCCTGGGAGCTGGTAATCATCTGTTTGCACTATCAGGCCTGTGCACTGATGAAGACACCATAAAGATAAGAGTTGAACAGCGAGAATGGACTCGAAGGTTGCAGATGGAGATATCAGCAGCTCTCTGTCACACACTGACCACCTCCACCTTCGTGGTTTCACACCACAGCTGAGCTGGGTCAGCGTCTGGGGACAGACAGGGGGGCTAAGATGAACTGACTCTGGAAATGATGAGTCAGCTAAACGCCTTTAGTCTCCTAAACACATTCCCAGCTCAGAGGACAGACAGACGGACAGACAGACAGCTGTGCAGCCTGATGTGACTGTTCACCTGCAGACAGACAGCTAACCTAGCTGTATCTGTGGTTAGTCTGCTAGCTAACAATACAACACTACAGTGGAGGAGGGGGGCTGCTTCATTTGAGGGCGAAACTCAGTTCCTCGGTTCCTGTTGAGTAAAGGCTGGAGTGTCACAGTCAGCTCTGTCCTGATGGCTGTGAGGAGAAATAAGCCTATGACTGTGTGTCCGTGCCAGTTAGCCGGTGGACGAGCTAACTGTGGATGCTAGCAGCGTTTGACGTGAAGCTAGCTCACCTCATACTGGATGTACTGCTTCCTCCACTCCGGGGTGATGTGAGCCGACAGATGCTCGGTGAACTTCATGTCGACAGCTCGGTGTCGGTGCCGTGTGTCTCTGTCTCCTGGACCGGAGGGTCGGGCTGCTGCTCAGGCTCTCCACCGCAGATTAGGGTCGGGCTGCTCGGTCAGACACAGAGAGATGCCCTCTATGTCTTCACGGTACCCGAGCGAGACACCGGACACATTTCTCTATTTTTGGTCTCTCTGTCTCTCTCTCACACACACACACTCGACGGATCAGTCACATCACAGCTCAAACAACAAGGTTAAAGCTGGTTTGACGTGAGGCGCCGAACAGTGGCTGCTTTCTGGTCAACAGGCTCACGGTGCCGAGCTAGTCCTCCTCTCTCTCTCTCTCTCTCTCTCTCTCTCAGCCTCTCTCCACCTCCCGCTGCCTTCAGGTGCAGTTGGAAATACTAAAATAAAGCAATCGTGAGCGCACATGAACATGCTGGTGAGTCAAACAAGGTGTGGCATTTCCTCAGAAACGTCCTCCAGTGGTGGGGCAATGAGCCGGGTGTCATAGACAGGGGAGGTATAAACAGCGATGCGGTCATGCCTTATATTTAGCACCGCTGCAGTTCTTTGTTTCACTCAGACATTACTGTTGGTGTTTATCAGCAGATAGTGTTTTCCTTTGCCGGATTTTGTTTGCGCTTCAACAGAGATAATTGTGTCCTTGATGGCAGCATTAGTGTTATTGATTATTGCTGAGGAAACCGATCACTGTCTTTATGACATACTGCTCAGTCCTGTGTCTCTGCTGGTCTTTTTAATTTGATGTCTTTAACGTTATTTCCTCTAGATTCTGATAATAGCCTGCGTCTTTCCTCACCTCTGCTATATACTCCAATGGCACATGAATGCAACATATGTGACGTAGCCAGCCGCCGTTGGGTGAAGATGACGTAGATGTAGATCGTCTTTGTAGTGAGGGGGAAATTTAGATGAAAAGTTTCCATCACAGAGCTCTCTGTGTTCACCCAAAGCTAAAGGAAGTCATTCTAAAACTATAAATATCACTGTAATGAGCTTCTGAGATGAAGATTTTATATACTGATAAAATGCTTTGATTTTTGCTTGTAATTATACAAGATCGTTTTGGGAATCTTTTTAAAATGGATATGTGAAAAAGAGTCTCAATCGCCCAAATTAGAATATATCAATATTAAGTTTTAAGCTCTAATGAACGATTAAAAAAAGAGAAATGATTATCAACAGCCTGATTATTATGGCTAAACTTTTTATCCACATGTTGATTTATTAATGCCAGGGCCACTGTTCTTTGTCTTCATGAATGAGTTCATACATTTTAAGAAAGCACTGAAATGTAAAACAACCCAAAAAGCCTTGGATATTTACTGAAACATACATATTTTGATCTCTGAAACGACCTGAGACTGTTGTTGTTGTTGTTGTTGTTTTGTCATTTTATTGTGTTATTCTCAGAGTGTGATTTGTACTGTTTGCACTTTGCTATGAAATGGTGGTTGAAATTGCCAGATTTAGTTGATTTGATAAAGAAATTAAGGGGATATTCTATAAGACTGTGATAGCACCTGTTTCAAAACAAAGACAGAGTTAAAGAAAAAGCCCTGACCATACAACACTTTTACAATTACCACATACATACATACTACCCAAATGACCTCTGATTCTGTTTTGTCAACAAGGTGTACCAAACTGTCACCATAAACCACATCCTCGATGTCATTACACAGCTGATACATAGATAAATGATAAGAATAATTATATCAGGAATCAGGGTGAACTTTCTTTAGAAGTGCAGCACACTTCATCCTGTTCATGGGACGTCTCAACTCTCTTGAGGGAGCAGATTTTGGTTTCAGGCAAAACATCTAATGATTGACCCTTCAGAACATGTCCCTGTCTGTAAATGATGCAGATGGCGATGCTGTGGCAGCTTATTCTTGCCATGTAAGTCTTGTAATATTTAGTTGCAAATTTTGAGCTATCTTTTGGGGAGTTGTTGATAATTACTTTTACAGCAACCACTAGTGTTCAAAAAAGACACTGCATCCCTAAATGCTCTATTTTAAATGACAGATTGATTAACTCATTTTCTTTTTATATTCTGTTATATTTCCTTCTTCATTTATGCTAACTGTGTCCTCAGCTACAGTAAATATAATAGCCAGAAATACTAGATAAGAGTTCAAATCAACTTGACTACTATTATAAAATAGTCAATATCACTTGCTAGTAGAAATGATAGTAGCAGCACATTGGTGGTAGAAGTAAAGATGTAGTAGTAACCATATTAGTAGTAAAAGTACTACTTTAAGTGGTGCAAATAGTGCAAGTTACTATGTCAGTAATACACAGAGTGTTGTGAAGTGTTGTGAAGCAACCAGTAGTTGTAATATCAGTCTTTACACACCAGAACCATGCTTTCAAGATTTCAAGATTTCAAGATTTCAAGAATTTATTGTCATTACACAACAATTACATCAGCAATCATTGGTAATGAAATTCTTAAATCCCAGGCTCTCCTAACAATGCTAAAAGAATATTAAAAACAATAGAGGCTGTCAACAAGAAAAAAAAAGAATTTAAAAAATAACAATATAAAATAAAATTTAAGATAAATAACTAGAGTAATAAAATAAATAAATGCTGTGGACTTCTGTGTTTAACAGAAATATTGTCATTGTTTTATTAAACTTTATTTAACCATTTTTTCCCCCTTGTGGATGGGAGTTTTAATTCACAGTTCAAATGTGAAGCATTTTGCCCATTAATAAAGATCTGACTTCTCAAATTCAAATTTCAATTTTTATTTATTTAAAGCCCAAAATCACAAAACATTGTTTGCCTCAGAGGGCTTTACAATCTGTATAGTTGTGACACCCTCTGTCCTTAGACCTTCTCTACAAACACAGAATTTAAGACAAATGATCCTGTCCTAAATGTGTTCAAAGCTTAATGTAAATCTTTCAGTCACCTTCTAAGGAGAGGCTGTACATCTCTACTGAAAGATTCCTTACATCTGTGACAAAAGATTGCTCAGATGTGAAATCATGCTGTTGTCATTTCAGCACTACAGTTATGTAACACATGTATTAGTGATACACCGTTACATTATAGGCACAGTGCTTTTATATACAAACCACACTAAAAGTCAGGACATGTATCCTGATCTACTGAATGAACATTGAACATTTTAGATGATATTGTCCTGATTATGCATTTTGAATGGATGATTTAAAACATTTTTGTTAAATTTATACACATTCTCATTGAATTGGAGGAATTGGAGCTGTGGTGTTACCCTCTATGTCCACCCATGGAGTCGTTGGAGGACTGAACCAATTTTTTATCAGACTCAACTCAACTGAAAAATCTGAAATTATAGTTTGAAATTGAAATGCCACCTGTTTCCCTTTTTAACTGAGGATGGACTACTTTAGTTCTTTATCTTTTTCCTTTCCATATATAGTGCATTCTAATAAACAATATTTTATTTGACTTAAGATGAGAGCTTTTAATGTTTAAACATAATTAATATTAATTCTATTTCAATTCCATACAGACCCAAATCTGAATCTATCCTCTCTTGACATGGTCCACAAATAAATTATTTTTGTTGCGCGTTCCCTGTGTTATTCCAAGAACTTTAAAATGCCTTTAAGGTCAGTCACTATGTGAGCTTGTTGTGCCACCTACAGGTCAACTAACCAACAGCCATATGTCAGTGCATGTTATCAGGTGGTTACATTCACACCTATACTGGTGTATAGAGTCTGACCTGAATGAACCTGACAGTTGTTAATAGATTTTTCATTTTATAAATGTTTCAAGGACCCACAGCAGAACTATGTAATATGTTCAAATCCATGGTGAAAATATGGTGAATAACATTCTTTATATTGATGTGTGATCACATTTATGATCATCATTTAGTTATGCCAGATTACTATAAAGACAAAACACTGAACTCTCCTTCAACACAAAACTTCTTTCTTTTTGTCTCTTCCTCAGGCAGTGCTTGTACCCCCACACACACACACACACACACACACACACACACACACACACACACAGACACAGACACACACACACAGACACAGACACACACACACTGTAGAGGAATCTGACTTACTCATGGTCTTCATTAAATGGTGTATACAAGCCGAAGTTGTTACCCCACCATGCATTCATCTTTAATCAGCCCACAAATGAAACAAACTTTATTGTGTAAAGTTACCATGAAGTTGTGAAGCTGAACCTGTCGCAGCCTCTGTGTTACTCTTCTGGCTCAGTGGGGTTCTACCTCTACTACCTGTACGGCTGTGCAGCATTCCTAAAGACGACCACTGTTACCTGGCAACCACAGCTATGTGCCATTCATTTCTGAGTAACATCTCGAGCTCATCTGCATTCATCGCATGATTTCTTGTAAGTTGCATATAACAGCAACTGCTGTCTGGACTCTTTAACAGTGAACTGACACTTTTTAAACCTACAGGTTCATTGTTCACATTTTCTAAAGCTTGAAATTCCACCACAAATATAACCATAATAAAATCAGGTTTTAAGTTAATTTTAAGTTCTGTAATCATATTTGTATTTGTCAGAAGACCATTTGAATTCCTACTCTGAGTTTGGTCTGTTGAGGATTATTAAGATTACATATTGTATTGATGTGTCTCTGTGGCTGTATTGTAAGAGACTGTAGACGTTGTGTCTGTAAACAGACTGTTACCACTGACAGGGTCCCTGAGCAGAGAATTGCAATCACATTTCACACTTTAAAAATATACTGTGCTGGCTGCAGTTGCCTCACAATTTTGTTATATAATGTGCAATTCCAAATGTTTTTTTGTCCTATTTTGGGGGATTAATGTGACACACATGCAATTTCAGATATATTTGTGCCTGAGACTGGATCAATGGAGAGAAAAACAATGTCAGATTACATAACCTGTGCGTGTTTGTGTCAGTGTGGTTGGAAGTGTGCGTGGATGTGGATGAAGCTGCGTGGGTGTGTGTAAGAATTACACTGTGCATGTGCATAAAACGCAACTCAAACAAGGATTTGGTAACAGAACCTCGATATTTATGAAATAGTGAACGTGGCTGACACAACCTCCTGCCTGTGAAGAGCCGACAGGACTAAATGTGGAGCAATCATTACTGAGGATTACCAGCCAGCCAGGGTCAGATTAGGCTGTTTAGATGTAAACAAACTGGTGTCTGCAGTTTAAAACAGGCAGCATACAGACACACTCTCAGGAATGCTTTAAAACAGGGGCAGCCATATTGGGAGATGAGCACTTATGCTGCATGTGAAAGTACCTACTGATCCTTGTTTCAAACTCAGTGAGCTGCCACAAGAAAATCTTACTTTCCCTGTGAATGTAAAAACACACAAACAGCCTATTAAAACTCAGATTCTAGGTCATGTGACATTGCGCTGTTCCATCCATATGTTACCCTCAGACATGATTTTGATAACAGCCCACAGTATCTCTGTAATACAACTAAGTGGCAGTTAAGACCAACTAATGCTCCCATTTGTCAGACACCACAGCTGTGATTATTTATTTATCAGAGTCTCAGTGGATCACAATTTTCAATCACTCAACATGATGATCATTCCCTAGCTGGTGTATTTTATACAGCATAATTAGCTTCAGTTTATCTCAAATTCTTCTGTGTAGGAGAAAAGCTGTGAAAAAAACCCAGCCGAGAAATACAAGAAGGAAGTAAAAGTTCACTGCAGACATATTTATGTACAATAAACAACAGCTGTATAAAATACTCAATCTAATGACAACAACTCTAATACTGTGCAAAACAGATTAAATATGGTTACAAGATAACAACAGCAAATGTCAGCAGTATGATTTTATATGCAAATGCAAAGGTAAAATGCTATTTACAGCTATCACAATTCTTATAGGCCCTCCACACCCACACAGGTGTTACAGGAGCTACGTGTTATGTGACTCCATGTGCCGTGTGTGGTCTAGGTGCATATACTGATCAATGAGCTGCACATTGGTGGGACAAGTATTTTATTCAGATGGTCAATCCTCTATATTTTACATAGAAATGAATGAAACTGGATTAGGTCAGGTCGATGTATTCTGTCAATTCTGAGCATGATCGCAACATATTGGAATTTATAGTCCCTCTCCACTCAGTTGAAGAGTTTATTTATTATTAGGTACACCTAGCTAGACTAATGCAGAAACACCTATTCAGAAATAAATACATATGTAAAGGTTGTTCAGTTTAGTTATTGTTTTAAAGAGGTGTTCATCATTTTGAGGGCTGCTGTTTGTGGTGCTAACGAACTGTACTGCATTTGACTCCTGGCAGAGTAGAGAACATTATCAAAAAAGGTCACCATGTAGTAAAACTCTCCTTTTAAATGAATAAAAGGTGGAATGAATTTAACATGGAAAAATATCAAAATAATAGATCATTTTGTTGACTTTTTTTTAACTCTAATGTTTTGTTTGGTGCCCAGGAGACCCATAGGCCTCTTTAACAGCTGAAAAAACATAACTCAAATTGTTTCATCTCAGTAATAATCATGTTTTATTTGTCCTCAAACACAAGATTGGAAGAAAGTATATAAATACATTGTTTATTGAAAATGTATTAATAACAGAAATCAGAGTACAACAACTTAAAACATTTTAAAATAAGTTAAATTTCACCTTTACCTCACAGATTTTAGTTGAAAGATGCAAAGAAGAAGAAAACACCTTATACTTTTTTTTTTTTTAATGTGATGAGAACTGTCTACAGTCCTGATTTTGAACCAATGACATGTTTCAGAAGGTATCACTCACACACTTTTGTTTGGGCTTGAAGAGACTCCAGCTGTAAAAAAAAGTGGTGAAATACAATGAAGTGTTGTATTTTCTATTCACCAACACATCACAAATGAGTTTAGTTGGATTTCTGATCTAACCAAATATATCTTTGCAGTAAGTACATTTACACAAGTACTGTACTTGAGTACAGTTTTGAGGTACTTTTACTTGGCCTGAGTATATTCATATATTACTAACTCATACCTCTATTTCTCCACATTTCAAAGAGAAACATCTAAGTTTTTACCTCACTACATTTATTCAACAGCTAAAGTCACTAGATTATGAATTTATACAAAACATGTGATCAGCATATTACAATATATACTATGATTTATTATTATATATTAAACTAAACAGCAGTATATGAAGTAGGTAATATTAGCTCTACCTCCACCAACTACAATATAAATTTACTGCTTACATATTAATACATCAATAAAAGAGATCCAATAATAGAACAATGAAGGTGGCTTATTTAAATAATGAGTCCTTACTTTTAATATGTCTAATACTAATCTTGAGTGCAGGCCTTTTATTTATATTATATGTATATATGTATTTTCATTATGCTGTTCTACTATTTTTACTTAAATGAATTATTTGAATACATCTTCCACCACTGTTTATCACCCATCTAACACATTAAACATGTGCCTTACCGTTGTAATAACAATGCTTGCTGCTGTTAATCATCAAATGTGTAAGTCCACTCTGAGACAAAGAGAAGAGTTACCACTTCAGTAATTTAATACATATTGGGTGTTAATAAGGTCGGGAGAAAAACAAATGGTAGATTCAGGATTTATCATTTTTATACACACAGCAGAGAGGTCTGTGACACCACAAACAATGAAGAATTGAAGCCAATTTATCTTCTCTCTGAACAATAATCTCTAACAGAAAATAAAAGATAATGAACACAGAAGAGTGTCATACAGTTAGTTGTGATATATATTCCAGAAAAAGGCATACTGCTCTTCACATTCATCACACTCTCATGTATATATACAGCAGCATTTAATACATTCTCTACCAAATTCCAGCCATTCTGGAGCAGCAAGACTTCTCTCTTGGCATTCACCGCGTGCCTTAATTGACTGATTTTAAATCAAGGTCCACTGTGAACACTGAGAGAGGAAGCCCAGAGTCACAGAGGAAGAGAGAGACAGGGATAATAACCTTGAGGTAGCCACCGCTGAGGTTAAACCCACTGTATATCTTTTGTATTTCTGCATGCTGTGAATACTGCTCTGAATAACACACTGTCAAAAGAATATACAAATTATGAATAATCCATTTGCCTCTTTCAAGCGTAGCAGCAATGTTTCTCTGTAATTCGTTGGTGCTGTCACAGCTGCCACAGTATCTATAAAGGAAATTCTTAATTATTAACCACATATTCATGAGAAACAGATTAAATGAAACACTGACTATACCTCTTTGTTTGGACTATTAGAAAATACACTTCCTTGCTGACAATATTTAAAGGTCACACATATACCTGCTGATCATCATCCTTTCACTCTATAATTTATGGCAGCCATCAACTGCCCTGACAGACAGTGTTCAGAAGTAAAAAATCATGCACCAACATGGCTAGTTTTGAAATCTCTCTTTTCCATGACATGTCAAGGGCACATCAAGCAGGCAGCCATTACAGAGTAGAGCCCAGGCTGCAGGGATCTACTGTAAATGAGGCTAAGACCAGATTTGATGGAGCCTTCTCAGAATGTAAACAGATGGAGACCGGAGCATCTCAATCACACTGTTATGATGTGAAAGACGCACTAAAGTGTGCAAAAAGGGCGTTTTTCTTGGAACCCCTTCCTCTTTTTTTGTGACACAGTGTCATTTCCCTCATGAAAACTGTAACTAAAATAGATAATCTATCCAGATAGATGATATTAAAAAGCTGTCACAGTCTAAATGAATAGCTACAATGATGAAGTGATTGAAAATAGAAAATGTGGAGAATATAAGCATCCCTCAGTCACCGCAGTACTGTAAACACAGCAGAGTACCACACGCACATTGTCCCTGTTGGAATATTTTAGTGATGATCATAGAGATATATAGATAAATAAATCATGAACTAACAATGAATCAAATTATTGACGAGCACACACACAGAAAACGTCTCTTTGAAAACGTTACAGAGCTAAGAGTGATTTTTCATGTCACCCCTCCCGACATTAAATGGAGCAGATTCTTACAGTAGGCCCGTGCTGCATGAGCCCATCTGCTCCACCAAAGCCTGAACCAGCGCAAACAATGACAAGACAAAATATGCGGTGACAGACAAAGATAGATCCATACATATACACACATATTCATGTTCAGTCGTCAGGAGCCGTCTCCTGCAGCTCACAAAGGCAGCCTCCTCACAGCTTTCAGAGAGGATGAATGAGACAGCCTGAAGATGCAGAGCGTCGATATCTGCAGTCAGACACCGAGCTCATCCTCTCCCTGTCGCATTATCTCCTCCAGGATCCATCCCGAAGCCCTCACGTCCTCCCTCTCCTCCTCTCCTCCTCTCCAGATCCTTTCATACAGGACACAACAGATTTCGGATGGAAAATGCTGCTTTTTTTTTTTTTTTTTTTTAAAGTCCCCTTTTCTCCTCAGTGTCCCCTCTCACCGCCTGGACAGTGAAAAATGATCTTTGTTAATTGGTTGAATATTGGAGACGGATTTGTTAGATGAAATCAGAGTGTTTGCATTCATCCTCCCGGACAGTGCGGACGGGCGGGCGGTGGATTACGCAGAGAAGGCTTCAAGCGGCTGGGGCGGGCTGACGTCACCATGCAGACAGATGCTCTCTCTCTCACCCCCCTCCACCACCATACCACACCACACCAACATTTCCACCCCTCCCCCCTGTTTGCCCTTGAGACCGGGATAGGCCTCCTGTACAGCTGATGCTGCCGCTTGGGTCCGTCCCTGTGCTCTGCTTCCCCTTTATCTTTGTTCAGCAGTTTAAACGCCACATACAGCAGAGCTATCACGTGCTGGAGAGGACACTGATTTCATAAAACACCACAAGAAATCATCACACAATACAGGGAATTGCAACAAAAAGTAAAAAAGAACTCAATGTGATCAAATATTTGCATCTGTGCACTTATAGTATATTACAGAAATGATGTTTTTGATTGGGACAGAGGACACCAAGATCCTGTTCCTGGTGCTTTTTCTGTGGATTTGTGGATTCTAACAACCTGAGGCTCAGTTCATACTCACTTCACAAATGGCACAGGGCAGCAGTGAGGGTCCAACCTGGAATTCAGATTGTTGGTCCATTCACAAAGAAGAGTCTCTAGATTATTTATATTAAGTTAATAAAAGGAAAAAAGAGAGGGTGTTTAAGTGGACTGAACTTGAAAGTAATAAAACATATATATTTACATTAAGTTCATAATAAAACATTAGTTTATTCTACTTAACTCCTGCCTGGTATTTTACAGTGGAGTACATTTATCGAGGTTACAAACCACATTCTGTGTTCTGCACTTGGACCATCAACACGCCTGCATACAGAGACCAGCATTTAAAAACAGACAAGAGCTTTCCGTTTGATACTGGCTCTCATTTGGCATAGCGTGGCAGCACCTACCCAGTAACAGCATGTGACAATGTCATAATCACTTTCACATTTGTTTCTTCTTCTTCTACACGGTGACTCTGCTGCTGTCCCTCCACTCTTGAAGCAGTTCTGCCAGATCATCTGAATGAAGCTGATTTCCTGTAAGAGGACATTTCAGCTGTAATTGCTTTGGGAACTGATCTATTCAGACCTCAGAGGGTGAAGCAGTGTGAGAGAGAGTGATACTTTACGAAATGAGTGAACTGCTGTCGGACTGGGAGTTAGTCCAGCACTGAAATGATGGAGTAGCTTCTTTGAGGGCCGTGTCACAATGATGAACCCATAATTTAAACATGATGTTCTTCCTCTCACTTCATCAGGCAGAATCAGGTAGGTGGTAGTTAACTGTCAGGTCAGGCGGAAACTTGTTTTGCATCGTGCTCCCTAAATGGAATCAATAACAAGTTGTGTTTTGGCAGCATGGCCAGAGAGGAGCAGATTGGAAAGTTCAATGACACTTCAATGTACCATCACTCTCAGAAGTGTTACATCACCAAACACATTCATCAGATGGAGGCTGGAGCGGCAATTTTGACCACATGCAGCTAACTCTTCTCTCTCTCTCATCCCGTCCTGTCTTTTCATCTCTGTACCCCTTTTGTAATCACCCTCATCCTCCCCTCCTCTCCCTTCATCCTCTCTGCTGTACCTCGGGGTAATCATTAATATGTGGTTGTCAGTTAAATCATATATGCTATTGATCTACTGATTCCATTCATCTGTTGATCTGACCCAGCAGCAGACTCTTTGGGCCAAAGAGTCTCTCAGTCTGTGAGAGTACATGCACTCTTAGGTCAAATTTGAGGCATCTGTGAAGATTCTCAGTCATCCAGATCATGGTATGATGATCCCTTTTCAGCAAGTCCAGTTGACATTCTTCAAACTTTTAGGGTAAAATGTGAGGTACTTGCACTTTACTCGAGTATTTCCTTTATTGACTACTTTATACTTCTGCACTACAGAAGTCCATTTCATTTGGCAGTTATTACATTTAAGATTGAGAATTTACACTAAAATGTGATGATATTATAAAATACAACAGATAAATGTTTGAACCAGTGTTTCCCAACACCTTCAGCTTTAAACCCTTATAGAAACAGCTGTGTCCATGTGGGAACCTTTCAGTGTTTCAGATGTAATTTTCCCTCTAAACTTACCACATGGTTTTAAAGGATTATTTATATCACAAATGCAGAAATGTAGAACTAGCTATACATCAACCAACTACAACAGTGACCAGCAATAATGTTATTTTATCAGCTGGTCAGAGATCTGTTTGTGTTTGTGAGCCATTAACCTGCAGCAGAGATGAGCAGTGGCACACAGAGCTCTGATAATCTCACTTCTTTCTACTTTCTCCCCACCACTTTTCTTTTTTTCACTTTCAGGTTTGTAGTCCTCAGCCCACACTGATACTGACCAGAGTGACATCATTTGAGGTAGTCTATGAGATTTCACACAGCTCCATGTGGAGCCATAAAAGGGTTTATTTAACTCTTTCTACATCTGCAGCAGATAAACACACACTGTAAACACACTGTAAAATCAGTGCACCTCCCTTTAATCATCTAAAGATCCCCCAGATTTATCTTAAAACCCTTTGGAGGGGCCCTGACTCCTAGAGTGGAAACCACAAGACTAAATGATGTAATGAAACTGAAAGTATTTAAAGGCAAATAGATGAACTGGTGGTTAATCAGATTGATTCAAGTTGCAGGGAAGGCGACTGGAGAGGCGCAAATACTCAGATAACAGATAATCTGACTAATCTCGTGGGTAAACAGTTGTCTACACTGGGGGCTCAATGAACAAATAACAAGCTCAATCTGTTTGTTAGAGGAAATGTTATTTTGTGTATGAACATTAGAGGGCAGCCTCTCATTCCGACTGACAAAACATGAGGCTGCAGCCTTCATATCAGATCATCATGACATCTGTTGTAAAAATTCAAAAACAAGTGTGACCATCAATTATATTTTATTTGGTACATTTGTTACCTTTCACTTAAGCACTGACTGATGGCATGAAAAATAAAAACATAAACCTGGTGTAAAGAATAATCAATAATAGGATAATTATGACATTGATCATTTATTGTTTATTCTCTATAAAGCAGGTTCTGTTGATAATAAACTGTCACCACGGTCATGAAGTGCTCTGTGTCATCTTGTATGTCAGTTCCTGTTCATTGTGCAGGTGTCCTCAGTGATGACACTGCTCACTCCTTTCCTTAAGTTAATCTGACGTCTAATTGGCTAACTAGAGCAGATGAAGCTAAGACCAGGAATAGGACTACATCCCGTACACAAGCTGTGTGTGGGGGTGTCCAAGTTAAAGGTTAGAGAGGGTGTAAGATTAGAGCAACATAACCAAGGTAAAGGGACTATTATAGTATATAACAGCTTTATCTCCAATACTGGATCTGACAAAAGGTGTGTCATTAAGATTTCAAACATCAGTGTCAGTAAAAATAAAATAATTTCTGTTACACTGACAACTTCTGTGGCATGAACAATGGAATCATTCTTACACACTATGCATCTTATCTTACATGTGTTATTTTACAGCCTAAACCTGTGAAGCTAAACTTGAAACCAGAGGAATCTCACAGGTTCTTGAAACGGAAGACACTGAGATGAGAAATACTTTATCAAGAGTTAAAATTAAATGAATGAGATGGAGAACAGCTGTATGAAGGTGGCTTTTGGTTTTATAGTGGACCTCTATGTGGATCTTGTTACTTTGTTCTACTATGTAGACACTGTGAGGCTGCACTTTAACACAGTAGTGCTTTGAGCATGCTTACATATTTAGCAGGTATAATGTTTACAAGGTTCATTATCCTAGTTTAGTGTGTTACATGCTAACATTTGCAGAGGCTGAGGCTCATTAGTTTAAAATTAAAGTACTGGACAAAATAATGTTTCGATCTAATGATAGCAGTACAGTTAAAAAGTTAAAGGTTCCCAAAGTGAGTACAGTTCACCCTCAGGGGAACATCAGTGTCTGTATAAATCCTGTAAATATTGAGATGCCTCACAGAATAACTGAAACCTTGAACCTGATGGTGGCGCTCCTTAGAATTCATACATACATACCATGAACGCTTGTACCAAGTGCAATGGCATCCATCCATCCATAGGCTGTTGAGATATTTCACTGAAAGACAAAAACGTCTGAGCAAGAGGAGAAGACAGTCAGCAGAATTGATCATGAATGTCTGTACAACATTTCACAGCAATCCGTTGTAGTTATTGACATATTTCTGTGTGTTGGACCAACTGACCAGCAGACTGACTGACATTACCATTACTAGAGCCATCCTGCCAGCATGGCTCAAAGGGCTCCAGAGTGCACTCATGATGTTTGGTACCTGTGATCTCTTTAATTGCAGTGACTGGAGACTCAGCCGTCATAACAGACTGTTGGACAGCAGTGTGTATTGAGTGACTGTAACATAAATCAGCAGCACTTCACGTCCGTACAGGGGAACTCCTGGAGGCTTAGTGATTCAACAAAGATGTGACTTTTGTTTGATAACCAACCAAACAAATACCATATAATCGCCATCTCAAACACTTGTACAACTGTGTGACGCAAGTGCAGATTTAGTTGGAAACTCACAGCTCAGCTGGGCAATCAGGGAGCTCAGACATTTGGCACCCAAGCTTTGGCTCCGCACCCTCGGGTGACAGGAGCAGTCTACATTCCTTGGCTGCACAAGTCAATCTGCAGCATATCTTTAAAAACTTACTGTGATCAGGCCCCAATGGTTTAGTCTTATTACAATAAACTTTGATTAAAAATATGGGAGAAGGATTGTATTTGGAGTAATGAAATCATGGAAATATATTAACAAAGGGAAGGAAATTATACAGTTTTTATTATTAAAGTATTAAAATGTATTATGTAAAGTGACTTTACAGGAAATCAGGGATTACAGGAATATACTACAGGTACTGTTTCATCCATCACTGGATCCACCTCTATCAGCTTTAGCCGCGTGTCTTCTCGTGCGTGTGTGTGGCCACTAACCGAGCATGTGCAGTGCAGCAGAGAGATTAGGATTCTCTCTCTCCGGCTCTGGACGGTCTGGTGTGCGTCGTCGCTGTCTGCTGGAATATTCCAGGAAAGGTTTTTATATAGACCTGGAGGGACCGAATCATTTGTTGGGAAACTTCTCAGTTCAAGCAGAGTCAGTAGCAAACTGAGGGAGAGAAGATGGATGGTTAGGGTTTTATATGACTTTGGATACTTTTTATGTGTGTGTGGACAGTCTCATCAGTTGGGAAGCGATCCTGCAGCTCAACAGTTTGTCTGTGAAAGACTGACTTTGGACATTTCTAACTCTAAGTAATGACAGGCTCATCAAGGCTGAATAATGGACCTGGTATCATGATACGTAGTACAGAGATTGGGATTTTCTGGACGAATCTCTTGTGGTGTTATAACAGATAACCCAGAAAAAACATTTAAAGTTTTATAGAGACTGGAACAGAGGACTATTTATATTTTGAAGTAATCCAAAAGGCAGGTTAAAGGTAGATTGGGTCAAATGGCAGAGGAATATGAACAGCCCGGTGCCTCAGAATTTATTAAAGGTAAGTTACACATGGATCTATTTATTCTAAAATGAGCAATCATCATTTGAATTAATTTACTGGAAACTGTTTTATACTGAGTAAGAAATGAGCATCAAGACTTCCTGTGGAATATACGTGTATTTGTGTTTGTGTGTGTTTCTATCCTTATCACAGCAGCAATGTGGAAAGAAACAATGTTGTGAAAGGGCCCAGATGATTTATTCATGTCGTCCTGAGTTGCACAACATTTCATCTTAACAATTTACAAAACAGTCTGGTACCTGTTGAGTGACCGTAGACTCATACTGTGATGCCTTAACAGGAAAATATCATATATAAGTTCTTAAGTTACAGCAGCCACACTGTTGAGCACCACGGGCACTTTCTGTATTCCAGCACAGTGGCTGTGACACACAGCTCATGGAGCAAACTTCAACTTTCCAAGAATACCATATCATCTCCAATGTCCACAGTGAATAAACATCCGTCCACTTAGAAATAATAGAAAAAGACACTTCTGATAATTTCAGAACTCGTCTCATCATGTTTAAGTTTCTTCAGTATTCAGGTGGACATCAGTGGGTACATGGAAAACTGGAACAGCTAATAGCCAATTATTCATGTAATGGTTTCAAATCAAACTATAGGCTGAAACTAGATTGGAAATCCACAGCTACCTCACTGATTCCGTGGCTAAGGAGCTGTGGATTTTGTCCTCTGGGCGTCAATAGGAACAACTTTTGGGTTGCCAGGTTGTGACTGTGGTGTTCCTAGCCCCATAGGTGACGTCAGCTCTCTCACCACTCCATGTCTCAGGCACACAGGCTTCTCAGTGCAAACCCCAAGGGGAAAATAGAAGCATTTTTTTACCTGTTACCCAGTGGCAATTTGCACTGCCCCAGGGTGAAACAAACATTTAAATCTATTTTTTCCCAGAAACTATTCACAGCTTTTTTCTCAAAAATCTGAAACTTTAAGTGTAATACTCTGAACACAAAATGGAGTATGCTGACTGTAATTTGTGAATGTGGTGTATAGCTCAGTAAGGCAAGTGGTTAAATGGTCCGTTGGGGGGATCTTTGTGATGAATTTAAGCGAGGACGTATCAACTAGAGCCGGGGTGATTTTTTTTACATAACCTGGCAATCCAGAGGCTGTTCTTTTAATGACCTCTAAATTATCCATGAGGCACTAGTAAATTATTTATTCACTATTTTGTATAACTCACCCTACATAAAGGGTGCATTATTCAACTTTTTTATGAACTAAGTGGATTTGTAGTTGATACTTAAACCTTAATTTAACGATAAAGGCTTGAATAGCACTCGGATTAAGTAGCATTTAAACAGATTAAGTAACAGGTAGAGTGGTTTAAGGTGAAGAGCTTTCAGAGCATGTTGCCATGTCAGTTCAGTTAAACTGTCAAAGTGTGATCCGCAACAGAGATCCTTGAAGAAACTCCGGAGGCTTTCACAATAATTCAGTGCACAAGAAGACAAGTAAGTGCAATTAGTAGGCTCCCTCAGTACTGTTATCTGTTTCTCTACAGCCCAGAGTGAACAGACGGGTTTATTTGGTATGAAAGGAAGCTGATGTTCAACTTAAGCAACACTATCTGCGATCTACCTGAACTCACTGTCAATAATGTAATGTAATCTGTCTGCTTGTTCTCCTCTGTGTGTGTGTGTGTGTGTGTGTGCACCACAGACAGGCTATACTTTGCCACTCTGCGTGTCAAACCAAAGAATACAGCCAACACACACTATTTCAGCACTGATGAGGAGTTCATATATGAAAGGTAAGCCTCTGTGATAAGCAGCCGGAACACATTAACACCACACAGTCAATCCCAGAGATTATGCCTTCACACTGCTCAACTCCACACAATAAAAAGCAGGGTGACAAAAGCAGGGCACCAAAACAGTAAAGAATTTAAACAATACCATTACTTATTTATAGATGCCTGATAGAGAATCAGCAGGTATCAACAAGTATCCAGTCACGCTGGTATATTCTGATAAATGAAAATTTTGTTGGAGGTGTTGTATAAAGCCTTTTGTGGCTCCACAGGGAGCTGTGTGAAATATAAAAAAGGCCTCAAGTGATGTCATCTGAGTCAGCATTGGTTGGGTGTGAATACAACAAGTTTAAAAGAAAAGATTTTGTGGCTGTGGAGTGAGAAAGAAGTGATCTTATCAGACCTTTGCAGCCCACTCCTCATCTCTACTCAAGGCTACATTAGCTGCTACCAGCAAAATACATCCACTGTCCGAATGAACTGTCAGTGGGCATTACTGGCGCCAGGTTTTTGACCAAAAAGAAAAATACTTGGGATAGCAGCAATAACCATGATAACACAACACGTGATAACTAGATAGATAGATGTTCTGTAGAAAAAACTTCAGTTCAAATGATACACAAAGACAGTCATGCTTATAATAAAAAATATTTTCCTCACTGTAGAAAATTAAATTCCCCATGTCTTATGGTCAATTCTGCAACAGGGTTGGGGCTAAAATTGGCTGCTGGGCCCCAACTCATTGTCCTGTTCCTCCTCTTTACAATGAGAATAATCTTTCAAAGCTAGCATACTACTTGGCCTCAGATTTGATAGGTTGTAATGCGATGAAACACATTAATTTAAAGCAAAATTCTGAAATACTCATGGTCTTGAAACTAGATCATAACACAAGGCCCTCTTCAAGGCAGGACCTCAGGCTCAGAGAGTAAAACAGGATTCACTTCAAGGCTGTTATAATGTCAGTTGAGTCCATCACCTGAACCTGGGGTAAGTTCTTGACATGGTTACTATATCTTCTCATCAAGTACGTAACCCAATAAACCATCAAGTCCATGCATTGTCTCACTCAAGGCTTAATGGCCCAGAGATGCATTTTTTTGTGTTGTAGCCCAGAAACAGGCTCCTAAACATAATGTATATGTAATGAGTCTCACAGGCACACAGCAGAGGTAACCCATGAAGACGTGACATGTGATGATGATTCCTGTCATCAGACTCAGTCATGTCTTAAGCAGTGTTTAAAGCAGACCATTGGTAACTAGGCTCTCTGCTATGACAGAAGTAAGAAGGTTAAAAGGTTAGAATCTCTTCACCTACTACAAAAAATCCAGAACGTTTTGATGCATCAAAAGCACAGTCTTAGTTATTATCTGTTAATCCATAGATAGATAGATAGGTAGAACATCATAAAGAGTGCAGACAAGTATGATAATAATGGATAAAAGAGTGGAGAAATCAAATGTAGATGCCTCCACACAGTACAAGTCACAGGGCTTGTTGAATGGTTTAGGTATTAAAAAGTCACAGTCACCAGACCTCAACCCAACTGATCTCATATGAGAGATTTTGAAGCAGTGTGTAAGACAGTATTGTCATCTCTTTTATGATCCAGCCCAAATGCTGAATTTGTCATCATTGAATTTGCTGGAGGAATGCTTTTTTTTTTTTTTTATTAAAGTTGTGTTTGTGTGAGAAGTAAGCCACCCACTCTGAATTAAGCATTAATACAATTACCCCATATAGTGCCAGCCTGAAAGGGCACACCATTCATTCCCATGCATGTTCGGCCGGTGGTTATATCCCACTGTCATATATAGACATATAGGTCAAGATGAGATCAGTGGCTGTGCCCTCGAGATGTAAAGGGATTTAGGACAAACACTGACAGCCATTTAGACTGGATGTATAATCACTCACACAAACTACCATTTGTACCATTCTGTACTATTTTTACATCTCATGAACACAGTAGGTAGTGTCTGACGTGACATGAACCACAATGAAAGTAGTGCACTGAAAAAATAATGCAGTTATATTTGAGAAAAAAACAAAAGCATAAGCTGTTATTTGTGAAAGCTTACATCCTGGCTGCCTATTAAAATATTTCAGAGTATAAATAGTCCAATAATTTTTAGAGTTATTATTGAAGTGTACCAGACAGATCAAGCATTGAGAGGCATTGGTATGCTATGGAATATATCTACATGAAAACACATGAAAGCATTGAGTATTTTATCGTGTCAGCTCATAAACTGTGTGCTACGTATTTACAAGGATTTACTAAGGCAGCAGCTCAACAATCAATGCAATCAGTGACTGAGGTGCAATCTGCTTAGTGCTGGGGTTCATCTAAGATCCATCTGAAATCTGAAAAGGAATCAAAATGATTTATCTTTAACCTTAATTCCAACAAAACCTACTATTAGATCTCACTGGAGCTTCATAGGGTTAGATTCAGACAGCAAAAGTATTTTGTTGAATGTGAGGTTCAGGAGGTGTTGGCAGCAGAATAGTAGCAGTGCGCTCTGTGACATTATCTTGGTGGGATGCCAGATATTTTTAAAATCAGCTTACTTAAGGCAGCTGCAGAGCTGGACAACAGTTGACAGCAAAAAATGTAGAATCCATTAACATTTTCAGTGTGGTTCTGTGTAAGGGATACAGTACCACACTGAAAATGTTAAATCATGATTTGTCCGTCTATGGATACATTTGTTTTTGTTCCTACTTATAAGTGGTTAACCAAGCTGTTCTTTGTGTCCTACCTATTGACTGCTATATGCTATAAAAAAAGAAATACTTTTCATGCAGAGCCTTTTTCAAACAACTTTCTCAAAGTGCTTATATAATAAAATTAATCATAGACAAAAATGAAATAAAAACATGACAGATAAATATATGATTTGATAAAATCATGGCAGCAGACAAAATATTAATAAATAAAAAAAAGAAATACTAACTCCAGACGCTGACCTAAAATTAGATAGTTAAGTAGCAGCCCAAGTTCCTGTGGGAGGATGAAGCCAACGAGCCCTGACAGTGAAGGCTCAGTCAGCTCTGGACACGTATCTGATCCTGTCAGGGACATTTTTAAATGGTAATCAGTGGTCCACTAACAGTGCTAATATCAGAGGTGGAGACTTGGGAATCTAACTAATCTAATTCATATTAAAATCAAGTCCCTCCTGACATTAAATTTCACCCTGTCATAATTATCTGAGTGCCAAAGTGCCCTTTTTTACTCAAGTGCCCCCACCCCTCATGCACACCAGCATGTGAGGCCTGTCTGATGAGCTCATGAAACACCCTGATGTGTCTTTGGGTAGACATGACACCTAACTACATGCAACAAATAGGTGTCCTTTTTTCTTTTCTGTCTCTGTCTGAGACAAAAAGAGTCTGTGAGCAAAGAGAATTTCTTTGTAAATTCCTGTTTGGTTTCAGTTACAGTATTAAAATACAGCAGCCTAAACCAGCTGTAACCTGTAGTGCAAATCTGTGATGAGTAAGAATTTCCCACGAGGTCAGGCTTCTCATTCACAGAAGGATTTCTCACTTTGAAGAGTATTCACTGTTCTGGTGTTGTGTGGGTCAGCTGATGGCTGTCAGGATGATGTACAGGGTTTGTGATAATAAAGTGTGTTTGCATTATTGTATGTCTTTAATGGCCATGTGCTGGGAAGTGTTGTGAGAACAGTATGGCCTTAACAGGGAAAAGAAAATCCAGACTTAAATATATTTAAGACGTCACTGTTGTCTTATCTCAACGCATCAAACGCAGAAGTCGCCTTAACAGTCTTAGCTGAAGCAGATCATCAGAATACACCACCTGACCTGTGATAGTGGAAGGAGAACCAGATCAGCATTTATGTTTACCAGACCAGTTTTTTCCTTTAAAAAGCTTTTAGGATATCTTCATGAGATTCATTGACTCAAAAAGATGTGAAAAAATTGCAGGTGATTGTATGAGAGTAGTCCAGAGACACCCAGAGGAGGGTTGACACTCCATCATACTATTGTTTCTGTTCAGTGTACTGTGCTGATCTTAATGAATTCACATTATTCAGAATTAAATGTTCAAATGTGGTTTAACTAATTCAGGCCAACATTCTGTTATCAGCCTAAAACGATCCTGTTATCTCTCATCCAGCTAATTTAGTTGTTTGAGAGCATTTGAGGATGGATTTCATTCTGGCAGTTATGCTGGATCATAGTGTGCTCTTATTTCTAAATAAATGCAAAATGAGTGGAGTTGAAACTTTGATTAGCATGGTCATGTGACTGAACTTACATGAGGAAGGTTTATTGGGAACCCTCCCAGCATGCACTGAGGCAGCAGATTCATGGACATAAGTCGTGTTTTACATGTGTTCCTGCAGTCATTCTGTTCTCTGTGGAGATTTCTAATGTGCAAAAGATTCAGTTATAATGAACAGCCTGCCATGAAAATGCAATATTACTAAAAATCCCTCAAGCAGCATGAACAATACATTTTTGGCAAATGAGTTGCAGTTAATCATTTGTTTTATTGTTCAAATGGCAAAATGCAAGTTTAATGTCAGTTGAAATGCCATATGTTCTCCACATAAACTCATAAACACATAAACTCCTTAGTTCCTCAAACAAAACATGGTTCTTTTTTAGTGTACAAACTTTTATTTTGTAAATTATGTGGAGTTTTATTCACACACATTACTAGAGAAGTCGCATCTTATAAACTTTCTTTTACACACAGGAAAACAGGGACATTTGGGATTGGTCTCTAGAAACCTCAGAAAAGAAAATAATTTAATGTGCAGTTTCAAATAAAAACCTGCACAAATACTAATAGAGGGAAAAATGAGAACAGGTGTACAGTGTGTGACACATTCATCCGTTTCTCTGTGTTTTGCAGTTTCTATGCAGACTTTGGGCCTCTCAACCTGGCCATGCTGTACAGATACTGCTGCAAACTCAACAAGAAGCTGAAGGTAACTCTGCACTTTACATGCAGCACGTATTCTCTAAAGGCTGAAGGTGGAAGAGTTTCTACTTATTCTGACATAAAATCGTGGTGTGAAGAGAAGTCTGCACTGTGTGGACATCGAGTATTTAAAGAATCTGAGCTGCTGTGGCAGTGTTACTAATTATTCTTTAGATATTGACTTTCTTTGTCACTTCAGTCCTTCACAATGTCCAGAAAGAGGCTGGTCCACTACACCAGTTACGACCAGAAGAAGAGAGCCAATGCTGCTGTTCTAATTGGTGCCTATGCTGTAAATATTTTTTTAATTGTCTATCCATCCTTCACTACATCTTTTTATCTGTTTTATCATCTGTCCATCATTAATAAGACAGTATAACATCTTCTCTATAGGTAATCTATTTGAAAAGAAGCCCAGAAGAAGCCTACAGGACTCTGATCTCAGGAAACAACACAGGCTACCTGCCCTTCAGGTAGGCTGGGACATTCAGCCACACACACTCTCTCTGTGTGTCACACACACACACACACACTCACTCACTCACACACACACACAGATAACTGATTCCTCCTTCACGTCTGTCCACTAAAGCCACTGCCAACAGCCAGTTAGCTTAGCTTAGCTTATTATAGCTTATTATATGATAGTTGTTTCCCTGATTCTGCAGCTCAAGCCCACTTATGTGAAAATGCATTACATTCTTCAGTATGTACTAAAATTGAAGAAGTGTAAATTTCATGTCCTTCTTGTTGGCTATCGATCTAGTAATGTCATGTTGTGACAAGCTCAAATATTTTGGCAAAATATATTTTCTTTCATCATATCTCTTTGTGGTTTATAAAAACATTGTTGGATTGAGCAGCAGCAAGTGAACAGGATCAATATCAGTGAAGGAATCTATGTAGACGTATTGTGTGTGCTTAAAGTCCTTAATAGTCCTCACGACTTATTAACTGACCTGATGTGTGTGTGTGTGTGTGTGTGTGTGCGTGTCCCACAGGGATGCAGCAGTGGGAGAGTGCTCCTTCAACCTAACTGTCCTCGACTGTTTACACGGAATACGCAAGGTAAACTACAGACAGGACTAACCCAAACAACAGTGGATTAAATTAAGTAGGCACTTACTTTACCCCTCATACACAGACTCTGTCAGATGAGTTTATCCTGTCGTCCTCTGACCCACTGTTGTTACATCATATTAAACTGATGTAAGATATTTAAGATGTGAAAACAAGTGAGTTCTGTTCCCAATTGAGGTCAGAGTTCAACTACTTTTTAGTTTACTGCTTTGTCCTTAATCTTAATCTGTCACTGTTATGCAAGTTTCAGGAGAAAAAAACATAACAGGGGTCATGTGGAGAGAAATTACATCACAGACTGCACTGAGTCAATTGCTCTCTCTCTCTCTCTCTCTCTCTCTCTCTCTCTCTCCTCCAGGCATTTCAGCATGGTTTCTGTGACTTTGACAGTTTCGATGTTGAGGAATATGAACATTATGAGGTGAGAGCACTTATAACTGTCATCAGCTCACACACAGCCCCACTTACATAAGTGAAAAGGCTCAATTAAGGTTAATTATAAAATAAAGTAACAGAGCTAATGGAATAACATCCTTGTCTGTGCTGCTTGCTATCAAAACACTTCATAAGTAAAAGTCCTGCATTCAAAGCTTAACTTAAGTCCAAGTACAAATGTATAAGTAACATGATGTATCAAAAATTAAAGTACTCATTGTGCCTGGGCCTGGTCAGGGTTAATATTAGATTTTGGATTACTACTGATCTATTACAATAATGTGTAAGTGTCAGACAGACAGACTGACAGAAATGCACAGGTAGCACAGGTGTCAGGTAGAAGCTCCAAATAGTCTCCAGCATGGTTTTATTTATTTTTAACCACAATATCCAAGTATATTACTGTTCAATTTGAATGTTTCAGATGTTGCATGTAGTTGTAGCACCTCAGTCACACAATGCATCTCCTTCTTTTCTCGCTGTTACAGCGAGTAGAAAATGGGGATATGAACTGGATCATTCCAGGGAAGATTGTGGCCTTTAGCAGCCCTCACCCTCGCAGTAAGATAGAGAACGGTGAGTCAGATTACATCTATAACCTTTCCACTATGCCACCAGGTTTAAAATAATTTGGTAAGGGCCCACCCTGGCTTTTATTAGGTCCCAAGAAAAATGAAGTTGTATTTAATTGTATTAATTAATTGAAAGCAAATATGAGAATGTCATGGGAAGGTTTATTCTGATCAAATGTTACACAGTCCACATTTTTACCACCACTGAATCATTGGTTGTTGTAATATTGAGATACAGAAATGCCTCGTCTCATCATGTAAAACCACAATAATTCAGTGTTAAGAAATCATATGATTGTTTGTTTTTTCCAGGTTATCCTCTTCACGCACCTGAGGCATATTTTATGTACTTTCGCCAAAATTACATCACGGCCGTGGTCCGTTTAAACAGGAAGTTGTATGACGGCAGGAGGTTTGAGGATGCAGGGTTTGAGCACCACGACCTCTTCTTCCTGGATGGGACCACGCCCTCTGACCTCATCATCAGACGCTTCCTGCATGTGTGCGAAAGTACTGAGGGCGCTGTGGCTGTGCACTGTAAAGGTAAGGGGGTTAGTGTTTGTATCGACAGAGCCACAGAAAATCATGCATCACATGAAGTGGTAGTGTAACCTTGTAACCTCAAACTTTAAGCTTTACATATTTCACCCATCACAGCTGGCCTGGGCCGTACAGGCACCCTGATTGGCTGCTACCTTATGAAACACTTCCGGTTCACTGCAGCTGAGGCCATCGCTTGGATCAGAATTTGCAGGCCTGGCTCCATCATCGGTCCCCAGCAGAACTTCTTAGAGGAGTGAGTCAGTCTCAGTTCAGGCTCCACAATATGAACACACAGTTGACAATCACCCCTTTATTGAGATTGATTAAAGATGATTATTAGAGAATTAAAAGAGTTACTTATTACATTACCTATTTTCTTATTTACATAAGAATTTTCCTAACAAGGTGATTTGTCTTAGTGATACTAAAATGATATAAGAGACGGTGCTGCAGGGATTGTGCACAGGAATGGTTTTCTACCAGCAACCATACCTGACTGACGAATGTGACAGGCTGAATGTACAGTATTCATTGTGTGTGTGTGTGTGTGTGTGTGTGTGCGTGCTTCTGTGCGTGTGTAGGAAACAGCACAGTTTGTGGGTCCAGGGTGACGTCCATCGCTCCAAGCAGAAGCTGATTCAGCAGAGGCTGAGTCGACGGCAGCAGCTGCAGCAACAGTGTGAACAGCAGCAGCCTCACAGCCCTGACTCTGAGGGGGGGAAGCTGCAGGCCATGTCCCGCCTACTCTCTAGCATGGATGACCTGTCAATCAACACCACCCTTTACAAATCATACAGCTTGGACGAGGTGAGAGCCGGGACTCTTTACTATTTCCCCCTTGAAATAATAATTGTGGTATTTAAAACTATATGGACAATTGATTGCATTTTGTCTCTTCCTGTGTGTGTATATGTGCTGTGTGTGTGTATAGAGTAGCTGCAGGGATGGCAGTCTAACACAGGGAGACAAGCTGAGAGCACTGAAGGGGAAAAGGCCACCTAGATCAGCCTCCTCCTCCTCAAGGTACAACCTGATGGTTAACATTAACATTAACATTAAGGTTGCAGTTGGGGTTAGGCGTGTAGTCATTATGGTTAAAGGAGGTTTGACTTTTTGAGAAATACACATTCATTTTCTTTTGTTAGATGAGAGGATCAGTTACACTTTATTTTCTGTCAATGAAATAAGAAACTACATTGAAGAACTACAGTCTACAAAACATGCTAAAAATGGCTGCTGTCAGTGCTTTGTTTTCTTTGGGGTCTACACAATAAAAGCCACACTGAACACTTTATATGGAGCAGTAGCAGTCCTGCTGTTGTTTAAATCATCAGTGCTCTGACTCAGTGTAAAAACAGTCAACAGTAAACAAAATATTAACAAGTAAAGAACCACTCAAGCAAAAAAATAGATTAAAGAAATAAAAATATAAAAACAAATGATAATACTAGAGTAATAAAATAAATATAGGCTTAAAAAACAAAATACACAATTAAAATATACATTTTACAACTAAGTAAATATCCAACTAAACAGAGATATACAACTGAATACAATAGAAAGTGATGATATTATGAAGTGATGGAAGATGGAAGGAGTTAGCTAGAATAAGTTGAAACAACATACATACAGGTCTTTCATGTTTTGTATGCACCCACCCAGAGCTGGCTCTTGGCTTAGGTCATATAGGCAGAAATAGGTCGCCCTCAATGAAAACAATGATAAAATAATAAAATAAAACAAATAATAGTAGTAATTTGCATCCCCGACTGGCGCCCCTTCCTCATGCTCTGTCTTGAAAATAAAAAATCCATAATCTCACCTAGGGCACCGAAATGGCCAGAGCCGGCTCTGCATGCACCATAAAGTTCTAATTTTATTGTATTTATATAATCAGTTGTCAGATTTGACCTTATTATCATTTGGTTCCTCTCTGTATCTTGTTCAGGTTAAACCTGTCCAAAGCCTCTCACTGCTCCATTCTCCCTCCCTCTAAGTCCCCTAAAGTCCCTCTCTCCTTCTCCCCCTCTTCCTCCTCTATGAAGCTGGTACGAAGCTCCTCCTCCTCGGCCACACAGATCAGGAGGTGAGTGTCCATGTTTGTGTTCCTTTTCAAATGTAGTGCAGTCAGTTGGATGACAACTACACAGAAATCAGCTGATAGTGGTAACATATATAATACAATACAATATTATTTCTGTCATCAAGATTAAATCAATGACTTGAATCAGTAAAATGAAAAAATTCTAAAGCTGATTCCTCTCTCTCTCTCTCTGTCTGTGTCTCTCTCCAGTCCCTTCAGCCTCAGTCTGTTCAGCACCAGGCCTGCTGTCATTCACTGACTTGACAGTTTGGACGTCTCCATTCTGCTCACAAGTCGAGTCGACTGATAATGAAGTCAAAAACCAGACTACCAACCTGCCGTGGTTGTCTAGGCCTTAAACATTTTATCGACAAATGTTTTCATTATTCCTCTAACAAAGTAACTCCACGTTTATTGCAGGGCTTCACAGATTCAAGAGCTTTGTAGACTCAACTTAGAGCAAAGACAGCCTTGTGTATCTTTACTCATATGAATGTTCAAGGACTACACCAGCTCATGATTTTTTATTAATACTGGCACCAAAACTCATCTCTGTGTCTCAAGTGGAAAATAAGGAATTGCTGTGTCAGAAACACACAAAACGGAAGAAAAAATGTTACAGTAATGAACAATATGCAGATAATAAACCCATTTACCAATTAAACAAAGTTAACTGGGTTTATTAATGACAAAACCACATACTCTGTGCCCATTTATTTTAGTAAAAGAAGCAATACGACAATCTAAAAATATTTTATTGCAAGTGAAAGTCCTGCTTCCAATATCCTACTTAAGTAAAAGCACATATGTAATATCAAGAAAAATGTACTTGTAAATTACAAAAGTAAAAGCCTGACTTATATTGTTATTATATTATAGGATTATTATCACAGATGCTTTGTGGGGCTGGGGAAAATGTGGGGCTGTTTAGCTTGCAAAACCCTCAAGCTTACATAGATTCTTCTGTCAGTATTTGACTCTTAAAAACATTTTTTGCAGTGCAGAGAGAATATTTCAGTCTGTTTCTAATTAAAATCAGTGTGTTTTAAAATGTTCTAATACATAGTGTCTGTATTTTGGATAAAGAGGTAAAAGGGCAAATTGCTGTAAAAGTGATTTAAGCTGAAACATCTGAAACATTCCCACTGTTCTGGCAGTGGACTGGTTTATGTTTTACAAGCCTATTTGTGGAGTGTAAGTTAAATATGCAAAATAACCAGGAACTGTATTGGTTGGATAAATGTACCCTAAAATTGTATGTAAGCACAGTTTTTACAGTAGGTAAATGTATGTAGTTACTTTCCACATCTGTAAACATCTGACAGCTTAGAGACAAATTACCTGCAAACCTCAAAGTCAACCTGATGCTTTGAAGTGAAAAGCTGTCTGATCGTCCTGCTTGTGTCTCTCTGACTTATCATAACTGATTACTATAAATGTTGGCCATATATGACCCAGGTGCTGCTGTAACTACATCTGACAATAACATAGTGTATACTTGAGTGTCAGCGTTTGTCTCAGAGACAGAGAGATGATTTTGGTCTCAGTCAGGTGATGTCACATTCAAGGCTTTGCCATGGGTATCTGGATATGACTAAGTTACAAATACTTCAAATCAAGAAGTGAGTACAGGAGGTTTCCAGCATTTGGTTTTCCATCTGTACTCCCCTTTTAATGTAACACCATGTTCAAACAATGTAGAAATAATGTCAGTGGGGTGTAAACAAAGCCATATGACTCTCAACTGCAAATGCACTTTATTATTAGAACCTTAATATACTAAATGTTTCTGACAAAATTAGTTTAATGTTTGTTTTAAATCAAGCAAAGGGCACTTTATTATGACTTTATCAGTGGACCAGGCACAGAAACATTGGATCACAGGTGTTCAAATGGTAATAATAATATTAATAATAACAATAACCAAATGTTTGGGAGATATTTTTAGTTGCCAAGAATAGTTTTGGCAGCCAAAAATGTCATTCATGTAAGTCACTGAAAAAGGGATTTTTCTTTGTGTGTTATTCTATTAAAACATTTCTCTCTTTTCTGAGGAAATATCTGTACTGAGAATATTTGTTTTATGTTTTGTTTTTGTGACAACATTAATACTAATCTTTCTGCAAATGTTGCTCAGTTTTGAAACCATGCTGTTACTACTATGAAACCTACTAATCTGGTCATGTGTGATCATCATGGCTGGTGTTGTTCTGGGAATGTATTGTCTGGTCACCAGTTGATTTGAAAGAAAAAAAACAATAATTTATGACACAAATAGATCAAATATCCATCTTTAGTGTTGCTGCAGAGATTGTTATTTTTAAAATGGAAAATAATGGTTGCTGACAAGAAAATGTTTGAGGTTAAACTTTTTTTATGCATAAATATTAGTCAAATGGCTGGTGTTTGTTCATTTCACATCCAAAAGGATTTACATGATCACATCAAAGGTGTTTGGAGGTTTACTCACTCTCGAGGTCTCTCTCTCGAGTTAGTACATGATATCTCAAATGTTAACAAATGATGAATGAATGATAACAAATGTTTGTATTTGATACATTTCCACTGTGTTATCAGATGGGAAGACATTTTAGAAAAAAAACACAAGAGACACTGAGGGATGAAACCCTCCATGCAGCCAGTTTGGTCTCAGTCCTCAGCGTTGTCCTGGTAACTGGTGACACTGGTCAAAGACACTCAGTATACATGCAGGAAAATGAGGTCAGATGTAATTCGGTAGGTGACAAATCCAAATATTAATGAATATTACAAATGGATCATTTTTTGTAATGTTGCTCCATCTGATAGACGTCAAAGTATACATGTGTTGTACGAGCACGTTTACCATATTATCTTTAAAATAACCAGCCTGTTTTGTTTCAGTCTGTAATCCTACATTCAGTTGACATCCATCATACACCAAAGTGAGTGACTCAAATTCTTCAGGGTTTTCCTCCTTTTTCTCCATGATGACAGTACATGTTGTTATCTGCTATTCTTCCTTTTGTGGATATTGTGTTAACGGCATGATTTTTTCTGTTCCACTTTGACTTCTCTGCTACTCTATGGTATCCTGCTATACAAAGACTAACCCTATCAAGTTGCTTGTATGGCTCGAGGAGGACTTTATGTTCTACAGTTACATACATATTATATATGGTTTGTTTTTTATGGTTTCATCCCTCTTTAGCAGTATGCTAAAAAAATTCGAGTTAGAATTACCTTGAGGTGGAAAATAGAGGTAAAGGGGTTTAAAATAGCTAGTGTACAGATGCATTTTGTCCACATAACACTTTGAGGAATTTCAGGTGTCTCAATTGCAGTGCCACTAAAGAAAGAGACAGGATTTTGTTTTTTCAACTCAAAGTTACCACTGTGATTAATCCGATGCTTTCAACAGTAAAAGTCGATGTAAAGTGATGACTGATGCCAAAATTCACTGGATATTAGTTGTACATCAGTGCATGTGCTTTGTTTTTATTTGCACTCATACATCTTTTGCACACAGAAACCCAAATGCCATGGCTTTACATTTGTCTGTCCATCATTGTAAAGCTACCTGGAGGCAGCAGAGCGGATGATGTCTTCCAGAATATCCACCTGAAAGAAAAGATCCAGAGAGACACTGTGAGTTGTTTCAAGTCTCCATGTCACTGTCTGACTGAGGAAAAAATCTTCAAACTGCATCATTTAAAGTGACCAGAGGAGAGGCTAATTTAAATGACAATAGTTAATAGTTAATTAATAGTACTGCATTTGTCACACTGTATTAATTTTAAAATACAGACCCCTCCTCAGAATATTCATCTGTATAAATATTATTTAAACTAAATGTATAAGCCACAACAATAGCCAGTCCTTTCATCCCAATTAAAACATTAAAACAGACCACTTAAAGAGCTGAGCAGAGAGCAGCTTTTCTGAAGAAAAGTGCTCTTCTCCATGAAAAACATACAGCACTGATAATAATATACAGCACACCAAATTTTGATATAAACCAGCAGTATCACAGATAGTAATATATCTTACAGTACTCTGAATTTATTATCTACTGTCCCAAACATGTATTCAGAGGAGATGAAGTTTACATTTCAGTGTGTGTATGATGTGGACAAACTGTGTATCACTGTATATATGTGCAGTAAAGGCTACATCTACAGTAAGCTTGCTTTATAAAAGTCAGATAATCCAAATAATTAAGCATCCCAGCAAACTATTAAAATACAAAATTAGATAAATTATGGAGTACAGATACAAGTTACATCTGCTGCAGTATGACACCTACAGATGTTTGACTGACTGAAGAAACATAAACAAAACTCAAGAGAGCTGGATACTGATGTTAGGGAGATCTGAGTGAGCACCTCTGCCAACCAGCCATGCTCTATGGTCTTACAAGGTACAAGGGTTGGGCGTTGTTAAAATATTTCCTAACAACCAGCGATTGTTGATACATTCACTCAGCTGTTGTCATGGTCTGTCTTCCTGTCCCTCATCTCCAGCCATGGTCCTGGTTCCATCCTTCCACCAGATGCCTTCAAACTTTTTCAGATCCTTCCTGCAGCCACGCCCATTATGCCCATCATGCTCACAGTAGGTACTTTTTCAGTTCTCCTGGCTCCAGCAGAAATAAGCTCTTAATCACCCCAAAGAATAAACCGAAGAAGGCCACTTGTCCTTTAGTTTTACCTGGCTGCCCTTGCCCACACTGAGGTTCTTGAGCTGGTAGATGGTGACTTGTCCATCACTGTCACCAACCAGCACACATTCTGTGTCAGTGGCAAACAGCAGGGACACCATCTTCACACCACGGGCCGCAGGCTGCACAATGATTGGGTCCAAGCTGAAGGAGACAAGCGTACATGGTGGACACACTCTTGGCTTTCACATCAGAGGGACAAACAGGGTGAAACTAAGAGAGACAGAGAACAAACCCAGACAGCCTCTTCCCTTAGTCTGACTCACATGCTTGAATTCAGGTCCCAGATCTCCAGCTGTCCTTCATTAACGATGCCGAACACTGTGGCCCACTTTGGGAACCATTTGATGTCGTACACAGCTCTCTGGTTGGAGGTGAAGCTCAGCACGGGGTTGAGTTGGTTCTGCTTCCACAGCTGGATGGTCCAGTCAGAGGAGCAGCTCAGGAACACATCAGGACTTTGTGGACACCATGTGATGCAGTTCACAGGACACTGAGGGACAACGTGTGCAAGTTACTAAGGTACTCTCTGATAATTCACCCCAGGGGCAGAACACAGACACACTGTATAACAAGAGCAACAAGTGTCTGGACACAAGAATTACTGTTACGGCTTGAAACTCTAAACTAGAAAAATGTAGATTTATTGCAAAACAAATGTTTTATGGAGACCCAAGAAACAATAAATTATCTGAGGTGGGCTAGAGACAGAGAGACTTGGAGAGAAACATGGAAAAAGATCATTTTTGAATCTTAAAATTCTCATTTTAACTCATGAGTGTATTATTTTTTTGTAGAAGAGATATGAAATGAATCTGCAGTATTGACAGTAGTTTTGCAATTATTAAAGTTAATAAAATGTTATTTCACTAAATTACATTATGAGTATCCTTATCCTGCATTGTCTACATTGCTCTGTGGTCTTGCTCCTTAATTTCCATCAAATGTTGATGCGTGAATCTGTGAAACTGCTAGGTGTCAGACAGCTCTTCTCATTTTTTCATTTGCTTAACATGTCCAGATTTTGAGGCGGGTGCCCGTCATATTCACCAGTCCATTTGGGTGACATGCAAACCCAGCTACAACTGGTGAGATGTTTCAAGCTGAGGTAAGAAGGACATCATGAGCTGTGGTGGATCAATTAATAATAACATCACAGCACCACTTAGGTTGAAAATGTTCCTGCAATTTGAAAGGAAAAAGCTGAAGGCCAGTGAGCAATGCATTGTGGGAGGAGGGAGCTTTATCCCAATGGGCTTACAAAGTGTTTCCTGTAAGTCTCCAGAAACTGCTGACTATTGGAACATGAGCACTTGTGGATGAGACCTTCCCATGTGCCAACCAAGTAGATACTGGAATCCTGGAGGAAAAATGAAACGTAGCAGAGAAGTGTGATGCATGATTACAGTGATAAAATTGATAATGATAAAATCATTTATGAGGCCAATTGGCCAAAGTCCAAGAAATTGAAAACCTGAAACAAATATTCATTAACAAAAACAGTCTATGTCTATGTCAGCACCAATTAGCTGCTGTTTCACAGCCCTGCATTAGCCCCCAACTCACTTTAGCTCTGAACTTACTATTGGATGAAAATCAAAACACAGCCCAGGAGTCAGAGCTGACAGAACACTTTCTGTGGTCTTCTCTGTCTTGTTTCCAGCCTTCTTCTTTGTATTATGAATCTTTTTTAGCTTCATCAGGTCTACAGCAAGAGAGGCACAACTGGTTTGAAACATAACGAACATGAGCACATTTTCATAGCATCTTTAAATTCTTAATGTGTGGTTTTCATTTTTTAAATGAACATTGACAGAGCTGCCATTGATGACACTGTTGTTTCAGCTGAGGAATTTAAAAGTTAAAGTGATACTAAATGAGCTGTTAGAAAGGTGTTTCTGAATTTATGCATGTTAGGGGGTATGCACTTTATCACTATGCATGTCAACCTGAATTGAAAACGATAAAACCGCCTCCTGTTGCTGAGTACAGTACCTATGCAGTCAAGGCCACTGTTGCTAACAAACCACTTGCTGATCCTGCCATCTGCAGCCACAGAAATCAGAGCTTCTGCATGCTCCTCTCTTGTTAAGCTCAACTCTTGTTGAGTCCACCTGAGCTGCCACACTGGACCCAAGTGCTTGTTGGGACAGTCACTGCAAAGAGACACACACACACATACACAAAGAAATAAAAAGCAATGACGTGAGGAGTACCAGTAGCTCTTTTTTCAGTGTGTGATGTAAGGGCTGCACTGTCCACATATGCCCTCCTCACCTGCTGCTGATGACACACGATTTGTTGTTCTGACTCTGCACATTGTAGATAGCGATCCTGCCATCTTGCATCCCCACAGCCAACTGACTGGGGTTGTTGGAGGAGAAATCCAGAGAAGTGACAGCGCTGTCGCAGCGGATGACACGCTCAGGCCACTGGAGAGGGGACACATGACAACATGTGGAATGGACAGCTGGCATGAACTAAATCCTCACTCAACACTCTGTACGCTGCTGAGGAGACACTGAACACTGGAAAATGGTATCTGAAAGTTTGGGTACGTGAATAAGGCTCAAAACAAAGTCGTACCATGGTGTTTTTGACAGACCAGCAGCACACCAGGCCTGGTTTCTGGTTACCGGATTCAAAGTCCCCATAACCCACAGCCAGGAGGTCCTAGCAGAGAAGCCAAACAAGATAAGATAAAGCTTTATTGATCCCCATCACAGAAAATGTGCAGCAGCACAACAACAGCAATAATTACAGATAAGTACAGAGGTAAAAAGGTAAATAAATAACAGAGGTATGTAAAAAAGAAAGCTATGGGGAATAGAAAGAATACAGAATAGAAACTATATGCAAGCAAACACAAGCATTTGGAGAAAATATATCAAAGTTAGGTGACAGCAGGGTGATTAAATGCAGCGTCTCCTCAGGCGTCTGCTTTGTCCCGTACTGAAATAGGTGTGTTGGTGTTATGCGACCAGTCCAGTTTCTTGTTGATTTGAACACTGAGGTAGTCCATCTTAAAATAAACCACCTTTTCATCTTCATCTACATCAGCTCTGCCTCTATGCTGTCTGGATTTGTGTCTGCCCTGATCCACATACAACATGCAGACACATAAATGAGTAAGTGTTTCTGCAACTTCTGCAACTGCAACAACTAGTTGGCATTACATTTAATTGACTTCTAATTGCATGAAGTTTTGTGTCCAAATATTGAGATATCCACCTCTGAAACATCTGTCACCCGAATACAGAGGAGGTAAATAACACACAAGTACATCTTTTCAAACAATGCCAGTTTTCATAGTAACAATTTTCTTTGGCAAAAAGTATTTCCAACTTGGCAGTGTTTTTCAAGAGATTATCCAGCATAACCACAACATTGTGTCTGACATGACTTTACTGTTCAGTTTTTAACAAAATAACTTTTTAAATGAGCACCACACCTTTAAATTCCATTCACCTCCACTGGAAGTTGGATGTTTCCCAACATGGGCACCTGCATGGCAACATTAACCTGTGTCCAGACTTCTGAATCATCAAACAAGATTTCCTCAGCAATTCAAATAGGCCTAAGGTTGTGCTCAGTTGGGTATGGGTATGTCATCTCCCCACATGTAGCTAGCTACCAAGCTACCCTGATGAAAAAGCCACTAAATGTGCGTGGATCAGATCAATGAAGCTGTAGAGGTTATTATAAGAAATATACAAAAAATACTCTTAAATTGGCATATTTCTGTTTCGTGATTTGGGGTTTGAGGGTGACTCTTTAAAGAATACCTGGAATAACATACTGCAAACACCAGTCACACTTGTATTCAGTTAATCCATATTGGTAAGAATTTGTGAACACCAATAAATGGACATCCTATAATACTGTCAGCTGTGATAGAAACATCCCAAAACACAAAGAGGTCAAAATGACAGTGACTCAGGAGCAGATGAGCAATAGCTGTTTTTGCAGACAGCAGCAGATGTGTCTGTGTTACCGGCTGCTTCTTGTTCCAGGCCATGCTGCTGACGCTGCATCCTCTGCTGAGCTCACAGCTGAAAGCCCAGAGACACTCCAGGCCTGGACATGGAGGGCCCTCTGCATCCTCCTCCCTCTGCTCCGCCCTCCCAGGGCCAACCGGACTGTCTGGATCTGGCACAATCATTACATCCACACTCACTGTTTCATTCAGATGGTTACATGTTATCCATTAGTACCAACGAACACTAAACGTGTGAGCTTACCTTCCAGTACAGGCAGCTGTCTATAAGCAGCCAGCTTGGGTTGGAGGGTGTTTCTCAGTATGCTCCTCTCCATCATTTGTAAGCAGTGTTGGAACTCCTCTGACAGCATGATCAGCTGCAGCTCTGACTCAGCATTTGAGCTGCTCCTAAATGTTTCTGCTTCTCTCAGTGAGCTAGCAGCACTGGCTGAAGAGAAACGCAAAAGATATGCAAATTATTATCCAAATTACAAGTATTGAAAACTGTCTTCTTCAGTTCTGTGTCATTAAAGTAAGAATACAGAGTCTAGTGTCTGCATGGCATCAAAGTCAACCAGTGGTCTTACAGTTTTTCTCTGCACGGTATCTGATAGGTCATGTTCACTTAGGGCATTCTTGGCTATTTAGAGTGGAATTACACCCAATAAAACCCAGACTGAAGCTGAGCCTTCATCGTTACCTGTGCTGGCTGTGCTGCCCACTGACACACTCCTCTCTGCCCCTCTGCTGGTGTCCACGACAGCCTCTGGATGCTCAGCCCTCTCTGGTTCAGGGCTGCACACCGTTTCATCCTGCTCAGGGCTGATCAAAGTGGTATACAGGTCCCACGTGGTAACAGTCATGGCTGTGGACAAGGAGAGATTTAAAAAGATCTTCCACTATGAAAAGCCAAACATTATTAACTGTGCACTGAAGAATTGGTTCAGTCTGTAAGTTGAAGTTTGAGGGTACAATTAAAAATGCAGTTTAAGTCATTTTTCAAGCTGATATGTAAAAGTCACAGCTTCCTAAATGTGAATATGGTCCCTATAAAAGTAAACTAAATATCTTTTGGGTTTTGTTCCATTGGACGTACAAAGCATGGAATTTGAAGTCATCACCTTGGGAATTTTTTTTTTTTCACTTGTCATTCTGTATACCAAATGCATTAATCAGGAGATTAATCACTAATGACAATAAATGTTAGTTGCACAGTCCTATTACAAGCAGGCCTTTTTCACAGAGGTGTGACACATTTCACTTCTCACAACATACAGCACTTCTATAAGATAACTATGAACGGTGCCCTGTGTTTTTTAATAAACAAAAAGTTGTGTGTGCACAACACAAACATAAACTTAATGGGAACACACTCATCAGATCATTGCCGTAGTGGTAAAAAGCAACTGTCTGCGTGTGTGACAGCTAAGAGGCTTAGCTCGATCAGGCTGATTTCCCTATTTCCCTAGCTGCTTAAGCTGATGCTGCACTGATCAGTATTTTTGTAAGAACAATGTGTCATATGTGTCATATGTGTAGCTGCTCTGGACCACTTTCAGGCCTGTTGTCCTAGGCCATCCTCAAACCATGCCAGGAGAGTATATTAGATGTACAGTTACCAGGTGGAGAGAAACATGACTTCAAATGAATGCTAACCTTGCCTTATATCTGCTGGATGTTTAAGGAGGCAACTAATGTCTCTGGTTGGCTACGATGGCAATACAATATGACAATACGGTATGTCACTGTTGTGTTTTCAGCTGGTTCACTTGTCCCCGAGTGGCCAGAAAAACCAAGTAACGCAGCTTAAAGTTCCAAGGTAAAACAATGAGCCTGACCTGTGTCCACCATGACTGTGCTGTCGCTCTGGACCAGTTTATTTTTAGCTGCTCCATTCAACGTCTGCATTGATCGATCCACATACTTATCATTGCCCATTCTGTTTCTGCAAACTTCAGCATACTGATTGTTTCTCTCTCTGTGAAGACAAGTTGAAGATGACACCAGCTTGTGAAAGTAAACAAGTTACTGATCAATAGATAGCTTTCACTTCTATTCCACAGTCACATACTGCATCAGCCTGTGTATCCTAGAACAGCTCCATAGAGAAAGACAAATCAATCGCTTTTTTTGGCTTAATACACATTTCACATTTTGTCAGATAGTTGGAAAAATCAAGGAGTGGAGGATTTCACTCACAATACAGCTTCTGCATCGTCAGCATCCACTGACAGGAGGGTGCTGGCTGTGTCCAGCAGTGAAAAGCTGTCTGTCTCTGAGACGTAGACATCTATGACCTCCTTCAACATGTCCTCTGTGACATGCTCTTTCACAGCATCTCTTTTCACCTGCACATCTGTTGGAGAACAACAGACATGAAACAAAAATAGACTTCCACCAAAAACCACAAATGCTATGTTAGCAGCTATCTGCTACAGAAAACTGTGACAATCACCCTCAGTGAAATGCTATATATGTAACTGAAGTTAATGTAAATAAACTTACTGTCATGTACCAACATCATGGTGCACAAATGATAGATATATAATAAAAGGAAATAAAGAGTAGAACAACAGCAATAATGGATTTCTTATTAATTAATTAATTTAAAATGATATTATAATGAACCTGGGAAGTTGATGGGCAGGTCCCGTTTGGAAAATGTATCCTCAATCTCTTTATTCATCGACTCTAAGGTAGACTGGCTGGATATTCTGCTGCTCCCTAAAACCGACCTGCAAAGCAATGTCAGAGCACATTTTTAGAAGGTGGCAATGCGTGGCAACACTCACACACACAGTACAATATGATTCATTCCAAGCCATACTTTTCATTTTCCTGCCTTATATAATCTCTTCTTATCAATTAATCAGACATCCAGCTATAGGTGATTTCATTGATTTAGATCAGCTGCAGCTCTGAGTGAACCCCAGAGCCCTGCTACCTGGAGAAAGGCAAAGTGAAGCTGCCGGTGGCTGTAGTCTGGTCTGATGCGGATCCAGCAGAGAGCTCATCCACAAAGAACCTGCTGGCTTTCACCTGCAGGGCCGCTGGATCCGCCCGGTACAGAGGCAGGGGGGTGACGTCATTGTCCTCTCCATCGAACACCTGCAAACAGCAGGTCAGAGGTCAACATCTGGACACAGTGTTCACACACACACCGGGTCGGGTCTGTGGACTCTCACCCTGACAGCCGGTCTCGGGGTCTGCAGACTGCTCTTCTCCAGGACTTTGCTGCCTCCACACAGACTGAAACTCTTCCTGCTCGAGGAGCCGAGCACGCTGTTGTGTCTGTGGCTGACCCCATGGAGGCCTGACACCGAGATGTTGATGGTCCGAGAGGAGCTGCGGGAGAGCAGAGTGACGTTAGCACAGCACCCTGCCTGCACCCAACATGTGACGACAGCATGACAACTTACGGCCTCAAAACGAGGGTGCGTCTCCTCTGCCTGTCTCCTTTCGCCTCGGATGAAGACATGATGGGATGTTGTTGTGTGGCGTCGCCAGCAGGTTGCCATAGCGACGTGACGCCTCGCGCCCCTGCTGGTCGGCCCTCGGTAATGTGCCGACACGTGGTCAAGAAGGATTCACACATCAAGGAACACCTGAATACTTTTATACTCGTTAGAGTTTCAAAAGGAGAGAGAGAGAGAGAGATGAGCTGTGAGCATTACAAACACAGTCCCTATTTATGTAACCTGGTCCAAGATCAGAGCAATCATTTTCATGATTATGAGCCCAGGTGGTCACATTAACCATATGTTTATCTAAGGTGGACATAAAATGATTTGTCATCCTGGTGGTGTTTAGATACCAATACAATCTGGAGCAGAGCAGAGAGCTCTTTGGGCTGCAGAGTGGAGCCTGAAGAGCACATGTAAGCCTTATCAATGAGATCACTGTGATCTCTGCTCTTTAGATAAGGCTCAAATACATGACAGAAAAAACACCCCATCTGTCTCTCAGCCACTCACTGTGCGTAGATCTGCAGCTCTGTACACAGACTACATTTGTCAATCCTGAGCACAGTAGAAAGAGCAGAGGTGGACGTACAATAAGAGAGAGGACAGGATTGACAGAAGCATAGAAGAAAGACAAAACAGGTCAGTGACAGACATTTTATCGGAATTGTTTTCTCATCTATCAAGCTGCTCAAATAGGTCAAATTGGTTAAAACTATTACTATTTATATATTTTTGTTGACTTGCGTCACTGAGCAAATTACACCCGAAAACACTACAGAATTTCTTCTGAAAAGCTAAATGTGCTTCATAGATGTGTAATCAACTCTTCTATATTTCACTGTATTTCTCCAGGATGGCGTCGCTGTCTCAACCTCAAGGTTCGGACTCAGGACAGAGGAAACAGCAAGACCTTTATCTGGGCTTTTTAACAAAAAAACACCTGATAATGATAGGTGCCGCTGTTGGACTGGTCGTCCTGCTGATTATCATCACTGTCACAGCTGTGGAGGTCACCAAAAACTCAGGTACATGCTGCCCCTTTAGTCAGAAAGTTCATCTCTGGTCAAGTATTCAAACCTTTTATGTAAAAGTATTGATATCACAACATCAGAAAGTTCATCTCTGGTCAAGTATTCAAACCTTTTATGTAAAAGTATTGATATCACAACAATATAATCAGGAGAATGTACTTCAAGTATTACAAGTAAAAGTACTTGATGCAGAAAAGTGTCACCTGTGAATGTTATCCCATTTTATTATTATATTCTGTAATTATTATTCCTCATGTATGAATGAACTGATTATTTTCATTCTGTATTAATCTGCTGATTATTTTCTCATTAATTGGTTTATTGTTTGTTTTTTCTAAAACTCACAATTACCCAGAATCCAACAGTCTGAACCTGAACACCATTAAAAGAATAGTTAAAATGTTAAAAAGTTACAAAGCAGTATATTCTCTCATTTGAGCAGCTGAAAGCATGAAGTGTTTGCCATGAAAAATGACTTTAATGATTCTCACAATAGTTTCCAATTAATTTTCTGTCAATTGACTAATCAGTTATTTGACTAATTGTTTAAGCTGCACTTGTATAAACTATTTAATATATACCAAACATCATGTTTTATAAGCTCTTAGTATGTTTTGTAGGCAAAAATTGAAACTCGTTACTGAATATGTCAAATAATATTTGTTGACGTAAAAACTTGAATATTTCCCTCTGAAATGAAGTGCAATACACACTGAGTTTCCTGAGAACACAGGGTCACGGGGTGCTGGAGGAGCCTGTCCCAGCTATCTTTGGGCAAGAGGCGAGGCAGGGTACATACCCTGGATTGGACGCCAGTCAATCGTCAGGGCTAACACAGATGACATACAACCATTCACACTCACATACACACCTAGGGGCAATTTAGACTTATCAATTAACCTAACCTGCATGTCTTTGGATTGTGGGAGGAAGCTGGAGTACCCAGAGAGAACCCACACAGGCACAGGGAGAACATGCAAACTCCACACAGAAGGGCCTGCCTCAGCCAACCAGGGATTGAACCCAGAACCCTCTTGCTGTGAGGCAACAGTGCTAACCACCACACCACTGTGCTGCCCCAACACTGATCATATCTCATAAAATATTTTGAATGTGGTTTCTTACTAGTGTTGTGAAACCATGATTAGTATGCAGCCTCCAGTTCTTTCCTTAACAAATAGACTTGGAAATGAAGTAAGTAAGTAAGTATCATTTGAGAAACAAATAGGCTTTCACAATCATCATTCTTTTGCCAGCCAAAATGGCTAAACTATGTATTTAAACAGAGATTTCAAGATTCAGGATTCAAGATCTTTATTGTCACATGCACAGCAATTACATGGAAGCAGTCATAGGTGATGAAATTCAGAAATTTCAGGTTCCCTCCAACAATGCCTTGAACTTGAGACATAAGATATGAAATAGTGCAGTAAGTTTAAAATCTGAGAATACAATATAATATATAAAATAGAATATAACACTAAAATAAAATAGAATATAGAATAGAAGTAGAAATATATACATATAATACTGTTGAGGCAAGTGTACCAAAGGGACTGCAGGTAATAATCATTAGTAATAAAATCATTGGGGCCTGGAGCCAGCAAGTAGTACAACAGGACAGACAGAGATTTACTGACAGTGAGTCAGTCACCTACTGTATGTTCAAGAGGATGTAACTGCTGGGAAACATAACAGTATGTAGATTATATAGATTACATTGCCTGATGTGAGACTAAATTGCCATTTCAGAGATGTGGTCTGGACCTAGTTTAGATATAAAGACTCACTTTGCCGTCATCATACTGGCAGACATCTGAGCAGCTTGTGTCCCTTTTTTGAGCTTAGAAGAACTCAACCTTTATTCATCCCACAAACGTCTGAAATACACACATGCACATGCATTAAGTGGAGAGATGTCAGAGTGAGGGGGCTGCACCTTCAGTCGTCCTGAGCAGATATTCACAGAATGTAACCTTACCAATACTGTTTTTACTTTCGTTTTCAAACACTGTGCTACCACTGCTACTGAATGGAGGTCAGTACTAATTATTAGTAATCTAGTAGACTTATCTGGAATCAATAATTTGCACATTTGCAGTAAAATGAAAATTTTTGTGTGTGTGGAATAACAGAACCTCCAACACAAAACTTTTTTTAAAGTTCAAACCTTATCTTTAAAATAAGTGAGAGGGAGTTGAGAGAGGGTTTGTAGGCTGATATTATTAAATCATTTATTAGAGTAAAACAGCCTGTAGCTTGGGTTCAGTGGTTTAAATGAACAACAGGTGACAGACTGGCCTGCTTCATTACTGACTGAGTACACGATCAGTGCAGCAGACAGCTCACAGGGTAGGTGGATTAACACAGACTGCACCTCACCTCCACTCTGTGACATCATCATCCTGCAGCAGACTGACACGCAGCTTCCGGTCTGACGTCACTGACGTTAGCCTGTGCTTGCGCTGAGGATGGCCGCTGTTGGTGAGTGACGTGTTAGAAATGACGTTATAGGCTGTCGGTGGTTGAGTCGGTCAGCCAGCAGCACACTGTCCTCTGTGTGTGTGTGTGTGTGTGTCAGTGTGTGAGGCTGAGAGCTGCTGAGGACAGCGGCTCTCAGCTGATCCCTCACACAGCACACAGGCAGCCTTACGATGACCGTGTGTGTGCACCTTCATCACACACTGTCAGAGTGAGCTGTGACGCACTGAAACCGTGTGTGTTACTGAAGCAGTCCGACACAGCAGGGACGGGTTCAGATGCTTCTGAATCCCTCAGCCTGTGAGCACACAGCTGAACGTGACGTGTGTGTCCTCACACACACAGATGGAGAGACGGTGGAGTGTGTTCACCTCAGCGTAGATGTTTGGGATGTTTCCATCATCCTCTGTCATGTCTGCTGCCTGAGCCTCTCAGTACAGTCTGCGCATGCGTGGCTCTGCCAGCAACAGACAGGCAGCTGTATCAGCACCAGGGAGGGATCCAGTCTATAATAATACATTTATATATGATACAATTACAAGAGGCTCATAATGCATCCACCATCAGGGCTGAAGAGCTCATCCTGAACTTGCATTGGATAAATAAAACATCATGTCGGCTATTGGCTATTACAGCTCTTAAATTCACCATCTGACCTAGTTTAAAGATGTTTTGTGAGCAAATGCAACAAGTTCTTGAAAAGGTTTCACTTCTTTGTGTTGACTTTGAACTCTAGAGCTTCCTTCACATCTGTGTTTGTCTGCTGTGTATGATGGATGCACCTCAGCTCATAGGTTTTATAGACCTGAAAAGGTCTAAAAAAAAAAAAAACATGCTCTGCATGCCAGTGTTTCTTTGAACAAGATGCCAATCCCAAACTGTTGCTATATTAAAGCAGGTAGATTTCTGACCTTATCTAACCAATAGATGATAGGTTTTATTTACATGACTCTCCACATGATGACACTGTCTGAGTGTTGTCATTATGTGTCTTTAACTCACACATAAATCAGAGAGTAAATAAAATATGAAATTGTATGATTTATAAATGAACTAGTTTGAATGCTAGTTCATTGAATGCTAGTTTGAACATTCTGATATAGAAAATATGTAGAAATATATCTGTGGAAGATCAAAGCACGCAGACTTGTTTTTTTCTTCATTTCACCTCTCGTCTAAGAGTCGACCGACAGGAGGGGAATCAGGCCTTTAGACCTCCGTGACTCATTTACAAGTTGACTTTAAGATTCACTGAGGCCACATGTGGTCAAACAGCTGTTATGTAATAACATGAACTGTGTGTGGACTTGTTCAGTCATAGAATTACAACTGAAAGTAATAATTTCATTTTTATATGCACTTACAGGTGTGATAACAGCAGCATATTTTTATTGCCTACTGCAGATTAAAGAATGTATGTATGAATGATTTAAAGTCTAGTTTTTTACAGCCCCATATTTGTGCATATGTGCCTGTTTCCAGGTTCCACAACAGTGTTTTCCACCGGTGGAGACATGCTAGACTTCCTGGTTCAGTCGGGTGACATCAACGAACCAGATGGTCTGCTGGCTACCTGGTTTCACAGAGCCAATAAGAAGGAGGAAATGAACAAAGCTCTCGCAAGTAAGCTCACTCACACGCACACACAGACCAGATGGGATTCTTCTTCGATGGTGCTGTTTGTGCCTAGAGCTCTACTGACTGATGGTGTGATGATGTGCTTACTGATGTTAAAATAACACTTGTAACTACAGGTTCCATTAAATATGTGATTTGACAAATCTGTACCCCCTTCTCTGTCCCCTCAGGTGAGGCTATGATCCTGGAGGCTGATGTCACTCTGGATGGTTATGGGACACCCAGTGAGAAGCCAGTCCCCATCATGGCCCACCCTCCTGACATCTATAGTGACAACACTCTGGACCAATGGCTGGATGCAGTGCTGGCTTCTAAAAAATGTAGAGCAGAGTAGAATAGAAGAGATGTGTCTTCCTGTGTCTTTATCTGCACGTTTGTCTGCATCCATCTGATGATCTAAAGAGGCCATAGATCTTAATACTCTGTGTCTTCCTGCAGCTATAAAGTTGGATTTCAAGACTCTGGAATCTGTGGGTTTGTCATTGAACCTGCTTTTTCAAAAGAACAGTAGCAGAGGAATAAACAGGCCAGTGTGGCTTAACGCAGACATCCTCTTAGGTCCCGGCGTACCAGACTTCTTGCCTCCAGTCAATGGAACCAGGTGAAGAAGACAGATTTTGCTGTATTTTAATAATCAGTTCCTTACTATTCACAAGCTTAAATTGTGCATGTCTTACACAAATTGCTGCCACATTTCCAAATTAGAAACACCCCCTCCAAAAAGATGGATTTAGGTGAGATTTAAGTTAGGAAATACATTGATAATCCATCTCAGGAGATGTGAAAAAAGTTGAAGCAATTAACAGGATACAAGAAGAGGTAAAATAGAACTGAAATGTGTGTGTGTGTGTGTGTGTATGTGTGTGTGTGTCTATATATAAGGCAGACAACATGAGTAGGACATTTTCATGAACTCATTGCCCCCTCATAACTCATAGTGTGTTTCTTTTCTCTCTCTCCTATTCTCCTTTTCCAGATTTCTGGAGTTGATTCAGCAGAAGTTTCCTGATGCGACTGTGTCTCCTGGATGGAAGGTATTACATGGTCACAGCCTGATTAGGAGTCATAGTATAGTACTTATATATGACCTTATAGGCTTTTTAGCCTACTCATCTATCAATGTCAGTGAGTTGATCAGGTATCAGTCTTTGGTCCACAAAGATATGTGTGTAACTAGGACTTAAGCAACAGTGAGGTCATGAGTCCTACACGCATCTACTCTGGATTAGAAATGTTTTCTGCCTGACTTGGTGTTTAACAGTCAGACATGCTAGAGGTGCTCACAGCGACGATGCTAACGTGCTGATCCTCAGCAGGCATAATGTTTTACCATGTTGATCATTTTAGTTTAGCATGATAGCATGCTAACACATCCTGATGTAGTCTTATGGGACAGCCAGCTCAGCTGTAGACTAGTCCCGTGATTGTGATGACAGCTGACTCTGTGTGGTTCCTTACAGGTACTCTATGTTCCTCCACCTTTGACTCAAAGCTACACCAGGGCCATGGTGGAAGACATGTATAACATGATCAAAGATATTCCCCAAAGGGTAAGCTTTAAGAGACACACAAAAACAACACGAGGGAGAGAGAAAGAAAAGGAGCAGGATGACATGTAAAATGGACTGCAGTAGTAGCTTGGGCTTTTTTGCCTCAGTGGTCAGCGATGTAAAAGAAGGCTTGTTCAAAGGCACACATTTTTTTTACTGAAATTGAACACTACATGAAAACTACACTACTGTACTATTACTACTGTACAGATTACTCAGCCTGTGTCAGCAGATTGATTCATTGCAGCAGTTTGATTCAAATGTGAAGATACTGCATTTTATCTTTTGATCAACCAGATAAACGTTCACAGTACATCTACTAAATGACTTTACAGCAGCAAACAGAAAGACGGCACTGTTTTTGCAGTGACAGATAATAAAAGAAATAAAAGTTCAAAGTTCAAAATCAAGTAGTTATACAGGCAGAGGTCACCTTTCATAACAGCTGAAGAATGTTGCTTCTTCCACACGTTTCTGTGCATGACATTCAGTATTTTCTAAAATGCCTCCTGTTAAGCTGCAGAAAGATGCGGGGACAGCTTTGATTGAGTGCCTCACTAACAAGTAAAACTGTAGATGTAAAGATGATGAAAAGTAACATTGCCACCGGTCTCAGTTGTTCACAGTCATTATACCAAGGTGTGACAGTGAATTTCACATTCTTCTAATGTGCAGTAAAACATTAAGGAGCGTTTGTCTCTGTAGGTGACATTCCCAGTGCACGCCCTGTTGGTTCGCAGTGGCTGGCAACACCTCAGCTGGCTCCTCAGCCAGTCACCACGGTAACACAGACAGCTCCCATCAAATCAGTAATTTATCAATATAAAACACTGAGACTTAGACTTGTGTTATTGTGGTTTGGTTTCCAGGTTCAGTCTGACGTTGTGGCAGGGTACAATCCACCCAAACATCAGTGACCTGCTGTTCGTCCGCGACAACACTCACCCTGCCAGGGTCTACTACGATATATATGAGCCAACACTGTCTGAATTTAAACAGGCTACAAGTAAGGAAGGAGCACTTTGACATCAAGAAACAGTTACAACAGAAGTGGAGTCAGTCTGTGTGTCACAAATATCAGTCAGTAAACATTCAAGCTAAGACAAAAAGAAAAGTGTGTAGACCTATCTGCTGTGACTCCTGCTGCAATTATTTGAAATTTGTCATACCACTGAAGCACCATGAAAACCTCTTTTTGGATTCACGTGTATGAATGTCAGTATATCCAGGAGGTAATTTTAAGTTTGGGGATGTGAAAAACTCTTTGGGTGGTCCATTCACATCAAAATGAAAGTGTCCAGAGTATCCAGTTGCTCATCTGAACTGAGTTACAGAACAACCTGACAGGACAAAGGTCTGATCAGATCCATTCAGGCCTGAGTGATTAGTCTTAGTAGCCTTGTATTCAAGGTTGAATTTTGGTGTTTGATTTTTCACCAATCAAATGTAAGCTAATTTTTTATGTCTTGAGTTGAATTTTTAGATACAAAAGTAACCAACTGACTTTGAGCAACTCAATATAGTACTAATACTATAGTTTCTTAAATATATATTACAATTGTTTTTCTTATTTAATTTGACTTATTAAAAAAAGCTGATGCCAGGTCTGTGATGCACAAGTCATAAGTGAAAAACTATTTTCATACTCTGAGCAGATGAGAAAGGTTTAAGATGTTTTAGTTACTTACTGATGTATTGATTCTTTTCACAGGGCAGAAGAGCCAGCTGAGGAGATTCTATCCTGGAGGAGACCTGATGGACTTCTTCTACCCAGTGCACAACTCACACACCAGCTCCCCGGCAACAGTTGCACAACGCAGCAGCCTGGCAGTCCGTTGGTCTACTGTCACTGATCAGACCTCCCTGTTGGCTCAGCTTTCAGGTGTGTTTTGGTTTCTTTAGGCACATACTGTCATCATCTTATATTTTCACTCAATGAGTAGTTGATGCACTGATGGTAGGCTGTAAGCATTTTCTCCATCATCAATAGCATTACTTTGCTTTAGAAAAAAAATGATATTGGAGCCATCTGGTGGTAGTATCAAGCACTACTAAACCAAATCTTGCCATCACAATATCATCATTTTAAATATGCCATAATCCTGAATAACATAGCTTCACACTGCAGGAGCAAAAGATGTGGATTAAAATTGAACTGTACAGGTTTGGACTGATGAGGCGTCTTCAGCATTACAGGACTGTTTTGAGTGCACTGACTGGGAAGTGTTCAAGGAGGGCACAGATCTGGATGGATACACGTCATCGGTTCTGTCCTACCTAAAATTCTTTACTGATGCTGTTCTACCCACAAAGACCATCAAGGTTTTCCCAAATCAAAAACCATGGCTGGACAGCACAGTGAAGCCCCTACTCAAAGCCTGTGACGCTGCCTACAGGTCAGGTGACAAGCTGGACTATAGCATTGCCTGGAAAGAACTGAAAAAAGGCATTAAGCTAGCAAAAAGCAGGTATAAACGGCGCGCACTTGAGGAGCATTTTGAAAACAACAACCCACATAGTATGGATGGAGAGGCATCAAGACAATAACAGACTATAATCGCAGTGATCAGCTGATTAGCCACGATTCCACTCTTCCCCGACACCCTGAACACATTCTACGCCCGCTTTGACACATCTGGCAGCAGAGAGAGAGTGTTCACTTTCCCCGGCTGGAAGAACAGCATCAGCCTCTAGTCCTGCAGCTGCACCAGAGTGAGCTCTTCCATGAAAAGAATCAACATCAGGAAAGCTGAAGGACCAGATAAGGTGTCTGCTCGCACTCTGAAATTGTGTGCAGGAGTTTTTCTGGACATTTTCAACCTGTCCTGCAGCTTGCTACAGTTCCTGTCAGCCTCAAAACCTCCATCATTGTGCCTGTACCTTAAAAAATCTGCTGTCACCTGCCTAAATGACTACCGCTCGTCGTCTGGATCAATATCAGTTCGCATACAAGGAGAACAGGTCGACACTTCACACAGCTCTGACCCATTTGCAGTTTCCTAACACCTACGTGAGGATGTTATTTGTGGACTTCAGTTCAGCCTTCCACACAGTAATCCCGGACAAGCTGATACTGAAGCTCCACAACCTGGGACTGCCCTCATCGCTGTGCCATTGGATCAGGGACTTCCTCACCAACAGGCCTCAGATGGTGGTGAGAATCGGGGACAACACATCCGTCTACACTGGTCCTGAACACAGGCACACACCACAGGGCTGTGTGCTCAGCCCAGCCCTCTTCACTCTCTTCACTTGCAGACGACACCACCATAGTGGGCCTCATATCAGACAATGATGAGACCCACTACAGAGAGGAGATCCAGCACCTTACTCTCAGTGGTGCTCAAACAACAACCTTGTTCTGAACACCAGCAAGACCAAGGAGGTCATAGTGGACTACAGGAGGTCCAGGAGGACAGAGCACGCTCCTCTCCTCATCCACAGGGGAAGCAGTTGAGCACCGTGTCAACAATATCAAGTTCCTGGGCATCCACATCACATCTGACCTGACCTGGTCCATGAACACAGCTCACCTGGTAAAGAAGGCTCAACAAAGACTCTTCTTCCTCCTCAGGAAGCTGAAACGTGCTGGACCCTCTGCCTCAGTGCAACAGTGTGGTATGACAGCAGCACTGCACAAGATCGAAAAGACTTAGCCCGGGTGGTGAAAACAACACAGGGGATTGTGGGAAGTCCTCTTCCAAACCTGGACTCAATATATGCTGGCCGGATGCAGAAGAAGGCCAGACATATTGCCGCCGACCCTACCCACCCATGGGAAATGGTACTGCTTCCATCTGGAAAGCGGTACAGAAACATAAAGACAACAACCTACCAGGACTGAAAAACAGCTTTTTCCCCAGAGCTGTACAATGCATTTCCCCCTATTGAGAACTTGAGACATGCACTTGACTGCACTTGAACAACTGACCCACCCCCCTACTGTGCATTGCTGCTGCAACTTTGGACTTTGGATATTTGTGTACATATTACATATTTTTACTATATATTTACGTTTAAAGCTGGAAGTCACCAATATTAATTTCGTCATGTGAAAACATGATGATAATAAATGATTCTTGATTTTTGATTATAATTATGAGTCCGATTTTCTGAATTATCCAGATAAAACAAAGAAAGATGTCCTCCCCTGAGTTATTGTGTGGTCACAGCTCTGAATATTATAATAGCATTCCTGTCCACCCTCACTGTCTTGTTTATAACGTGTGTGTCCAGATGGTGCTGGGGGTATGTTGGTGGTTCGGGTGGCTTCTGACAGCAATGCGCCTGGAGTCCCTGTGGTGGAAGGTTCTGGAAAGAGCTCAGAAGCTCTCAAACTGCAGGTATGTTAATAAAAAAAAACAGGCTTTCAGGGGCAGGAGAAACAATTTTACATTTCTTATTGTCTTAATAAAAATCATTTGGATTGAGACATTTAAGTTGGGCCACACAGTTAATGACTGACAGTTCCCTCCTTGTAAGAGCACACCGCTCTGAGCTGTCAGTAGTCTTTGCTTTAGATTTTTAGTACGGACAAACATGGTGGCTGCTGTGGAAATGTCAAACTGCTGCTAAACTATCCACTTAAATCTGCTTCTGAATCCATCTTAGGCAAAGACAAAGGGGGCCATAAAGCTGGTGAAATAGTAATAATCGTCTTGTTTATGCAGTTCATATGTCTGTGTTGCAGGAAGCATCACTGACTTCACCACTGTAAAGGTGCAAGTGGTTAAAAAGGGCCCAACATGTGTATGTGTTTGCAGAATGTCCTGCAGCTGCTTGGGCAGAGAGCTGATGTGCCCTGGGGTGTTTACCTGCGGATCCACACTCAGCAGCTTCTGGAAGCTTCTCTCACGCTGCTGGACTCAGCCTACAGCAGAGACAAGCTCTACAGGCCTGTCTGGATCAGCATGGAGGCTTTACAGAGCACTGACAGCACAAAGGTATGGGGCTTCTAATACACAGTAACTGTGCTACTCATTTCACACAGAGATCAGTCTACAGGCTTTCACATGCAAACTGAAATCTGATGAAGAGACTGTGCCGACTGTTTGATAGGTTTGGAGTGTTGTTTTATTGATTATTTTTAATATATGTTCTGAGGACTGTCTGGAAAGCAGAGTTGGATTGATGGATTATGATAATGTAACACTATTGTAACAGTGAAGATTTGAGGTTCAGTGTGATGGATTACAAAACCTAATTTTTGAAAGCCTGCTAATGATCTTATAAGGATTTTTATACTGGAGGGAAATAGAAACCAACAGCTGCCCAACAGAAGGGTACAAGGCTGAGAAATAGCTAATTGTTACCTAATACCTAATCATTTAAGCTTAATGTAAGGCCACCATCTATGAAACTAATGTCATATATAAAGAGAGGAAGGAAGTGTCACAGTACCAGCACTCAGGTACAAGAGTTGAGAGCATTTTTGAGGTTGAGGTTGAGGTCCGCGTTGTTGTTCCACTACATGCAGTCCAGTAGTGTTAATCCTGTTTTAACGTCCTCCTCTCTCTTCAGGAGTTCATATCCGCAGTAGAGAGGCTGTTTCCTCACATCACCCTCGTCCTGACAGAGCAGAAGTGGCCTCCTGTGATCTCAGCCACAGTGACAGGCCTGTCTCAGAGAGTGGCTCTACAGCTGAACACAGCATCACTGCCAGAAGGACAGGAGGCATTTGACTCTCTGATGGGAATGATGGACAGATATGACCTCATAGTGGAGGAGGACACACAAAGCAGTGGTGGAGCTTTTGCTGTCTTCAAAGGACTTATGGCCCAGCATACAGGAAGAGAAAACACAAACCTGTATGTGATGTCTGACCAATCCTAACTGAGGATGGATGTGACCACCCCAGCAGAGTCACAGCACTCAGAAAGAATACTGTGTCATGCACTTTCCTCTTTATTTAATTTGAAAAGACATATCTGTCTATAAGAGACACTGGTACTGCAACACCTCTGCACATTGTTAGTTTCAACTGTACATCATGCAGAATGTTATACCCAGAATTAGCCAATCACTGATCTCTGTGTGGTGTGGGGAAATAATATTGTAAATAGTGCTGTAAAAAGCACAGGGTGTTTTGTGTTGCCCTAAAATGAAATAAAATGTAAGTTAACACTCTGTAACCCAGGTTCCCCGAATGACAGACTAACACACTACACTTAAGTGTTACTTGTACATCTGTTGTGACATCTTTGATACCTCTCAGTTTGCTAAAAAAAGGACTGTGTTGGTATGAAGCACAGACAGTATCCTTGTTAGCAGCTGAGGCAGGTATCTGGTTATAAACCAAATACTGACCCAATGATGATGCACCATGAAAAGTTAAATTAACTAAAAATATCAACCTCATGGTGAGGAAGGAGGGATCATCCTGTTAGAATGTGTGTAGCTGAGAGGCAAAATTATAAAGCCTTTTTTTAGATTTACTTCAACACTGCTAAGGTTCAAAAACTAACTGTGGACCTCAACTTGTATCTCTTATTATCTGGTTTTCTTTACAATGAGCATCACTCCCTCTTATGCTAGCACAGCTGTAGACTCAGCCTTGTTAGAGGATAGCATGGAGTGATTTTAAGTGACATGTGCACAGTCATGTAATTATATTTTGTTGTGTAGTTTAACACTGAATTCTGATGGTAAGTACACAAAGAAAGCATATTCTGTTAAAATTTTATTTAAAGTCCTATGAAAGCATTTAATGACACATCATTGTTTGTATCAAAAGACAGATTTCACATTCGGCTACTTGCAGTCAGCAAATGGATATAATGCTCTCACCACTTAATGCTACAGTTAGTGTTTATCTAAATTAACCCCACATTTACTTTCAACCCCACACTTGGTTAAGTTTACAGCTGAATGAACATTTACCATTGGTGACACAGAATATAATGTGTCCAAACAGGAAAATTCATATTGACTTTTGAGGTCTATGTTGTACATGTAATTCTGGTTGAGTTTTAGAGTGAGCATTAAGTGTCAAAGGCATAGTAATACTCACTTTAGTAATACTTATCAGATCTACTATTTAGATCTATACTATATCTTATCAGATCTACTTTAAAAAGTTTTTTAAAGTTGTAATGCCAGTATCATTTGTTCACTGTGATCACTTGTCATTGGGTCTCAGTCTTAATCGTACCATTTTGTGTTGATGCTTGACCTCACTCTACACTTTGTGTCATAAACTGGCCTGGGAAGTCACACTGACTGTCTACAGCTGGGTATTGCGGAGAGCCACTGACAGACTGTTAGCTTCATCGTCACAGGTGGGGATGTCTGTGTTTGTGGCCTGGCACTGGCCGGTCTGCTCCTCTGAGTCAGACTGCAGTCTGTTCCTGGACAGGTACTGGCTGCAGGAGCAGAAGTTGTGGTAAAAAGAGGAGGAGAGGCCGGCAATATCAGTGGAGATGTAGGGAAGAACTTCTGGAGACGCCTGGTTATAGTAACTGATCTGGGAAAAGATCCAAATGAAACAGGTTTGTTAAGATGACATGTAAATACATACCTGTTAAAGGCCCATCACTTACCAGTGACGTGTTGTTTTTGGTCTCCAGTATGGTAAATCCAGCACACAGAACCTCTCCTCTGTTATATCCTTCAGTGGGGGGATGAGTGGGCAAGGACACTGAACGCAGCGCGATGACATACGGATCACTGCAGAGAAAAACAACAAGATCTGACAGTGAACCCTACAGGACAGAGGTGCATGACGTTTGACCCTTCCAGTCATTCTACTGACCCGCTGCCACACGGCTTCCTCTTGGAAGCCAACAAGATGAAGTCCTGGAGAATCCCCTGTCCCTGATTGGCTGAGGTCGGGGAACCTACTCCACCCTGATGCACTGATGGGGTTACCACACGATACAGAAAGTCATCATCGTCCACCCGGTGAATCAGCTCACATTTCCTGGTTTGAAACATAGAGAGATGCCACTGATGAGGATATTAATAGAAATGGAGTTTATTTGAAATTAGGTGAAGTAATATTCACTATATTGTTAAAGAGATAGTTCCACATTTTGGAAATATACTTATTCTCTTTCTCACCAATAGTTAAAAGACTGATACCACTGTAACATTATTGTTGTCAGGCCTACTACATGCTTGGTGCTAAAGGGACTACAAATGGTTAAAAATACAGCTGCTACAATCTTAACTAAAATGACACAATTTGACCATTTTACACAAATGTTAGCGTACCTTTATTGGCTCCCTGTCCACATCAGATCAGACATAAAGGTGTTTCTGATGACTTCTGCACATCTGTCCATTGCCTTATATTATATATATTATATTCCATCAGGTGCTCTCTGCTCTCAGAATATAGGGTGTTTTTCTATCGGCCCTCTTCCTCTGAAATAACCTCCTCACTGACAGACAGTCAGACTCTGTTTGGGCCTATAAATTCAAACTTCAAACATATCTTTTCACCTTTACTTTAAGTTTGTTCCTTATTTTGGATGATCTAGTATCTGTTACCATTATCCATTCAGCCTCGTACTATAGTCTAAGTTTGATCTGCTCTATACTGGATATTTTCTGAAAACTGCTACATTACTTCTCTAACCCTGTTTGTTTGTGTCCCACAGGCTCAGTTGTGTCTCTCTCTCTTTTCTCTCTCTCTCTCGAAGTTGCTAATTTCTTTAATTTTTTTATTTTACTTTTGCTAGGTCTGTTCTGTACAAACATCTATTTCCTGTCTGTCACCCAGAGATTCCCCCTATTTGTCCCTTTTCCTCCCATTACAGGGTTTTTGTTTTTTGGTGGATGGAGGTCTAATTATGGAGGATGCTGTACAAATTGAGAATCAAATTTGTGATTTGTGATATTGCACAATATAAATAAAATGAATATGTATGAATGAATTTTCACTCTGCTTAAAACTTGAAAGACTTTGTACAAATACATCTTCCTGGACTATCCCCACAAGTGTGACGTGTTTATATTTGGCTACAGAGTCCAGAAATCAGAGTCTGGACTTTTTAAACAAATAAGGTTATTTGGACTCAGTAAATTGTGAACTTTGTGTTGGATGCAATATTCATTACCTCTGCATTAGGAACTAGGACTTCAACCAAACTATACTATATTTTTTGTGCAAAACATGTCTTGGTGAGGTTTAACAAGTTATTGCAAAAAAAACACTTATGTTGCTATAACTTAGTGCTCTTATAAATAAAATTTAAACAAAGACCAGTTTTGGGGTTATAAGTTTTGAACTGCCCTGCACTATCTGCACACAAAATATGACTTGCTTCCTTTTGTGTTATCTTTGCCCTCAGCTACTTTCACATATCTCTGCTGCACAGCTGAGATCATCACTGCCATGCTTGATATAAATAAAAGAAGTAGCTCACATCTGGGTAAAGTTTGGATCAGTGACATAGAAGAAGCAAAAATGTGTTTTTTTCAAAGCTAATAATAATAATTTACCAGACTGTACAATATCTGTTGACCTTCCAAAGGAACTTCAGAGTAAAAGTTGAAGGGTTACAGTCCTAGAGTAGACATCCTTGTCTTAATGTGATTTTGTGTTTTTGTTAAACTTGACCATCAGTCTGGGAGGCCTCTACAGACCCCCACTGTAGGAACTAAGGAAGAAGTCTAATAGTCTAACAATAATAATAATAAAAGAGTGCACACATGTCATTGGCTTGGCATACTTGGCTTCCTAATGAACTTGTGTAAAGAAGCAGTTTTCTGAGCTGTGTGTGTGTGTGTGTTTGAAACATTACTGATAATGCATGTCCCAGCTTGGTCTGTTGCTCAGCTCAGCCAGCAGAGAAAAGGCTCTGTGAGCAGGAATGTCCACCTCTGATTCCACCCTGAAACTCAACATGGACTTCTGCTCGAGGGTGTAAAGACGAACCTAGGAGCACAGAAACAAAAACATCAATCCCCTCATGGGCAAAAGGAAAAAAGCTCTCATATGTGAAACATACAAAAAATGGCTTTCCAGGACAGGACAGCCAGTACCTTGTCTTTCTCAGAGGTGAGGCGCCAGTTCTTTTTAGCAGCCAACATCTTCAGAGCTGAGACATTGTTATAGCTCAGATACACCTGAAACACACACAGTGCAGAAGATACCATTAGGATACTGAACAATTATGCTACTGTATGTCTTCTCTATGTTTATAAGAACATATGAAAGAGCATGATATTCTGGCGACTGTCTGATTTGTATCTTAGAAGTATGTCACACCAGTTTATTTCAGTTTTGAAAATCTAACATAGCTTACGTTGCTGTATTTTTACTTTTTAAACATAAGTTCAGTCGTCAATCAGCAAAGACTTGCACTGAATTCCATTTTGTCCATTTAGTCACTGAAATCAGTCAAATTAAAAGCATGTTATATGAACTAAAACACACATGCTCTGAGAATGTTTAGTAGTAATATAGCGGCTGCCGAGGCACCCTTGAGCAAAGCACTGAGCCCCTAACTGTGTGAAACTCTGCCCTATGTGGATATGGAATGAAAAAACTGAATTTCCCAAAGAGGGATTAATAAAGTACTTCAAACTCCTGCATGAAATGCATCCAGTGGAAAAAGCTATATGGTTCTTGAATCATGAATCATTAATACCGCTCTCTCAAATATTCCAAAGACCTTTGACCATGGTAGCATTGTTTATGGTGACTGGGCTGAGTCTATTGTTAAATACAAGGCTAAAAGTCTTCAGCTGACCTTGTTATCAGTAATGATTTCTGTGTTTATCTACATGTTGATAAGACAGGTGTTGGTGAAACAGTATGATCTCAGATAAATAAACAGAAAGTCCCCTACTATTCCCTGCAAAGTCAAGTTTATGAAAACATTATAGGCATAAAATAATGTCATCATAATGAAAAAATCATTGTCTTACATGTTACATCTAAGGTAAGAGCAGTTTATTAGTGTGACTGTGATACTTTATAAGTGTTTTGACTTTTGAATTAAAAAATTAAAGATACTGATGTGTGGATGTGGAAAACACAGGATACTGAGCAGAAGGACAGACAGCAGCAACATGAGGCAGTGCAAGCACACTGAGATTTTTTTGCCAGAGAACGTAGGGCAACGTCCATTTGTTTTTGGTTTTTTTTCTGTCTTAAAGATGGATGGGTGGTGGATGCAGAATTTTACGTGTTTTACAAGAAATAAGGGCAATAATCCAGAGGAAAAAGTGTCTGTTGTGAGCAACGCTCCTATAAATGCTCTTTTATCCAGGTGAAGAGATGGGACTTAACTGCTGCATCTGTGATGAAAAACACGATTGTGTGCAGCCCAGTGTCAGTGTGATGTTGGAGCTAGGACGGCGTGAGGCAATACACACAGCTGCATCAGCAGGTCCACTGTCAACAGCAGCTTCTGGTTCTGCCATGGCAGGAGTATACTAATGGTAATGATCCAAAAGCTGCACTGTATGGTTGTCTGTTAATGTTTACTAACTTTACATTAGAGTCAGGTACAGTGTGGGATTATATCAGGCAGATATAATGACTACAAGCAGAATCAATAGTTTGTGTTGTTGGGAAGGATCAACACTCCTGCCAGTATAAAGAACCAAAAAAAAGAGCTATAAGAAATGTGTTCTTCACTGCATATGTAACTGCCTCTAGTCCTGGGTAATATTGACCATTCCCCTCACCTGGTTTCTGGGGTCCCAGGGTACAGACAGAGGGACCTCACCCTGCTTGCGAGAAATTATGTACTTCCTGAAAAAACAAAAAGGTAAGAAATAAGAAAACATTCCAGTTTAAATACACTTTCAAGTAATAAACAAAACACAATTACATTAAATCTGAGCGGTTACATGCTCCTATTAATGTCAAATCAAACACTTGATCTGAAAAAAAGTAAACTGTCACAAGGACCACAGTGGAAATAAGCTTTTACCTTTATTGTGTTTACCCTTGACAATGTAGTTTTAATGTCAGAACTGGGTGAAAACTATTAAAATGTACTGAGACTGCCTAGCAAGTTAAATACTCGGGTATCCCTTTGAGTTTTTTTCCACACTACAGAGGGCAGTACTGCATGCTGGCATTTCTGTAGTTTGTGCTCTTGAAAAATTCAGTTCCTCTTATTCTTAGTCTAAACTGAAAATATCATACAAACTGTATCACGTCTGGCACACAGAAGTGGATCTAACAGCTAAGAAAGTGTGTGCTCTCTCCAGTAATTGACAGACAGGGTACCTGTCTAATCTGATCTTCTTCCTGGCTATAGCTTCTTGAAAGCGCCTCTCCCCTTCCTGTAAATGAAAGACACAGAGAAGAAGCTAATATAAACACCTCATATTGTATCTTCTATATCATGCAATAGTGTTTCAAGGTGCTCATGTAGCACATTTATATAGTGCTATGACATTACAACATTAAAGCTACATTTTTGCACTTCCATAAGAAGGGGACTCAGATATGAAAAATGGTCAAAATATGTGCAGCGGAGGCTACATTTCCCATGATGCAAATCAATGATGTCTTTTAAACACTCCCTGGATACTAAAATCTGTCAAACTCAACACCTCGCTTTGAGGCACTAATGTATCTTAGGCAATGCTGAGTTTCTGTTATAAATCTATAGTCTCCAAACCTGAGCTGACAATGGATAAGTCATCAGTGTAGGAGTAGGACATTGCTTCAATGAACACAACACCGACCTTCAAAGGGTTCACATGTCATGATATTTTTGTTATGATAGATAGTTTATGGATTGATCTTTGATCATCCAGGCCTTTACACCTGTCCAATCCCAGCTCAAGAACACTTGTGTTAGAGTTTACTAGGGAACTTATACAGATTAATATGACTGCAGTTTTATCTGTAACATTTGGGAAATTATTAGCCACTTACAGTCTTGCCTCTTCATGCGGTGGTGACTAACATATCCAATCTATCATCAGTGTTTGTAATAGCAGTAGCAAAAGCAGAGAGATGACAGGAAATGAGAGTAAAGAGTGATGGGGAATGACATGGCAGGACACGAACCAGGGATGTTCATGGAGGGTGCCTTAATGCAGAATTAGTTAACATGAATAAAAATACCTCTAGTCATATTCACTAAAACTGTCACTATGTCCTGACAGTAGTACGTGAGGCAGACTCCTCTGGCTCCACCTGCTGCCTCTAAGGTCCATTTGACAAGAATCCACCATACCCTGAGTCAAAACAACCAATCAGAGCAGAGTATCTGACAAAGCTCCAACCACTGCTTATGTTCAGGCTCTGCTCCACTGAGCATGCTCTAACTTGGAGTGGACGCTGAGGTGAACATACAACCACTGAACAACCAAACAGTGAGAAAACTGCCCTCCTTTGTCAACGTTCCTCTTTTGTCAACAGCTTACACAACAAAGATAAGTAAACTGAAGAGTGATGAAGAAAAGCAAGCTAAAAAGACAGAATTCTTCTCAATTCTACCGCCTTCAGCTTTAACTCCTTGGCAACCAAGGTGTCCAACAGCCTTCCTGTGTTAGTCCCACCACTCTGATCAACCTCATTTCCAGCAGCAGACAGCTACATAATGTGTAAAATACCCACAGTGGTGTAACAACTGTTGTCATCATCTGTTCACAAACTCACCAGGGGTTCGGGCCGTATCCGTGGTAATGTACATGGCTTCCCGTGGTTGTCAAGCACCTCAAAGGTCATGAAAGCAGAGTTTATGTGTCGGTTAGGTCCCTCCTCCTGGTAGGCCTCTGCCCGCACCCCCACCTCGATGCTGCAGCACACACACCGAGTCCATGTTATCAAGTCTCTCTCACAACTTCTTTTTCATTGCTGTAGCCTTTTAATGCTGAGCTGTAATCAAGACCTGTTCTCTCCACATAGATGGGTCCACTTTTATCTTATCAGATCTTATCTTCTCTATCTTTATGGCTCATTGTAGACATACTGGTACCTGTTTTTGAAGGCGTTGTTGACTATAGCCCTTAGCAAGAGTCTGTCTCCAATCTGAGAGGGTCCTCTGAAGGTGAACATGTCAATGGCCCGCAAAGTCGGGTGAGCCTGACACAGACGGCTGCATAGAAAAAGAGAAATCATACAACAAGATAAACAATAAAAGTTAATCTTGGAGATATTGTGTTTCATGCAAGAATATGTCTGTGCTAACATTAAAATGGTTCAGAGTAAAGTTAGATAGCTGTGTGCTGATAGTGGTATATGTGCTTTACTTGTTTCAAACATTTCCACAGAGGAGAAAGGTGGAAAAAAACATTGTTATAAGTGGCTTGGCAGCTTGTTAAGGCCGAGGGAGGATGGTTTGACACAGTGAGTCCTTGACAAGCTGATATTCAGTAAATTCAATTAATAAAACCTTAATATTGGATAAATATATGGATAGACTTCTGTCACTGAGTCTTGTCTTGATTTTCATACAAATTCACAATTCTGGTTCAGCTCAGGTTACAACTATTGATTTTTTTCCTGATAAATTTAAATAAAATTTAAATAAAACCTGATAAATTAATTAACCGTTTCAGCACTAAGCTCATAAATCTAAAAACTAGTAACAACAACTATTACAACAGCACTTAATTTTGTGCTTTACCCGCCAATGAACACATCCTACACCCATGTGCATGCACTCACATGTATGACTGTGAGTGTGTGTTTATGTACGTGTTAGCTCTGTAAAGCCTCTGTAAACCAAGTGGTTTCAAATGAAGCATTTAAAATGTGTGTGTGTGATTTTACCTGGCAGCAATTGTAGCTACATTCACCATCCAGGCCATGATCTGTCCTCCAAATGTATTCACCTGATATTCAGACAGATGATGAGACACTCAGCACTACAATGGTAGAAAACTGATACAACAGAGTGCATGAATAGTAAAAGTCTGATGGTTATATTCACAGGTGAATAATCATGAATAAATGTTTATACTGTGTTGCACAATAGCACCATAACAAAGTTTTTCTTTTGATGTTAATTTGACAAAAAGTCCCAATGTTACACAAACATGCAATTGTACCAAATATAGCACTAATCACAACACATTCTTAAATCAGAAAATAACTGCAGATCTCTCCTTTTCAAGAGATAAGATAGATGAGTAGACACATAAATAAATAACCTGATGGTTAGCGTGTGGGGGTAGAACCAGTTCAACACTCTCCACCTTGGTCCTCTCTGCTGCCACTGCATTGTCTAATGCTGACATGTCAGCTGACACACACACATACACAAATATTCATATTGGTTTTAAAGGTTATGGTTGGTGTTATTCTACTCACATTCAACAATCACATGAAAATACCACCAAAATAAACTACAGTGTGTGTGCTCATGGTAATGAAGGAAAGTGTCACCCAGTGCAACGTAGTGGCTCAATCATGCATTTTTAATGTACTAGCTTCCTGTTTCTAGAAAGAGACATTAAGGTGATACAATCTATTTGACTACGATCATATTTTATCACTGCTTCACTGCACACAGCTACAGTCTTCACACTGTGTATTCAGTTAATGTCCTGCAGTTTCTCAGTAGCATTCTCCAACAGGTTAAACTCATAAAGAGCTGTGCTATCGTCTTTATCAGGGAGAACGGTTACATATAGTGTGGTCTGCTATGTGCTGTGATGTAGCAGTGTGCATCAGACCCACTCTGCTGTATAGACCCATGGGAGAGCAGATCTTTGATGATGTCATCATGTAGCATCCTGACCCTCCGTCTCTCGGCCGCCACACTATACTCAACCTGCTCCTTGTTAGTCTGAGGCTCAATGGGCTTCAAGATCACCTGCAAGGTAATGTGTCTACTTAACGTGAGAAAACCTTTAACAATACCTAAACACACACACACACACACACACACACACACATCCTTGGAAGCCAAAACAGTCATGATCACCTAACAGTCATTTGGTATGCCATACAACACACGCTTACCTTCTTTCCTGTGTTTGTTCGCTGGGTGACAAAGGTGGCGTAGGCGTGACAAACTCTCCAGTGACGATCAGAAAACAGGTCCTCACAGCTCACCTGTATTCCCACCTGAGATGGAAGAAATTGGAGATAACCTATGGTCAAATCATAATTGAGGCAATATGCTGTTTAAATATAATCTATGAATCAGCACTAGAGCAATAACAGGTAAAGCAACAGATGAATTAAATAATGTAGTAACTGTATGAATGTCTTTCCAGTTATTTGTCATACTCCCCATAGTGATTTGAGGAAAAAGAAGCAAAACTAAACACTTGACACAACTTGTGTCTAACTGATGGATATGGACATTATACTGAATTTATCATAACAAAAAAACACAGAGGAAGTTTGCATATTAGGAAACAAGAGAAGTAAAAAATGAAGGACTGTTTCTAATATAAGCCTTGTAAGTCTATAATATGTCTCTGCCACTGAGGTAAATAAAGGCCCTCACTACTTTTTGAGAGTTTATAGTGGGAAGATGTATTGGTAATTTGTAATTTGGGTAAATCAGTGCTTTCAGTAATTCAACTAAACTAAAAGTGGCTTGGAGTGAGACAACAGGTATAATGGAAGACCTATACTGTGACAAAGAATGAGTTGGTGTGTGTGTAGAAGTACTTGAATATTAAACAGAGGTGATACGCTGTAAGAACACATATCAAACTTATCTGACCTCCATGCTAGTGTTAAAGGCTCTGTTGACTTTTGCCTTGATGTTCACCACCTGACCCACTCTGACCAGAGACATGAAAGAAGAATGAATGAGTATATGCGGTATACAAACACACACACACACACTAGCATTTCAGAAGGGGCCATGCCTCTGTATACACACTTTCTGTTACCTTATGGTGTGTTCAAAGCAGATGTCATCCATGGAGGCGGTGACACAGGGACACCCAGCATGCCTCTCAGCTGCCCATGTGAAACAGACATGTGTCATGTTCTGTGTGGTTAGTCACTGGTTCCAACATACTGTGGACACTCACAAATGACATAAAAGCATTTCAACACACACCACATGACTTATACTCCTTCAGTCTTACACACACACACACACATACACCTCACCAGAGAGGCAGGCGGTGGAGTCTATCCATTTGAGCAGCTGTCCCACACTCAGCTCCTGTCGATGGTTACTGTGACAGGGCATGACTATCTGACTCATTTTCACCTCTGTGAGGTTGACACTCTCTTCTTCTTCTTCTTCTTCCTCCTCTTCATCTTCCTCTTTCTCCAGATCAGCTGACACTCTGGAACTCATCTTAAAAAATGTGAGAAGAAGAGGCTTTTTCTAGTTTTGACTGTTGTTTTCTGTCTATCTTTTGTCATTTTACTATGTGATGGCACAATGTTTATCTCTGGTGTACTGTCTATGCAAAGTACCAAGTGTAAAACACTTCCCTCCCACCTCAATTAAAATCCTTTGATGTCCAAACCAGTCTGCATTTTAAAACAATCACAGACCTGATTGGTCTGTGACATGTTATTTGTTAATGTAAGAACATTAACAAATAACATTAACAATGTTGTAGTCAACATTTAATAATAGAGAGTTAGAGTTAGTCTCTGCATAAACTAAAATATAAGTAAGTAAGCTAACCCTTTGCCCTCTTTGGTAATCCATCCATGAGTAACAGACTGTGCCAACTCTCAGTCAGTAGCAGGACTGTTACCAGTCTGTCCAGTAAAAGGAGCAGGAGGAAAAGCTCAGAGAGAGGCTCTTATAAGGGCTGCTTCAGAGGCAAGTAAAGTTGGAACCCTAGTTTAAACTGATCTTTAGTGTCCTTACTGGATATCAGTTCTGTGGAAAATGTTGTCTGGAGAAGTGACTAAATGCATGAAATAAGTAGCATGTTAACAAATTGACTATACTAGAATTTAACTCATCCTTAATTAAAAGCTCAGACAAATAGGTGCAGTCCTGGTTGTGAATTGTCACACGAAGGTTTAATCAAGACAAAAGAGGAACAGATCCACTTTATGTCTTGACAAAATGCATTTGAGTGGCCCTCAGTTTCAGTCAGACTGTAAGGAAACAATATTGCTTTCTTGCATTGCTATATTTTCAAGGATTCATCTTCATACCAGAAACATCTGTCCAGAACCATTTTCCTAAGAAGTCATTCAGTGAAACAGCGGGATAGTTACAGATGCTGGCTATGTGCTGTAAACAGACACATGGTATTTATTGAAAGGTTGTGTCCTCAATCCATGACACATCAGGTCACACTGTATACATGAGGACGGCACTCACACAGCCTATGGTGGCGACATAGTTTACTGCAACAGCTTCCTGTACAATGATTCATATCTAACTGAGTGCTTTCTTTCTCCAGAAACTGAAAGGTTTGGTCACACAGTTTGTCAGACCCATGGACAGACTCATAATTGAAGAACTGAGCTCACTGTATGAAGCCTGTCTCCTACACTGATCTGGCTGATAGTGATTAAGTTAAAAGGACATTTTTGTGTAGATCACTCCTGAAACTACAAACAGTTTGGGGCCATAAAAGTAAATGAATGATCTTTTATTTTTGTTTTATCATTTGCTTCTCTGCTTTCACGCTGGCCTCTGTGAAGGCATGTACAGGCAATGCATTGTTTGATTTTTAATGTTTTAAATCTGAATTCATAAAATTAAACTTATTAGGTGTCTATTAAGCTAAGTATTGATTATTGCTATGTATTAACAAATGTCCAGAGCGGTTGCATGCAGTTTTAAAAGTTGTCTGTTGACTGAGTAATGCTGTCATACCTCCGCCTGGACTCTAGCTTCTGCAGGCAGCTGTGTGACTGATGAACACTGTGCATTAAACTAAAGCTGACATTCATTCCACTTTGCCATTCTTATGATTCTTTCATGACCTGTGAACACGTAGGCCCTTTGGCAATAAACTTGACTGAGTGGAATATGTATTACATTTTGTATATTTATCATTTTTGTATCATATTTCCACTGTCATTTTTTAACAAATTACTTCTAACTTCTTCATCTAAGCAGCTTTATGTATAGTATAGTTTTGCTGCAGTGTGAAGTCATACTGGTGTCTTGCAAAGCTTTCGAAGTAATTTCCTCAACACTGTGTGTGTGTGTGTGTGTGTGTGTGTGTGTGCTGCAGCAGCAGGGTGGACACTCCTTTCTGCTTCAGGAAGGACTCACACACGCTGATTTCGACGAATCTCCGCATGACACAGTAACTTCAGCTAAGTTGTATAAATACCTACACTCTGAGGAGTGTGTGGATACACACATATAACACTTCATGATAACACCTACACAGCTCTAAGATGGAAAACACACAGCAGCATTACCACAAAGACTCTGTGGTCAAACAAGACAGAACGACAGGTGATAAAAGGCCTACTTTAGACTGATATAAAGCGACACACTTGGTGAAATATCGTTAGCTTTAGCTGAGGAGAGCTGTTCACACCTTACAGCAACACAAACCATCGTTCAGTTACAACAGCCAACTTTAAAGAGCTGAAGCTTTATGTGTCATTATCTACAGGCTAAGGCTAAAGCTACAGCTATCTCCTATCTCTCCTACACAGTAACGCCAAGGTTTATCTGTTAAACTTAGTTAACTCGTTTTAAGTGTACTTACTGTGACAGCAGCCTGTGGACGCGCCAGGCTCAGCGATGATGTGGTCAACAAAAGAACTTCCGGTGATACGTCTCAAAATAAAAGCCTGATGAACTTACGTTTCCAAACGCTTACCTTGTTTGTTTGACTATTAAATACCGACTTGTGTGATTGTGTGCGTTTCAAACTAATATAAGGTAAATGTGTCCGTAATATTTCTACACATAATAGAAACCAACCCAATATGAAATATTTACGTGCAGGGGGACAGCACATTCCTGATATTACGACATCCTGACGAACTAAGAAGGAAAATGTGCCTTTAGGCGAGTTCATGTGAAATTTGAGACACTAAAAAACAACACAATACATAAATATATAACTTAAATGACAAATAAACTACTAATAATAATCTAGCGATATTTACTAATTGTTATTACTATGAAGGCAAAGCGACTGCTTTCCGGTGTCTTTGGATAACTTGACACAATTCAATATCTAACTATGGTCTGGACCATACACCTGGTATAATGTCCTGATTTACCGCTCTGCAGCTTCATTTATGCTGTGTGTGTGTGGGGGGGGGCGCTTGTTCACTGTGTTTTCAGTCTGTCCTCCTGTCAGAGTGCATGTGAGGAGGCAGACTGGCCCACACTTGCCAGACTGATACTGTCTGTTAGTGGCTGATGAGGACTGACTTTCCAGGAAAAATATGCTGACATGCATCTTGTCTCAGCTTGTAAAGCGTTTTTTTATTAATGATAGTGCCTAAATCATGTGACAAGACTCAATCCCATGGAAGCCAGTCATTGTTATATATAGTTTTGGTAGAGGGCAGTGGGAACAGTTTTTGCTGGCACCCACCCAGTGGACATGAGGCTGAATCAAAGGGTAAAGCAGCACCCATACCCCCAGGGGCCCCAAAGACTTTATGCCAGTGGATTCTGGCTATTTGGTTGTTTTTCACCACTCAAGTTTATTATGAATTATAATCCTGTCTCAAAATCTGCATCCAACATCACCATACGCAGAGGGTGGTAGATGGGGTGCTGTGGGGGCCAACTCAAAATTTTGCCCTGAAGGCCTTTAACCAGTTAATGTGACAATAAGAGGACCCTGTACACTGTGGATTATTGTCAGGCTTATCATATGTGAATAGACCTTAGTGAGTGTGCATTACATTACTATCTTATAACTTAAATGATCAGTTTGAATTCTTACATCTCTGAATACAAATGTTAACACTTTCGTCACAATATGCCTTCATTTCAGTGATTGATCATTTAAGTGTGTCTCTGTCCAGTTGGAATCATTTCCATCTGATATCTTGTGTTGTTTTCAGTTTGGGTGACTTGAAAAGGTATTTTAAACAATACTGACTTGACAAAAGCTGCTGTGAAGATTTACAAAAAAACTTTCTTTGGTGCCATTCAGTGTTAAAATCAAGATAACACAAATATAAACAGAGGGTAACTCTTGTTCTGCTGTCTATGGTGTGTGAATATTATAGGTGTGCAAAATGAAATAAGAGAAGTGCTTTTTTCTAACTGCAGATACTTTGACTTAGGAAAAGCTTTGAAACACGGGTGTAACCTTTTACTTTAGCAAGGGCTCTGTTTGATTGAAGTTCCTCAGTAAGCCATGTGACTAGCACGCACAATACTCGAGCCCTGGACCTTGCACCTATCACATCACATCTACTTTAATTAATTTGATAAATTTTGTGGATGTGACATGTCAGCGTATTTGGTGCAACAAACATCTGTTCCAGGTCTCTGCTATTATGCACACTCTCACTGCTTAAATAGACCAGAGATACTGTTTATGTAAACCTGTTTAGACATGCTGATATTCCAAACACTAGTGTGTAGTAATAGCCTAAATTGAGAATAAACATTTGTGAGAAACCTAAAAGTAAGTAAGGACTAATAAAGCTATGAGCCCTTGTTCACTGTCAAAGTGCTGAACAGTACAACATGACAACTTCAAACACACTAAAGTACATAATCAGATTGACATATTTTTTTATTAATGAGCTCTCAAAGTAGTGAGAACAAACAGAGGTACAGAGTCCGTGTATTGAAATGAGTTTTATAGTTTCAGGGAGGAGTTTTCTGTTAAGAATTTGATTTAGATGTCAGACTCACACATACACAACACACATACTTTATCGGTACTCAGTGTGTCCACACACACACACACATACACACACCCACACATACACAAGGAACTGTATGTAGTCCTATGCAGCTCCATGCAGGTACAGGGCCAGGAACTTGCTGAATGTTTCACCCTTGTATCCTGCCAGTCCAGCTGGTACCTGCAGGGAGACACAGCAGCCAGTCACAATCACAACACTTGACATTTCTGCTTTTCCTTTAGTATTTTCTGTTCTCCTATCAGTCATCAGAAAATAGACATTCAGTGCACTGACAGAGTGCGGAGAGGTTTGACCCTGCCAGCCTTCCAAGCTCTACCTATTATCACACAAGATGGTGATAGACTGCACATCAATGACAAGTAATATTTGTTTTTGTTGGACACACTGATATAAATAATGGTGGTGGTCCGAATTCAATGTGGAACAAACTGTTTTGATGACAAACATGGCTGTCAGTCACACTAAGCTTGGCGGAGAGTTACAGTTGCCAGCAGGCACAAACTGATTAGCGTCGCACCTTCACTTGCTTCTTCCTGATGAGCGGCCGGACTTTGGCAAAGTCATAGAGCTCGACATCTTCATCTAACCACACCTGCATTAAACAGAGAGCATTTAGAAAAGTGAGCCGACAGTAGAGAGAAAAACACAAGAAGGAAACTTATTCGTACATCCTTTTCCTACTTTGATAGTGAATTTTGATTGATTCCTGCATGGTAGAATGGATTAAAATTAATGAAGACGAAGAATTATTATGAATAAAGAATATATAAAGTATATTATATTTATATATTTATAGCATGATATTCAGTGCAGATTAAAAGTATTAACCAGCGGTGAGATGCAAAGATATAGTCCCAATATGCTCATAAAGTCCTGATCAGTGTAACCAGACTCGGTACCTTAAACATGAGTGGGAGCATTTGAGGTTAAAGATATTATTAGATATTAACAGTCATGCCCTGAAGACTTACAGGTGGTTATGAAACGTTTTAGCTACAGTAACAACAGCAACCCAGAGTCACAGCCAAACAAACATCAAAACTTGCACAGAAACTTGTCAGACCACTCCATCACGGATCTGCGTGTTGCTCCACAGCTGCCATATTTCACAGAGGACTAAGCTCAAAGGTTTCAGAGCTGACTTTCCAGTCTACAGGACATGACTTATTTGACATTGAGTATCCCTTTATAAATGCTATGACATAATATAGTAGTATGGTTGTTTACTTTGTTGCTGAACTACATTTCCAGTTGGCCACCTCAAACATAGAAAAACAGCTAGCCTGGCTGTTCAAAGCTGAAAAGAATTCTCTTTCCATAACTTCCGAAGCTCAATAGTGAATACGTTATATCTCATTTGTTTAATCTGTACAAAAAAAAGAAATTGTAAAAATGGTATGTTGTGGTTATATAGCCAACTGTTTCTTGGCCAGGCATTGTAACTTCTTTAAGTCCGATTGTCACCAGGCGACCAGCGGAGACTTTTGTCACCTGTGGACAGAGCCAGCCTTACACTTTTACATCAACATATACAAGTAACATACATATTTAATTCTTAGCATGCTGGCAACAACTATGAGGACGATTCTTTCCTGCAGAAGCTGCCTTATGTTGCCTTCTGTAGCTGCAACACAACACCAAACAAGAGTTGAATGATATTTACGGCAGCACTCCTGTGCTACTTTGTTCTGTGGTGTTTATTTAGTAATCATGCAGCAGCAATTGTCCTCACATAGCTGTATATTCTGCAAGCAGCAAGCACATTTCCATCCAAAGCCACTAAAATCTGGTGACTTGGACTTTCTCATAAAAGCAGCACATACAGCGAAAATAAAAATGAAGCACCTGGTTCTTGATGCCGTCATGTCCTATGAGATCTGTGGTGTTGAGCTGGAAAACCATAAACTGGAAAATTCTACCGTTGGTCCCCACCGCCTGTACTGTTATAGGACAATCCAATACACCCTGGTGCTGGGGCTGACAAAGACAAACAAACAAACACACACGCACGACACACACACGCACACACACACACACGCACACACACACACACACACACAGTGTAAGAGGTGGAAAGAGAGATAGCAAGGAGGATGATTACATAGTTGTGGATGATCGACTGTTAACACAGTGTCTTCACTGAGTACTTCCATAGATCGGCTGTCTATAATGACAGCCTGTTAGATGTGATGTGTATGTTCTCACCCCGTAGAGTTTGTGTGCACGGACCAGAGCATTTCCAAAGGTAAACATGAGCATCTTGGCTCTGAACTGTTCTGGGCCGAGTTTACAGTGTGCATCAGCTCCCTCCAGGAAGTAAAGTGTGTGGGCATGAGGGTAAGGGTAGTCATCCCTGAAACCTGATTGGATAACAGAGACAACATTTAATTAGGCCTCAACACTGGACAAACTGACACTTGTTGTGCTGTATTTAGCCTCAGGGAACCTAGACACAGCAGACCACTATCACACCATGATATCTGTCCTCTCACCTGAGGATATCTCCTTCTTGTACACATGTACTTTCTGCAGGTCGATGGTGGGCGAGACAGGATAGAAGCTTTCCAGGACGTGATCGGCTGTTTCACCCACCTCCTGTTTCCCAGAAACCTCTGGGAGAGGGTCCATGCAGTTGTGTAGTAAACCATTCTGACCCCTAACCTGTAGCAGGTCATCACCTGGTATACAAATATGGGATGGAAATCAAAGCTCATTAGAAATGCATTTAGCACTTTAAGTTAATATTATTTCAGTCAGCATTAGCATCTACTAGCACTTTGTTCCAGACTGAAATATTTAAACAACTGTTGGGTGGATTGCTGCCCAGTGTTTTCACTTACGACGTGAAAAATCTTTTATCTCTTGTGAAATATTTTAAATCTATCTGGCAGTGTTCTTCCTTGCTTTTGTTGGCACATTGTAGCTGTATATTACTGCTAACTGTTGCTCAGTGGTAGAGTATGAAGCCATTGGCAAGAACATGCACTGTGCCACCCACAATACACACAAAACTTGTAAAAACACTGCTCCATAGCATAATGGTCAAAAAGTTCTTTACACATTAGCATCCACTAATCCAAGAGGGTATTTTACCTCTTGTCCACGTAGCTGCCAAAGAATACTTCTCAGCAAGGATCCTCCTTCCAATTGCTGGGTGACTGGGCTGGAGAGTTGCACACAGATGGAGCAAATTGTACAGCAAAGTGTTGCTGGGGAAAGAATGCACAGAGAAATTATAAAATCAATCACCAATGTTAAGACTGCAAACTACAAATTACTTCTGACAACTTGGCACCTTCAGTCATTTATTGGGAGGTTTGGGATAATCCAGTTTTGATGATTTCTACACAAACATTTACAGCAGTCTTTCTGAAATGTTGCTATTTTTGTGTTTTTGTGCCGATTTAAAACAAGCTGTGAGTATATTTAATATCTACCAAACAAGAGCTTTTTCAGTAGTTTTGACTTAAATGTAAGTTGTTGTGACACACTACCTGTATTTCTCTTTGCCTGGCCGTTCCTCCGTCGTGTCCCAGAAGCGAGCATGTTTGATGGCGTTCTGCACACGTTCATCCTGATCTGGAATCTGATTGACAGGATTCTCTGCCAGTGAAAGGAGCTGAGGCGGCAGGCCAGAGATGAGCTTGGTCTTGGTCAACCACAGAGCCTGACGCACACCTGAGAGATAGAGAGTGAAAGAGAGATGAAGATTTGAATTGACATGAGGTTTTGAGGTCACTCCCCCTCACATGCAGGTTGAATATTTACTGTAGCCAGCACTGGATGTGACAGGCAGCAGAAAGAGGTAATGCTAAGATGAAAATAGTAATCCCAAAGTTAAACACAACCAAAAAGGTTTCTATTGAACATCATACAAATATCCAGAACCACAAGCCAAAGTCAGTGCAAGATGAGCATTTACTGTAATTCTATAACATCTGACAGACATCTGTCAGAATGTCTGACATTATCTCCAGGTAAACCACGGGATAAAGAGACATGGACAATGTGGCTTATGTGTGGTTGCTACAGAAACATTTTATAAGCATCTGTGTGCACAGAGTGAGACAAGAAGCATAAAAAAATGCCATAGTAATACATAAATGAAAAAAAGTCAAATGTTTTTACAATGGGCAACAACTTCTTCAGTGAAAATGTGTGTCTCTTAGCTTTGTGCTTTATTTAGTGAGCACAATCAGTCAGAATGAACTTTGGGCTGCTTGTTACTGTGTCATTTGAATGTTTTCATGTTTGTGGTTACATTAAAGGTTTCATGGTGTGAAATCACTTTTCACTGTTGTTCTACACTGTGGGCTGCTTTATTTCATCCTGACTACCACTACATTTTGTCTTAAAAGTAAAAACAAGCACACCTCCCAAGACAGCAGTAAAGACATCTGAAGAGTCAGTGGGATATTCTGACCAAATTAATGATTAATTAATTAATTAATAATTATCCAGGCAGCATTTCAACTACTTAAAGTCTCAGTTCAGAGATGTCTTTGATGAACAAACAAACAGGAATATGGACTGTTGTTTGTTTAACACAACAACAGCACAGTGTTGACATGTTACCCTCCAGTGCGCTGGTCCTGTGGTTGTACACATAGCAGGGCTTCTCTTTGAACAGCGGCATCTCGTGAGCCGGGGGGGAGCGGTAATGTCCTGGGTCCTTGTAGTCCCTCTCCCACCGCGGGTTGATGGGCTTAGCCAGCCCGGGCACATAGTGCTTCCTCTCCCCGTAGGTGACCATCTCCAACCCAGGGATCTTCACTCTCTCCCGGGGTTTGGGAGTAGGGGGGACCTTGGCTGAGAGACAGCCGCTGACAGCGAGGTGTCTCCGGGCCTGCAGGCGGCTGCCCCCTCCATGTGCCGACAGCCGTGTCCGGAGAGCGGCCTGAGAAAAGAGCGGGACCGCTTTTAAACAGCGAGCTGTGTCTGGAAACATGTCGGCTCTGGGTCAACGTCTTCTTCAGTTTTCAAGATGAAAATGTTACTCTGACATTAGTCATTGCTTGTCAGTGAGTGCTGCAGAGGGCGCCGCCATGTTGATTCACTGACTTCTTCGGTGGCTGCTTGGCTTTAAACCAGTTATGAAAGGAGAGGCGGTGAGAGCGCCCCCACAGGCTACAAGAGGAATTACAGGTCCTTCTGTTGCCCCACGTTTCACAGCGAGGACTGAACTTCACAGCAGTGTAACCATGCAGGCTGCTGCAGGAAGGATAGTGATACTCATCACAGGACATTTTCAACTAGCCATCACAAAGATGGCCCAAATGTTAGTTTATTTATTTCCCTTTTAATCATTTGATTAGTTAGTTTTTATTTCTGTAACATTTATCTCCCTATGTACTCTTGGATGGTTTTCCAAGGCCTTCTAGATTTCAAGATTTCAAGAATTTATTGTCATTACACAACAATTTACATCAGCAATCAATTGGTGATGAAATTCTTAAATCTCAGGCTCCCTAAACAATGCTGAAAACATTTACAGATAGACACAATAGAAACACTCAACAAAAAATAGATTAGGAAATAAAAACTCTCTACACTTTTGGGAATATAATAGCAAAATCCATTTATTTTACAAAAATGTGACTTAATTCATTTGATATATTTCTACATACAGTCTTTGTATTTAAGTATTTTCCCAAACATCAGAACTTTACATTTGTTTGTTTAGTAAATTTTGTTTAGAATATTAAATTTAGCATAACTAATAATGCCTTTATGTGTGATTTATAACCCCCATTATACTGCAATTCAGTATATATTCATCACATGTTAGCTGTATTGTATTAATAACAATAATTATGATATATTTCTTATTATTTTGTATTGACACCTATAAATAGATACTGTTCAATACATTTGCATTGGAATCTGAGAATTCAAACAAAATTATACAAAACAACAACAATACAAATCATATATTTCCAGTTTTATATTTAATTTCAGTTTTTGTAGTCAACATTTTCATATTACCACAAAGAGTATATTTATACCAAACAGTTAGAAGTAAGGAGCTAAATATGTCAAAAGACCATTTATATGTGACATTTCTGTGATTTAACACAAATCAAACAATACATAGAACACTACAATTTCTCCAAGGAAGCAAGAAAAACAACACTAGCATTAGGGACCAGAACAGAAGAATCTTGAAGCTGCTTCACTGACATTAAAGTGACGACTAAGTAATGCAAAAATTAAAATACTGAATGGCGTTTAAAAAGTGAATGGTAGAAACAAAGCGTTGGTGGGGAGATCTGGATCCTCTTCTCTTTTTATCCTCTCTTGTATTTTACAGCGAGGGAGGCCAAACTGAGGAGGAGGATGGCAGTTTTTCCCAGCAGATTCCAATACCATAGCTGACCCTGTATACCTACATGGACACAGATGGAAGCACACTGTGCTCTTAGTTACATAAAATCTATCTGAAGCAAAGCAGCAGGAACATACACAGAGATGAAAAGAGACAGAGCTAGAAGTAGTAAGAGTGAAGACATGGAGTTACAATGTTATACACACTTAATGTATTGGAATAATGTTAAATAAATCAAGGTGCTCTTTGTTTTTCTTCTTTGTTCTCTTTGTTTAATAATGTCATTACAACATCATCTATTATCTGTTTCATAAAGTAAGATTTTGACTCGGGTTAGTGCCTTAAAATTTGTGTTCAAAGAAGCAAGGAACTCCTTTTTTCACAACGAAACTCTAAATATGTTCATAATCCCAGATTCCTGATAAACTACCCATAAACAGTCAGTCATAGTCCTCAACTTAGCCAATTCAGTTGAATCCTCCCCAGAGAGATTTGAAGAGCTTCTTTGTTACTTTCACGACAAACTAGCAGACCTTTTAAAGAAGCCCTCTGTTTGAGCTAACTTCAGACTCAGCTGCCATTTTTATCCAAAATCTTTGAAAAAGTTATCTCTCTGGTCGCTCACCTGGTGCACTGTTGTGCTGTTCGGTACTGTCACACTGTGGGGTGCTGGGTGTGGTCAAGTTGGATGTTGTAAGGTTATCTGCAGAGGGGATAGTGGATCATTCATTATAGAGTCTCAAAGTGGCTTCTATAAGCTAGAGGCTGCTGCTGTAAATAAACATAGGTCACCGATTTATAATAATTTAAACATTGTTGCTCTAGTTATCAGGAGTGTTACATTTAATGGCAAGAAATATAAGAGGCCAGTAACAAAAAGTGACATCATGAAACTTTATCAATGTCCATAATTATCAAACATCCCTATGCAATACATTGTGTCGTTGCCATTTACTAACATTAACAAATTTGTATAAGTGACAAGGTAACATTGTTTCAGTAAATAATAAAAATCTAATAAACACAAAAGAGTCATCATTTTCTCAAAAATCAAAAAAGGCTGTTCAAAAAGGCCATGCTGTTACCTTTCATCAGCATCTCAGATTCTATCTGAATAGAGACCTGAGGGCTGATTGCTTCAGGCGGCTGGGTCTGGCAGAAGTAATAACCAGTGTCTGCCATTGTAGCAGAGCTGATACTCAGGACCAGGGTCACACTGGGGAGGGTGGAGGTAAGATTGATACTGCTCTAGGGGACAAAAACAGTTAGATACTTTTTTAACAGTTACTTAAAAGCAGGCTATAAAGCAATGTTTCACTCTCCTCTCTGGTTGAGGGGTCTGAAGAGTCCATACTAACAGCACCATGATGCACTGAGGTACCCAGGGCTACACATTAATATAATATAAATGTTGGAAATCTTCCCTACCTCTTGGCTGTTGTTCCTCCACAGCTGTGCAACATGTCGGGGTGTTAAACACTTGAAGTCGCAGCTCAGTTTGAAGCCTTCTCCAGCAGGAAGCCTTATCCCATCTCCATTAGAAATACTCACTCTAGGTCTACCACAACCTGCTACAGAAGACACGGTGAAAGAAGTAGGAAAAATGTCTCCACACAACAGTTCTCTTGAGCTTCGGAGCATAGGTTGTGTTTGCATTGTCTTAAAATAGATAGGAACAGAGTTGTCATGCATAACACATTAGCGCATAAAGACATAAATTCATTTCAGAGTTGTCCATCTCATGATTTTGTGATTAGAAGCATCACCCATTATGTAAAATGACACTCTGTGAGACAGCAACTGTCAGGATATTGTATGATTTGGCAACAACATGGTACATAGAAGAATGAATAGCTGAAAAGTAATTTAATAAATTATAATATGTGATAAAACAGTAACCTGTCTTTGGCATAATTCTTTACCTTCTAAAACAATTATCATTGATTGGACATAAAATCTGGAATATTCACATATTTGACTGTATATCTACAAGATATTTTACTGATGTAACTAAACTAAACTAAAAACATAAACAAATCTCCTGCTGAAGTATATGTGACTATTTCAAATAGATGAGTTCATGTAGCAACAAAAATAAGTACAGAATACATATCGGTTGAACATAACGAACATTTAATCATAAATGTGCAAACAGATGCAAAATATAATTAGTCCACTCAAAATGAAAGTCATGAATATAAGGAACTCAATATTTGTATATTCTGAAATAAACTGCATGTGCAATGCTTTCTGTTATAGTTTCTGTTTCTTACATCACTAAATTATTGGTGACTATGAAGTCTTTCATTTTTGTACATTCACTGTTTGTATCTGTTACTACTATTGTGTTCATACAGCAAATAGTATGGTCAACAACGATAACAAACATAGAAACAACTAAATAAGAGACAAGGATTTTTATTAATATAAGTGTTGTCATTACTTTTTTAAACCAAATCAAATAAATTGTAGTAAATACAAAATAATAAGTAATATTAATTATGATAATAAGTTTTTTATGTAGACCAAAAATCTCACCTTCAATTTGAGTCCAGTACAGCAAACTCATCACCAGAAAGAACATGTTGGATTCTTTCCTCATCCTTTCTGTGTATTTGTCAGACTGTGGATGTCTCTGCTTTGTTTCACACTGATGTGACCATCTGATTGACAGAAGCTGCTGACATAAGTCCCAGACAGGATGTACATCTCTGCATTTTTGAGCTGATGAAGGCTGTGATAACCACGACAGAAAATGTTTCTGCTGATAACACTGACCGTAAGATCACTGTTATCAACCTGTGTAATATGGTAGGTGCTGGAAATAAATCCCCACTTGTGTTCCAGCACTGAAAAGCAGATAGTAGAAAGCACACATTAAGTAGTAAACATTAGTGCTGATATCTGTACACTAGCAGGAAGTCTATTGTTGTTATCCTTTCAATCAAAAAGACTGTCACACTTTGTAACAGGACTAAGCCTAACAAGGTAATAATAATGCATTTTACATGCTTAACAAAAGCTTCATGCACTTTTAATGATCACAGTAAATCCAGCCTCACACCACTCTTCTTAGGGAGTAATCATGGATCTTTTCTCATGAGGATTTTACATCAATAACTTTAAAGTAGAAAATGATAACTTCAAACTATGTTGATGCTACCTGACCTAGACCTATCACTTAGTACAACTATGTGTAGTAATGGAGCTCATTCGGATTCTCACTTACATAGCACAGAGAAAAAGCAGACCATAAACTGATACATTTTAAAGTTTTTGGCCTGTATGACAGCTCTTTTGATTTGATTTTAAACATTTAAACATCAAACAGTTGTTGAGTGACATTAAGTAAACTGTCTTTTACACTGTGGACAGAGTAACCTTTCAGTCAGCCAACAGGCATCAGTGTTTGTTATTGAAACCCTTTCTGGCCCTGCTAAACCTTTATTATATGTCCAGAGATGCCCAGATGCTGTAACAGTAAATAGCTCCAGGTGTTTTGTGTGCAGCTATCTGAACTTTGAAAATCACTTTATTTAAGGATTTGCACCATGCAGGCACAATATAAACTACCCTCTTTCAACTGCGGTAGATTTGGTCACAGGGGGTATTATAAGAGAGGGCAACATGATTAGGGCAATGCAGGATATGCTTTAGTTAATTTTGTATTTTATGGTGAATTTTTAAAAAAGCGTGGTTGACAATCTGTACGGTACTGTGAAGGCTTCTGGGGCACCTGGGGCCAGAAGCAGCTGCCCACTTTGCCAGTTTAGTCACCTGGCCTTGGTTCACGTTCATATTAACTGTTCAGGTTTTCCTCAGGCTATTCCAAATGGGCATAATTTACCTACTGAGGACCAACTTGAGGGCAAAAGGCCCCCAAACAAGGCTGAACTGCTGGCTGCAGTGCAGACTGTTAACTAATACATCTGATGAAACATTGTCATTCTTTGATTTACATGAGATGAGCTATTATAATATATATTGGATACAGATATTTAGGAACACACAAAGCATGATGAGCATACACACACTGTGGCACACTACAGCGTTATTTCAGCTGCTCAGAACAAAAACAACTTTTCTCCAAAAATCAAAGTGAGTGTGGTCCCCAACCCCCCAAAACACACACACACACACACACACACACACACACACAATCACGTTCACATTCACGCACAGATTTTCTGTCGCTATTCTTCAAAGCACTTTACGCTCGCTCCGTCCGCTCACGGCGAAGCGCTGAGCGTCAACTGCGCAAACTGCGCAATGTTCAGTGGCGAGGCTCTTCAGCTGGTTAGCAAACATCCACAGAAAAAGAGATGAGCAGGAAAACGAGACGAAGAGAATGAGGACAGTTTACAGCAAGACAGAAAAATAGCGACGCAAAGAAAACTTGTGTAGGTACATAAGCTCTTATTTGTACTTTGCACATTTTTGTTAAATTAGCTGTATTTATGAATGACAGACTGCATTGGCAGAAATTCAGCGTTAGCCATCGGTGGCTAGTTGGCTAACATATTAGCCATCGATAGCTTCTCTTAAGCTACGACCACGGAGGCTAGTAAATGTAGCTGGACAGCTAGTTGTTGATATGCTCTCACAGACAACCCTGCTCACTGCTGGGCCTCTTTAATGTAGCTGTTCCCCCCAACATTGCTTCATTTGCTGCCGTGTCCTTTCCCCCCGACTATTTCAGAGTTGTTTCATTAAAGCTAACGTTGTCAAGCTACACTGAGGCCAAACAGTCGCACTCAAACTACTGTGGCCTAAACTTAACTTCCTGCGTTACCCAGCCCGGGTGATACTTTGACGTGCTTTAACACCATATTATTACATTTTACATAGATGCCAGCAGCCCTGGTCAGGGAGTGGTTTCAGATTGAACAGATATGAAGTTGAAGAGCCGCTTCTCTCCGGACAGTAAAATCTGCTGCAGTCGTATCGGCTAATAATGTTAGCTCCTCTAGCATTTTCTCTCACAAATCTCCACTTTAACAGCTCTCTGTTCCAAATCATCGCAGCTTTAGACGATTTCTAACAAAGCTGCTTTTTTACAGGTTGACTTTTACGTACCCACTAGTGCCCAGAGTCATATTTCGAAATGAGTGGTGCAGCTAAGTTAATCATTGCAGTGTGGGTGGTGAAACAAGGCCATGTTGGTACAGAGAGAGATATATACACTGCATTTACACTTTAAACCCACATAAAGACCGATGAAACTAGAAACGAGACTGCTGAGAGGAGTTTGAAATGAAAGGATTGATTATTAGGATAAAGGATTTAGGTCCAATCGGATCGTGCACTCATTAGCTGCTTACACTGTGAGATGTCATTGATACACAAATGGAAAGTAGATAGGAGACAGAGTAAACTGGGAAAGCAGATATTGATCGAAAAGATGTTGTTCATTTGTTTTCTTTGTGCCAGCAACGATAAATACACCTGGTGTAGGGTGGAAACATGACAGTGACTGAGTTGGAGCGAAGGGCTATTGTTTTCAGTCCATTTATCAGGGACTGTGCAGAGGAGGATTTTCATCTCACATCATCCCTGAATGGATTTCATGATTTGATTTCAAGTAAAATGCTTAAAAAAATTAGATAAGACTGAATCTAATCATAAATACTGTATGTAGTAATCAGTCAGCACATACTGCATATAAACATCTGCTAATTTATTTTCAATATTTCAGGAATTGGCAATGAAATTCTTAAATCTCATGCTCCATAAAACAGTGCTCAAAAATATTAACATTAATAGAACCACTCAAGCAAAAAAAAAAAAAATAGTATTAGAGTAATAAAATAAATATAGACCTAAAACATAAATTATACAACTAAAATATACATTTTACAACTAACTATGTGCAACTAAACAGAGACATACAATATAATATACTATAGAAAGTGATGGTGCTGTGAAGAGACTTTCCCCTCATAAGCAATGCATTCATTGATGCATTTGCACTTTACAGTCTGCAGATGACTATTTATATGATACTCACTTTTTGTTAATCATAAAAATAAAAATGTATACACCATTGGGGCATTGTGTGATCATACCGAATCCATGATCAGATTTTTAATGGTTGTCTAAATTGGCTTATCTAAGAAACTGGTCCGGTGTGTCACATTTTTCATCTTGTGAAAAAATAGTTGATTATGTTGTTCCAGTTGCTTAGTAATTGAGGTCAGGTTTGTAGCCTGTGACATGCTGTCTAGTGGATACCGTTGTGTGTAGTAAACTACTAAACTTTCACTGCTCAGCTTGATGTTGTCACACAAGAGGGGACTGTGACACAGCACTGCAGACACCAAGCACAGTGTTTTAGATCAAGATTGCTGATTTGATTTCAGGGTCAAACAGTTACCTACATTGTTTTCTACATTTTCAAAAATAAAGTATATTTGCCTGTATAATTTACAGTGAAGCCATGGTGTGTGTGAATTCTTGCAGATACACTGAAAGTATATGTTAAGACAGCATTTACGATGAAAGGTTGGCCTGCTGTGATGATGTTATATTTGCTTGGGGAGGTACCTTCCTGATGGTATTTGATGTGTGCTTGTAAAGAAATGATACCAAGCTATATTAGAACATATTTCCCAATTAACTGCAGGATTTTAAAGAAATAACTATTTGTCAACCCAGAGTTCAAATATTATTGAATATTTATTATTAAACATCTCAGGCACAGGCAAAGTATAACAAAATGAAAGTTCCTTAATTATTAGTTTCATTGCAGCAAATGCACTTTTACTCTACCAAAGGTAGCCAGCTATGTTTGAGCAAAGGCCTCAGTCTTTCTGTATTCATGCAAGAGTTGCAAACTCTTCTTTTAGCTGAGGCCAAAGATAGTGTGTGGGAGTAATGTTGCCTCTCTCTTTGCGCAGGCCTAACCCATAACCCATATATGGCCTATACAGCAGCATTGATTTTTGCTGCGAGTTGCTCAATCTGACAAAGGCCTCTGTGGGAGGGGTGAAAAAAAGTGTTTGACCTGCTATGGCGGATGTAATTAAAGGCACAGGTCTAACTTTAGTTGGGACGAAAATTTGTTTAATTGTATTATGGAATCTGTTTTTAGACAGTTTTGCAATCTGTTTATACTTCAAGCAAACCAATCCCCTCATTTGACAAACTCAGAAGAGCACAGTGCTCACAAAAACAACACATTTGAGTTCTCAGGCACAGAGTTGATGCAGCTGCACTGTAGTTGAGGTTGTGGTTGCACACAGCTCCCTCAGTCACTCTGAATCCTGTGTTCATAGGTTGGTTTAACCACCATTTTACATGCATTCAGCACTTACTGGCATCAAATACCATGCACTGGACACCTCTAGTTTTAGTGGTTTGATGAAATCAGAACTTAAATATTCAACCCAGCTTAATCCTGTATAGTTATTTGCAGGAGCACAGTGCTATATTATGACATTTATGTTGTGATTTGAAGAGCCCTTGTTGAAAGTTAAAAGTAAATAAGACATGTTGACTAAAGCACAGATGTTTTTCTGTAGTCTATGCAGGAATTAAGCAAACACAATAAAACCCCACGAAAAAGAATTGGGTCATTATTCACATGTTGCCCTTCCTCACAGGGGCTCAGAGGTCATGTTATTCCAGTTAATGACATCAGAGGAGATGCGTTGACATACTTTGCATTGTCCACTATCTCAGACATTTCCTATCCCTTCTCACTCTCTGCCCTCCATGTCATTATCATGAGTAAAGAAGTCATGAAACTCTTGAGCAGTGAACTATTATCCTGAAGCTGACTGACCACAATGCCAGGAACAAACTGAATATACGCACGGTAGTGTGGCAAGAACTCTGTTTCACCTCTGCTTTCTGAATTGGTCTCACTTTCTCCCAAAAAAAGAAAGTATTCATTCCAATTGACGGCATGTTTTGTGAAAGAGGAGGAGAGGTGACTAAATATCTAAATTAGTTGCTTTGAAAATGTTTTATGTTCTAAAACTCAGCTGTATCAGTTAGCAAAATATAAATTAGATTTAGGCCAGATCATCTTAAACTTACAAATGGTTTTGCAAGAAACCATTCTGACCTAACAAAAATAAATAGTGAAGTCATGTTATAATTAAATAAATAGATGTGATAACTGTACTGTCTACCCTGTGTTGCAATACTAGTTAATTCTTCGAACAAGACCCAGCAGTTACATCATGTATATTCACTGTTCAGAACTTGAAACATCCAAGTAACTGAAGTAATATACCCGACTCACTATTTAATGAATATAAACACGTACACGCCATTTACCAGCTCGATAACGTATGGAGAGCAGGAAGAGAAGGGGAGGTCTTTAGTAGTGGAGAGGATATGAGGATACATTGGATGTAAAAGGAAAGAATAGAGTGGAGGAAAAACTGAGAGGATAGAAGGAAGAAACTGAAGAAGCCAGGATGAGTGTTATTATTAGAAGAGGAAATCAGAAACACTAGAGAACACATCCTGTGGTCCTGGAGGAAGATCTGGCCTGGTTTCCTTTGAGAAAGGTGCTGTTGGATGCTGCTGTGAATTTGGAAACGTAAACATTTAAAAAAGCTCCTTGACTATATGTTGTGTGGGTGGGTGGGGGGATGTGGGCAGGAAGCAGGAGTTGCCCAGTGACATCCCTGGCATGACATCCTCTGATAACAGTGTGTTAACATTAATTTGATTTATATTTCATGAGATAGGTAAGTCCCAACCAGTTGATTCTATGTCAGCGCTGGCTGACTTATTTGTGCTTCAAGCAATTTAATTCCCATTTTTGGGTAAGAAATGTCAATATTAGCATACCAACTCTGATGTGTGTCATCACAGTACAGTCATATCATTTGGTTTACAGCTCTAAAAACATGTTCAGGTGTGCTGCACCTCTTTGAATGTTCAAGTATGGTTCCACTTTTATGAAACAATTTTTTTCTCTTTCTTTCAGGTGGTACTTTGAAACCTCAGCACACAGCAATCCTTAGACGGAGGGGCCAAAGCTTCACATGGTGTTCTACATAATAAAGTAACAGTGGACAAGTACAGGGGTGCTGCATTTACAGGAGCACATGCTCTAAAATCAACTAACTGAGACCTATGGCAATAAATCAAATGCCTAAAATATTAAGTCAAGCTCGAATATCAGATCTAAAAAGGGGGAACCTCTGAACTCCTTTTGGTTTTTGATCCAATCACACACATTCCTGTTCATGCTGGGGTTGAGTGCATTGGTGTTGTGCTGACGGCAGCAGGCTATTGTCATGGTTGACTGGTATGTCTCAGCCTGAAGCTAGAATAGCTTCCCAGCTTCATATAGCATGTTAGCATATGGCTAGCCACGTATGGTGACTGATCAGGCCATTATCCTCCTCCCCTCCATCACCATCTGGCCCCTACAAGGGGGTCTGAACTAGTTGGTAGTGTTGCCCCCTCACCCCATCATCTTTTCATTTCTCTTTCATTTAGCATCCACCCACCAAATAATCATTGTTCACTCTCATCGCCCCTCGTCACTTTCGTGTTTCACTAAGCACTCTTTAGCTCAGCCTAGATAAGCTCTGATCCTTTATGAGACTCACTTCTTTCTTTTGAATTAATCTCGGATCTCTCCCAGTTCATCTTAAATTGCTGCAGCTCAGTCCCAACCCCAGTTAAATTTACATTCACCCAAACGTCCAACAGTCAAGCCGCTAGGCAGTTGTTTTTGCTAGTTGTTTTGGTTGCATGGAATCAGCTTAACCGTGGAGAGGCCAGGCTACCACAAACTGATGGACTTTGACAAGCGAGGAGCAGGAGGAGGAGGGGGTGGAGGCGGAGGTGGAGGTGGAGGAAAGGGTGAGGCAGAGGAGGGGAAGAGGATGTCTGGGAAGACGGGGAGTCGATCAGGACACGGTGGCCGGGGTGCCGGCTCCAACTCTGGGGTTCTCATGGTCGGACCAAACTTCCGGGTGGGAAAGAAGATTGGCTGTGGAAACTTTGGAGAGCTGCGACTTGGAAAGAACCTGTACACCAATGAATATGTGGCTATCAAATTGGTAAAAATAATTTTTGTCTATATAGTTTATAGTATTGCGGGGCTGCATACAATTTTACATTGTATTAAAACTATTATATACCCAGAAAAGGTTTTGTGTCTGACAGTACGGCAGTATCATAAAAAATATGTTGTCTTATGAATTTTACTTTATGAATTCCTCTAATTCAAACACGTTCTCCTTTGTAGGAGCCTATCAAGTCGCGGGCGCCACAGCTCCACCTAGAATATCGCTTCTACAAACAGCTAGGAAGTTCAGGTGAGAACCAGTTGACTCTTCATTTTTTGACATTTTCCCTCTGTTTTTATTTAATTTGAAATTCCCATTTCATTTTGCACTGTAGTCCTTGACACTGCTAACTCTGTTTTTGACCTTGGTGAAGGCTGCTGTGTTCTACCTACCTGAGTTGTTGGACATTTCTTTCTTTCATTGCACTGTAACACACATGCTGTCCCCACGTTGTGCCTACACCCAGGGTATGAATAGTTGATACAGCAACAAGCAAAAACTTAATGTGGTTCCCACCTGACAGTTTATGTTCATTGAAACACGTGACCAGGCCAGAAGAATTGCATTTTGGTATTAAACCCAGCGTCTTAGCTCAGCAACTTTACCACTTATACGCCACATGAAGTTAAATATTATAATACAGGGTCTACACAGCCTGTGTAGAAAAAGCAGCGCATTAGCAGCAGCTTCTCCTACTGTGTCCGCAGAGGATGCGTTCAGGCACACTTTTAAGTAGGTGTGGACCTCGAGTCACTTGGCTTGGACTTGAGTCGCACTCCAGTCATAAATCTGATGATCTCAGACATGATGAAATCGGTAAAGACCTAGAACTAGACTTGGACTTGAACAAAAACAACTCATGACTTCTGTTAGAGAATTAGCCATGCACAGTCAATAGTCATGTCTCCTAATGGATGGAGTGATAAAACACCAATGTGTGGTGTTTTATACATAAAAATGTGCCTTTGTCCAACTCCTGTTCTTTCTGTCTGTTCATCCAGAGGGTGTACCACAGGTGTTTTACTTTGGACCGTGTGGTAAATACAATGCTATGGTTCTGGAGCTACTGGGACCCAGCTTAGAAGATCTGTTTGACCTCTGTGACCGGACTTTCTCTCTAAAGACTGTACTCATGATAGCCATACAACTGGTAAGACACATTAACTTTTTCTTTATTACCTCCCAGTAGTTTATGTAGTTGTAGTTTTTGGTTTTCTTCTTATTGCTTTGCCTTTTTGCTCTGTACTTTCCATTAGATAACCCGTATGGAGTTTGTCCACACCAGAAGCCTGATCTATCGAGACGTGAAGCCTGAGAACTTCCTGGTGGGCCGACCCGGCTCCAAACGACAACACACCATCCACATCATAGACTTTGGCCTGGCAAAAGAATACATAGACCCAGAGACCAAGAAACACATCCCATACAGAGAACACAAGAGTCTGACTGGAACTGCAAGATATATGAGCATCAATACGCACCTGGGGAAAGGTGAGCTGTTCCCTCGTACCATTTGCACTCTTACTCAGACCACACACACACACCACACACACACAAACACAGAACCTCAGGAAAACCTACTGGGTTCATTGGTTTAAATCTGCCATTTATATAAATGTGTAAATGTTCATGAGATCTGAAGTATGGAAAGTGGTAGAATCACATTGTCACAAATGACATTTAACTAAAAATAAAAAGACGAAAAATACTGTTGGAGGGATGCAACCATCACCTCTTCCAGACCCTTGAATTGCTGTGCGTCATTTTTCAGCTACTTAAACAGTTCTGATACTGTGCTACCTGATTTTCCGTGGTCATTTTCCCCGGTTTTCAAACAACTGAGCCAATCAGTGCTTTGTGGGTGGGATTAACAATCAGTCCAGAAACATTGGTTGATCTTCAAAAGCTCAGCAGCAGTGTGCCTTTTTTTTGCTGGTTTGGCACGATTTCTGTTTGTTTCATTTCTGCTCGCAAAACATCACACTCTTCTTACCCTGACCTGAACTGACAGCACCTCTGGCTTTCGGTGCAAACAGTTTTCAGTTGCTGTGACTTGAAATGTTGTTGTTTAATTGAGTTAAAGGAATGTTAGTTTGTCCTTTGAGCTGACTTAGCCATGTTTGGCAGTGGCGACATACTGAACGTGGTGCATCATGAAGTGAAATTTTATTAATTTTCTTTGGGATACAAGTGGTTTACTTGTCAAGGCACTGTAACCATGAAGAGTGCAATGTGCATCAAATGTGCATCAAATGTGCATCAAATGCCCAGGTCAGTTGTTGTCTCCGTAAAATCCCACATAATTTGACATCATGATGCATGTTAACTCTCAGCAATTTTATTGCATTTTGCTCTTCGGAATGACACGTCTGCTACTCACTTGTTCCTTCTTTATAGTTCCTCTGATCTGTGCTAGGGCTGATGTGATTTGTCAGGGTTTTTATTAATTATTTATTTCATTAAATATAAGGCAGTTGTGAAACAATCCCTCCATAATCAGAGCCCAAGGTGACATCTTAATTCATCATGATTTTACTGTCAGTCAGTAATTCAGTAGTCAGTCAGTTATGTAATGTAAAAGAAAAGCAGCAAATTCCCACATTTAAGGAGCTGAAACAGAAAATGTTGGACATAATTCATAAAATCTGTTGTGAACAGAAACAGTGGATTGTAAGCAACACAATGGGGATGTTTCAAGTGGACAGCCAGATAGGAAAAGTAACAAGTTGAAGGTTGTCTGCAGCAACATGAAAACATTTTAAAATGCCATTATGCTGTTTGGAAGTACTGTTGTAATACCAGACACACAATGTTTGTGTTCTTGGCATTAGAAGTGTTGAATTTAACACCACTGATCCAGTCCAGTCATTTAAGCCTTTGTTGTTGTCCTGTGTAATTTCAGAGCAAAGCAGGCGGGATGACCTGGAAGCTCTCGGTCACATGTTCATGTACTTCCTGCGAGGCAGCCTACCCTGGCAGGGACTCAAGGTGAGGAAACATGATTAACCATCCAGTGTGTTAATCTCTCCAGTCATCTTTGTTTTGTTTCTTTCTCCCTTCCTTTGAAACATAGACTTCTGTCTTCAGTTGTCTTGTATCACCCATTACCTGTTATGAATGAAGTCTTTCTCCTCATAAGGCTGACACTTTGAAAGAACGTTATCAGAAGATAGGAGACACGAAGAGAGACACACCAATAGAGGTTCTCTGTGAAAGCTTCTAGGCTTCCCAGGTTAGCACACACACACAAACACACACACACACACCTCTGCAAAAAAAGCAGTATTTCTGTGAAGCTGGTTCACATACTGTATGTTCAGGCTAGCATATGTTGATCAAATTTTGTGTGTGTTTCTTGTATGAATTTGTGCGTGTGTGTTTGCTGGCTTTGTATGTGTGTGTGAAATGTGCCTGTGTGTATGTAACAGAAGAGATGGCCACCTACTTGCGGTATGTGCGTCGGCTGGACTTCTTTGAGAAGCCAGACTACGACTATCTGAGGAAACTCTTTACGGACCTCTTTGACAAAAATGGATACATCTTTGACTACCAGTACGATTGGACTGGAAAACCACTGGTTAGTGTTGAGTTAGTGTTCTGGGTTGCACACACAGTGACCTGAACTTAGTGTTGGGTTTGAAACAGGGTCATTGCTGAGAGGTCAGTTTGACAGTGATATATAACCATATGGCCAATCTACTGAGTAAACAGGAACCGAAAGTCATGCTATTATTATTTGTAAACTGCTCTCTGAATAGATTCACTTTTAGTGAGGTAAGCAGAAAACAACGTTTAGGCTCAGATAATGTCAGCTTTGAGTTCAGTGGTGTGGTTTGAAATCTGAGTGGCACGCTATGCTGCAACATTCAGACCTATCAGCAAGCTTTTATGTGGAATATAATTCAGTTTTTAAGGACAGGAATACTAGTCTGCCCACTACAGTACAACAGTGTAATGCATAAGATCAATAATAGGACATCAAGTCCACATAAAGATATGTCTTGTGGTGTATTTCCTTGTTCTGATCCCATGTTGACCTCACTGTGCGTGTTGTTTAGCCCACTCCTATTGGTCCAGTGGCCAGTGAGACTCCACTTCAGACGAGCAACCGAGAGAAAGCGCCACAGACCAAAAACCAGGTACAAACACTCATTCTGAACAAATGTGCAACGTAGTTATTTTAGTATTACCATTCACAAGATTTTTAGTCTTAAGTATTTGCAACAGATTCAGTACATATTTACCAAACTGTGAAAACCAACTATTTAAAAAAGCAGACATGCCAGTCTAGTGAAAAAGGCCATACAGAGCTGGTCACATGAAGTAGCCCTGCTTCTCACTCACAGTGCTGCTCCCTCACCTCTGGTTACTTTCTTGTTTTGTTTTGTTTTTTTTGTTTTTTTTTACAGCAGACAGTAGTTTTGACACTGATCAACAGAAAAATTTGAACACACAGAGTGCTGGTCACCAGTTGTAGCCCTAAAAGGTGGCTGAAAGATTTCTGTTTGCCTCTCGGGGAGGATGACAGTAGGTGTAGTCTGACTGGATCCGCAGCAGTTACAGTGGGTTCTGTTTCCACAGTATCACACTTCACATGGTAGACAGTATATGGCATGGACCCACCTCTGGACAGAGGATTTGCTATGTAGCTACCACAAATAGCCACAGATACATTACTGTCCATTTTGTGGATACAGGAAATTATGTTACATATGCTTTCATATAATCTTGATTATTAAAATGAATTCATTATTAAACTGTATAAGTCAAAGACAGGATCAATTAATTTGTTGTGGCTATATATAAATCCTTTATTGAAAATAGTGCAAAATGTTAACAGTTTTTATGGTATTTTATCAAACCCTTACAATACCAGTCCTTAAACACATTCATCCAAATTACCTACACATTAGACCCTTACAAAGGGCTGGGCAGCGTAATCTAAAATGTATGTATGCCCCCTAAAACTCGATGAATCAATTCCTCTGTCGGGAAGACCCCAACAAGGCTTGCATTTTGTGAGAAGAGTTATGTTTTTTTTTTTTTTTACCTGCATGCTTGTGCACAGAGCAGACACAAGCAACAGCACAGCAGGATGTGCACTTAGAGATCAGGTCTCAAAATGACCACTAAGCAGTGATAATATAGAGAAGGTTGACTGCTCTGACATTCTCATGTTTGATGCTGATTGTCAGTAAAATTCAGGTGAGACGCTAGGATTTTATAACTAAACAATGACTGAGACCACCTTTACTTTCTCTGACTATGTAGAAATCTGATTACAGATGATGAACAGAAGCATTAGGGGACATAAAGAGTTGGATTCAACAAACGAATTATGTATTTCTCATAATTTTAGGTGAGGTGTTTTAAAGAAAATTAAATGAGTAAAAAATCTTTATAAAAACAGAAAATATCTATAGATGGAAAAAAGACAGGTAACAATGAACCAAAATCACATGACAGATTAATATACTATTACTCTGAAAATCCAGATTAGTGGGCAGCCCATATATTGTGTGTGTATATAAAGAGTATGTTTTCCATTTTAATTATAATGCAGTGCAGAATTCTGTGTTAATAACTACTTATTTCCACTGTGTTTGTGGTTAAAATTTTAATGCACTGTGTGTGTGTGTGTGTGCCATTTGCTCCACTTTTTGGGGTACAGCTGTACACCCTCTGCATTTTGTTTATGGTGACAGTTTTGCAGAATGCTGCACAGTCTGCAGATTATTATATTCTGCTCAAAGTAGGTTTTGAAACCACAGCAAACTATGGCACTGTGAGCATCAAAACAGTTCCCTCATAATTTAGTTATGCCTCACATCTGTGTTTATGTTTTAGTGTGTAAATTTAAGTAGTGTCTCAATCAATGTCTTGGCATATTTCATGGTGAGCGTTTTGTACTGGTTATACCGCCCACCCCTACTTGTACCCTCTCAAGTTCAAATGCATCAAATACACAACAGTCCAGGTTTACAGAGGCACCAGCAGTTAGGCTGCACTGCCCCCCCCCCTAAATAACAGGTTTGAGGCAGGTGAGGTGGAGCTAATGAAAGAAAGTTAAGCAGCTCCTTCCCCTGTTGTATTGGACTTTCACACGCACGCAGTCTCGAGTGCACTCTCACTGTACTGCACACTTCAGTTCTCACCCTCCTGTTGCTCCTCCACCAAATACTGACTGAACTCTCAATTTCTTTTCTCTTTCCTTTTTCACTCTTTCCTCGTTCTTTTCTCTCCTCACCGTACTGCTTCTTACCTCGCCGCTCCCCTCTACCATCTGCTTGTCTTCCTGCCTCTCCCTTGCCTTACTGCCTTTCCTTCCTTCTTTCTCTCACTCTGTTCCACCTTGTCTTTTCCCTTCTCATGGCGAACCTCCTCTTCCATTTTACCTGTCCTCCTCACCTTTTCCCTTCTCGTTTCTCCTGTGATCGGCTTCCTGTCTCCTCTAGTCTCCAGAGGGGAAAGGCAGTGAGTCCCAGCCCACTCCAGTGACCAATCGAGAGCTGCTGGGCTCCCATCTCACTGCTGATAGGCTGGGCGGGTCTGTCCAGGTACTGAGAGGAAGGGTTAGCTCCGCTGGCTTCCTGTCTGTCTGCCTACCTGTCTATCTGTCTGCCTGCATGACCTTCTCTGTCTCTGCAGCTGGGCTGACTTCAAGTCTGTTTCCTCACCACCTCAATAATGACCTGACATGGGACTATTGTAATATCAGTTCCATTATAAAACTTTTTCCTGTCCGTGTTAGGTTTGCTTAGCATGTCAGGCAATGTTACACACACGTTTCCACCACTGCCTTAATGACATGAGAGATATGGAGGCTATCAGCAGGGGGACAGAGGTGGCTTCTCCATAGCCAAAGAGTGTAGACACCACATGATGTAGGCTTCTTTTGTGAGCTGACCAGTGAGTGACAAGGTAGACGAGGCTGAGTTTTCAAACTGTTTGAAACAACAGCTGCAAAGTAGAAGAGTCAGTAGCTAATGTTTTGTTCTTTTAGTTTATAGTTCCCATTTCAAATATAAACTCTGTTATAATTGAATGTAACTTTATGGTTTTCATATTTCAAAAGTGTTCGAGAGCATCTAGTGGTCACTAGAGCAACATGCAGGTGGTTTATGATCAAACCGGAGGATGGATGTAAATGTGCTGTTGAGAACTGACATAATCCATGTGGAAACACAGTAGGATTGAATGCATTGTGAGGCACTAGTAGTTTCCCTGTGTATGCAGACATAAATTAAACTACAAGAGGTTTTTAGTGTTATTAACCACAAGTGAGGCCAGGGTTGAACAGCATTACATTACACATTAAATATGCCAGCTTTTGTACTGTGCATCACTCCAGCATACAGAGGAATATCATTTAGTCACAGTGTTTGTATAAATACATGTCTTTTTGTGTGATTTCTGTTTCTTTGATCATTGAAGTTTGTTTGTTCTCTACAGCAGTGTTTCATATAAATGTAGGTCACAGGGGAATAAAACTTGAAAACAAAGGAGGAGTGGGAGAAAACACAAAAACCCACCAGGAATTTAGCATGAAATAAGCTGCGACATGGCAGTTTCTTGTCAAGACATGACATACCTCTTCAGCTCTCAATATGTTTTTAATGGAATACTGTTTTATCAATTATGTTAAGGTGACATCGGAGACTTTAATAGCTGTCTAAATAAAAATAGTATTGACTTTGTGTACTGATACATAAATCAGGATGTTTTTGAATGCGTTTCTATTGAAGTGCTGAATGGCCATCAGTGCCTCTGCATCTTAAGCCAGTCAGTATTGGCATGGACTGGGTGAGACTGAAAGATTTTGGCAGAGTTCATTAACAACACACCTTTCACGTATGGTGTGTGCACTTTTGGGATGGGAATTATCAACTAAAAACAGCTGCAGCAAGATTGTACGAGCATGTATGTGATGTCAGAGCTGCTGAGGTTAAAAGTGCAGTTAAAAACTTTCATGGCCATGAAGTAGTCTTTGTTATAAATTCTGTGAAATCAAGAAAGCACCAAAACTCCAGTCAGCCATTAGGCAGAGGTTCAGCTGTTTTGCAGGGCAGCAAAGTGAATGTTGGCGATGCCTGTATCTCTAGAGGTGTGAAGCTCTAATGAACTATAAAGACCACGTCCACATTAAGTCTTTGAAAACAATCTTTTCCTTTGTGAGGATGACGCATCAGGACACAGATGAATGTGTAACTAGCTGACACACCTCAGAGTGACCCGGCTCTGTTATTTCACACGGCTGTTGGGTTGTAAGGCAACTGAAAGGAAGATGACTTTGATCTGTTTCTTTCTTATTTTGGTGTGTTAGTAAAAAAATTACCTGAAAACACCAGTGTGGGAGCATGTTGTTTCACACACAAATAACATTTTCAGATTCATCTGCCTTAGAGTGGACATGATGCAAGTGCTTTTATTTTGTCCCACCAAGACAGGACATCGTTACCTCTGTACTGATCCCTCTTTCTCACATTTCTCATCTCCAGGTGATGAGTTCAACCAATGGGGAGCTGAATACAGATGACCCCACTGCAGGACACTCCAATGCACCAATCACAGCCAATGCAGAAGTGGAAGTGGCTGATGATACCAAGTAAGGACACACACACACACACACACACACACACACACACACACACAAACACACACACTGGCATACAAGAAGTAACGTCTTTGCAACATCAACAAAATGATCCAAATTTAGTTTTAGACTAACTTGCACAATTACTAACCAAGCTTCAGCTAAGTGGATGCACTCATTGGGTTTGGGATTGAAATCACTTTGTACATGTAAGATAACTGTGTAAACGGGTGCTTTTTTTAAAACATCTGCATAAAACTTTAAATAGAAATTATATTTAAAAAAAATAATAATAATAATAATCCACACACTTCTATTCTTCCACTTATATTTAATACACCAACTATCTCAATAAGATCAGAGAAGAGCAAGATACTAAGACAAGGACAAAAATGTAGTGTTGGAATCAGTAAAGCTCCTGAAAACTTTGGTTCAGACCTCATAACATTTGATGATAGTAATAATAATGATGATGATAAAAATATAGGGTTTACATGTTAAACTTTATAGTTACTTAAAATGACTTCCTATGAATGAATATGTAAAAGAGATGTAAAAAATTCACATTTTCAGTCAGTTAATGAACATTTGCATGTTTGTGTTGCAGGTGCTGCTGTTTCTTCAAGAGGAGGAAGAGGAAAGCTCTCCAGAGACACAAATGAAAACGAGAGAGAAACCCTGCTCTCTTTTTCACCATCTTTTTCCGTTTTCCTCTCTCTTTGTCTAGCCCTCTTCATATAACCCCCCTCTCAGCCCCCCTCTGACCCTCCTCCTCTGCTGTTGGAGGTCCTGTAGTCTACCTTGGGTCGGCTGGACTGGCTGGACCACTGGGCAGCAAATTATACTTGCTACGCTGATCTAGTGGTTTCTGCTGCTCTGGCATGGGCAGGCAGGTGGACAGACAGACAGACAGACAGACAGACAGAGTAACATGTGTTTGCTGTTCCAACCGGGAGCTTTAAATGTGGACTAGCTGTACCAGCGGTGGACTCTTCATGTATTTATGGTCCCAAACTGAGCTGAAACTGGATCAACACACACTGCTGTGAGAAACGAGTGACCACAAATGAACGGTGGATAGACGGAAAAGCTGATTGGCCTTCAGACTGGATTCAGCTGGTTTACTGGCAGACTGGCTAGTTCTCTATTTTTTGTTTTTTTTTGTTCCTTACTGACTGGTTCAGAGGAGAGAGAAGTGCATTTTGAGGAGATACAGATGAGAGGACAACAAAAGGACAGGAAGCGAAAAGGCTGTTCGGACCACACGTGCACACACAACATACACACACATAATGTACAAATACGCTGCACTCTCTCGAGCTCATCATTAAGAGACTTCATAGACAAAGGGATGCAGCTCTCGCACATAGTCTAAAAAGTTTTTATTCCCTCGGGTCAAAGGAAGTACACAGTGAGCGGCTTGGTCTATTTCCTGCAACAGATCAGGCTCATTGTACTTCTCAGACACGTTCACTCTCAGAGGAAAACCTCACAACCACCAGAATCAAAAGTTCAAAAAGATGTTTATGTGAAAACTATGCTTTCTCCTGTTTTAATTTGTAACTAAAAAGACTGTCTACAATTTGAAAACTGTGTTTGTTTGTTTTTTTGTCTTTTTGGGTTGTTCAAAAAGTTTGTTTTGTAGCTTTGAGTGTGTTCCTCAAATTTTTTTTTTTTTTTTATTAACTTGTATTTTAAATTTTCTGGGTTTTTTTTCCTCTTTCTATCTACATTGGAGGATGGAAAGTCGGATAACTCCATTAAAAAAACAACCATACAAAATAAAAAACGGATCCTTATTGAAGGGAATCATGAACAATGTTCTTTAAAAGGGTATTTGTGCCCACACTATATGGGAGTGTATTATTTAACTCCATCATTACTGATGGTACAGATAGCTTCGGGCATAGAGAATCTGAACAGAGGCCTGATTCTTTAGCTTGATCAGAAAGGTTTTGTCCGTCCCATTGTGTTCTGATTAAGATCCTTAAGGAAACATAAGAATGCAAATTTCCACACAAGAAAAAAACATGATACAGGATAAATCTGTGCAGAGATCCAACAGGAAAGTGTCAGTGCCCTTATCAGTTTGAAGCGTCTGTGGAGATTATGTAATATTAAACTTCATATAGTAGAATGTCTATTAGTGAGTGCTTTAACCAAATACAAAAGAGACATCAGTTTCTGAGAAGGCCAGTCAAACAGAATGTAATACGAATGAGTGTCTACAGCCATGATAGCGTTTTGTGATGCTGTATTTTACATTGTAAAATGTGTACAGTGAACATTTATTTTAACTCTCAGCAGTCTTATTCAGGTTCCAGACCTGAATTATCGCCACATCTCCAGTTTGTGCAACTCCATGTTAAATGAGCTGCTGTTTCAGTCTGATTGTGAAGGCACAAATGCATGGGAGTAACTTTACAGCTGCTGTTCTGACATGCCCGGTAACAATGTTAAAATGCTGATCTTATCACAGATTATATGTCACTATCTAAGTTTACTATGTCAGCATGCCAACATTTGCTGACATGCAGATTGGCACCAAGCTTAAAGCACAGCTGAGGCTGATGGAAGTGTCATTAGTTCAGCGAGCATTTGATCATAAATTAAAGCATTGAACCAGAAGTCTGAACTGCTGATGGCGTTCCAGGAAAACTTATGAGATCATCAGAGATATCACACTTCCTGAGGGCAACATGAACTTCTAAACCTGATTTCATGACCGTCCATCCAATGGTTGCTAAGATGTTTCATGCATGTTTAACCATCCCCACAGCTCTACTGCTGGTGTGGCTGAAAACAATATAAGCTGTTATATAATATAATAATAATAATAATATAAGTTGTTTGAAGCCGTGGAAGATGCTGGTGTTACTGTAGACAGAGCTTCTTTAAGTCCAGTCCCATGTCCTTTTATGCTCAGAACCACATGGGGAGGTGTCAGTATTTTGACAATGATAACATGATAACATTTGAATGGGAGACCAAGGAGTGTAAATCAGAAACAATGGAGAACAGAGACAAAAATGTTACTGAGTGATTAATGAGCATGAATACAGAAGGAGACAGAAACCTCATTTTGATGTGTTCACAGGGAAAATGATAAAAGTTCAATGAGTTATCAGGGAAAGCTCTTCAAATCCAGAATATGGACTGACATGCTCTGTTTCACTCAGCACAGCTTTCATTCAGTAAACTTTATTGTAGTTATGTCAAATACGTAGAGGCATATCTGACCACACACACTTTGCTAATATCTTTAGTGCGGGGCGCAGCAGCGGAAGTGAGCTGGGGATATCTCTCTCACTCACATAAACGATCTTTGGCAGCCGGTCCGCCGTCACGTGAGGAAGTCGAGCCGTCCACTCCTATTGGTCCTGTGTGGCGTCATTACTGGTCTGCCGTGACGTCTCCGTGTGTTTATATTTTTTATCTCGGTCTATCGGACTGTAGTCAGCTGACAGACAGAGAGCAGCTCGGCGATCACACACACACGCCGCGGCTGTGCGAGCTGTACGGAGGACACACACTCACCGGGACACACACTCACGGGAGCCCGTCTGAAGCCCGGGGCCTCTCGTGGCTTTATGAGTGGGTTTTTTTTTTACTTATACTTCAGTCAGAGGTGTCAGAGAGCTGACACACAGCACCCCGATTAGGCTTCCCAGTGTGGTGTGGGAGCTCACACACACCGACACACACTGACTCCGTGCCGGGGCTGTTTCGCTTTGCACTCCTCTGTCAGCTGACCTCAGGAGGAAACAGGATCAGAGCGAGCTCCTCTGAGCAGGAGCAGCATGTAACCGGGTGAAGGACAGATGAGCTGCACATCGGCCGAGGAAACACACACTGACAGCCCTCCTGTCTCTGAGAGCTCTTCCTGAACACACCAGGCACCATGTCGGACTCTGAGAGCTCTCTGAAGCCTCTCAGGAAGTTCAGCTATGCGGTGGGACACTTTCTGAACGACCTGTGTGCCTCCATGTGGTTCACCTACCTGCTGGTCTTCTACCACTCTGTGCTGGGATTTGAAAACACATATGCAGGTCAGTCTGCCAGTCTGTTTGTCTGTCAGATTTTGTACAGTCACATGTTGTGTGTACAGTATATAAAGTGTTTAACATGTGGACAGTATATCAGGGCTGTTGGTCCCGTTCAGTTACACTGCTGCTGTCTTTACAAATGAGACCATCAGATCATTTTAATCATCATCATCATTATTATATTGGATGTATTCATTTATTCCTCACTCATACAGTGGATGTGTACCTTTGCCTCTGTCCTTCACTGATTATTATTGTGTATTTCTGATGTGTCATTGTGTGTTTGTGGTGCAGGTGTGTTGCTGCTGGTTGGGCAGATAGCTGATGGCATCTGCACGCCTCTCATTGGCTACGAGTCTGACCTGACGCCCGGCTGTGGCAACTACGGCAAGAGGAAGACATGGCACTTAGTTGGTAAGTCAGACAGAAAGAAAGACAGACAGGTAGACAGACAGACAGGTAGATGGTGTTACACTGTGGTGTTACACTTTACTGGCCCTCAGCATTCAGAAATGATTTATCTTTTTATGATGATTTATCTACTGCCAACTCAGAGAATTCATGGTCACATGGTACAATGGAATAAAGTTTCAGCTCTAAAGTGAAGAGACAACATATTATTTTTACTTTACTGTTTTTTTAGTTTTTACAGTGGCGACAGAGACAATAGTGTAAACTGTCTATATATTGATACGTATTGATATCAGTCCTGAAGCTGCTCCTTTTTTTCAGTCAGCTGTTACACACATGCTCTCATAAAGGGTATTCATGTAACTTTCTATGAAAGTGCTGCTTGGACTATGCTCCAGCAGTATTGATATAATAAGACTGTAAAGAGGTGTCAGAGGGGGATACACAGAGGCCCAGAGCTCATCCATCCTCCGTAGTGGAAGGACTTAACAAGTACAAGTATCCTAGTGACACACACACAAACACAGGGAGAGCTCCACTGTCAGATTGTGCTTTTGCTTCTCCGCAGTCAGACATTTACTCGATATAATGTCAATATCAATCAAACATCCAAGTGAAGTAATAAATACAAAAAATGCCTCAAGACATCCTAAGATATCAGTTTCCCGGCCAAGTTGCTTTGTCTCCAATAAAGTGTCATTTAATAGTTTTTTATGTCAGGTTACATAATGGTAAAATTGCTAAAGAATTTTGAAAGCTTTTGTAGACATAATAATCCTTTATGTGCTCATATAATTATTCTTGCAAATGGAAACTGTACACCAAGAGGCAGAAGTGAGAAGTGGACTTCATTACCCATAAGTCCTGTATTCATTACCCATAAGTCCTGTAATGTGAGCTCAGATCTTTGGATGGGTTATAGTGAGCTGGAAGTGGAGAACAGGTCCTGCCATCATCAGTGTATTACTCTGGAGTTGTGAAGCAAAAAAAAAAGTGAGTTGTGAAAGGTGTGTTTTGACAGATGGTGTCCTGAAAGTCCTTTTCTGATGTTTGCTTCTGTGTGTGTTATCCAGGTACGCTGAGCGTGTTGCTGTCTTTTGCCTTCATCTTCAACCAGTGTCTGGGCTGTGACTCTCTCACCCCGCAGTGGGCCAGCCTGACCTACTTTGTCCCGTTCATCATCATCTTTCAGTTCGGCTGGGCCGCCACTCAGATCTCCCACCTGTCTCTCATCCCAGAGCTGGTCACCTGTGAGCACGCTAAAGTAGAACTCACTGCGTACAGGTAGGCTTCATACACACTCAGAGTACACACAGTGAAGTAATCCACAGGTCCTAAGTGTGAAGTTTCTCCCTTGTGTGTGTGTGTGTGTGCGCAGGTATGCGTTCACAGTGATAGCCAACATCACAGTGTATGCAGTGGCTTACCTCCTGTTCCACGTCCAGGCTGGAGACGACGACGACCCGCTCAGTGATGCACTCGGACCAGTAGATATCCCCATCTTCAGGGTGAGAAGGAGTTCTTATCAACTGACACATGACATTTACAAGACCACTACAACTAACCACCAGTAAACACCGACAGTGAACTACCAGGTAACATACCAGGGCCCTTTGAACACACGAAGGGCCATAATTTCCTTCCGGCACAAAGCCAGCAGTAAGGCTAACACAGTCTTAATGAAATTTTGTTCCAGCAGTAATCTCTTTTGTAGCCACGGTGCCTGATGTGTAGTTCCCTGCCTCCAAACACAGCCTGTGTGTTCTGAGGTGAGCAGGCTGGCATAGCTGAGATTGTGTTGATGGTGCTAAATGAAACTGTGCTCGTGTTTCTGGCTGCTCAGACAGTTTCCTTTTGCAAATGCAAGGCAAATTTTGTAACTTTAGTTGGTGTTGGCACACAAAAAAGCATCTTATGAAACATGAGTTTTGCTGCTTTCACTTGCTATGCATGTTTTCATTTACTTCTCTTTGAAGTTTTGAATTGAATCACAATAAGTCCTCAACTCTTAATGACTGAGTCTGACCAACGACATCACATCACATCATTGTGCTCAGTCAGGAGAGACTTGATTAAAAGAAAAAAAAGGTTTAAATGGTAATTAAATAATGATGGCTCACAGATGGCAAAATTGGTTGAAGTGAAAAGACTGAACGCTGTCTTTGTGCTGAGCTGAGTTGAGGAAGTTGAGAAAACTAAATAAGTAAAGCATGAAGACAGTCTTCCTGATTGAACATTGGCCAAGTGTTCTTTGCTCATACCCAGGTGAACTTGTGCTGGGAGAGCACACATGTATTTATATTTGTGCCCAGTTTCAGGAAAATAAGGCCTGTGTGTTGTGTCGGTACAACATAGACACTTGACATGATATTATGTCTGACTTACACGGTGAAGTCACTCCACACTGACTGCCCGATGTGATTTGGATTAAAGAGGCTAATTAAACTAAACATTATGTGACAAGGCAGATATCCCAGACTAGAGAGAGTGTTAATGGAGCAGTGCCATTTTAAACAGTCTCATCTCAGCGTTTCATTTGCTAGGTTGGTATACTCGTATAGAAAGTAAAACTAAAACTGCTCTATAATGAGGATTCACATGCCTCCAGCAAGAAGAGTTTCTGTTTGGAGACTCAAGTTGTGACTTGTTAAAAGGCATTATTACTGTTATTCTCATAAGTTTTATTTGGCTTTTTATTTTAAAGTTGTTAATGCATCACTGTACAAGAGAAAAAATGTTGTATAAAAGTTCTGTGTGGAGTTAGTGAAAACATGTACCAGTTTATGATAAAGCTCAGCCTGTGTTATGTTGTGTTGGCTTACAGAATCTGGCTTTGATTGTGCTGGGCATCGGTGCTGTCTTCTCCTTCTTCTTCCACGTGGGGACCACTGAGTCGAGGCCCGGAGCGGGGGAGGGGGAGGAGGGGGAGCGGAGGCCCCTGCTGTCTCGCCCTAAGACCCCCTCATCTCTTCTGCAGTGGAAATGTTGGCTGCAGCAGCCCTCTTTTTACCAGGTATAAAATGTGTGACCTGAACGTCACCTGAAGCTGCTCAGCCAGCTGCTCTGTGTTTGGACTGACAGACTGGGACAGAAAAAGCTTTTTTGCAGTTCCTCTTTCAACAGCTCAGTTGCCAAATTTAGTTTTCTGTCAAATGATTCAAAGCAATACCATGTAACAGTATTTTTAAACCTCTCTGTGTATCTCTGTAGGTGGCCTTACTCTACATGTGCACCAGGTTAATAGTCAATCTGTCTCAGACCTACATTGCAATGTATCTTCTCAACACTCTGGGGCTGCCCAAGGTAAATCCAAATCACCCAAATCACTCGTTTTCATCTGCATATCGTCAGTTCATGGACAGCACCAATAATATTCTACATTCACAAGTCTTTCCTCACTGTTGGTTCTCTTTCTCCTCCAACAGAAGTTCATCGCAACAATCCCATTAGTGATGTACCTGAGTGGCTTTCTGTCCTCCTTCGTCATGAAGCCTGTCAGTAAACTCATTGGAAAATCTGTAAGTGAAACCTCACAGCTCAGCCTGGCTCCAGATCTGTGAAGTGGTGCACATTGATTTTTTTTTTTTAATTAAAATGAAATGGAAATTATTATAAAATGATTACCAGACTACTTTCTTGAATTACTGCAAAGTGCTGTAAATTATTATGATATACTCATTACTTATTATATACTATTTTGTTATACTTTTATTTCACATGAGGGATTTCTGTATTTGTGTCACTGTTTTCACGTGGGCGTGACCAGGTTAAAAAAAGGTGGTTTCACAAACTTCTATCCACCAGCCAGGATTTTGAAATATTTAAGTAAAAACTGGTGATGTTTATGTAGTTGGTTGTTTCAGTGCAAATGTAAATCAGATCTGATCTATCAAACCACACCCACATAGCCACCCTAACCCTTGAAAGAGCTGACAGTCCTCATCAGACTCAACAGTGTCTCTCAGTACAAAGCAAACACACTTTTTCAGTAAACCTTATCTCATTCTGTATATATACTGATAAGAAACGTGCTGAATTCACCAGGTTGGATTTGAACCAGCAACTCACCTGTCATACGCTGTGTGTCTCTCCTCTGATTGGTCCAGCTCACCTACTTCGTGGGCCTGCTGCTGATCATGGTCTTCGCCTACTGGGTGCTGCTGGATGACAAGATGGGTCAGCGGGTGTACGGAGCTGCCGTGCTGCTTGGGGCGGGGTCAGCCACCATCCTGGTCATATCGCTCTCCATGACCGCCGAGCTTATCGCCAATCAGACGGTGAGATGTGTGTAGAGCTGTGAGAGAGAGGGAGGTGTGATGTAAGCGGCGCTGATGGTGAACTTTTACGTCTTCTTTCTTTACCTTCATCTCTCTGTCTGCAGCAAAGTGGAGCGTTTGTGTACGGAGCCATGAGTTTCACTGATAAGGTGGCTAACGGAGCGGCCGTGATGATCATCCAATCCCTGTTTCCTTGCCAGTTAGTACACACACTCGCTCTCCTACTCTCTTTTATTGTTATACACAGAGTTTATATATGTATGTGTATTGTAGGACCTCCTCTAATGTTGGACAGGTTCAGCAGTGACCCACTGTCACATTTTTCATACTCTTCGATGCTCACAGTAATGTCAGGGTTCCCTCAGCCTTGGCTTGAGGAGTTTGAGAGCTGCAGGTAGGATCTATTGAGTTGTATGGAAATGTATGATCTAGCATGTCAGGGTGTGACCCCTACTAGGAAATAAATGTCAGGAGAACTTGATTTTGACCATGGAGTATAATAACTCAGAATCTAGAACCTTATACACTTTAACAGTATGTAAACTAAATGGAATACATTATACTACACTACATTACACTATATACACTACATAGCTGACTATAATGAAACCAAAACATTGAACAATATAAATGATAAGATAAAAGAAGGAAACTGAACCAAGGAGAGCTCAGTGGTTTCAGTGATGTCAGACTGTGACATGCTGTCTCTCCGTCTGTCTCAGGACTGTGGTGTGCTGTCCGGCCTGTGTGTGGTTCTATCATTACACCATGGTGGCAGTAACGGGGGGTGTGGCCGTCGTAGCAGCTTTGGCCCTCTGCTCCATCCTCATCTGGCCAATCAGGATCAGACTCCGTGAGTGAGATGCCTGTAATGATATATATGTGTGTGTGTGTGTGTGCAGTATGTATGTATATCTGCATCGCTTACTGACTCTCTCATTACAGCTGGTCGTTTGTTTCAGTACTAATTAGTTCTGATTCACAGTTCAACTATTCCTTTCCTGTGTGCGTGTGTGTGTGTAGGTGGTCAGCAAGTCATTTGTGAGGATCAAGCCAGAGTCAACTAACAGCCCCTCCCCCACTTCCCTGATGACTGACGCCCCTGCAGCACAGCACAACAACAAAACTCTCAACAGGACAGGAGGAGCTTTCACTTTTGGTTCTTCTTAAGATTCATTCTTAGTTTTTTTTTCAGGAAAAAAATCAGGGGAAATTGTAACTGGCTGCTGGATTGTTGCACTTAGTGTGGCATATTTAGCACTTGTGGTTACAGGACTTAGCAGGGAAACCAGAGGAAGCGAGAAGGGAACTTTTTTATTTTATGAGCGTTTTAGCTATTTTCAAGCTAGACTATTTTTTCTCATCATTTTCCAAAGACACCTTTCATTATGGCCTGGCAATTATAAGGATCGGGCTAATACAGGTTTCACTGTAGCGAAGTGGTGAGTAATTTGTCAGGCAGTAGCTGTCCTGACTCCAGAACTTTATCAATTTTCTCCCACTTTTTAAACTCATTAGAGCCAAAAAATCTACCACAGGTGAATGCAGAGGTACACAGTGTTTGTGGGGATGCTTGTTAACCTCTGATGAACGAGGCAGTAGAAAGTAAAACGTCTCCTACCTCCAGCTGCTTTGCTTAGTACAGGTTCAAACTAACACTTTTCACAAAACAGAAATGACAAATAAAATAGAGTAAAATACATTCCTCTCATGTTGAGAGTAACATAAAGTCCTTTCATATATTTTAATGACAGAGTAGTGTCCAGCAAAGATTCGAGGCAGCGTTAAAGTTGCTTTGTGTTCTGTCTGAACACACAGTAATAAACACATGAACACTGAATCTATGTTAAACAAACAACAACCAAAAATGTAGTTCATCAGGTTGGAGGGTGGAAGGGAGCTCTAGGAGCAAATGGCAGTGCCAATCAGCAGTGATAGTGAGAATTGCCAGATTATAATGAACACACTGTACACCCACATAATTATGATTGGATGTTACTAATCAGTCGATAGCCCAGCAGCTGATCAATGAGCTTGTGATTGAGAAACAATTATTTTTTATTGAATTATTATTCAAACTTATAATAGTTAACGTATTTTTTTCTTTACACTTTTTCACAATTTTCCGAATATTCAATATAAGGATCTTTTCCGTCGATCCCAATCAACACACAAGATAGTCACCATCTGAATGAAAGGAATGCAGAATACTAGATCATTGATTGTATTGTTGCTCAGAGCTTTGAACGTGAACATGCTTTAGATTCTTTGAGGTTTGATTTTTGTTTGATTTTTCATTGATATTACATCCACTACAGCCTGGCAAAAATTAAGACACAAGATGCTTTAAAGTGCACTGAAGCAGTGAAAGGAATGTTAATGACAAGTGTGCAGAGCTTTGGGAAATGATGAGAAAACAGGTCACAGTTCAACTTGATGTTGTATACAGAGCACGAGAGGAAAGACTGGGAACAAACTGACATGAAGAGTCCATGGCAGATACCTCACATGATGTTAAACACTGGCTCACCTCAAGTGGATCTCTTCACAAGGAACTGTTTCTCTGCTCGTTCACTACGGACATCAGAGCCAGAAAGGAGGATTCAAATGATCAAACTCATAAACACCAAAGAACACTTTGCAGCGTTGGCTAGTTACTAATGCTGCTGTGATAGAAAACTCAATTCCAGAAAACTGCCCTGAGTTTTGAAGTGTAATTCTTCATTTATGGGCCATATTACTACATGTTCCTCCCTGGGATGACAACATTGATAAACCACTACAAACAGTCACACAGACTGTCAGTGAACACATGAAATCCAGGCAGCAATGGACATAAGGGAGACTCCATGCCATATTGTAACACATAGACATTTAAACAGTAAGTTTTAGGACCTTACCTTGAACGTTGACCTGCAAGTTCAGCTTTTCTCATCTCATTGAGGCATTCACTGTTGTGTCCTTTGACATCATCCACTTTGTATCCTGGATAAGAGCTACAGTAAAGTCTCCAGAGGAGCCTTACACTGTTTAATCTGCTGCTGAGATGCAGTACGTATGAGGGAATCACAGGTAACTTGTATTTGTGCTTCATTATTGTGGATCATTTAGATAAAGCTCTTATTAGTTTTTTTTTCACTCATGGAACAACTTATTATTATGAGATACTTCTATTTGAATCATTTTTCATTGTACAGTTTTACCTCTTTATAATCACAGACCAAATGAAGGAATAGAAGGAATATTTTTTATAATTAAAATAAACTTAAATGGCAAAATTGTATTTCCTATAAAATAACTTTAAAGGGATCAGTGCGATAATATGTATATATGTGTGTGAGTACCAATAAAAGGGAATTATACTAGTACATTACATACATAACATACTAGTGTTTGACTGGGAGCTGTGGGAAAACTTGTGTATTCAACTCCAGTACAGTATGTAACTAGTTGTGTTCAGTCAAAGCTCTCTGTGTGTTCTTTAATAATTCCCCATTCCAGTTAACTTTATTTTTTGACTTCCTCTTTACGTACTGGTTGGCCCAGAGACTTGGTGTGATGTTTGTTTTATAAACCTTCATTAAATGCATTTCATGAGGTACAACTAGAAATGCATCTGAGTGTCTGAAAATTATTGTTTGACTATGCAAATTGACAGGAAGTGGTTTATTGTGTCTGTCTGTCTGGTGAGAGAGTTCCGTGTTTGACTGGTTTGCCTTGTTTTACAAAACTAAAACTACCACCTTGTGGTTGTAGTCTCCACCATCAAGTCGAGTTTCATTTTACATCGATGTCTGTTCAGACTCTTATAATAATGTATATTTTAGGATAAATGGAAGTCATCAGTATATTGACATTTGATTCCAGTGAATCATTTCCAGTGAACAACATGCTGTCTTCACTTAGGGTTTAGTGCTCATCCAGGAAGAGGAAGTGAAAAAGGTGGACTCAAGTACACAAAGTTTACTTTTGACCTTTTGGGTAAAAAATGTCATCACTTTTTATTTTATCCTGTTAGATATGTGTGTGTGAAATTTTGTTATAACTAGTGTATGAATTCTTGAGTTATGGCCAAAAACACGCTTTGTGAGTGATCTTAGCCCAGCAAATTCTAATCAGTTCATCTTTGAATACAAGTGGACGTTTGTGGACATCTGAAGAAATTCAATCGGGGTATTCCTGAGATAACACATTCACAAGAATGGGATGAACAAACAACCTGAAAACATAAAGCCTCTTGCCATAAAACCTTTCAAATGAATAGGTGTCTTATTACTTATATTGTGTAAATAAACAAATAAAAAGACAGGACACAACACTGGAGCAGATCTTTGCTCTTAAGGCAAGAATTTGATATTTAAAATGTCACGTTCCTTCATGCAAACCAGAGAACCAAACGTAATGCTGTAAACATCAAAGAGTTCATTCTTAGAGGGGTCAGTCGGAGCAGAGTCAGTCTTAGAACAGTGTTTAACTGGATAAATAAAGATTAAAAATATCTTTCATGATCTTTTCACATTCCTCATTTATCCTTGTCTGTTTTGTTTTCCTGCGGCCGTCTCCCTTCTGGTCAGGGAGCGCTGGCGTTCATTTTCTCCTGGCAGCTGTCCCAGAAGTTAAGCAATCTGTTGTTCTTGTTGGCACAAAAGTTGGTGAAATCTCTGAGCAGGCGGTCAGCGAGCCTCTCGTCACCCAGCACGCCCGTCCTCCAGGCCTTGGTCAGCATGGTGTTGTAGGCCCAGTAGTAACCGACCCGCTCCTCACCGCCAAACGGCCCCTGACTGTTGGAGGTGGTGGAGTTTCTCCGTCGACGCTGCTGCCCGCTCGAGTACTTCCTCTTGGAGTACGGCAGCTGCAGGAACACGGTGCCTGACAGGAGAGAGGCAGAGTGACATCAGCTTCCAGAAAACAGAAAGGCAGATTGTGTGTTAATGTTGTGATGTGACATACCTGTTACGTGGATGTACTGGGGCTTGTTCTCAGAGGGGAAATTAAAAGCAGAGGCAGAGTACTTATCGTGCACGAAGCCGAATCTGGTAGGAAGAGCACAACATTAACACAGTTAAAAGAAGGTAACTTCACACAAATGATCTGGTCAGAGCACATGACTTTTTAAATTCACTGTAATCCTAATTTTAAGAATTATAATGCAGTCATATTTGTGCCTCATTTCTGAGGGTGTGATTTTGAGCACAGAAAAAGAGTTTTTTTCAAAGTTAAAAATTATATTGGGCCTGTTCATGATGGGATGTTAATTGCTAATTGTACCATGCAGTGCTACGGAGAAATAATTCTACTGGCAATCCTATTGGAGACACAACGTCCAATCAGAAATGACCTACTCCTGTTTTCTGATTGGTTTAAACTATTAATAGATTTTTGTTTTCTCATATTATATGATTCTTAGAGTGATCAACTAAATATGATTCATTTATTATCAAAAAGTCCTTTCTGTGCACAAATATAGGTAGGAAACCACAGGACAACAAGAACCTGTACAGGATGGCCTCCTGAAAGAGCTGCATCCTGTCCCAGTATGTCTCTGGTTCAAAACCTGTTGGATGAATGAAATCAGACAGATGTTGTGACTGAGCTGAGTTACTGTTCTCATTTCACGCACGAACACAGCATGTGAACAGATGGCTTCTATACCTTCGAACAGGTTGTCACTGCCGTTCTTCAGCAGACAGTGGATGTTCAGAGGGATGAAGAGCTGGGCTCTCAGCGGGTCTCCATACAGGTAAGACGTCAGTGCGAAAGGAACCTCCAGTACAGGGACCAACAGGAAGCCACAGGAGGCTGCTTTCCTGTGCCACCCTTGAACCTGGTAGATCATCACCAAATGTCAAACTCCTCCAGTCTGCCTTTACACTGCAACAATCTCTGACAAGGCTGACAATTTGTAACACATACTCACATGAGCTCAATTTCAACACTGAATTTTATATTATAATGTGTAACTTTAACTCTGGTGCAAAATATTTTGACCTCAGAAGAATTATAAGGTAATGCTACAATTTCAAAGTTTTATATCCCCAATAGGTAATCACCGTCAGTGTATAATCATCACTGTATATGTCTGCTGCAATGCACAAATTATAGGCAGCCACAAACCCAGTTTATTTAAGTAATATGGTAGAGTAATAAAAACATGAATTTCTGTTAAAAAAAATAGTGGCACTTCTTTTCTGCTAAATAATAGAAAAAGACGCAGTAGTATGTATAATGTACTAATATACTGACTCTTCAGAGAACACACCATAACCCTATATATTTCTATAAATGTTTAATTCACAATTAGTGTATGCTTTCAGTATTTATCACAATGGAAAAAGTAAATGTGGTCTGTGTTAAAGTTTAGACATCCTGTCTCTGTGGGACATCTTTAAACATCTCTTATAGCAGCTGCCAGTCTTTCAGTAGTTGTTCAGAACAGTTTGTCTTTCTTCCTTGCACAATACTTCTATTTCAAGAGTACAGTTCAGAAATATTCTTCATCTTGTATGTCCTGCATTTTGAGATAGATTTTATTGAAAATTACCAAGAATACCCAAGAAACATGAAGGTTTCCACAGTAGCCTCCTATTTTTTGTTTGTGGTTGAGTTTACAGTGTTTAAGACAATTCTCTTTCTGTGATATCCAACCTTTTCAACTTTAGGATGTTTGTTGATTCGTTGACATTAACCTCCAGGATTTACTGCTTCTTCTTAGAAACTTTTTTTCATTTCCTCAATCCTTTTTGTGTCACTGGCTGCCACACAACCAAAATAGGTCAAATGCTATTTCCTTGTTTTAAAAGAAGTGTGTGTGTGTGTGTGTGTGTGTGTGTGTGTGTGTGTGTGTGATTAAGCATTGACTGAAAGAGCTTTGTTTTTTACAGTTCTTTGTGACACTACCAGATCATTTTCATTGCACAATTTAAGCAACAGCTAATTCAGTTTGGGTAGACACTGAAAGAATGTATGGAGAGAATATGAGTGTTACTGAAACCTGTAGGAGTGTGACCTATTGACAACTGAGGAACAAAAAAAAGGGTGGGAGACAGGGGAGACATCTAGTTACCATCTCAAAGAGCACAGCAGCAGTGACAGCCATCCAGTGCAGCTTGATCTCGAAGGCAGCGTTGAGGGAGAAGTTTCCATGGTAATAACAGCTGCACCATTCGGTTCTGTCACTGCGGTTGTTAACGTCCACATCAAGAGTGACCGTCTTCTGCTCCGGGACTGTGGCAGCTGGAGGACAGACGGAGGGAGGTAGAGAGACAGGAAGACAGGAGGCAAAGGGAAGCAAAAGGAAACATGGATGGCATAATGGGCAGGCAGACGGATGAGTGAGAGCAGAGCTGGTGAGTGTGAATGTTTATAATGGGTTAGATGCAAATGAGATTGACAGTAGAGCCGGTTTTGTAGGCCAACTTTAGCTTGTCATAGATCTCAAGCAAAAAGAAATGACAGTACAGAAACTGCAAAAGAGTCTTGATAATCATGGTATATACATTCTTGTATTTAATCATTGGTATCAGGCTAAGAAAATATTTTAATGTTCATTACACACTTACCTACATCACAAACTCAATCCTCAGGTCTAAAACTTTCTGTAGTTTTATCATAGTTCAGATTTATAGGCTGCTTTTATACACTGTATATTAAACATAAAATCTATTTTTCTGATGACGATGTACATATAATTGTATTGTATATTTGTTGTATATGATCATGTTAATTTAATTTACTTTTAAACATTTTTACAAGTTTATTTTTTGACTTTCAGAAACGTGTGATCATTTTTTCATTCATTAACAGAGGGGTCTTCCTTTCAGGTGAGGCAGCCCAACTCTGCCATAAACCCCTGCATTCAAGTCAATTTATCAAATTATGGACACTGTTAGTCCCTTAGTCGCTGGCTGAGTCCCTGACAATTAAATAGAAAATAGTTACTACAAGAACCTCATTTGATACAAATAATAAATACAATAACAAAAAAGTCATGAAACCACTTCAAGGTGTCAGATAGCAACATAGGAATGCATTCATTTGAAAATTATTGCTTTAAAGATGCAAGCACTTTGAAACACACCCAGGTCAAAGGCAATGATGAAGCTTTGAGTGATCGCATGAAGCATGAATCGAGCCGAAGCAGAAACACTGTCACAACGCACTGTGTTGTGACGGCGCTTTATGCGACAAGTGAGGACATTGCACACCACAGCACTACTGAACCACAGCCACTAATACCACAGCATGCACTGAAACGCCACACTAACTACTACTGCTCCTGAATCAGCTTCACACTAACCACACAGCATGCACTGATTGGAGGTGGAAGGTGGAAAAATTTTATCACATCAATCAGTGGTCACATCGAACAGAGGCAGAGCCACTATGGACAGATGGATAAGACTACAAATAGGAGACACTCGTCATGCACTACACACTAAAGAACACACCACCAGCTATTCAATGCAGATCTCCAGTCCACTGTCAGGAGAGCTGAGTCCAGTATGGAGATGGACGGTGATGGATGAGGTCATGAAATCTTACATGAAAGCAGTTCTGTGGTGACTGACATGAGATGGAGAATGAGTGCTACTCTGTGGTGGTTATATACAGTATGACAGTATGAGTATGTTGGGCTCATTAGTTTTGTTTTGTTTTTGTTGTTTTTTTTTTTTGGGGGGGTAAAATTGGATAAAAAGAAAATCACTTTTCGGGATTTTTGAGATCTGAGACTTTTGCCTATTTAAAATCTAAACACTAGATCTAGAAATTTAGCATTTTACTACTTAACATTTCCCATTTCATTTTATAGTGAAAATAAACGAACCAAAAACAATGAGCCTTAGTTTGATGTGGATGAAGCTTGAGGGTTCACTTGAGGGTACTATCTAGGGTCATGTGAAGGGTGGGTATTGGGTAGGACAAACAACACTGCCCTAATGTCAGATTAAACAATCAGCAGGAGTAGAAGAACCAATTTCTCTTTGTATTTTTGGTTTCTATGAAATTAAGTGACCAACAATCGTTAAACAAATGCACCCTCTCATGCCCCATGGGACATGTAAATACTGGACCCAGCCAATTCTCTGAAGTAGACTTGTTCATGATTTGCATTAGACTGGATGAAGGAGGAGATTGTGGCTCCCTGCGGTGTGGGCTGGGCCGGGAGGATCAGGCTGGGTGTACCTAGCAGTGCGGCGGCCTGGCTGCGTCCTCCAAAGCTGCGGCTGAAGGAGCTGTGCCTACTTGCGTAGGAGGCCGGCCGGCTGGGCAGCCATGGCAGGAGGAAGGCCGGGAGGTCGCAGGGTCGCCGCTCCTCCAGCACAAAGGCTACCTCGAACCACTTCCTCTGGAACAGGGCAAAGTCTTCCAGGGCTGCAGTAGACCAGCCTCCAGCAGCAGTTGGGGCGAGCTGGGAGGTCGAGCCTGATAAGGTCAGGATAGGAAAGAATATCATGACAACAACCTCTGGAAAGCCCTACAAAATTACTCGACATAATTAGAGACGTATGGATATATACCCTAGAATGCCAGTTTGTGGCTATACTAAAGGAAGATGTGTAAAACTGTATTCACAGATAAGAGATAAAAGCAGTGGCCTCTATGACCTCTGAGCACATTTAAAATCCATTCACCATCCTTCTCTCCTACTATCCTGTAGAAGTAGAATCCATAGACGAAGGTGCGCATGGCATCTCCAGACGCGTGGGCCACCAATCCTTCATCCAGCATTTTCTACACAAACCAAACAGACAAAACAGCCAACAGCTGAACAGAAACAAAACAGACTCCTGTTCACAATGCGCATGCCGAAAGTTGCTCTGCTTTTCCTTGTTTAAAAATATCATTTTTTTATTTTCATTCATTTTTCAAGTTCAAGTTTATCCTTAAACAAATATGGTGAATGCATTTTTGTCTTCATGAAATTTCATGAAATCATTTCATGAAATTCAGCAGCTGGTTAACTTGATGTAGCAGAAAGACTAGATTCAGCCTACTGGCACGTCTAAAGTTCACAAAAACAAACTCATTATATCTTTTTTATTTCATCTGAACACACATACTATAGTGTAAAAACAACAAGTTGTGGTTTCATGGGGGTTATGAGCCAGACTGTTGGAACAGTGAGTTTGTACTGTTGCTTGGAGACCTCAAAGTCACTTTGAGTAAGAATTTAGTCATTTGACTTTGTTTTATACTTCAAGTATGTCTGACTAAGCTAGATGATTGTTTAACAGCTGTCTGATCATGTGAACTCCCATGTGTCCTGCTTTGTCGCACGTCTGTTCAGTGACATTACTGCATTCTTAGTATATTAACATAAAATGTTATTTTTTTATCAAGTTAAAGGAAAGTTGGGACACACAGCTCTTACCTGCATGATATCCACAGCCATCCCCTGTGTGGCCACGCCCTCAACACTGCTGACCAGCCAATGAACGACCTCTGCACTAATGAAACAGTTGAGTGGTAGGCCCTTCTGCTCTGGGAGCAGCTGTACTCCTGTCCTGTAAGAGAAGACACAGACACAATGTTGTCTAAGAAAACTGTTTTCCAAATAGGAACAACATAATGAAATACATAACATAAAACCTTTTACATAGATTAGAATCATATTCAGAATTTTTGTCATAAAATGCATCAATTGCATGACTTCATTGATTTTGGTTACAATAACCTCATAAAACTGAGACAATATGTGACTGGTTTTCTTTACAGGTGTAAAATTAGTATGTAAGTGTGAATATCTATGAGGATGTGATGTTTTATTCTGACCCTCTCTAATGCTGCATGATATGACTGACACGTCCAAATGTCAAGACCTAAAAACACACAGCAAAAAATCTTACGTGGGGTGTTTGATGGCCTCCAGGATCTCTGAGAGTGTTGAGGAAGAGGACAGAGAAACAGCTCCTGCTGCAGACTGCCCACTGTGAACAGATCTCTGATCAGTGTTACTGGCACCACAGGTTACTGGATTATCACAGATTATCAAACATTTACTATCAGGTTATTAGCTATTCTCCACAAATACAACTTACAAACAAACCAAGATAAAATAAGTCTTCAGTTTTACTGTATATTAGTTTTAATTGAATAAAACATTAAATGTCATAAAATTAAAATATCTAAGAAGCTGTTTAACTATGCTACGGTGTCCATATTGTTTTATTAAAGCTGTCAGGAGTATGGCTGCATCTTATTAATTAAAGGGTTACCTGGTGTCCGTGGTGCTGCTGCTGGCTGTAGTCTCTCCTGCCAGCTGTGCTGCTGCTCCAGCTGTCACTACCGGCTGGACTCCCTTATCTGCAGCCTCGCTGGCTTCAGCAGGCAACTACACAGGTAAAAAGTACTTCACTAAATGTGTTTTTTCAGTTGGGTTGTTTTTAAGGGTTTCCTCAGATTACAAAAATATGTCAGTTCCCCTGATGTGGGTGCTGCTGTGTATATTGTGAAAACATCTACATATATTGCCATGTTGGCATTATTCAAAATTTATGGAAAAACATTAGGAAAAATTCAAATTCAGTCATCAGTGTTAATGCAACAGTTGTGGAGTGCCTCTGTCTGCACACAAACATGTCATTTTTAAATAATGTGAGCACCAAAAACAAAATCCCCCTCACCTCCATTGTATAGTGGGGGCAGAAACCTCCACAACAGTGGAAGGACATGAGAAAATATGTTTGTTTTTCAGTTTGAGTGAACAGACCTTTCACCAACTCAGTCCTGATGTCATGCATGGAAACAGGAGGGAGCCTCAACAGTTAATCCGAGTAAATGTGTGCAGTGGTAATACAGTACATGTTAGTTACACCAGGATCACACTTCAGGTATCATTCTCTAGAATTAGAGAGCATTGGTTTTAGGATTTAAGCTGTCTCACTGTCACTGAACAGACAAAAATTTGAAGTTCATTTGAAGTTTGATTTAGCTATTTTGACTATAGCCATATGGATAGCAGAAGGGACACTTTGGTTATTTGGGTGCCTGAGGCCAAATGACTAATGGCACCCCATATGAGATCATTCTTCAGCTAAACCTGGTTCTTCATATCCTTAGTGCATTATATTTGTAATTTATGTGGTAACACAATATGAATGAGTTTTATGTCTAAATGTTTCAGGGGAGAACTGCCAACAGCTTGAACCATCGCAGATACTACAAAGGTATTAAATGTGATCCCAGTGTAAGAGTTGACAGTGTCTCTACCTACCAGCAGGCACTACAGTACTGGATTGTATCAAATGACTCCCACATAGAGTGTTTCTGCACACCATGCTCATGCTGTAATGGAGAGCTTGTTAGAAGCTACAGCACACACACATACACACACCAAAACAAACAGCTTCAGCGATGCCCAGGCACCTCATTACTGACCTGAGAGTGATAGATGTAGGAGGAGCGAGGGCTACGTATAAAATCCAAAATAAAGGCAGCGTCCTATCAGCATACAGGAAGAACATAACCCAGGATCAAACACCCAAAGCTCAGCAACAGGAACAGAACAGAGGCAAATGGAAGAAGAGAAACAAGAGCAAAAGCCCCACACCAAAGCACCAGCAAAAAAGAACCATCTTATCCAAGTATTTATGGTTGAAAAATACATTCAGATGTGTCTGCGAAAGCTAAATGCCTGAAGCAAAACAGCTTATTCTGATCCACACACATAGAATAGACACTCACCTTGCGGGGACTGTCTACATAAGTGGAAGCTGTGGCAACACTCGGGGCATCACTGATAGCTGCTGAGGGCTTCGCCTGCTGCTGCTCGTCCAGCGTCCTGAGAGGAAACAGAGAGAATGCACTTAAAAATGAGATACAGCCTGCAGTGCAAACAACATGATGGCCTGCAGTCACAGGAGATACTCACCTTTGGTTCTGGTCCATTTCCAGTAAGGCTGATAAAGCTGATGTGCCCTTCTTGCCTTGTGGCGGTGCCACAGGCTCAGTAGGATATGAAGGGAGGGGACTGGTAACCTGCAGTCCTTTCATTGGTGTGCCTTTCTGCTATGTGAAACAGAGTGAAAAACACAGAGAGAAGTGTCCTTTTTAGCACCTGAAGACTGACCTAGTGAATGCTTGGTATTTTTAGTTGCTGATATATCTATCAAATACAGTAGTTGCTTAATTGACTTTATTGTTTCAGTATTGACTGAAATTAAATGGCCACTGAGGGCAAAGCAACATGCAAAAACACAGGTGTGGTGCTAGAACTGTGGAAAATCCCTACACTGAAGTATTAAAAGTTAGCTCCAACAGCCTTTATAGGACAATATCAACCATATCAGCACAGACAAATAAGCAGTGGAGCAGTACAGACCTATTATCAGCAAAAAAGATTTCATTTTGAATCACAACTCCTGTTTGTGTTACATGATTCTTATTGGAAAAAATAACAGTAAAAGCAATTCACTATTTCACCACAGACACTGTGTATTATTAACTACATCACTCATCCAGGGTTCATAGAATACTAAAATATGTGAAGCCTTAAATAAATAATGCAGTTCCATCTAAAGTGACTGGAAACAAAACCTGTAAATGGTGTAAACTAGGAGAGACTCACTCTGATGATCCTGTCTGAGCGATGGCGACGACGAATGCGGTTGAGGCCCTCTAGGAAGCGGATGAAGCCATCCAGCAGGACCCAGTCCCCGCTGCCACCCATCCCAGCACCTGCTCCCTCCCCGTAAACGTCCCAGTGTCCCTCCCCGTCCGCCACCCGCCGCGCTCCACCGGCTGGCAGCAGGAGGAAGCGAGTCCTCCAGAACTTCAGAGAGTCGATCAAACTAGAGAGAAGGAGAAGGAGGACTGAGTGTGGTATCTGATAATGAAACTCATTTCACTGTACTTTTTTTTAAATCAATATAAAAACTGCAAAAATTAAATCCAAATGTATATAGGAGTGTAAACTGAGAGTAAACTCACACATCTCAACAGTAGATGACATATTTGGCTTTGATTTGACCACAAATACAACATTAATACATGTTTTTGTTCTGCAATCAGTAAGCAAAAAAAAAATATACATGTGTTTGTGTATGTGTTTTTACCTGAAGTCCTCAGAGCCAGCAGAGCAGATGTACTGGTCTAGGTAGTTCCACTTGTATTCCTCCAATCGCTCATGGCCAAACTCCACCCAACAGGATACAAACTGAGCATCAGAGTGTGAAGGACACAGGCTGTAGCTGTACTGGATCTGAGCTGACTCGTACGGGTACCTAAAATAAAAGCAGGTCAGCCAGCTTTTAGTCTGCTGATGTTATTATTCATTAACAGTATTCTTCTGGTATCTTTTCATTAACAGTACAGAGCTGACAGGAGCCGACACATACAGTAGACTGTTAGACCCTGTATTTGTGTATTCACATTGGATGGGAAACTTAGAGGCCCCACATTTATTTTTTTATACTATACTGCTATACTTTTATCCATTTGGGAGGTTCAACATGGCAAAAATACAGAATTAGTCCTAAATGTGTTTGATGTTGCCATGCATACTCACTTGGGCAGGTAGCGGGTCACAGTGATTATCTTGTCTTTAAGGCAAACCTTATGGAAAGTCCGGCCCATACTGAGCCAGTAAACTGTCTCCTCCTCCTCCGCTCGCCGCAGAGACACCAGACCTAAAAACACAACAAGTTACCATGTGTCTAATGATAAAGTTATCATGTAGCACATATTCAAGTTGTTTATGTAATGAAGTTTGTTATGAAAGGTCGAAGGGCTATTTTAGAATTAATTTACAATATAAAGCTAACTTTACTTCAAACATGTGAATCCCTTAGCTGAAGTTCAACAACTTTATAGGCCTGCTGAAAGGCACTCTGGGAAAAGACTACCACATGAGGATATGAAATAAATATAAAAACAAAAAATTATAAGAAACAAATGTTTACCCCTGGAATAAAGAGGGCTGCTGCCTAGCGGTGTGGCCACAGAGGGCTGTGGTTTCCTGTTACTGGACTGGACGATGATCTGGTATCCCTGCATCAACCTCTGACAGATAAACTCCTCAAAAACCTGAGATGCACTCATCACTGGAGCTTCATCCTCCCGCCTGAGAAAGAAACAGAAGCATGAAAGCAGATGAACAGACAGTCTTTGACTTCCTTCATGTTGGTCTGGAGAGCTCATTCACAGAAGTTTGTGATATACAGAATGCTATTCATCCCTCCAGTAGATTTGAGAGACTTGAGGAATCATTACCAAGATGCACCAAAGCTGTTCTGGTGGGATGTGGTGCTCTAACACACCACACACACACGCACACACTCACACTCACTCACACAGACACAGACACATATGAATGTATAACTTGCACAATTAGTTTTAGTGGTTATATAAAAAACATGACAAAAAGACACTTAGAAATGTAAACCTTTGTATTGAACTGAATGGTTTTTATTAACCTGCGATAATAAAAAGAGTGTGAAGGTGTTTCTTTCAGCACCAATTAGTGTCTGCAGTGTTCTATTCAGGCTGCATGCGGTCACAACAAACTCCAGCAAGGCGACAGGGCAGACTGAATGTAGCCTAAAATGTCAAACCCAGAGCAAAATTCTAAGTCAAAAAGTCTAAGTCAAAAGTCTTTAAAGAACTTTTTAAGCGTATTGCTATATGAACACATAATAATAATCAAAGATGACTTTGGTAAATGTAACAACATTTTCATAAATTTCTCAGGTAACTACAATGAGAAAATCAACCTGAGATTATAAAAGTGAAGGGGACATGTCCTGCCAATCTCCTGTGGAAAATTCACAGGGCATGTAAATGGACAGCTGTTGGGCATCATGTGAATGACAGGTAGTCATTAGTTGTTGACTTTAAAAACTTAAACTCTAAAGACAGGATGCTGCCCACCTCTCGAGGTCACTGTGTGGCAACAGGTCATAGCATCCTTCAGTGTAGTCGTTCTGCAGCGTCTGGCGGTCTGGGAAGTAGTCGGTAGTGAGGGGAAGGCAGGCCGGTGTGGTCAGGGACTTCCAGTCCACCCCCACTGTGCAGCAGAAGCTGGGCACTGTCGGGGGCGCAGAGACAGCAGCAGGGCTTCAGGAGCACCCACATCATACACATACACACACACACACAAACAAAAAAATCCCCACAGCAAAGACAAATGCATGTACCCAGGGAGTGGTACATGTGTGTGGGGGGCGGGGATGGATATAGAAAGGAGGGGGAAGCACAGTGGGGTGACCAGAAGAAAAAGGAGGGGAGAGGAAGAAGACATGAAGATGGAAAAGAAAGAGAGGAGATGAGGATACAAACAAAAAATAAAAAAATAGAAGAGAGGAGAAGGAAAAAACAAGGAAAGTGTTACTTTTACTGTCCTTGTCACCCCTGCTGATGATTTCTGAGGGGCCTGTAGTTGTGCAGCAGTGATCAGACATGCAGATTGTTGCCCTGTGACAGTCAGTCTGTGATCAGCATCACTCAACAAGCAAGTGAAAATGTGCCCTGAGTTCAGAAAAGGTGTAAACTGTAACATGACAAGTGAATTTAAGCAGAGAAATCACTTCATGCAAACATACAGATGGTGAGCAAACTCTATATTCAAAATATTGTGTATAGGACAGATTTGTTTAGCAGAAGCACTTATTACAATTTAAAATCACTCCAGAGGAATATACTACCACCAAGCAAGAATGAGAAGATAGGGTGCAAATAGGGTGTAGGAAATTATGGGAAGGCTAATTAAAGAAATATTTTATCATGAAAATTAAGATCAACAGGAGGCCCAGAGAAAGAGACAGGGAAGAACCAGACAGAGAAAGAAAACATACAGAGGGAGGAGGAGAGGGTAAGCCCAAGCCACATGGCCTGTAAGAGTTGTTGATACCTGCCACCTCTGGAAACAGATGCCCAGTGGAGAAACCTGCCTGCCAAAGCTGAATAAGCCTTCAAAGGTTTAAGACACCTCTGAAGGTTTATTGCCATTATCAGTTTGGTGATTAAGAATATCAACCCCATCCTGAGGTATGGCTGCATGACAATGTTTGCAACAATTGACATGTTTTTGTTTTCGCAAGGGCAAGGTGGACTCACTTGGATCTGCACCACTGAGGGAAAAGTCTTCAAATGAGGAGCCACGGTTGGTCAGAGTTCCTGTACAGAAATTACAATTGAAAGAAAGAAAGAGCAAGCACACTGACATGTTTTAAAGGGGAGTAACAAATAATTATTTTCATTGTTAAATGATCTGCAAATTATTTTCTCAATTAACTGATAAATCCTTCAGTTTATGAAATATCAAAAAGCACTTAAAATCCCCATCCCAGTTTCCCAGAAGCTCGAAAGTATTACAAAGTTTTACACTGTTTCCATTGTTTAACTGAGTCGTGTTATGGCATGACTCAACCTACTAAGTGCTGGAATTCAAACTGTCCCAGAACCAGGCAGTGATGCGTAGTAACGTTTTAACAATACAACAATGTGCCTTGCATGGGTCCAAGTGGTTTTTAAATAATTTTACATGTATAAATAGAATGTAGTTGTTTACTATATGGATAAACTGTAGAATGAGACTCTTTACAGACAAAAACAGTAAAAGAATACAATCTAAAAGTGAACATAGCTCCATCATTATATTTCTTAAAGCTTAGTGTCAGTCTACATTTTTCTTTATCAAAAAATCAAAAACTCAAACCAACAATGTGCTAGTCTGTCTCTGGCTCTTAACTCCAAGCCTGCTGGTCCCCTCTTTATATGTAAATATGGTCACAGATATATAGGGTTTTTAAAAGGTTCTACTAAAAACTGGTCTCTGGAATTTTTATCAAAATTTACTCAAACAGGAAGAAATAGTGCATTTGATGGGAACTATTTTTAGCTGTGGATTAAAGTACATTTGAAGCTCTCAAGAGTATTTGGGTCAGCAACATGTTGTACATGTACAAGTCAAAATAAACTACAATGTGTGAATTCATGGTAATGAAGGAGCATATCGTCCAGTGTAGCAGGTGACTCAATATGTTCTTAATAGTTTCTGGACAACAGCAAGATAAGATGAATCAAGCTTTGATAGACACACAATAATTGTTGGTAATCAAATTGTTTGTGATTTGTAGATTTTGACGGTGAGAAAACAAATATATAATTTTCCCAGCTTTCACTGCTACTGATATATATGTCTATCAGCTGCAGAATATAAATCAGGGTTTAAATGCCGTGAATGTTTCAGGAGAGTTTTTCACCACTATTGTTGCTCCCTGGACTTCCAGTTGACTCTTCCAGCCCTCCTCCGATGTATAGACCATTCTCTCCTGCTTGCCTAGAGGCTGTTCGCCTTCAACAAAAAGATAGATAACAAGCATTAATCTCATCTCATCTTCAAGCTAACAGTCTTTACAAAGATTTCCTTGTAAGCTGCTCTGTCTAACCTTCCAGTGGCCTCATGATAGGCGAGCTCCAGCAGCTCTGCTGAGGTGTGGGCAGGATCTCTCTGCTGGCTGCCCTGCAGTTCAGCCATGTTCTGCCTGGTCTGGTGATGGATCTGGATTGCCTCTCCAGAAGGACCTGAAGAACAACAGTGGCAAGTACAGTGTGATGCTTGGACAAATGCCAGCATTACAACTGGCTTTGGCTCTTATTTCTTTATGAAACAGCTGCCCATCACACAACTATGTGTAGGTCCAAAAACTATTATGTGACCCTGATAGTTGTTCCATATTCATAATTTTGTATGTAAATGGTATGGTATGTATCAATGTTAAAACGACTAAAACCCAGATAACACTGAATCTTATATCATAACTTCTTAATTTTCTAAACCAATGTTATTACTAAAATGAAGTCATTCTTCTGTTCACTGGACAGTCTTCCAACTCAATTCTCAAGAATCTTTATTGTCATCATGTTTTCACATGACACGAAATTAATATTGGTGACTTCCAGCTTTAAACGTAAATATATAGTAAAATATGTAATATGAACACAAATATCCAAATCCAAAGTTGCAGCAGCAATGCACAGTAGGGGGGTGGGTCAGTTGTTCAAGTGCAGTCAAGTGCATGTCTCAAGTTCTCAATAGGGGGAAATGCATTGTACAGCTCTGGGGAAAAAGCTGTTTTTCAGTCTGCTAGTTGTTGTCTTTTATGTTTCTGTACCGCTTTCCAGATGGAAGCAGTACGAACAGTCCATTACCCGAGATGTGGTCTGGCGGCAATATGTTGGGCCTTCTTCTGCATCCGGCCAGCATATATTGAGTCCAGGTCTGGAAGAGGACTTCCCACAATCCCCTGTGCTGTTTTCACCACCCAGGTCTTTTTGGTCTTGTGCAGTATTGCACTGAGGCAGAGGATGCTCTCTATTGTGGCCCTGTAGAAGTTTGTCAGGAGCTGAGGGGAGAGTCCAGCACGTTTCAGCTTCCTGAGGAAGAAGAGTCTTTGTTGAGCCTTCTTTACCAGGTGAGCTGTGTTCATGGACCAGGTCAGGTCAGATGTGATGTGGATGCCCAGGAACTTGATATTGTTGACACGCTCAACTGCTTCCCCGTGGATGAGGAGAGGAGCGTGCTCTGTCCTCCTGGACCTCCTGTAGTCCACTATAACCTCCTTGGTTTTGCTGGTGTTCAGAACAATGTTGTTGTTTGAGCACCACTGAGTAAGGTGCTGGATCTCCTCTCTGTAGTGGGTCTCATCATTGTCCGATATGAGGCCCACTATGGTGGTGTCGTCTGCAAACTTTACGATGGTGTTTGTGGAGTGGATGGCAGAACAGTCACTGGTGAAGAGAGTGAAGAGGGCTGGGCTGAGCACGCAGCCCTGTGGTGTGCCTGTGCTCAGGACCAGTGTAGAGGATGTAATGTCCCAGATTCTCACCACCAGAGGCCAGTTGGTGAGGAAGTCCCTGATCCAATGGCACAGCGATGAGGGCAGTCCCAGGTTGTGGAGCTTCAGTATCAGCTTGTCCGGGATCACTGTGTTGAAGGCTGAACTGAAGTCTACAAATAGCATCCTCACGTAGGTGTTAGGAAGCTGCAGATGGGTCAGGGCTGTGTGAAGTGCAATGGAGACTGCATCCTCTGTCGACCTGTTCTCCCTGTATGCGAACTGATATGGCCCTTTTCCACTAGTACCTACTACCATGCTCGGCTCAACCTCGACTCTTTTTACGCGTTTCCATTACGTGTTAGTACCTGGTACCAGGTACTTTTCTAGTACCTACTTGGCCGGGGTTCCAAGCGAGCTGAGTCGAGCCGAAAATGTGACGTCGGCAGACGGCAGGCCACTGATTGGCCAGGGCGTGACATCACTAGATGAGTCGGGAGAGCGACTCGTTCATAAGAGTCAACCCCGCCAGTTTTAAAACGCACGCATAACAACATGATGACATGATCAGAGATGGCTGTACAGAAATCAACCCCGTGGAGCAACGACGAGGTGCAGACATTTCTTTGTCTGGTGCCTCCTCAGTCCAAATCTGTATAGTTCTGGTGGTTGGTCTTGTCCTGCAGATCAGAGGTTTGTAGGCAGGGATCAGATTCACAGAGATGTGGTCCGACATGCCCAGGTGTGGAGCTGCAACAGCCTTGTATGCTCCAGGGATGTTACAGTAAACTTGATAGAATTTGGGGAAAATTGCCTTAAACTTGACATGGTTAAAGTCTCCGGCCACGATCACAGCCGCCTCTGAATTGTTGTTCATCTGCAGACTGATCTTGCAGTACAGCTGGAGCAGTTCCTCCAGTGCTAATTTAGCATTAGCTTCGTGGTGGTATGTAGAACTGGCTACAATCAGGATAGAACAGAGCTCTCTAGCCGTCTTAAATGGCCTGCATTTCACTGCCAGATATTCCAGATCAGGAGAACAGTATGTTCCGATGATGTTCGTGGCTGTACACCAGGCTTTATGAATGTACAGAGCCAAACCTCCACCTCTGTGTTTCTCTGAGGCTGCAGTCCTGTCCGCCCAGGAGAAGAGAGCGCCCCGCTAGCTCCACTGCCACGTCTGGGATGTTGTTATCCAGCCAGGTCTCGGTAACGATCTCCACACAGTGTCGACCTTTGCAGAGACGATCCTCAGCTTCATCTCGTCCCATTTTGTTGACGAGTGATTCCTGGCGTTTGTGAGGAAGAGACTGGGAAGAGCCGGTCTGTATGGGTTAGCTTGTAGCCTAGCACGCAGGCCGCCCCTCTTGCCCCGCTTTTGTTTGCAATGCCTCTTCCGTCTCTTTGGCAACAGAGGGATCGTGAAAGCTTTGGCGGTTTGCTGAATCTCTGGTGGTATAAAATCCAGCCTTGGAAATGCCCGCAGGAAAAGCAAGACACTCCACCCAATCTCCAACAACTTGGCCCTACTGTACTCAGCTGCTGCTGCAGGAGACTGTAAAATAACTAAAAAGATAACTAAAAACATAAATAAAAAGAAACAAAACCGGGAGCACCAAGCCGCTGCGTGTCCACGCGCCACCATGGTAACAATAATAAATACCAAAAATAATTCTTTCAAGAAATATTTCATTCAGTGCCCCGATTTGTCCCAGCCATTATTAATTTAACTCGTCAACTGCCTGATTATTTTAAATCAGCTACAGTTATAACGCTTTTTTTTTTTTTAAATGACTTCCCTTCCTGGCTGAGGTTTTGGAAAACATAGTTGTTGCTCATCAATCATAGGAATGGCAACAAACTGAAAATTTCACTCAGGTTTTAGGGCGGGTAAGAGCACTGAGACGACACCTTATAGTTTTTAGTTAGAATTTTTCAGCAGCTGAACATGCCCACTCTGTTTTACTGTGTCTAGATCAAACTGAAGCTTTTGGTACATTGCACCATATGATAATTGAACATCTTTGAAGGCATTGCATTGCATTGCATATCAGGTACAGTTTTAGACTGCTTTTAATCATACCTTTCTAACAGGAAATTCTGCGAAGCTATTGGTGATCCTCTATCTCCCATTTCTCCTATGGAGCGCCTCAGTGCTCTCTATTTATCTCCAGTTACCTCGTGGTCAATTCTATCATAAGTATAAAATCAGTACAATACAATCCTGTCTTACAGTTGTTAAAAACTGGCTCTCTCAAAACTTTCTTTCCTTGAACTCAGAGAAATCAGACACCTTTATAATAGGTCCAGACCCCTCCAACGAGCACTTCTCCTCTCACTGTTGCCCAAAACCCAGTGTGGAAATTTAGGTGTTATTTTTGATAACACACTTAACTTTGAACAGGTGAAGTCAGTGTGGAGGTCTCTTAGTAATTTCAAAGTCATGGCTAAAAACCAGGGGAGACCGAGCCAGGGTCCTTCAACTCTGGAAAAGACTGCTGAAGGAGATCAGACAGGCTGGCTCTGTTTCTGTCTGGTAATTTCTCTTGTTTTTATGTCTTTGTAAAGCCCTTTCTATTTCCACTCTTGAATAGTGCTATATAAATAAAGTTGTTATTATTACTTGATATTATATCAGATTGATTTATTCCCATGCTTACTCACCACAAACTACCTTAACTTAACTAGGTGTGATATATTGCTGACTGCATGAAAGAGTGTTTTCACAAGACTGTGTTCCCTCACCGACAGGGAACGTGTGCATCCAGCGCCGCCGGTTGGAGGTGAGCTTCATGGGCATCCTGGATGGGGTGAAGGGGTTTATGAGTGCTCTCTGTGGGGTGTAACCTCCTGGACGGATGTGCAGTGTGGACTCAGCACTTCCCACTGTGAACCTGCCCGGGGCACTGGAGTCCCGCTGAGAGTCCATCATCTTCTCTAATAACTCTGAACAACAGAGAAAAAAAACAAGACAACAACAATGGGATGGAGAAAGGAAAGAAGATGAAGCACACTTTAACACACACCTTGTAAGTGTTGTCCCTTAAGCTCTGGAGGAGCTACCTCTTGTGCTGGTGTATCCCAGGGAGCTGCTGACTTCATACTGCGTGGTAGGCATCCGAGGTATAAGCAGCATATTGGACACAGGTCCCAGACTATCATCAGAGGCCAGGCTACGCTGTTCCTCAGGACCTCCAGAGCGAACAGGAGGGGATGCGCCTATGCCTGCGCTGACGTCCACCGAGCCCCAACTCTTCCTCCCGCTCATATCTTTGTCTCGACCGAGCCTGAAAGACAGACAATCACTACTGTTCAACAGGAGCTGAAGGTCCACAACATTCACTACAGAGGATAATTCTGTCATTCATGTTTAATGGAGTTTAGTTCAGTGTTGTGTCAGCAGTCAGATACCTGAAGTTGGTGCTCCTCTGAATTCGTGAAGGACCAGGTAGTCTGAACACCTGACCATCATAGGCGTCGTAGTCCACCTGTATGGGCAGGCTGTTTTCAGAGTCCTTTGGAGCACAAAGAGCTGAAAGAGGTCATGATGGTGATGAGGAGAGTGGCAATATGAGAAAAAATATCTGCTATTAGTCTACAGTCCATGCTATCAGCTGTATAAGGCTGCATAGTGGTGCTTTGAGATAAATGGCAATTTCACAGTGCTAACTGTATCTATGATGCTAACATAAGCACAATGATGATGCTAAGAAGGTATAATCTTTACTATGATTGCCACCTTAGTTCAGTGTCCTAGCATCAGCATAGCTAACATTTGCTAATATTAGTTCACAGAAAGCACAGCTGAGGTTGATGTGAATTACATTAGTTTTATTTGGTTATAAACTAAACAAAGCACTGGAGAAATCAAAACTTCAAAGCCAAGACAGCGCTAGATGCAAAGTTAAAGGTTTATCATAGGTATTACAATTCATTCTGGGGGTAACAACATGAATGTATGTACCGAATTTCATCGCAACCAAGTTTATTGAGACATTTCCCTAAAATCCCAAAATGTAAAAAACAGGATAGCACAAGAGGAAAAGTTAGTCGATCAAAATTCATCGGATTCATACTATGCTGACTATGAAATGCTGTGCACTCATTCAGCCCATCCAGTATTTGCCAAGTTATCTCAGTCTGGACCAAAGTGGTGAAACGACCAACGGACAGACAGACAAATTACAAACTCACATTGCCATCCCTGGTGCCATGCCACTAGGTGCCTACAGATGAAGTCATTATCTAATTCATGGTTCAAGAAATTAGAGGTCAGAGAGATAAAGGGTCACAACTTACTGTGTTCCTTGCTGCTCTTGAATTTCTCAGCATGAAGCTAGAAAATGGATCATTTTAATGAAAAGTTAAAACATTTGAAAAAATCTTATTCACAGTTTTTTAAGTGAAACAACAGTGTTGCAAAAAATGTGAATGTACCTTGCGTCCAGCCAGTTTGATTCGAGGAGTGAAGGAGCTACAAGAGTTCTGACTTTTGGAGGTGTAGAAGCTGCAGGCGTGGACAAAAGAGATACAAGATACAGATCAGTCAGTTCCATCACTGCATATTATTTGAATTTACTCTCAACACTCATGTTGTCTTGCCTGTGGTTGATCCAGTGAGGAAGGTTATAGTCATCTCCTACACGAGAGTCTCCGGGTGTTGTCCTGTTGTGCAGCTACAGAAAAAATGACCATCAGTAGCCAACCGGCATATTATGAACCAAGAATACCGACACTCTGAATGTCTTACCTTGAATAATGGTACTGCATGCAATGGCTGCTCCCCCATACACACCAAGTCCACCCCAATACCTAAAGACAGAAAAGAACAAGTCACCAACATAATTAACTTTATAGATTCAACCTTTAATTTTCCGTTAACAAGCAGACTGGTTCAGTGTCCATGTGTTTCAAGTGTGTGTTTACTGTCGCACTCACCGTTGTCAATCATACGCTGTTTAGTGAGAATCATAAGCAGACGGTCGACTTCAAACACGCCCACCCCAGGTGTGATGACCACTGACATCTGGCCGGTGCGGTCAAAGTTACGGTTGATGTAGTGCTTGTCAAATACTGTGGGAGACACGGTGAAACTCAGCTTCTTTGCATCCTTTCTGGTTGGTAATCAGTGTAAGACACTCACTTCAAGGCATAACAAGTAGGATTTACCTTAAAACAATTTATAGACTCATAGAAAAACAATCCTTCTCACTCATCACTAGAAGTATGTGGCAGTGTCTGCAGAGACCCTGTGTTCTGCCTGGATTTTCTTATTTAGCTGTGTATATCGTATAGCTTATTTAGCTGTGTATGTCATATATCACAACCTCTACATTTTTAACCAATGTCATTACTAAACTGAAATCCCACAACATACAACTCAGTTATGTATGTATGTATCTAGTAATGCTATATTAGTTTGCCTACAGGAGCCACCATTGTCATGATATATTTTTGGCTGCCATTTTGTATTTTTGTATGATATAAAATGTAGTTGTCTATATATGCTCATTATATTGGCACAATGCACATAACAAATCCTTCACGTCACAAATCATTACTTAGCTAAACACATAAATAAACCTGCTCCCACTGAAATAACTTCCTCTTTTCCTGAGAACAGTTCTATTCTGGGATTAGACTATGTACCATTGAAGGAAAGGTTAATGGCCTCTAGGTAGTTTCCTTGAGCAGCAGTTGAGTTGTAACCAACAGGAAAACCGTCTAGCATGAAAGAAAATAAAACACAAGATTACATACAAGATTAGATACAAAAGGGTCCTGATCCAAAGATCTGTTGGTTGATTAAATGTTTGACTCATTCACTACCTGCTTCTTTGAGCCGCACCAAGACAGGATACTGAATGAAGAGCTTCTTGATAGTGACCAGTAATGATGTCCACTCATCTCGCCTCTCATTCTGAGCCACAACCCTGATCACAAAACAGTTCAGAGTCATAAAAAAAACTCTGTCATGCAGTCTGTCATCTGTAATTCAGATGAGACTGAAGTCAGGTAGATAATTAAAGCAATGTACAGTGACTACAGTTACCTGTAAAAGTCCTCATAAAAACGTCCTTCATGATCCTGTCTGATGGACCCTCTCAGAATCTCAGGAAATTCATCTGAGACAAAAGCTGTATTAATGATGGATGTATTCATATGCATCAACAGTCGCTGTGATATTGGAAGAAACAGACTCACCAATAAGTTTGGCATTGTAGAATGTGCGTGAAAAAAGCACAACTGTCACCTCATGACTGCAGTTCTTCTCCTGTTTTAACATTGAAGATTAAAACACTGTTTTTGTTGACAATAGTTTGAGTTACAATAGAGGCAGAAAAAAAGAAATCACAAACCTTCCACTTGGCAAAAAGGTCAGACAGGAAACCATTCACAGCCTTCTCAAAGTAAAGATCACCTGAGAGCAAAACAACATTAAGACACTCTCCTCCAGAGGCACATTTTAAAATGAGAACTTGAACACTGAAAAACAATAAAACTGCTGTAAAAAGTGTGAGCAACAAATCAAAGAAGTCCAACTAACCATAGATGTCAAAATCCCACATCTCACAACTCATCTGAATAAAGATGTAAACCATTGCAGATGTAGATCTGAACACCACCTGTGTCACAAAGCCACAAGACATTTGAGAGAAATTAACAGAAAAAACGTGAACACAGTAAGTGGAATTTGGATGTACCTGAATAAAAAGGAAATATGCAGTTCAAACAAACCTTATCTCCCAAAGACCACCCCAGCACTAATGACCTAACTCATACAATGTGTTGACTGCATATGGAGATTATAATGTGCCATTTATCTAACAATCTCTTATTTTATTTTCTATTCTGTTTCATCAGAATCATTGTATCAAATCTTAACCAACCAATCAACAATATATTGTTTCACAGTCTGTTTTACTGATTTCCTGTGTATTTAATGACTTAATTTAAAAAGCAATGTATCACAGTGTGGGATATACAATGTATATAGATTTTCCACACTAAATGACTATATAATTTTGTGCTAGACTGACTAACACACTAACAAGCATTTCAATGTTACATAAAAATATATTAGGAATACTTTGATTACATATATTGGGTATGCATGTTCTTAGTGCATATGAGCGGCTGCTTCTAAACATGCTCTTACCCTGGTGTCTTCACTGATGTACCCACAGGTCACTTTCTCTCCCTTCACCCAGAGTTCACTGGCCTGGGCTCTGAGGAATAAAAAACATCATAATCACGCATCTGGTGACAAACAGTTCTACATCCTACAGCCATCATCTCCAATGTACAGAAAGAAAAAACACTAAGAGAAGTTTTCTTTTTCTTTACCCTTACTCACACTGTATGTTGGCTGCTTTGGTTGAGGCACAATCATAGAAAAGTATTTGTACACATTGATTCACTCCACATTCAAGTCACTTTAAAAACATTAATACAAATGGAGTGTAGAGAATGAAATGTATGCTTAGTACCTGATTCCTGCAAACTCCACTTTCTGAGTCACATAAGCACATGTGCTCACCTGGAATAAAAGATTTTACAGCCATCATTAAGTAAATGTGCTATTATACATTGTGATCAGACATATAAACCTTCACATGTCCCACCAGGCTCTTCTTTAGTCTCCACATGTCTCCTCTACCGATGTACTGGTCCTTAAATGTCAGCTCCACAAGGTCCAGTGTCACATCCTGCAAGGAAAAAAAGTACTGGAGGATTCTGTTGGACTGATAAATTGTGGAGCGGCAGAGGAGTCACAGTGAACATACCTTTGGGTCGACAATGTTAACAATGACGTCCTGGTAAGCACGTAGTTTAAATACTTGTGCTACAGTCTGGTCCACACTGATGGTCTCTAAACAAGAACAAAATATCCATCATGGATAATTCACTGAGAAGGCAACATCATAAACATTCACATTTTCTAGTGTATGGACTGAATATATAAGATATACAGTATTTGTCCATTTATTCCCTAGATTATAGGAAGTCGACAAAACCAAAACAGTAACACAACTAACTACAGCCTGAAGAATGACCGGGGTTGAATGTACACGTCCATCACAGCACCAGGAACACTGAACACAAGAAGCATCACAAAGGCAGGATGTGGTGCAGGGCTGCTGTGTTGGACTGCATTAGACTGGAATCCTAATTATTCTGTCCCCCTTGAGAGAGATCTCTCTGCAACTAACATCCATTTCTATTAACTGCTCTTATTATCTGCCAGTTGTTTTCCCAATTCATCCATCAATCATCAGTTTTGGTCAATGAAATGATAAACTGTAGTGAAAAATGCCAAACTTTCCTAAAGTACAAGGTAATGTCTTCAGATTGGACAAAACCCAAAGATGTTCAGTCTAGTATCACAAAGCACAAAGAATAGCTGCAGAATCTTACATTAAAAAAATCAGGAACTAGGTCATGTTTGGCATTCTCACTTAAAAAATGACATTAACAGCTTATCAAAAGGTTGCTGCTTAATTTTAGGCAGCTCCCGTAATCGGTTAACTAACTAATGGTTTTTGTTGTCTGCTGCTGCAGCAATAAACAAGTCTTTATTTGGGCATCAAAATCACTCATGTTTGCTTTGATTCCTGAAATATAACAAACACACTGCAGCATGCAGTGTTAGCTCATAATTCCTTACCCTTCTGAAGGTCTTCTTTTAGGCTCTTCACCTGCAGCAGGAGAGGACTGCAGATTTCAAAAGAGACAATGCCAGGTTACAGGCTCAGAAGTGAAACAATATTTGAATGGAAATACAGTCAGTCAAACAGAGTGAAAAACAACACAGTGATGCAAGTTAAGCAAGCTGACCTGTATTCATCTGTTGGGTGTGCAATTTCAATGATATCCCTGAGGCTGACTTGAGGGAAAACTTTTGGGTTGACAACCAACTCATCATCTGCTCAACGGAAAAGTTCATTTGAAATCACAGAATCAAATCCATCAAAAGAGCAGCAATAATCTCAGTTACAAGAATTGCAGCTTCCTGCTTACCACTTCCACCAAACCCCTTCTTGTGCAGCACCAGCTTGTATGACTTGTTGGTCTTCATTTTGAACCAGCTGGGGAGCAGAAGCATTAGTTCATATGGGACTTTTTCACACTGAGACATGCACCTTGGTATGTATATGTATGGTATGTATTTAGAGTTACAAAGTAAATTACTACAGAGCTTCAATCCTGTGATAGACTTGATTCATGTTGTATTATTGTCTTATTGTCTTCTACACAGAGGGTTGAGTAGCTACAAACACATATGGAGAGTGGTGAGCGAGGAAAACTAATCTGAAAGTTGCTTTTGACTGAAATAGAAATGTTGACCTGAACTAAAAAGTTTCCTATTGACCTACAATTAGCTGACAGATAGGCGGTCTGAAACATTACGGGAAGTAATAAACATGATTTATATCACACAGACCTACAGTACACCCATGGACATATTTATTAAGACAGCTTATTTTCAAGTAGTTAATAAAACGTTATGATACAACGAGTGAACACATAATATAACTTAAAGTAAACATGACACAACCTGAGCAGTTATTCCTCACACTGCCCTGGGATAGTGTTGTGTTAGCCTAGCATGTGGCTAATAGAGACAACGTACAGCTAGCGCACTAGCTAAGTTGACCACTTGAAATGAAAAGACACCCATAGAGCTGGAATAAGCTTAAACCACTTATTTAAGAGTAGAAATACGAGGCAGTTTGTTAGCTAACTCGCTCACAATGGTCGGACTTCCTCCAAAACATGGAAACGTGTGATATGATTGGCTCACAGCCGAACAGAGAGTGTCCTACTGAAGCAAGAGGACTCACTCCGCTAATCGCCATCATCGCTTCTTATGACGATTACAACAATGATTTCCTACTGTATATCCCAGTATGCCTGTAAATTCCTCAAAGTGACCTACACATGTCAAAGTGATTTCTACATATTGTGGCTCCCTCCAGTAATAGACAGGGTCATTGTCAAAAAAGGGGTTTGTAGTCAGACCAACTCGTGAGAACTGGGTTGAAAGAGACAAAGTGACAAAACAATGTATGTTTGCATTTGCAGCTCATGCTCCCATAACTTTAAATAGGTAGCATATCAAACTGACACTTTCATTTTATATACACTGTTGTTGTACACTTGAATCATAGAAACCCAACTGTAACTGTACACTTATAAGTTACACTAGTAACTGTCTAACTATGGACCAATTGATAGGCCACAGAGAGAGAGAGCATAAGATACTGGAGTCTTCAGTCTGCTTCCAACAGTGAAACTGTCTCCTGAACTAGTACACTTGAAATTAATCCTTGAGGACATTGCTTACAACTGGAATATGACCAGGATTTCATTCATCTTTGTTTAGAGAGTATCAAGTAAAGCAAAGAAAGTCCTAACCATAACCATACCTCATTATCTTCATTACTACAATGGGAGAACAGTTCCAATAATTGATGAACCTTCATCTTCTTCATCTTCTTCATCCGCTTGGTCCGGGACCGGGTCGCGGAGGCAGCAGTCTGAGCAGAGATGCCCAGACTTCCCTCACCCCAGACACTTCCTCCAGCTCTTCCGGGGGGACCCCGAGGCGTTCCCAGGCCAGCCGAGAGACATAGTCTCTCCAGCGTGTCCTGGGTCTTCCCCGAGGGCCTCCTCCCGGTGGGACATGCCTGGAACACCTCCCTAGGGAGGCGTCCAGGGGGCATCCGAAACAGATGCCCAAACCACCTCAGCTGACTCCTCTCGATGCGAAGGAGCAGCGGCTCTACTCCGAGCTCCTCCCGAGTGACCGAGCTTCTCACCCTATCTCTAAGGGAGCGCCCAGCCACCCTGCGGAGGAAACTCATTTCGGCCGCTTGTATCCGCGATCTTGTCCTTTCGGTCATTACCCAAAGTTCATGACCATAGGTGAGGGTGGGAACGTAGATTGACCGGTAAATCGAGAGCTTCGCCTTTCTCGACTCAGCTCCTTCTTCACCACGACGGTCCGGTACACCGACCGCATAACTTCGCGGACGCTGCACCAATCCGCCTGTCAATCTCACGCTCCATCTTTCCCTCACTCGTGAACAAGACCCCGAGATACTTGAACTCCTCCACTTGAGGCAGGACCTCTCCACCCACCTGGAGAGGGCATGCCACCCTTTTCCGGTCGAGAACCATGGCCTCGGATTTGGAGGTGCTGATTCTCATCCCAGCCGCTTCACACTCGGCTGCAAACCGCTTCCAGTACATGCTGAAGGTCCTGGCCTGATGAAGCCATCAGGACAACATCATCCGCAAAAAGCAGAGATGAAATCCTGTGGTTCCCAAACCGGACTCCCTCCGGCCCCTGGCTACGCCTTAGAAATCCTGTCCATAAAGATTATGAACAGGACCGGTGACAAAGGGCAGCCCTGCCGGAGTCCAACATGCACTGGGAACAGGTCTGACTTACTGCCAGGCAATGCGAACCAAGCTCCTGCTCCGGTCGTACAGAGACCGAACAGCCCTTAGCAAAGGCTCCCCGGACCCCATACTCGTGGAGCACCCCCCACAGAATTCCACGAGGGACACGGTCGAATGCCTTCTCCAGATCCACAAAGCACATGTGGACTGGTTGGGCAAACTCCCATAAACCCTCAAGCACCCTGTGGAGGGTATAGAGCTGGTCCAGTGTTCCACGACCAGGACGAAAACCGCATTGTTCCTCCTGAATCCGAGGGTCGACTATCGGCCGAATTCTCCTCTCCAGTACCCTGGCGTGAGACCTTCCCATGGGGAGGCTGAAGAAGTGTGATCCCCTGTAGTTGGAACACACTCTCCGGTCCCCCTTTTTAAAAAGAGGGACCACCACCCCAGTTTGCCACACCAGAGGCACTGTCCCCAACCTCCATGCAATGTTGCAAAGGCGTGTCAGCCAAGACAGCCCCACAACATCCAGAGATTTGAGGTACTCAGGGCGGATCTCATCCACCCCCGGCGCCTTGCCACTGCGAGGAGCTTACGAACTACCTCAGTGACTTCGGCTTGGGTGATGGACGAGTCCACCTCAGAGACCCCATCCTCTGCTTCCTCATTGGAAGGCAAGTCGGTGGGATTGAGGAGATCCTCGGTAAGTATTTCTTCCACCGTCCGACAATGTCCCCAGTCGAGGTCAACAGCTCCCCACCTGCACTGTAAACAGTGTTGGCAGAGTACTGCTTCCCCCTTCTGAGGCGCCGGACGGTTTGCCAGAATCTCTTCGAGGCCGACCGATAGTCCTCCTCCATGGCCTCACCGAACTCCTCCCAGACCCGAAGTTTTTGCCTCCAGGACCGTCCGGGCTGCGGCTTGCTTGGCCTGCTGCGGTACCTGTCAACTGCGCCAGGAGTCCCACAGGCCAACATGGTCCGATAGGACTCCTTCTTCAGCCTGACGGCATCCCTTACTTCCGGTGTCCACCACCGGGTTCGGGGTTGCCGCCACGACAGGCACCAGAGACCTTGCATCCACAACTTCGAACTGCCGCGTCGACAATGGAGGCAGAGAACATGGTCCACTCGGACTCAATGTCCCCAGCCTCCCTCGGAATCTGTGAGAAGCTCTTCCGGAGGTGGGAGTTGAAGACCTCCCTGACAGAGGGCTCGGCCAGACGTTCCCAACAGACCCTCACAATACGTTTGGGTCTGCCAGGTCTGTCCAACTTCCTCCTCTGCCAGCGGATCCAACTCACCACCAGGTGGTGATCGGTTGACAACTCAGCCCCTCTCTTTACCCGAGTGTCCAAGACATACGGCCGGAGATCAGATGAAACGACAACAAAGTCGATCATCGACCTCCGGCCTAGGGTGTCCTGGTGCCACGTGCACTGATGGACACCCTTATGCTCTTCCGAACATGGTGTTCGTTATGGACAAACTGTGACTAGCACAGAAGTCCAATAACAGAACACCGCTTCGGGTTCAGATCGGGGAGGCCGTTCCTCCCGATCACGCCCCTCCAGGTATCACTGTTGTTGCCCACGTGAGCGTTGAAGTCCCCCAGTAGAACAATGGAGTCCCCAGTCGGAGCACTATCAAGTACCCCTCCCAGGGACTCCAAGAAGGCCGGGTACTCTGTACTGCTGTTCGGCCCGTAGGCACAAACAACAGCAAGAAACCTATCCCCAACCTGAAGGCGCAGGGAAGCGACCCTCTCGCTTCACCGGAGGGTGAACTCCAACACATGGCGGCTGAGCTGGGGAGCTATAAGCAAGCCCACACCAGCTCCGCCGCCGCTCGCTCACCCTGGGCAACTCCAGAGTAGTGGAGGGTCCAGCCCCTCTCTCAAGGAGCTGGGTTCCAGAGCCCAAGCTATGCGTGGAGGTGAGCCCGACTATCTCTAGCCGGTACCTCTCAACCTCCCGCACGAAGCTCAGGCTCCTTCCCCCCCAGCGAGGTGACATTCCATGTCCCTATTGCCAGAGTTTTGGTCCAGGGATTGGGTCGTCCGAGGCCCCCCGCCACGACTGCTACCCAAACCACATTGCACCGGCCCTCTCATGGACCTTCCTGCGGGTGGTGAATAGGCATTTGACAGAAATACTAATATGCCACAGCTGATTAAATCAGCTATGGCTCCAATGATTGACAATATTTTTAAAAACAAATTTAATTTTGATGTTGTGGCTTTTATATACGTTGAATTAAAAGTATACTCGTTTACACTTTTATTCCCTAAAAGCAAAGATAAATATTTGGTTTTCTTGCCCCCAAACTTTCATTAAAACCATTATCTGAATTCAACCCATAATGGGTGAGACATATTTAACAACAATACTGTACGAAAAAACAAACACTAAGAGAGGAGCAAAGAAATCTAATCTAAAGTATTTAAAAAGAGTTTCAGCAGGGGAAGAATTGGCCAGTCCCAAATGAGTCTGGTCCTGGTATTCTGGTCCAGGTACCCTCCACTTCTGAAATGATGGCCATAAAAGAGTTTGTATTGCAGAACTGACCGATACCACCTGATAAGTCCATAAACTGAACTGACTGTAGTGAGACACGCTGATCAGATTTGCTTTTGCCATATTATAGTATTTTATCTTGGGTTTACCATGGTCTAAATGCTTTTGCAAATTCCACCTGGAAAAAATATATATTCTGGATGAAGCACTGACAATGTGTCATTCATTATCGGCTTCAATCCAGTTACAATTGTAACACATACTGGTTGAACCTTTTACAAACGTCAGAATACATGGCAGTTTTGATGACTGAAGAAACCTAATGGAACGTGTCCTAAGGCACATTTCAGTCGAACATGGTCAGTCACTTTCATTTCTGCAGCTGAAGCTCAGGATAGAGCTTCTGTCTGGTCCTGCTCTTCTTTAAAAGCCTTAAGAGTTCCTCTTTCATCAGCAGCAACTCCTCTTCATGTTTTGGGGTGCAGCCTCCTCCAGGTTGGCACGATCTGACTCTGTCAAGACAAACATTTTTATATATTTGTACACCCTCAAGGTTTCCAATTTTAACATTTCTGTTTCTTAGGAGCCATTGCTTACTGATACTGTGTCCATGCCCGATGCTAGCTGGGACCCCATTTTCCATGTCCTTAAATATGCACTTTTCAAAAGCCAAAGCTGCAACCCTGAAGAAAAACCCCTGTACGTTCTCCCCTGGAAGAAAGAAAAACACTTCTTACAGTGGCTTTCCACATTGCCCAGAACCATCGTATTTACGTTCCCTTAATGTACCATACAGCACAAGTGTGAGCGCTTGCTTTTACCTGTTTTAGCCGAAACAGCCCAGAACTCTGCATGCATATCTGCTGCTATCCTGACTGCATCTTTTTCTGTCCTCTGTCTTTCTTCTAAGGGCTGAAGAACAAGACAGTCACTGAGAAGAAAACTGCGTGTGTGAAAATCTGCTAAATATACATATATAAAATATACTCACCAGCAGGTCACTCTTAGCACCAACCAGGAAGATGAAACAGGAGTCAGGCTCATTTTCTCTCATGGCCTCCTCCAACCATTGGCTATGAACACAAAAAGTTCTTGATTTGATCTGATTTTATATAAGTTTCCTACAGACAGGTCAAGATGAGTTACTAATTCATTTTTTAGAATCACAGCTACGGTAACATCAATGGCTGTGGACAGTTGTTGATATTGAAATATTAATAGCTGTGGTAAAGTTTTGCAAGACACAAATTCTATTCATCCATCTTCTTTCTTTTTCTGTCTTTTCCTGTTCGGTGTTAAGGGGCTGTTATATTCACTTTCCATGAAATAAAATTGCACATTAATCACAAGAGAGATGTGATATCACAGCTAAAGATAAATATTGATCAGGGTGATCACAAACTGTAAACCATGAATGAGAGTGTTGTTAAGAGTTTGTATTTTGGTAAGGTAATACTGGACTAAGAGGAGTGATGCCACATTGCTACAATGATAAAATATTTCATTTACAAAAATGGTGCAATGTTATACTCAGACCTACCGTGTATGATCAAGGGACTTAATGTCTGCCATGTCAAAGACTGTGATGATGACTAGAAAAGATAGACAAGATGTGTCATTATTACTTCACAGTAGCTAAAATGGTCTCACTTAGAACTACCCACACAACCACCTGCTAGGTTGATCATTACAGCTCTTACCTTGAGCGCCTCTGTAGTATGCAGAAGCAATGCACTTGAATTTTTCCTGTCCAGCGGTATCCCAGCTATATATAAAAAAATTAACGTTAATGGCAATAAATGTCACAGGGTACTGTAGGGTTACGTTAATGCAAGATAACAATTAAAATCAGACCACTCACATCTGAAGAGAGAACGGTACTCCAGATATCTCAAACCTCTCAATCTCAAAGTCCACACCAATGGTGGCCTTGTAGTCTCTTTCAAATACATCTTTACAAAACCTGCAAACAGCACAAACAAAACAAGTTTGTTTTCTTTTTGTCCATGGTGTTCAGAACTCAAACTCACCACAACTGTCCCAGATTTGTTTAGAAATGCATGTAATTTATAATTCATTTTAAAACGACATTATTTTGCTATAATTCAATTCTAACAGAGAATCATGATAATGCAGTATAGGACAGAGAAATCTTTTAAAAAATCCACATAAAAACCTTTTACATGCAGATTTTTTTTATTATTTCAACTGATGTTTTTTTGTATTGTGACCTACAGCAGAGGTGTCCGACCTTGGTTTTAAGATCCTCCAAACAAGTAAGAGGATAAATTTGATTATTTGTGAGATGATTAGTATGATAGGAACTCAGAAAACATCATACTGCACAAAATGATTTCTTTAAAAAATAATCTTTGTCCCTTGCCTGTAAATAACAGGATAACATTTACATATTTAAGCTCTTCAAAATACTTAGATACAATAATCTGAGGAGTAAACACTGATAGGATTCACACACCAAAAAGGCTGGGAACCACAAACCTATAAGAACTCCTCTACTTTTTTGCATGGACAATTATATATAAACATTAAACATATTTTGATTTTGTGATCTCAGTTATAGTCATAATTGACTAATTAATGATACAGTACCTATTAATGAGGCATGTCTTTCCCACATTAAGATCTCCAACAACCACCACTTTTGACATTTTCTGTCGGTCCCACCTTTAACAAAAACAACAGATTTTGACCATAAGTAAGATATGAAGGCTTTATGGATATAAAGGCTTTATATAAAGTGATGTTCAAGCAAAGCTAAGACTGATGCATCAACCCATCGCAGGAGACTCACGGCTGATGCTTGGTGGCTTGGTCTTTACAGGCTGCTTTAGTCTGAATGTCCCAATCTTTCTTCAGCTGCAAAGAGGCCTCAGGCGTATAGCACTGAAAAGAACAGGGGCATATATGACATTTACTCTGCACAAAGCCACTGAATACCTATTATTACTAGACAAGGTCCATAGCTGTGGGAGAGGATGGTAGAGGACTCTGTGAGGATAGGTACAGCAGAGCTTGGAATGAAACACTAATGTCAGGTAAATGCTCACACATACTCTAAAATGCTGAAGGTAAACCTGATGATTGCGGTAGATGAAAAGCAAAGAGATCATCAAAGTGATTACAATTCATCTTGAGGGGACATGAATGTTTACCAAATTTCATTGCAATCCCCCATTTGTTGTTGAGACTTTTCACACAAAGTCTTCATAGCTATAACAGTGTTAGAATAAACTAGGTTGAGTCAAACTCTGAAAACAAGAAACCCACTTAAGTTGCCTATTAACTAACTATTAACTATTAATCTATAAAGTTATTAACTTTATAGATTCCTGCTCACATAAAGGGTCTGAATGTCAGTGGTGGAAAAAGTATTAAAAGTAAAAGTACATAAGTAGCATAAAAATGACAAGAAGTACCACAGTAAAAGAAAACGTTTCTATGTAGAATGGCCTATTTCAGAGTAATATTAGTATATCACTAGATTATAACTTAACATATAATGTTATATATACTACTACTACTTTACATATACTGGAGAACTTAATCCTTAATGATATATCAAATGAATACGTTGGTTTTGATTTAAATGTCGCATAAACAATCTGAATCTGCAAAGTAATTAACAACTGATGTTAATAAACAAATGTAGCAGAGTAAAAAGTACAATTTTGAAAGTACAAAAGTACAACAAGTAAATGTAGGCTTACATATTTGAAGACGATTCAGAGGGCAGAGGAATAACCTGATTCTCTGGCAGGATTGCTGACTGAAACAGCCTTAAATTAGCTTGAGTGCTGTGATCTGACACTGATTTAACTATCTAAGATGTTAGGTAGAAGTCACACATTTCAAATAAGTGTAATCCTCTTGACTGGCACTCCCACTGTTTGAACCACAGTGATCTCACAGTAAAAGACTGGGTTTTTTTCTGGATCTGGGTCAGACTGGAGCAGACTGTAAATACACACAGTACTGGCAAAACAGGGGGTACCTTTGGGAATTCCCGGATGACCCTGTCTCTGCTGATGGGTGGCGGGAACTGCATCATGTTATTCTGCATGGCAACCTGTGAGGGAATGTGTACGATGAGTTAACTGTATGTAACTTAGTCTGATACTAAGCACTCCTTTAATGTGTCATTTATTCATTTATTCTATCTATTCACAGGCGCAGACAAAGACAGCTACAAGTGTTCATCAACGTCCATTTATAACCTTTAAATGTGTTAGTGCTGAAGACAGGTTGGGACATTAAAACATGTCAGTGGTAAACGATGCTAGAACGGCCGCAGCATTGTGAAGTTACCTAACATTAATCCGGAAGTGAGGTGCCTTAGCCTTTAAAATAAAAGCAGAAGAGCAAAAGTCCAAGAAAAACTGTGAGGTATATTCTCACCCTTAGTTCAGTCTTTATTACCATTTGTTCAGTCATTTTTAACCATCCTCACCGCTACTAAACAAACTACATTAGCTGACATTATTAAGCGCAGATAACTGTTTTACTTTGATAGTTGTAAACGGATTCCGGTAATATTTAGTTTAACTTTCCGTGACACTGACGGCGACAGAGCCCAACCAGCTCAAACACACGTTATTTCAGTGTGGTTGAGCTTTTTTCTTTGTCTATCAGACTGCCGTTGAAAGCACGAAGACTGTGAGCGGCGTGTACTCACCACAGATACACGAAGGTCAGATCTCTCCTGGATTAGTCAGTCTGTGCCGTTTGCTGCAGCTGAAGAACGGACGCTGTTTGAAGAGGAGCTTGTTTCCATGACAACCACACCCTTGCCCGGGTCACGTGATAATTAGAGTTTTATTGCACGTGGTTAAAAGTGGGGCCCGTCATCACTGGTTCACATCAGACCCCCATCAAAGCGAATAATAGTTCACTGTAAGGCAAGAAGGATTGTATTCACCAGTATGTATAACTGATGACTAGTAATGCACGGAACATGATTACTGTGACCTGAAATACTCACATCTCCTGCCAAGTCTCCTTCCAATGCTGCAGCTTCTTTTTTTTCTGTTTATTTAAGTGTGGGTCAAAGCTGCCCTATACAACCACAGAGCTGTACTGATGTACAGTGCTTGAGCAAATGTACTTTCAGTAGACACATTTTTTTAGTCCCGAAGCTGAATACTCAGTCAGTCATATTTGTAAAAGAGGACCTGTTGCACCATCTTTTGATCTTAACGACTTAATAAATGTTTTAAGTTGTCTAGATAAATGCTCACCCTAAATTGTCAGTATATAATTAAAATAATTTGAAACGTCTTGGTTAAAGGTACAGTTAAAAACATCCAAAGGCGTTCTTCTCTTTAAGTTAACAATCTACCTTTCAACCCTACACATAATTTTTCCATCCAAAATAGTACCACCACTGTGGCAATGTCTAAATGCTCAGACTGTAATAGTTTTTTCTGTTTAACTTAAAATTATTTCCAAATGTGTTAAAACACACACAGCGACATCATATTCATGTTCACATTAAGTTAAGGCTGGACATCTTGTAAATATGTTAGTGTGGCCCCAAATATCTGTAAATGTGAAATGACAGAGTGGGAGGGTATAACAGGAACCAGGTGAATTTATACCTGACCTTTAGTTTAGTTTAATAAAATAGAGGACCTACAGTGTGTGATTTAATTAATATGTGATTAATTTATTTAAATTGCAATTATGTTTCTTTTAGTGTTAATGCACACAATACAGTTTAGGTATAGATAGGAAAGTATTCAAAGTAAACAATAACAAAAGGAAGCCAGGTGTGTATCGACAAAAATATTATAGAAAACACAGATATCTATGTGTTTTGACAGCCTTTTTGTTAGTCAGGTGATGAGCCAAATTCACATATTGCTCAACATCCTTAAAAAAAACGACAAATTATGTCTTTTATTGCTACATTTACATTTATGGTAAAGCCATGACGTAACACTGCCTGTACCTGGACGCCGTTCATTACGTCACGTTGGACGTAACGTTGGGAGCGGGCGAATTGCGCAGCCAGAAGATAGTCAACTTCACCGTGAAATAAGTGAGTAAAGTGACTGTAGACGATGGAGAGCAGTAATTATCCGCAGTTAACCGTGTTAAGAGCCCTTTTCACCTGTTTGTTTTGGGATATCTGTCGAATTCGGAAATGACGAGAACAGCTAATGTTGTAGCTAGCTAACGCTCGCTAACGATCAGACAGCCTAGCTTCAGATATTATAAGTGCGTCACACTCGCTAAGCGACGACGCACTTTAAAATGTTCCTAATGTAACTAATTAAGTGGACTCGTCTAAATCGATCAAACTTGTCAGACAAAGTTGTCTGAAGATAATTATTAAACCCTAAACTTTGATTGTGATTTGGATTGATAGCTACACGTTGGTACAGACTATTTGCATTAGTAATGTTGGTTAGGTTAGGTAATTAGATCTGGTCAGCTGGTCACCTCTTATTCCACCCAAGAATTACTAACTAGTTATGCCGTTAAAAATGCTGAAATATACATTTTGTCACTGCTGCTACTAAAGGGCAACAATGCAAAATGTCTAAATTGTGGATCAACATTACAAAGAATGTTGGTGCATGAACAATATTAATTATGGTGAATTGAAGACAGTGCTTGAATTGGGCCTGTTTTCTGTTATTGAATTTTTTTTCTTTTCCAAAATAGCATTTTGGCTGAACATGGAGAGGGATTAAAAGTCTACCACATCCAAAAGCAACCATCTAAAGGGTGAGTAACCCCTAAAGTTAATTTGTATGTTGTACGTTTTTCATTGTTGTCTTTGAGATTTTGCTTTCTTTTTGTGTGGCCATTAGAATAGTGTAGGGAGGGTGTGTTTATTGTTGCACAGGTTCAGTCACATTTCATAAGCATAGTAAGACAGCCAAATTATTTTGCCTCTGTGATACTATAGTACTTACTAGTATTGTTAGA